>JACEVL010000081.1:597500-1305000 GCA_020284085.1 Aporrectodea caliginosa
TGTCCGAGTGACTTCGTGTCGCACTCGTCATGAGCAGTTAGAGTATTATTTCAGCAAGGAAGGTGAACTTGTCTTCTGCTCCGATGTAGAAGGCCTGTTGAATGCCCTCGGAATTAAACATGACCCTGAAGAATGGCGACTATTCATAGACTCCGCGAAATTGAGTCTCAAAGCGGTGCTGCTGCATAATGGAAACCAAATTCAATCCATTCAGGTCGGACACGCTGTCCACATAAAGGAAACCTACGACAACCTAAAACACCTGTTGAACTGTCTTCAGTACATAGGTATGGATGGCATCTCTGTAGCGATTTGAAGGTAGTGGCCCTGTTGATGGATCTCCAGCTTGGATATAAGAAATACTGCTGTTTTCTCTGTGAATGGGACAGTCGAGCAAAGACTTTGCACTATGTGAGGAGAGACCTGAGAGGAAACTCTGAACGTCGGAGAGAAGAATGTTAAACGCCTAGCACTGGTAGAAACCCAAAAAATCCTACTACCATCGCTACACATCAAACTTGGTGTGATGAGAAACTTCGTGAAGTCATTGGACCGGACTGGATCAACTTTCAAGTACTTGGCTGTCAAATTTCCTCGACAAAAATTAAAGAGGGAGTTTTTGTTGGTCCTCAAATCTGTCAGCTATTCAGAGATGAGATGTTCGACAACCTGCTTCAGGGTAACGAGAAGAAAGTTTGGGACGTATTTCGTCTGGTGTCAACTAATTTCCTCTGGAGTGTCAGGGCAGAAAACTACAAGGAATTGGTTGAGAACATGTTGTTTATGTATCACAAACTTGGCTGCAATATGAAATTGTCCTTAAAGATCCATTTTCTGCATTCCCACTTGGATTTTTTCCCCGACAACTGCGGCATGGTTTGTGATGAGAACGGTGAACGTCTTCACAAAGACATTGCAATTGCGGAGACACGATATCAGAGAAACTGGTCGACTTCCATGTTGGCTGAATACTGTTGGACGCTCGCAAGAGATAATCCTGAACAGCTATACAAGAGACAGGCAAAGCAACGTCGGAAGTAGAAGTGGACCTTTAGGTAATGCTATATGTCATGTGTTACAGTACGTATTGTTCTATGACAATAGAAACTATTGTTGATTTCTTAGAAATTGTAGCCAATTATTTGATTTCATTGTCATATTCGTGTCAAGCACACTGAAACCTATCAGAAATTACAAATTTAATATCAGAGGCATGACTTTCACGAAAATTTGTTGTCCAATGTTACTGGTAAAGTTGTTCAATGTTTAAGCATGCGACTCAACGGGTGTGAATTAAGTAAATTAAGTGCATTCGCAATCGCCGAAATGCAACAAATTCATCAACCGACTCAACTGGAGTCGAGCACTAATGTATTATGGCATGGAGATGAGAGTTGCTCACAATGCGATAAGGATCATAAAGTTCAAGTTAAAATAGACTCTAACTTGTAGAAAGTGTGATAAAAATTGAAAAGAAAGTCCCGCCCCCTATTTTTCACTGGGCTCAACTTGCCCAGTATAGTAGAGGTCTGCGGGTAGAGCATTTTTGCTACCCGACCCGTACCCGTAACACAGAACCGCTACCCGTACCCGTACCCGACCCGCACTCAAAATTACTACCCGACCCTACCCGTACCCGCGGGTATACCCGTACCCGTAAAATACCCGTCACGTCATTAGCACGCCTTCTCGTAGTCCCTGTCCCGTGGGGCGCGGTGGTGTAGTGGTATGTTCGGTGCCTTGCAGCCGGAGGGTTGCAGGTTCGAATCCACCTCAAGCCGTCCGTGTAGGGACCTTGAGCAAGTCCTTCGCGCACAATTGCTCTGCAATATAATTGCTTCTGCGCCGTCGAGGCGTGTGGCACTTCTGAGCCTTTTAGTAAGAAGGGCGATATCAAAGATCAGTTGTATTGTATTGTACTACCAGGCCAACAGGCTTACAACTCAGCATATAGTAAAATAATAAAATAATATGATGATGATAGTAGTAGTAGAAGTAGTAGTAGTTGTTGCTGTTGTGGTAATAGTAATAGTAGCAGCAGCAGTGGCAGTAGCAGTAGTAGTAGCAGCAGGAGCAGCAGCAGCAGCAGCAGCAGTAGTAGTAGTAGTAGTAGTAGTATAGTAGTAATAGTAGTAATAGTAGTAGAAGTAGTAGTAGTAGTAGTAATAGTAGTAGCAGCAGTTATTGTAGTAGTAATAATAATAATAATAGGCAGTCAACTTATGGAAACTGTCATGTGTAACTATTGTGCTTTCTCAATTGCATTGTACATTTTATCTCCGTGGGCTATACTGCCACCTAGTACACTAAGTAACTATTAATAGTAGGCTACGTTGCAGACCCGTTCAGGCCCGTTGTGCAACTACATTCTCTAAATATTACAAGTGACGGTGACATAGTAACCCCAAAATTTCACTTCGGTACGGGTAAAACCGGGTATACCCGTACCCGTGATGACCCTACCCGTACCCGACCCGACCCGTGAAATGCGTACCCGACCCGTACCCGATCCGCGGGTACGGGTCGGGTACGGGTAAACCCGCGGATACGGGTATACCCGCAGACCCCTACAGTATAGGGATAGAAACCTCTGGTCACCGCCACTGCTTATTTAAATAAATTAAGTCAAAATGGTCTGGCAAACGAAAATGTGTGTTATTTTCTGTTTGAGACGTAAGGATTAAACATAGAGGTATAAAAGATACAGGCGCTCTTGTCATAAGGTGCTAACTAACCTATTCAGAAAGTTTGACCAACCACAGCGAAGTTCTGGCTGAAGGAACAACTAGGTCACCTTGTGAAGCCGATGTAAACTCCTACGCAGGGAGTTCAAAGGTTCAGAAGAGGTGACCAAATAGAATGACGTTATTCAGGTGGCAGTTGGTTGCCATTATGGATGGCTTTCCAAGTTCAAAGAACGAGGCGAGAGTAGGCTACAGAAGTGTGAGGCAGGAAAGAATTGCATTGAGCGCAGCGTACCTTCTACCTAGCTGACGTTGTTGGTGTGATTGCTAATGTGACTGAAGCGAATTGGCAACGTGATTGAGGCGTATTGGTAACCATAGCAGGTAACCATTAATTTGGGGCGCGGTGGTGTAGAAGTATGTTCGGTGCCTTGCAGCCGTAGGGTTGCGGGTTCGAATCCACCTCAAGCCACCGCGTAGGGACCCTGGGCAAGTCCTTCGCTCATGCGCTTCGGCGTGAAACTCCGATTCAGTGTCCGCGCTGTAGTCGGGAGCGCCTCTGAGTAGAAATCTTGAAGGGGCGCTATATAAATATCTGAAATGAATGAATCAATGAATTGTTTCTATTAAATATACCTTTACCTTGACTGGTCCAACATGTTTTAATGAAGGCCGTGGATACAGTCACGCCCGACGTGATTTTATACCTGGGACTAGAATCACGCCCCTCTACGCAATTGGCCAATGCCTGTCACATGATTTTGCGCACGTGATAGGAGCCGGCCGATAAAGATTTTCGAATGCTGTGGAAGATTATTCAACGTGTTTTCTAATGACGAAACAAACCCTAACCCTGACCCTAACCGACCCTTTAATACGGCGCCTAACCTGACCCTAACCGACCCTCACGACGCCTAATCTGATCCTAAAAGACCTCACGAAGCCTATCTGAGCTTAACCGACCCTCAAAATGTCCGCCATTTCAAAATTCCAAGGGGAGACAACAAGTTCACATGACACGCTTTAGCCAATAACGCGACGGTCGTGAATGTAGTACTGGGATTCCGCTAACGCCCGGGGCGTGAACGGATCCACTACGTTTAATGAAAACAAGACTACTGACTTTCAAAGCCTATTCTATAAAATCACGTACCGCCAGTGACCTCTGGCCTTGTTATTGTCCGGGCTAGCACAGATGTTCATGCATGTTAATGCATTGGGATTGTAAATAAAATTAATAATATAATCTAAGCATGTATTAATATTTCCAAGCTCACACTAAACATAATAGGCATTGTTATTTTGGCTATGAAAAGTTAGATGAACTTCCCGAGTTTAGTGCCCTCCGTACATCTCGAAAATTACGCATAAGACATAAATAACACTGGTCAACAAGCATTAGCTACTGGGATTCTAACACATGTTCCTAACTAGATTTGTCATGCTGATTCCAAATCCGAAAACCGTTTTTGTCTATTGCGTACACTTTTAAACTTATAATTAGGTTGTACAGCTGATCGATCTGGATGAGTCGTAGAAGCCTCAAATGGCTGAAGAAAATCCTCACCAGTTTGACTCGTGAGAGACTTGTCATTATCAAAGTGGAAAGCAGAAGTGTTAAGTTCAAGATTCAAGCAAAGGAATCTGGAAGAGAAAGACACAAAAATTTGTGTTTTTCTTGACCGTCATACCTAATGGAAGAAGGTGTTTGTTTCTGTGCTGGTTGTTTAAGGTCTCATACAGGAGCTGGGATATGGGGTCATCCATTTAGTACGTACGCAGAAATTCGGACAAATTGAACCCCTCCCCTCCCTGTACGCATGCGTACTTTTGCACCCTTGCACATACACTTGCCGTAACCCCCCCCGAACGCCTAAAACTGCCCATATATAATCCACGCAGAAACAATCAAGGATACAAAATTAACGTGTTTAATACAAATTAAAGATAGTCCACCGCCGTTGTCCGGCCGCATTAAGAATGTTTAGCTGCATAACTTTAAAAGTTTGTGGACTAGTGTCCGCTAGACTCAAACGCCGACTGAACCCAGTACACAGAGTTATATTTGACTGTATTATCCATACTGACCGAATATTCAACAACTTTATATTATTTTAAAACGCAAACTTTACTATTAAACTCTGTGAACTAGCCTGTACATAAGAAATGCGTCGACTGAACATCAGTGCTGTACTAACCGACCAGCGTTTATATGATGATGATGATTATAGTTCTGTGGCCGAAGGCAGGTCCATTCAATGGCTTTAAGCCTCCTGGGGATAAGATGAGTGGGGTGGTTTCTCGTTGCCTCACTATAGAACTATAGAGTATAGACAATGTGGGTGAGCATTCAATCAATCAATCAATCAATCATAAAATTTATATAGCGCCTCTTCAAGGGCTCTACTCAGAGGCGCTCCCAAGCCAGGCCTGATCATACAGAAAAGTCTTCAATTGGGCGTAGAAGGAAGCCGAGTGAATGCGAGGAGATAACCGAAGGAAAGATGGCAAGACATTCCACGCTGTTGGACCAACAACAGAGAATGCTCGGTGCTGCATAGTAGCAGTGCGGGCATGTGGAACCAAGAAGTCACCCCGAGAAGAGGAACGGAGGGCTGAGCGACCCTTAATAGACGAAGAGAGAGTGAAGATGGTGCACAAGTAGCGAGGAGCTGAACCCAAGACGCTTTGCCAGACGAGAGTGCAGAGCCGATATAGGATACGCTGCCGGAGGGGAAGCCAGTGTAGAGTATGATGCATGTAGGAGGATACACTACCGCAGCGAGGAATGGAACCAACAAGGCGCGCCGCAGACCGAAAGACCCTCTCAAGGGAGGACAAGCGGACTTGAGGAAGACCAGTGTAAAGAGAAGAGCAATAGTCTAAACGAGAGCAGACGAAGGCATGGATAAGAGTAGAAGCAGCAGAGGTTGAAAGAGAGCGAGCAACGACCCTAAGCTGACGAAGATGGTAAAAGCAGGAGCGAGACAAAGAGGAGAGGTGCTTAGTAAAGGTTAGTTCCTGATCAAGGATGACACCAAGGTCTCGTACAGAGGTAGAGAATGATATTAGAGGAAATTCAGCTGCAAGAAGGTTCAGGTCAAGTTTTGCCAGCTGCTGGCGGGTACCCAGCCATATGAACTGGGTTTTAAGAGGATTTAGTCTCAGGCGATTGGAAGAAAGCCAGGCAGACAGAGTGTCAGTTGCACGAGACATCGAGCGAACAGCACTCAAAGCATCCCTTACAGAACAATGCAAGTAGGACTGAAGGTCATCAGCGTATGAGTGGCTAGAAAGAGCACTAGAAGCGAGAACAGATTCAAGGTCAGCAGTGAAGAGGATATAGAGAAGAGGACCGAGCACAGAACCCTGGGGAAGGCCAATAGGTACAGGGATCCAAGGGGAACGCGACGAATGGAAGACAGTAGATGAAGAGCGATCAGAGAGGTATGAAGAAAGCCACTGAAGAGGCAAGGAAGAGATTCCAAAGGAAATAGAAAGGCGACGCAGGAGAATATCGTGGTCTACCGTGTCAAAGGCTGCACTTACGTCGTAGAGTGCAAGAAGAGTAAGTTGAGAGCGGTCAATAGCACTATAGACATCATTAAGAAGTCTAAGAAGGAGAGTCTCCGTAGAGTGACCCTTACGGAAACCCGACTGATGGCACGGTAGAAGGTTATTAGAATCTAGGTAACTGAGTAACTGAGAAGCTACAATGGCTTTAAGCCTCCTGGGGATAAGATGAGTGGGGTGGTTTCTCGTTGCCTCACTATAGAACTATAGAGTATAGACAATGTGGGTGAGCATTGACTTGTCCAATCAATCACGCAGTGGCTTGAGGTAGATTTATACCTTCAACCCCCCCCCCCACCCGTTACAAGGCACAGACTGCATGGCCCCATAGTCTATACTCCAGCGTTATATATATATATATATATATATATATATATATATATATATATATATATATATATATATATATATTAGACTGGTCCAAAATAATTTTTTATCGAAAGGTCAAGATTAGAACCCACCATTGCAGTCCATCTATTAACCCATTAGTGCCTAGCGTCCCCAAAAATGGGACACTATTTCAAAAATTTACATTAAATTAAATCTGCATTAAAGATACAATTTATTGTAATAGCTATCACGTCAAGATGCTGATCAAACTATTTTGACGATAAATGCGCACCAAAAATGGTTTCTTGGCTGAAAATTGTGTTTCGATCAGCCCTATGACCTAGTTTCAGCTAATGTAAACATTTCGGACATTTCGCGTCTAATTTAAAAAAAGTTGTGTGCATTTCTACAGATCTGTCTTAGGTTTCACAAAGGTTGGTATACAATATTGCAAAAATAATTGCACTGGTTCATTTTTATCAAATATAACGTTTGCAATTAATCATTAAGTCACTGTCCCATTTTTGAGGACGCTAGGCACGAAAGGGTAGGCTATTTCGAGTTCAAGACACACAGTTTTGCATCTTCTATGGTATATATGGTGGTTACGCGTCGATAGTCCGAAGGTTCGATAGTCCGAAGGTTCGATAGTCCGAAGGTTTCATGGTAAAACATATATGTACATGTACATAATTATATATGTATATGTACATTATATGTATGTATATGTATATATATATGATTATATATATATGTTTGTGTATGTATATGTATGTTTGCATATATATGTATTTATATCTATACATATGTATATATATGGATATATATGGATATATTTGTATATGTATAGCATACATATGTTTGTATATGTATTTATATATGCACATATATATAATATATGTATATATATATATAATATATAGATATAAATACTTATATATATACAAACATATAAATGTATATAATATGTGTGTGCATATGTATATATATATATATATATATATATATATATGTATATATATATATATATGTATGTATATATATATACATATATATGTATATATGTATATATATGTATATATGTATATACATGTATGTATATATATACATATATATATGTATATATATATATGTATATAAGTATATACATATGTATGTATATATATACACATATATATGTATATATATATATATGTATATATGTACATATATATATATATATATATATATATATATATGTACATGTATACACGTATATGTATCTATATATATATATGTACATATATATATATATATGTACATATATATATGTATATGTATATATATGTATATATGTTTACACATATATGTATGTATATATATGTACATATATATGTATATATGTATATACATATATATATATATATATATGTATATACATATATATGTACATATATATATACATATATGTGTAAACATATATATGTATATGTATATATATATATATGTGTGTATATGTATATATGTATATGTATATATATATATATATGTACATACTACTTATGTATATTGATGTATGTGTATTAGTGTGGCCCAAACTTACACGGGGAAATTTTTTTGTTGAAACATGCTGCTCCACAAGGCTGCCCTTGTTCCACTTGACAAGAAGACTATGTGGTGAAAAAATTGAAGAGATCTGAGCATGTTTAGAGGTCGCGCCATTTTGACACTTTTTGTAGAAATCGCAAAAACCGCATGCTTGGGTTTTGGAACTTGGGTCCATTGTCGATTTACTCTTTTTATCACAACAAATTAATGAGGAGTCCAATTTAGATGAACTTTTTACTGTTTTTTTATCTCGATGAGAGCTATATTTTGATTAAAATATAAATACTAAATTCAGGGTCGTTCAAGGCCATTTCAAGGGCATAAGAAACAAAATCTAACAAAAATCGGAGAAAAATGATCAGATCTCAGCCAATAATTGTTGAAATTGGTTAATTCTGTCACGTAACTAAGGATGAGTCACAGAAACAATACCTGCTGCAACTTGTCTCCAGTCATCACACAATCAATGATTTCTTTTCCGACAAGAGCAAAATGAAATAATCGCGGTTTTCGCGTTTTCCGGCACTTCAATGACGGTTATTTATGCAGACTGGAAAACTACTTTCATAGTAAAAAATTATATTGCATTACAAATTATTTGCATTTAATGCACTCTGACTAAGCAGTAACACTGCAATATATATTTTTATTAGGCTGTTCAACGTTCAAAATAATAACTGCCTTGAAATTCAAAATGATACATGTCTTTTGACGTTTCATACTATATAGTGTAAAAGTATGCAAAAGGCGCGACCTCTAAATATAGTTCAATATGTCCAAATTTTTGCATACAGGGTTATATTTTCATGTGTAACAAGGGCAGCCTTGTGGAGCTAAACATTTCCAACTTTTGTTATTTTGGGCCACCGTAGTATTTATTTATGTATAGGTATGTGCAAGTATATATATGTATATGTGTAAGTATATATATAATTATATATGTATACATATACATATATATAATATTAAAGTTTCAGAAATGAAAATGTCAGTCCATATAAGGAGGGTTACGTTCTGTTTGTAAAATGGTTATTGGCACTTGAATACTTGAAGCAGCTTCATGCAACTACTTTGTATGCTTTCTGTTGTAGTGTTAGTTGACATGTCATAGTTGACCCACCCATTCGTGCCTAGCGTCCCCAAAAATGGGACGCTTGAAAAACTGGCTCCTAAAACATCAAAAGCTACATTTTTGCAGAAATTGTGTTAGGTATTGTCCAAACTCATCATTTACAATAAAGTTTTTACACTTTGAGAAGATTTTGAAAAATCAGGCACTAATGGGTTAAAAGACTAACATACTGAAAATTTGAGCAAAATTGACCCATATTTAGGGGTTGCGCAAGCTTCACGTTTTTGGGATCAGTAATAGAAAAAGAGGGAAAATGTGATATGGAAATAAATCGTAGAGTAGCGATAGGAAAAACTGCAAAGAATGGTCTGGAAAAAATATGGAAGGACAAACATGTGAGTATAGACACGAAAAAAAGATTGGTGAAGGCTCTGATCATACCAACAGTAACATACGGCAGCGAGACATGGACAATGACCAAGAAAATGAGGAAAAAGATTAACGCATGCGAAATGTGGATATGGAGGAAGATGCAGAGAATATCATGGAAAGAGAAAAGGAACAACGATTGGGTGCGCATGAGTATCGGAATTGAGAAGGAAGAGACACTACAACAAACAGTGCTAAGAGCAAAGTTGAGGTTCTTTGGTCATGTCATGCGATCAGATGGATTGGAAAAGGAAATGATGTTAGCATATGGAGAGGGAAGGAGAAAACAAGGACGACCAAGGAAAAAGTGGATGGACGAGATACATGAAACTACCGGAATGAATTTGGCAGAACTGAGAGATGCGACGGCGGATAGAAGGAAATGGAGAGGCTTGATCATGAAGGTCGCTAGAGTTCAAAGAACTGACAGCACAAGGTAACAAGGTAAGCAAGCCACCCAAAGTTATGTTATGTATACTTGAATTCAGCACTGCGCCTTGATGGCAAACAAACATCAGTACAAAGGCATGACAATGTATTCGCCGTTTCAGCGTTTAAAGTCTGTGATTAAATTTAGCATTTTGGGTAGGCAAGATGCTAGATTTAAAGGGAAAACGTCAGAAATATTTTAATTTGTCTTCATTGAGTGGTCGTTTCAGCACTGGCAACGGCACCTGCCAAACTTGCCAGCAATGTCGTCGCCTGAGAATTATCCTCGCGTATCTCCATTTTCCAAAATTCCGAGATAATCGAGGTTGAAGTTTGGGCCGTATTTTGCGGAAAAATAAGAAATTCAATACAATAAGGAGGGCATTATCAAATTACAGTTCCCACACAGACGTTATATTAAAACATGAACATTGCATAAAGACTCTGCATTTAAAAAATTAACGATTAGAGCTGTTTTTCAGAAATTTATGAAAATTTTGTATAAAATGGATTTACAAATATTACGGACCATCCTACGGAAAACAAATACATGAAATGATTAAATCAAGCAACGACCAATTATTAGAGAGTGTTTTCGTTAAAATATTCATGGATATAGTCCGGATTTTTAAATTAAAAACTTTTAATTGTCTGGATATGTGACACTTTAATACAGCTAAGCGCACAGGTTTATACAGGGTTCTTTTAGTTTCATTTCTGTTTTTTGCTTATACTTGGTCACTGCAAGTATGTTTTCAATGACATTCCTTCTTTAAAGGCCACCATTAATTTTCTAATGTAATCTGTAATTGGTGTCCCTACTTAGCGGGATTCTTTATCCCTTTAGGGCCTCCTTTTTGTAGCCATGTTGAAATTTAAATGTAAACCTGATGATTTTTGTTTAGTTGGTTGCAAAATAAACATTTTGATTGATTGATTGATTGATTGATACTGTTGTATCTCCTGCTCGTCCAATCAACGACGAGCTTTCTCTGGACATACAACAACATACACTGCTACACCACGAATGCTGTGTGGAGATACAATAAAATCTGTCTGAAAACAGGACATACGACAGTATATTTTGTTTTATATCTTTAAAACGACCTGTCGTATCTCTTAGCCATTGAAACTGAAGAAAGATCCAAAAAATTCTGCTACAAATCAACTCTAAACTGATTTTCGAAAAAAGTGGAGATATGACAAGATAATTCTCAGGCGACGATGTGTTCTTGTTCGAGTCAGGAAATTGATTGCGATGCGCATAAACAACTTGAAGCCAATACTGTTTCTGATCTTCGTCATTTGTCATGATTGAGTTGTACTCATGGATTTGTTTTACACTTCTCTCTGCAGTGTCGTTGACTACTTTGAGTGCCATGACGACTGCCTGTGATTCAAGATAATCTTCATTTTCATTCCAACTTTCTGGTGGAATGCTGTAGTGTTGACCTGCCGAATTTCTTGGTTTCTGTATTCAGTCAATTGCAGAAGCCGAGACAGGACAGAAGTTTAAAACCATGCTTGGACGTACAATCACAGACAAATAGAAGGAAATTGAAAATACCTCTGTCATCAACTGGCTTCAGTTTGAAAGAGATCGAAACATTTTACTGATCGGAACTTCCACATCTTGAATGAGTAAAACTCCAGGCGCTATAAAGTGAATTCCATGGGTTGGGCTCTCCAAAAAAGATGATTACTAAGTCAAGAAGCTCGTTATAATCATCTCTTTGATGATTGGCCTCCAGCTTTGCTTCAGCAAAAGCAATAACTCGCTCCCGGAACTCAGTAATCCACTGTTGTCTCAAATCTACTCGAGTCATTTCGACGCCAATTGTCAAGAAAACGGTGAAGTATTAGAATGTCTGTACCAGTCGAGGAAGCAATTTTCATGGCACTGAATGCCTTTTCAGCAGCAATTTACATCACGTAGTGACGACGTGTTAGATGAAGTTTTTAAGTTCCGACCAAGTCCCTATCTATCAGAGTTCACGTTCCAGCTTTCTGTCCAGTATTGCTCGTTGTGGTGTCAAAGCACTTCCCCATAATCTTCCTTCTCAGCTACCAGTCATCTGTGTAGATGATCACGGCGCTTGCCTGAGCTTTTCCAGTGCCTGCGTTAATCTTCGGGACACGAAGAAGTTGCTCTGTTCCAACGCCAGACAATCATAGGCAGCCGATCTACCTTCTCGCAGCCAGTGATGTCGGGCAACAGCTTACCATCTCAATGAACAACCATTGCACAATCTGGAGAGCATTCATTTTGATCATAGATGCACGCTCTTTTTGATAAAATCTTCAAGCTTGGCGAATAGAACTGCGACTCATATGCGAGTCCCGAACTTCATGTCTTTGAGATTGAACAGTTGGAGCCAATAGAAGTGGATGTGTTGCTGCCATGTTAGTGACTTTGTTTGATCCAAAGCTGCAGCTTCCTGCTTAGTCACAGAGGCTCTCTTGCTAAGCTGTGTTGTTGTTTTTCATCCTCTTTTATGGACTACCAAAACATGTGTAACTGCCTTCCTCAGGTTTGTCCTTATCACTGCTGCTCGACTCCAGATCCTACTGTGCATGTTAAAACTTCGATATCATTCTTTGATCTCTCGCGCTGCTCGTATGTAGGTCTTTGCTTTAATAAATTTCTTTTCCATTTTATGAATCAAGATTCTATCCTCTCCTGCCAAATAAACCCTTTGACCTTCTCTATGAGCTACTTGGAAAGCCCAGTCTTCTGGAATCTTGACGAGACTTTGAGCGCCCATCGTAGAGCAAAATGACTCAAGGTGCGTGAAACTTCTAATCACTTGCGCAACCCCTAAATATTCTCAAATGTGGATGAAATTGCACCTGAATTATTTTTTTATATAGTGGACTCCATTGGCACCCTCTAATAATAAAAAATTGAAACTTTATATTTTGCCATGTTGTCGTGGACCACTCTAATATATATATATATATATATATATATATATATATATATATATATATATATATATATATATATATATATATATATATATATATATAGGTACTTGGTACTTATGGGTTAATTCACCTGAATTAATTTCGTATTTATTTCGCATTTATTTCGTATTTATTTCTGTGTTTATTATAATAATAGCACTTCTAGTGTTCTATATCGCCATTGGCAATTGCAATGTTCGAATGTTCGAATGTTAATTAGCAGGTGGCCAGAAAACTGCAATGTCCTGCAAGATGGTCTCAAAGGCGTTCTGCAACAGGGTTCAAAATCAGAGTGTTGGCACAAACCTCGCGAAGATAGTTATTCCAGTCGATGGTCGTTGACTCGTTCATTTCCAGTTCGAAGTTGCAGAACGACAGGCTAGTCATTTCTTTAGACCAACAATATATGAAGAGTATGATTTGCCTGTATGTGAGTCGCGATCCTTCCAACCAGTTACCACGACGAACAGGAATATCCTGCTTGCACTGGCCCTGTTGGCATCGCCATCTATCCTGTCTTTGAGTTAAAGAAAGGGTCATAATGTGGTTTTTGGCACAGCGTCTCTCTCTGTGAACGATCCCATGTTCCTGAAGATATCGAAAAGAACTTTCCTTGTCGTGTACTAACGCCGATAGTGTTAAGAAATTCATGTCTACTCGTCGACCATAAATTATAGAATGCCAGGTAGAAGTAGTGAGTTCATTTATGTACTAACCTTTCAGACGCTACGTGTTCCTTTATACAAACAAATAACAATAGTGGCGGTACGTACATTGCCTTAAGAACATTCGAAGTGCGATATAGAACATTCGAAGTGCTATATAGCACAGGCCTACGTTATTAGATTTGTCTTTGAAGGTACTAAAGAGAAATAAATAGCGAAATAAATACGAAATTTATTCAGGTGAATTAACCCATAAGTACCATATATATATATATATATATATATATATATATATATATATATATATATATATATATATATATATATATATATATTACTGAAGTCTAGGCAGCGGTAGGACCAACAGAGCGCTGCTCCACTGCTCCAGCTCAAATTGTATTGTATTGTATTTGGCTATTTATAAAGCGCTTCTCCCAGCAAAAGCCTTTCAGAAGTGCCCAGCGGCAGTCTGCGGTTAAATTAGCCCAGATTGAAAGATGGGTATTATAATATATATAAATCCATGGAGCAGGCAGAATGTGTCGGCCTGCAGAGCTGCGTGTGATAGTGTCGAGATTTCATCAGCCCCCCGTTCCCCATGCGTACGTACATTATTATAAGTGGCCTTTAACAGACCATACGCAAGCATACGCAAACATGTGCATTTGGGTTACCCCCCCCCCCCCCTCATGCGTACGTACTAAATGGATGGCCCCTATGAACTTGGGAACCATTTGTATGACTCTCCAGAACTTTGTTGGTATTGAAGGAGCAGTGAATTACGATGAGCGTGTAGAGAAAATTCTGAGGGCATGAGTTGTTAGGTGCTAGGATCATAATTATAGTTGGATGTCACTGATGTAGCGCTTCTACATTTTACACCCAATTTGGGCGATGCAAGCGATGAGCATGAGGAAAGAATCCATCAGAATATAATGATGATGGAAAGCGGATATTAAAGGAAGTAAGATCATGGCATGATGAAAGACTATTGTTGATTCTTGCAACGAGAGACGGATGTGCCTTACAAACTCAAAAGCAAAGGCCTTAATCAGTTTTGAGCACTTTGCTTTCTCTTATAGTGTGAGTTGAGAAAGACGTAATTGTTCATCAGCATGTCTGTTGCATGTTCCATTTTGTTTGTTTTTTAAGAGTAAAGGCATCAACATCATTTTAGGGTGACATATTTCATATTGCAAATATCCCGCATTAATTCGCAATTGTGTATAACCTCACTGATGCATAACTAAAAAACCTGATAATATGAGTAGAGAATTCGCAAATTTGTAAAACTTTACCAATGCGTAGGCCTACCTAAAAAACCTGATGTGCTAGCCAAATGACGATTTCATATTTGAAATCAGCATCCAAAATTAAGCTAAGAACAAGCGCAAAAGCAAATGCCCAATACAATTTTAATACTTTGATTTCGCTGATATTTTTATGAGTTGAGAATTCACAATTCTGTAGAACCTCATCTATGCTTAGGCCTACATGAAAAACCTGACGTGCTAGAAAAATTTCGATTTCATATTTGAAATCAGCGCCCAAAATAATTTAGCTAAGAACATTTCGAAAGTTTTCAGTAGCAAAAAAAATTTTTTTTGATGCCCAATGTAATTTATAAAAAGAGCCAGAGAAGTCTCGCGGAAAAGAACGCATATAGCCTACGGCTGTGATCCGTTGCTGTAGCCAGTGTAGCAATGCTGTAGCATGCAGCATAGCAGCTACCCGTAGATCTCAGGGTAGTAAATAACAGAAACTTTAGATAGCAATAATAGAGAAAATAATTGTACGACCATAGTAATAATAATGATAATAAATTAATGTTAATAATAACAACAACAACAACAACAACAACAACAACAACAACAACAACAACAACAACAACAACAACAACAACAACAACAACAACAACAACAACAACAACAACAACAACAACAATAATAATAATAATAATAATAATAATAATAATAATAATAATAAGCGTCACTAAACACGACGCCCTCATTTTGCTAAGATGCTCACTCAGCTCACCTAAGCTGATGCACGTCCTTCGCTGTGGTCCTTGTTCTGGCCATCCACTTCTTGAACATTATGACTCACTTTTGAGTCTTGGCTCAATTCTGAATCTTTCGCTGACAGAAGACCAATGGTTGCAGGCCTCCCTCCCTGTGAAAGCTGGGGGTTTGGGCATCCGTAGGGTATCTTCGCTTGCGCTTCCCGCCTTTTTGGCTTCCGCTGCAAGTACCCTCGCTCTGCAATCCTTCATGCTTAGCAATGTAATCTTAGATGTAGACACGCAATTTGCCGCCTCGTTTGAGCACTGGTGCCTAAGGTACCCTACATCTCGTCCGGATGGAGAGCTTCCTCACAAGCAGTCATTTTGGGACAACCCAATCATTGCAGAAACAATAACCGAGCTTGACCACTTTCACACTAGTGATTACCATCAAGCACGTCTGAAAGCAGTCTCAGCACCTCATTCAGGTGACTGGCTGTTTGCTTTACCCATAAGTGCATGCGGTCTCAGATTGGATGACGAGGCTGTTCGAATAGCGGTGGGCCTCCGTCTAGGCACAGTCATTTGTCATCCACACAGCTGCCCATGTGGCACTCTGGGGACCACCGAAGGCTCGCACGGCCTATCGTGCCGCCTAGGCCCGGGCAGACAAGCCCGACAATCCATGCGGTCCTGAATGACCTTATCTGCAGAGGCCTCATTCAAGCGGGCACCCCTGCGGTTAAAGAACCTCCGGGTTTGTCAAGGTCTGATGGTAAAAGACCAGACGGCCTAACACTGATTCCGTGGCGCTCAGGTCGCTGCTTGACCTGGGACGTCACAGTTGCTGATACAGTGGCCCCATCTTACTTGCCCACAACCTCCAACCAGGCGGGAGGAGCTGCTGAACTGGCTGAAGCCAGGAAAAATACTAAATACACCCAACTCATGCAATCCTACCTCTTTGTCCCACTGGCTTTTGAAACCATGGGACCAATTAACGCCAAGGGACTGGCCTTTCTCGCCGACCTGGGTCGTCTCCTGGGCCAAATTTCGGGCGACCCAAGAGAAACCAGTTACTTGTTTCAGCGCCTGTCGGTTGTTATCCAACGTTTCAACGCTGTTGCGTTCCACAGCACTTTCGTTCTTCCGGATCTTGACAAGGATGGCCACTCCAGAGTTAACATTGATTATTAATATCTGACACCTGAGGGATTATAGATACCTCGGGTAAAAAAAAAAAAATAATAATAATAATAATAATAATAATAATAATAATAATAAATTTGCACCGCTAGGTGTTGGCATAGCTAAACATAACCGGATAGAGCATAATATGAGCTAACATACTAGTTACATACATGACATTTGTATACCAGGTGTTTTTAAGTGCTTCAGAAGATGAAATCTGCGTTAGAACCAATGTAGGATTAATGAAAGCTTAACGAGGCCTATACTTGGTTGATAGACGGTTTTGCCAATTGGTTAGATAGCGACGCTTAATAAAAGTATAATAATACTATTATTGTTGTTGTTGTTGTTGTTGTTGTTGCTGCTGCTGTTTTTATTAAATGTGAAAAAATTAAAAAAAAATAAAAATAATAATAATAATAATAATAATAATAATAATAATAATAATAATAATAATAATAATAATAATAATAATAATAATAATAATAATAATAATAATAATAATAGCAACCGAGATCGCCACGGAGAGAAAAATGACCGAGTACAATGCACTTTTAAACACGCACTTTTTCGTGCCTCTAGCTATCGAGACCTTTAGGTCCTATAATAATAATAATACTAATAATAGTAATAATAATAATGATAATAATAATAATAAAAATAATAATAATAATAATAATAATAATAATAATAATAATAATAATAATAATAATAATAATAATAATAATAATAATAATAATAATAAGCTTCAGGGCTCATCACTCTACGGAGACTGCTCTCTCTCTCTTCTCTCTGAAATCTATTCTGCTGTTGACAGGTCTGAACTAGGGATCTGCGGGTATACCCGTACCCGCGAGTTTACCCGTACCCGACCCGTACCCGCGGGTCGGGTACGGATCGGGTAGGCATTTCACGGGTCGGGTCGGGTACGGGTAGGAGCATTACGGGTACGGGTATACCCGGTTTTACCCGTACCGACGTGAAATTTTGGGGTTACATGTAATACTAAGTCTTGCACCTTCAAAGACTTACTATAACTGACGGTATTCTGTCTAAGTACCATGTGCTTGTGCTTACCTATGTCCGTGGCCTTAGTGAACTTGACATACATTGACAGATGATCAAATTACTGTTACAAAATGCCTTGTTTCCACAACAGCAGCAACAATAACAACAGCAAAAACAACAACTACTAGTGCTACTGCTACTGCTACTGCTGCTGCTGCTGCTGCTGCTGCTGCTGCTGCTGCTGCTGCTGCTACTACTACTACTACTAGTAGTAGTCTACTACTACTACTACTACTATTATTATTTATTATTTTTTTTTGCCCGAGGTATCAATGATCCCTCAGGCGATCCAAACAATATCCGGAGATGTTACTGATGGTGGTCTGGAACGGCAACTCACTCGGCAGTGTCGGGTTGGGCAAATGTACCTCGGCAGGCGACAGCATTATTATTATTATTATTATTATTATTATTATTATTATTATTATTATTATTATTATTATTATTATTATTATTCTTATTATTAGACTAATTATAATAATAATTATTATTTTTATTGTTATATCATCATCATCATCATTATCATCAACAACAGCATCATCATCATCAGCGCTCCTGAGTAGTAACCTTGAAGGGGCGCTATATAAAACTTCGTAATGAATGAACGAATCATTATCATCATCAACATCAGCCTATTATTACTACAACTTCATGATAACTATAATTGAGCCTATTGGCCTGGTAGAGACTGGGACCATAATTATGGGAAGGCGAACTAATAAATGGCCGGTATACGGTACGGGTACGGGTATACCCACGGGTACGGGTCGGATCGGGTAGTAATTTTGAGTACGGGTCGGGTACGGGTACGGGTAGCGTTCCTGGATCACGGGTACGGGTCGGGTAGCAAAAACGCTCTACCCGCAGACATCTACTATGCATGCATCAAGGCATTTAATAGAGCGCTTTAGAAGTCCCATTCAGTGGCGTTGAGACATGGCTAGCTAACAGTACTGATGTTGGCCTACATTTTAAGACAGTTCAGTTTGTTTCTGAACAACGTTAAATTGTTGCCACCGCTTGCATCTCATTTCCACAGAACAATCCAGTGTTTGCTATTTATTACTTTCAGTAGAAGATTTCCGGAAAACAGAAGAAGTCTGTGAAATGTTTCATTAATGGGCGAATCTAATCTACTTCTGTAGCGCCTTTATCATGTGAGTCAAGTGAACGAAAAGACGAAAGATGAGTTTGCTGGCCAGTGTTTACTTTTGCAGACTATGAGACTCGTTTTTAACTGGATGTTTTGTTCAAAGGAAAACCAGCGCATTGAGTTGTTTAACGTGTCATAGGCGTAACAAATGTTGGCCAGTAGAGATTGCTTTGCAGAATAATATTAATAAAAATTTGAATTACCTGGGTGTGAATTTTCATATTTTTTTATTACACTACTTATCAATAAGGATATGAGCGATTCGTAGGGTAAGAGTCAAAAGCCTGGACTTATGGTTAACCGAGCGTAGGTCGTTTATTAGTCACAATCGGCCGAAATCTAACTGATGAAGGCGATTGTTAGCATTTGATAAGGGGGGCAACTACAATTTGAAACGCTTCTGCAGCTGACAATGATGACAACGATGAAGAAAATGATGATGATGATGATGATAACGACGATTTTAAATCGTCGTTATATTCATCATCATTATAATCGTGATGACTATTATTATTATTATGGTAACGACGAAAATGATGAAGGTGATTATGACGATAATGGTGATGATGATGATGATGATCAAATAAAATCAATTTGTTTATTTCTGCAACCGTCAGTAAAAACCAAAGAACAAAAGAAAGAACAATGACTTTGCAAGTACTGACTACGTAGGGGGTCCTTAAGGGATCCCTGATCCCGCTAAATAGCGACACCTAAATAAAATAACAATCATTATGGAAGAAAGGCAGCCAATCGATACTTTTATTAGACTAAACCATTATGATAATCATGATGATTATTTTGGATAATGTTTTCATTTAAGATGACGGAATATTCTGGCAAATCGAATGAAGAGATGACATCTGCATTCATCGTTAGCACATGCCAATTACTTCCAAAGCATTTTTCTCCCACTTCTGATCATATGCATGACTTAATCAGGTCCAGAGAAAACAAAACAAAACATTATTCTATTTTGTGTGGCAGCCAAGCGGAGTTCTATATTCGACCACTGAATAAATGCATTATGGACACTGATTACTTGTCGTGCAGTGCTGATGAGCTGGCATTCAGTGGTGACTGTCCAGTGTTGCCCAGCGATATGAGTGGCCTAGCCGATGCGCTCGCATGCTACGAGATTGAATCAAACGACAGCTATCCAGGTTTTGTTCGATTACGGGTTTTTGGTGAAATGAACTATAACTGGAAACATAAAAATTACGAAATAAACCAAGTAGTTCATCCAGTTATCTACATGGCGCTGAATATGGCTAATATCGCAACTTCTTATGTTCATCGTATTTCTCATATATTGGATAGAAGCATGTTGCCAAGTATTGTTTGTGGTCCAGCAATTAAATCTCAAAACCACTCTAAGACTGAGTTGGAAAGTGATGTCGTAAAAAGTCTATTTTGCCCTCAGTGGCCTAGAGAAGCAAAACATTGGCCTATACGACTTCGGAAATACGGATGGCCGACGATTGATACAATCTCTGAGGTTGTTCAAAATGGTTGTCATGTTGTCTATGTCCAGCATCGTGCTTGCAGAGACGATAAACTACAGTGGAGATTATCATTTTCAGTCGCAGAAGTAATTTTACTTCAGAGCTGGACTCAAATTCATCAGATTGTCTATCATTTGCTGAGATTCTTCGCAAAGAGAGAATTGATACAAAAGGATTGTCCAAAGGAGGACGAGGTTCTCTGTCCGTATCATTTAAAGACGCTGATGTTATGGACTTGTGAAGAAATGCCACCTGAATGGTGGAATTCCCCGTCTGTCATTACGATCTGCTGTGAGTTGCTAATAAAGCTTTCGAAATGGCTAAAGAGGAGATTCTGTCCGAACTATTTTATTCCTGAAGCAAATCTATTTTATGAGCCATCGAGTTTCACAATGCTTCAAAAGACCGAAAGACGACTTAATGAATTTCACAATTGTGGCATTCTTTCTCATTGGTTCGTTGAGAATTACATACTGCCAATCACTCGGACACAATTTCAATTTTCGAATACAAAAAATGTAGAACCAGATTTCATGGATTATTTGATGCCTCTTCTTGAATTTCGGAAAACGACTGAATTAGTAGCTTTGGATATGTTCTTTTGTGTCAGAATCTACAATTCTTACCAGAAATGTCGTCGTGCAATTAAATGCGGTTTCAATTCCGGACTAAGCCAGGGCTTAAAATTTGGACAATACACAGCACGTATTAATTTTAACTTATATGAAGTTAATTGTCTCCCAGCAACAGAGAAGGTTCTGTGCTTCAAGTATTGTAACTGTCTACTGTATATTTTGCAAACTGCATATGGTTTACGTTACGGAGAAATTTCATGGGAAAGTAGTCACTTTGTTGAATTTGTCAACACAATTTTGATGCAACCTAAAATTATTAAATCTCTGTATCATAACTTTCCAAAAATGTACACACAACAGAGTGGTCGCTTTGAATTCCTGCGTGCTCAGAATCTCATGCAAAATTTAACTGGATCAAATAGCCGTTCAGAGTTTCGATTAGTATCTCTTATAACAAAAGAGTTTCTTATGAAGTCTTTAGAATATAACGACTCTAAATCGAACGGCATTGCTCCTGCAGCTTTGGCCTATCTGGCTGCCCTTCATTTTGCCACTTCAGAATATCAACAAGCAATACGCTTCTGTCTAGCAGTTCCTGTGGATCACACTTCCGCAAAGGATAAGGAAACATTGAATGCAGGTTGTTTGTTGTTTATTGACGATGTTGCAAGAATTGTTGGATTGTATGTTCTTAGCAAGAAGATTACCGAAGCTAATCTTCATTACATTGGCAAACGGCTTTTTCTTGATCTGCGTCTTTCGCCAGAGGTGTTTGCTCATTATTTAACTGTATTATCTGCCGAAAGAATATCCAAACATTTATACTTTTATCATGATTTGCCTGAATCAGAATTTCCTATGGACGAACATTTGAAGTCTTTAACAAACCCGAAATGTATTGTTTCGATGAAGTCAGTTAGGCCTACTCATTTGAATGAAACCAGACAGATCATTTATCGCAGAAGAGATTCTTTGACAGAAACCGAGGCTGCTGATATGAATCCTTTGATAATTAAAGAAACAGTAATTGATGTCCTGATGGAATATGCTTTAGAAAATGTGACAACATTCTACAATGTGATTCGTAAAGACTTTGACATCCAATGCAACACAGCTGTCTGCTATCGTGCTTTGTACCTTTACAAATGTCGCCAATTCGATGAATTATTAAATTTATGTGAACGAATTCTTCAGGAGCCTGATCTGCAGAATGATTTGAAGGAGCATGCATTTGCGAATGTGTTGGTGATTCCACCGTTTGACTCTTTTTTTCATGGAGACGTGCAGTCGTTGCTTGGATTTCACACACTATGTTATTATTTATCACCTCTCAATGACGAAATTCTTAAATCTAAGGGTGAGCCTACTATCTATTCAACGTTTGAACACTGGTTTGCCTACAATGTGTACTTTCATAAGGTCGAACTCGCACAATTTCTCATCAAATGGCGTTGCTCCGCTAAAGATTATTATTTTCTTGGAAGACATTTTCTTGCAAGATATTTGAAGGTCAGATGTTGTATCGACTGTAGTCTTCCGCGTAAAGAAGCAATGACTGAATTTGCTTCTCAGAAAACCAATCTTCCCTTTGAACGCATCATTCGCAGGTTTCTTATACAAAAGCTTCGTATTATTAAAAAATAATTAGAAGTTTTGGTATCATGTGAAATTTGTTTGTTTAATATGTGATGCGGACAACTGAAACGTAGGCTACGTCTAAGGTTTTGTCACGTGACCCGACTTAGAGCATAACCGTCCTAATCTTCCTTATCGCTGCTGCAGGGATTCGAAGTTTGACTGACAGGTTCTTTACACGCTATTCGTAGTGAGCCTGAAGTTTTAGTGAGTCTGAGGGCACTCGCGACTTCTTTCAGTGCTTGCTGGGAAGGGCAAATCTCTCATAATATATATAGGCATACGCTGCATATGTCCTAGTATATGGGACCATGTATTAATTATTGCATTATATGCTAAAAGTGCAGCCCAAATGAGAATGTTGTCCTATATGGGATACTATTTGGAACCATGTGTAATACATATGAAGCCCATACAGGAACATTGTCATGTGGCTTAATTTGACCTACACACGAAGTAGCTATTGGGCAAGTTTCTGATGAACCACGATGATTGACGAACAAGGAAAACGCCAAAAAGTAGCTTATTGACAGGCGCTTAGTACAAAAATGGTTAGGCGTGGACGGGGGGCGACGGGGGTGGGGGTGCTAAATCGGTGGATCAGGTATGATCGGTTCCAGGTTTCTGGACAGAAATTAGGATGTAATCTGATGACATAAATCGATTGCCGCGTTAAATTTCTAATTATTATTGTTTCTATTTGTTTGATTTACTGAAATATTAGAAATGCAGCATAAGAAGTGCACGAGAAAAAGAAATAAACGTGACTGGTTCATTAGAAAGGTTAATAACATAAGATCAATAATTTCTCAGGTTAAGGATGGCTCTCTAATCTAAAATTGTATTTTTATTACGAAAATATTTCGTTTAGGCTACTGCTGTGTGGCACGGTGGCCTATTGGTTACAGCGGTTGGTCTGTAAAGTGGAGAGTACGGGTTCAATCCTCGTCCGGGGCGGTTACTGAGTAGGGACCGTGAGCAAGTCTTTCGCTCTGCAATATAATTGTAATTGCGTCATCGGTGCTCTGCCGAATGGGCGTGTGCACTTATGAACTTTGGTAGAAGCGCGATATCAAACTTAATGCAGTTGTATTGTACCAAAATTTAATGCAGTAGGCCTAACTGTTGTACTGAATTTTATTGTCAGTAGTCTGCTACCAAAATTATGCTCAGGGCATAGTTTGTCTAGTATAAACTTCAACTTTTAGCACAAACTTGTTGGAACCGTGTGATCGTTCCCACTGCTGACGGCGACGTGGCTTTTGTAAATGAAAATTGTAAAAAAATTATAGTTCCAATTATTCTATACTTCAGAAAGGCTTCCAGGTAATTTATTATAATTCAACTAAGTAAATCAATATCATTTCAGTTAGAAATATCAGGGGACATTATTGTGACAATCTGTGCAATTAGGCTATAAACTCATGCATAGTATTTAATATGATCAATACTAACAAGCCCCAGTCTCGAGATTTCTATAGCGCCAAACGACGCAGAAGCGTTAAACATTGCACAACAGGAGGCAAATTAGATAAATTTCCGTCTTCACCTTTGGACGGCTTACACAAAGAGTAAAATTATAATTTTTAATTTTTAAATACATTGTAGGGCATGAATTAGTTATAAAAATTATTTTTATTCTATTATTTAAGTAATTAGTACGAGAAAAATTATAAAGTCCAATTTTAACCCGAAATTGCATTGTCCTTTCTAATGGTGAGTCAATTACGTTAGAGTGACAGCTCAAACGCTGAACTGATGTTTTGTAATTTTTAGATAATTTACTTACATATATCCATTGATCTACATGTATATGGTTTTTATTAACTTATTAACGAACTAAATAATTAAAAAGAACCTCTGTCTTCAAATATTGGTTACAACACCGTTACGAATGGGTTTTTGCAATATGTGGAATAAATTGAAAACTCTCGGTTTTTGAATTGAAAGCTAAAATAAAAAATTAAGCCAAAATGTCAAATTTAGGCTCTGCTCAATATTGAGTATGCTTTAGCACTGCTAGTAAAATTTTGTGTAAGAATTTTTTTATTTTGCATGACTTTCTTTTTCTCCAATTCTATTTCTGAATTTGATGCCTGTTGTGAAATATACCCATATATATAGTGCCCTAACAAACATATTAGCCTATGATATCTCTATAATTGCAGTCATCATTTAATCATCCATAAGCAATCAGTTGAACTTTGATAATGATCATTATAATGTTTCTGGTGATGATCTCATTCATTTCTTCATGTGTTTTATACTCCCTCAGTAGGCCTACTTCTTCCATTTAGGGCCATTTTGCAGTTTTTCGTGTTGCAATTATGACTCCATAGTCAGTAGGCTGCGAAAGTGTACCATCAGCTGACTGACTGATTATTAGGGTGGTCCTTAGAAATAAAAGTGTGAATCTATTGTTCGCCAAGGTGCCATTCGGTTCCATTTCATCCAGAAACATCACACAAAAAGTTGTATGAAAAAATATTAATATTTAGGACTCGCACAACACCATCAAAGTTTTACCCCTTATCAAATATAGGAACACTTGAAAAGTAAGCATAATAGTTGTAATCAACCATGAAAAGTGAACATTTAAACCAGGAATAAATTCAACTGCCTGTAGTAGGTCTAGATTTTAGTTTGATCGTCTGCTAGTTCCGTTTTAGTCTTAAAGCTGGTGGTAAAACACCCCATCGCTGGGTCCTCAAATTGAAATTCCATTTATTTGTATCGTACATGTAAATTAGTCTTTAAAACTCCGTAGGTTTGATCCTCAAGGTGTTTATACAGTTTTTTGTTTTAAGATGCTTGGTGTCCTTAGCCTAATCAGGTTATTAACTGATTGAAACTCCAAACATATCAGTTTCAAATAAAAAGAAATATATTTTAAATATCATATATTAATCAGTTTTAGGAGTAAATGTATTTAGCTGATATTTATTAGGTTAACCTAGTTTGTTCGTAGCAAAGAAGTCCTTACATTTACCACCAGTTCTGAATTCCTTGCCAGTATGTTGAGGTTTTTGTAGTTTTCAGCTTTCACTGAATTTTGGTGATTTTTATACTCTAATATTAAAGTTGATATTTACTGTTTTACTTATGAGCGAATGTTAGGTGGGCCACTATATAAATTCCATTTTGCATAACACTGCATAACTTTACTCATTTTGAGTCAATTTATGACTTGTTTTTTAGCTGATTTGGCAGCTGTTCATTTATCTTGAAATTTTCAAAGCATGTTATCACATCAATTGATTTTAGTGAAGATTTCTATGCGTCTTGTTTATTTTGGAGTGGATTTCTTCAGTTTTACGTAAGAAATGAATTTATTGCCATGCATACATCGTTGGCTGTTGTCGATTTCTCACTGGAGTTACCCAGCTTAATGTTTGCTGTTTGGATTGAGTTAATGTTTTTCAGGAAATTTTAATATCGTTTTATAGCATGGACAACTGCATACAACTGTAGTCTTGTTGTGTCGTATATATGACTTGCATTATTTTATTGTAAAGTATTATTAGAATTATGGCATTGTATTGTATCATGTGTCAAACAACCAAACCAGCATATATCTTATGCGATTCTGAAAATACCAATGCATTGCGTCAATGATTAACATTGCAATCTATTGCATACGATCGCATTGTATCGCATTAGGTTTCATTGCATTTCATTGTAACGCATGACATCGCATTTCATTTACCTGTATGGTATTTTATCAACAGCACTATGCTGTAAATTTCAGTTGAAGAAAGATGATATGTTTGAGAGGTTTGTAGAAGACAATGTATAAATGTAGATCTGCATATTTGCCGTGGAAGAACTGCAACACATATTACATATCAAGTATTACATCATATTATAAGGGAATTGTTGTATTGAATGCAGAGTCATATTGCATACATTTGCAGAACAGCTGAGATACATCATGTGTGGCATATTACTCTGCAACTGTATTACGTATATAACTGAGGAATATGATGCAGTGCTGTGATTTCATGTGAAGCCTGTTAGAGAAGTAAGTTACTTTGAATTGTTTGGTTTTCATAAATCACTTCGTCTGTGGTTCTGTGACCTTTCAACGTAGGTCATATTCATCATGTTATCCTGAGTCAGATCTGGCATTTTTCTAAAGGTTTTGTTGTCTCTCTTTTGTTCCATATTTTATTCCAACATTTTGCAGTTTCTACCTCTTCTTCCTCTTTCACCTTCAGCTCTTCGACAGTCCCACAGCATGGCTCACTCTACTTGTTGACTAACTCCACTTGTTACTCATTCTCTGTATTTACACTCTGAATCCACTCGACTCACTCACTGACTCAACAATTTCAACTTTCCACTTTGCACCCTCTTTCATGCACTTTAACTTCATTTTTCAAGCTGTTTCTTTTCATTTGCACTGTTTAATACTCAGTTGTTGACACTAAGTCAGTTTTTAAACATATCAATCGGAAATGTGAACAGTAACAGTTTCAGTTAGACAGATCTTAATATTTGGTTTATTGTGAACTGTATAATTTACCAGTGGCGGCGCCAGGATTTCAGGTTTGGGGGGCTAAAGCTCAAAAAGCCATGGTAAGTTATTCCCATTGGGATGCGACGACCTTTTTTTGTTGCTTAAAACCTTTCCTTTGGGGGCTGAACCGCAGTTAGGGGGGGCTAAGCACCCCTAGCCTCCTGGCGCCGCCACTGTAATTTACTTGTAAATTTATTCATTTGGTCGCTTGTTGTTTGAGTGGTCGCTTTGTGATGCAATGTGCGAATTGAGACCTCCTTCCTTTTGGAGAAACTGAAGCACTGTATTGGTTAGCATGCTCGACTGCAAATTGAGAGGTTGGGGATTCAGATAATGTCAGTGCAGAAAGATGTTTCGAGATATCTGCTCCACTTGCACTGTTGCCAAATCGGATATAAAATTATGACAATGAGTACACTCTCAGTGGGAAGAACAAGTAGCAAGGGGCGGAATGGCCACCTGCCCTCATATACCAAGGATAGAAAATAAAGTTGCTACTATTTGATATCCATGGCTGCCTCTCAAGGTTAGTTTAAGGGACTGCTGTTCTTACTTACAAAAATTACTGCAGCTGTTAACAGTTAGTGTTATCAGTGTTATCAGTATCAGTTGCTGGCAGTACACAGAGTGGCCACGCCAGCTGACTGGGAGTGCATGAACAAGGGTTCAAATCTCAGTAAAATATTAAGATGTAATGAGAAGAAAGATGTAATAGCTAGTTTTGTCATTTCTTATATTTGAAATCTGACTATATTTTCTCTTTGTGTTCGGTTTATTTACAACTGTTGGAAAAGAATTGAAAGTACCAAGATAAACTCAAGACGTGTCATTCTTTCTGATAGAGTGAATTGCATGCAAGCTATTCAGCTATTCATTAGGTGGCAGATTAACTCTTCATTTGGATCAACCTTTTGTTAAAGAAATTGCAGACTTATTATTATATATATATATATATATATAATTATGAGAATCTAAGGTCATACTCAGATCTTGAACTGATTATTGGCTATCCTCAAAGGGTAGAAATATTTTGCCCCAAACAATATAAAATGCATATACAATTTGATACACAATGTGATTCATTCATTCATTCCGAGCATTTATATAGCGCTCCTTCAAGGAACCTACTCAGAGGCGCTCCCAGCCCAGCCACGGCTAAACAGAGAAGACTTGAGAAGGCGGCAGTAAGCAGGCAAATTGCTGCGAGGCATCAAGCGCAGCTCAAGTGGGAGCCCATTCCAGGTTGAGGGTCCAACAACCGAGAAGGCTCGGCGCTGCTTGAGACATAAACGGGCCCGGGGACAAGGAGCTCTCCCTTGGCCGAGGAACGCAGAGCCCGACGGGGGGCTAGGTCAGAGACAGGACGACAGAGGTCAGATAGGTATGATGGAGCACAGCCAGCAAGGCACCGCCAAACTAAGGCTGCTATCCTGTAAGAGATGCGCTGCGAGGCAGGAAGCCAGTGCAGAACATCGCGCATGTAAGCAGAGACTGAAGCGTATTTTGGAATACGACCAATCAGTCGGGCAGCAGAGCGGAGGACCCGGTCAAGACGGCTTATTAGGCCAGAAGGGAGACCAGCGAGAATCGAACTACAGTTATCGACTCTGCTGGTAACAAAGGCATGGACAAGAACAACGGCAGCATCATGAGAGAGAGAGCGGAGCACAACACGCAGCTGGCGGAGCTGGTAGTAACAGCTTCGCGTAAGCAAGTTAACATGTTGCGAAAAACTAAGCTCTTGGTCGAGCGTCGCTCCAAGGTCACGTACAGTAAGTGAAAAAGTGACATGAGGGTAAGTTTCAGCCAACAGTTGCATGTCTACACCGGCCAGCTGTCGGCGACTACCAAGCCAGATAAATTGAGTTTTGGATGGGTTTAAGAGCAGACGGTTCGAGGCCATCCAACCAGAGAGGGCATCAATAGCACGGCACATCAGCCCAACAGAGGCCACCGCATCGGCCGCACGGCAGTGGACATAAGCTTGTATATCATCAGCATAAAGCTGATGCAGCAGCCCACTAGACCGCAGCAGGGAGCTAATATCAGCTGTATAAAGGATGTACAGCAAAGGGCCCAAAACCGACCCTTGGGGTACACCAAAAGGGGCAGGGACCCAACGGGACCTAGAGGACCCAACAACAGCACAGTTTGTGCGCCCAGTGAGAAAGGAAGAAAGCCAATCTAAGGGTTTGCCAGACAGCCCAAAGGAGACAGAAAGACGCTGAAGCAGAATTGAGTGGTCGACAGAATCAAATGCCGAACTGACATCAAATAGGGCCAATAGAGTTATCTGACCACTGTCCATGGCGCCATAGAAGTCCGAAAGAAGGCGAACCAACAAAGTCTCGGTGGAATGATTCCTCCGAAAACCCGACTGTAAGGGAGGTAGCAACCCATGCATGTCTAAATAAACAAACAGTTGGTTAGCTACAATACGCTCTAAAGTTTTAGAGAGGAATGTTACATTAGCGATAGGACGGTAATTCGCAGGATCACTTGCGTCCAGTCCATCTCGCTTCAAGACAGGAAGAAGAACAGATCGCTTCTGTGACGCAGGCAGTTCAGCTTCCTGAATCGACCGGTTACAGAGCTCGGTGAGGAAGGGAAGGAGGTCGTCAACGAGCTCTTGGACGAGGAATGTGGGCACAGGGTCCAACTCACACGTCTTCGGTGCAGAGGCCAGAATGAGTTGACGTAACTCCAGGCTTGTGACCTCATTAAGGATGGAGAGACGAGCGTCAGTAGTAGTGAAGTCTGGTGGAGGAGCTGTAGAAGTAGCAGCGCGGATGGATGCGATCTTGGCAGTAAGACGCTCCAAGAACACATCCGCGGTGAAAGGCGGAGGAGACTGCGGCTGGTGGCTTGATGAATGGCGACCAAGAAGACCATTGAACGTAGTCCAAAGTTTCTTGGGTTCCTTTGACTGGCGGATGATCAGAGACTCCCAGTATTCTCGTTCTCTGTCCCGGTAGGTGTTGTGCATTTTCCGGACGAAGCGAATCCAGGCTATCCGGTCTGAAGGAGAGCGCGTTCTCCTGTAGACTCGTTCGAGGCGCCGAGCCTGACGTCGAAGCGCTCTGCAATCCGCATTGAACCATGGGGACAGAGGACGATGTCGAGATCGAACTGTTTGTAAAGGAAGAAATGAATCCAAGAGCTCTGACATCACTGCCTCATAGGAAGAGAACATCTCTGCCGCAGTCGAAGAGGATGAAGCTTCGACGTTATTGAAGAGAGGTTGAGCCTGAAGCGCCGAACGAAAGGCATCGCGATCTAATTTTTTCCATAGACGAATCCGTCTTGTGATGAGAAGCGAGGTTTCGCAGATGAATGGAATGGAGGCGATCACGAGACCATGGTCAGATAGGATGGGTGGATGAACGTTGACGTCCGCCACCTGGCAGTCATTCCTGGTGACTATGACAAGTTTTGAATTGGGCGAATCACCGAGAAGGCCGGCCTATAGTACCTACGAACGTATGACGTCAAAAGTGGCGCACTTTCTGACTACTCCTTGTCAAATTGGATGACGTCACATTGCGAGTTAAGGAGTGATGACTGAATCAATGCTGAATGGCTTCAGGACAAACGGATGAATGGATGGATATATTAGTGAATGGACTGAGTGATTATCGACTATCGAATGAAAGAATTAAGTAATTAATCCATTATTTTCCGTTCATTTCCGTTTCAATTACGTCATAGATTGAAAAACACTTGCTAAACTTCTAAAATTCGGTCCCTTTTCGTCAACGCTATAAGTTCTTACCATGCTTAGGCCAAAGCACAATGAGTGTGCCCGATATAATATCATAGGCCTACGTATTCTTGGATCTCACTGGGTATTTCTTTACCTCCTTTTGTAGAACTGACACCGGATACAATCCCTACCTTCGCCGTTTTTGTCCGAATGCGGTTGAAAATCCCAGTTGACGAAAGAAGAGCGGTGCCTTATTAAAATTCCGGGAGGCAGCCATAAGTAGCCCAGAGATCGGTATCTAATCGATTAGATTCTATTCGATTAGACAAAGAGCTAATTCTAATCGATTAGCTAAATAATTGCTAATTCTAATTCTAGTCAATTAGCCAATTTCGGAAGCTTATTCTAATTCTAATCGATGAGCAATTTAACTACTCGATTTGCTAATTTAGTAGACAAACAGCTAATTATAGGCCTGATTCTAATCGATTAGCAACAAGATATTGCTAATTTTAATGCTAATTCTAATCGATTAGCAATTTAACTACGTGCCCATGAATCCGAATCGTAATCTTAATCGTGAACTCCAAGTTTTTAAAGCGTTGAATACACTACATCTATGATAAGGGCACAAGCTTATTCACGAGCGCTAGGTTGTTCGTGTCAGAATGGTTGTCCAGAGATGGTCAACGGAAGAAGTCTTATGGCTTACTGTTAGTAACTTCACTTTCCGAAGTCTCTGCGTTTTTCAAATAGCGTCTTTTGGAAAACTAATAGAAGTATGCAAACATATTCATGGACATGTAAATGCAGTCGTCTTATGAAGGCAGGTTTAAATCCACTTCTCACCAACAGTGTGCGGTCAATGTACTCATTTAATTGCTGAGTTCGCCAGGTGGATCTTGGACCTCCACTTGGTATCGCTTGGACTTCCGCTAGGCATCTCTGGACAACCCCTCTGATGCGACAGAGCATTCGTGAATGCGCTCGTGGTGCTTATATTAATAATAATAATACGACAATTTATATAATAATAATAATAATAATAATAACTAAGCCATGCCGTTACAAGCCATGCCGTTACAAGGGAGTTTCTAAGTAGCCTTTGAAAATGTCGAGATTACGATTACGATCAGATGTTTGAAATATCTTTCTACAGTGATGGGAATTCTGAACACCAGACTTCTCGATTGATAGTCTGGCAGACTATTATTATACCCTCTAGGCTATCGTGCAAGCATATTAAAACAGCCAAAAACACACTGGAGAAAAGCCATACAAATATCTATATACCATGCTTGAAATAAATCCACAATTTTTTGCGCTGAAGACTCAGAACCAATCAAATGGAAATTTTCTGTAATGTAGTCTAATAACTTTATATAGCGCTGTTACGATAATTGCAAAAGGCATCAATCGAAGGTTATTGATCAGTTAAGTCATCGTCCATTGGAGAAGCCAGGTCCAAATCACATAAGCCTGAGAAACCAGAAGTGAAGTACAGGAGAGGAAAAATCTTAGTAAGGAAGCTGAAACAGTTTAAAGTTTCATTCTGAGTGACAATAGAGAAGTGACCAAACGCACCCAACTGGTCAGCGAATTCCTAAGCCTTGGACCGTTCACCAAGAACCCAACAAACTACGTTTGCACCAAGCTATATAAATTCCCGAATGAATGAATGTCCTGACAGGAGAATAATTCCCTTGCAATTCCCTTGTAATTGCCAAAGCATAGGTCGTAGAGCAATCAACTGTTAACTCCTGATGGGAATACGTGTCGTGGGTCTACGTATGTGCGAGAGCCCACCAGTGGCGACTTGTTCCAGTTACCTGAGCATTACCTGCCTACAGATGGTCCTTTGCTCCTAATGGTCTCTAACATCACTCATGATAGATAATCCACAGCTATTGTGGGGCACTCAAAGGTACTATACAAAGTAGAATAGATACGTTCACACATACATACGTACATGCATGTGGATATAAGGTATATAATATGCACACACAGTAACATACACACATGCATACATGCATCACGCATACATACAGACATACATACGAATCTACAAACATAAATGTATACAATTCGTACACTCATGCATATATATATACACATATATATATATACATATATATATATATATACATACATACATAACATATGAACATGCATGCACACACGTATGCATACAGACATACGCTCATTTTACCTCACTTCAGCTTACCTTACTTTAGCTCAGTGACTCATTAATATTTACTTTCTATAACGAGCGATGGTCAGTTGAACTTGCATTGTATGATGTAAAAGAACAAACTACTGAACAACAGCAACTAGTACAAACCATGAAAAGCCATTTATTCATTACAGCTTTAGTTAGATTAATAGTTCAATCAACCAATCAATCAATTTCGTTTAATCTCAACATCAAGCTGACAGGTCGCAACTTGTAACAGGTAACAGCTAGGAAAAATTGTCTCAGCTCTGACAGTTTGTTATTAAATGGGTTAAATGGGTTGAGATAGTTCTCCATAAATACATAACACCTACTACATCATTTAGGCCAGAATAAACATTAAAGGTGTAAATATGTCACCTCTGCCTAATGAGAATGCATATAGTCAATTATTCATTAAACTACCCACCCACCCATGGAGCGGCATTGGAACCCCACCACCATGAAAAGCTATTTATTCGTTGAAGCTCTGGTTTAGATTAATAGTTCTCCGAAATATCTAAGGTCTACTACATTATTTAGGCCAGAATCAAAATTAGGGATGTAAATATGTCACCTAAATTAACAGTTTTCCAAAACAACATAACATCTACTACATAATTATGTCGCCTCTGCCTAATGAGAATGCAAATAGTCAGTTATTCATTAAATTACCCATGGAGCCCCACCACCACCGCATTCCCATTCATTCGTAACTTACTACTAATTCCCAATGTCCTCTTATACTCAATCTTCCCTAATTGTTATTCCACTTCCCCACCCCACTCCATCCATCCATAACAAAATAGGCCTACTAAATCCCGATGCCCTGATCTCCCCTAATTGTTACTCCACTCCTCCAATGCAGGGTAAAATCAATGCCTCCCTCTACCCCTTCGTTACGCCACTGCCCCACTCCATCCATCCATCACCAAATAGGCCTATCAATTCACGATGTCCTGATCTCCCTTAATTTTGCTCCACTACAGTAACATCCAATGCAGGGTATACTCAAGGCCGTCTTATATATTAGGATACTGTGCCTAGGGCCTACGAACCTTTCAGGGGCCTGTGCAGGTCTGAAAATGAGAAAATACATGAGTCATGAGTAATGAGATGAAAGATAGTAATATAGGCCTACTAATTCCCGATGTCCTCTTATTCCCAATCTCCCCTAATGGTTGCTCACTAGAGAAATACCCCACCCCACTCCAGTGGCGTAATGTAGGACTTCAGCGCCCAGGGGCAAGACTTGATGACTGCGCCCCTTTCAGTTTTCTTGTTGGCTTTTAGGCGTTCTTGTCATAGTATACTGTGTATCGTTGAAAGCTAATTCTGCGTGACCCCTGTGCTACGCCCGGGGGCGAATGCCTCCCTCTACCCCTTCGTTAAGCCACTGCCCCACTCCATCCATCCATCACCAAATAGGCCTATCAATTCCCGATGTCCCGATCTCCCCTAATTGTTACTCCACTAGAGTAACATCCATTAGGCACAGTAGGCACTGTGCATAGGGACTACGAACTTTTCATGACCTACGCATGATACCAAGTATTGCGATATTGTATCGCCCTGCATATTCATGTCGGATGGGAAAGAGACGTGACTCGCCTATAGTTTCTAATCGGTGTGCCCTCTACGGTGCCAGGATGGGAAAGAGACGTGACTCGCCTAGTTTCTAATCGGTGTGCGCTCAACTGTGCCAGGATGGGAACGGGACTGGACTCGACTGTTATAGTAATTCAAATACTTTGTATTTCAAAATACATCCCACTTCAACCCATCCATCCGTCGTTAACCGATATTTCCCGAAGTCCTTTAATTCCAAACCTCCATTAGTTATTACTCCACTATTTCACCTTCTTATTGTGAGTTATTCATGTCGGATGGGAAAGGGACAGGACTCGCCTGTTGGTTGATTGGTGTGCCCTCTATTGTGCCAGGATGGCAATGGTACTGGACTCGTCCTTTGGTTGATTGGTGTGCCCTCTATTGTGCCAGGATGGCAATGGTACAGGACTCGTCCTTTGGTTGATTGGTGTGCCCTCTATTGTGCCAGGATGGCAATGGGACAGGACTCGCCTGTTGGTTGATTGGTGTGACCTCTATTGTGCCAGGATGGCAATGGGACAGGACTCGCCTGTTGATTGATTGGTGTGACCTCTATTGTGCCAGGATGGCAATGGGACAGGACTCGCCTGTTGATTGATTGGTGTGCCCTCTATTGTGCCAGGATCAATACTGTTGATTGATTCCCAACCCACGGTGCCTGCCTATTTCCCAGACAGCAGTAGTAAGGTTTAATGCTACTTGGAAATTAAAACAGGAATTGTTGCCAAAGAGTTGATGTTTCTGGTTGGGTCTTCCAGGCTGCATGACTTGCATATTTGCCTGGCTACCAGATGAATCAAATGGATATCGCAGTTTTAGAAGTGGTCATCATTTTATGGCAACTGTGGTTTGAAAGGGTCGTGTGCTGTTTACGAATACTTCAATGTATTTCAAGTAGTATTTTAGGCCTGTATTTCAAATACTCCTCTGCACTGGTAACATCCCACTCCAACCCATCCATCCGTCGTTAACTGCTATTGTCCCGAAGTCTTTTAATTCCCAATCTCCACTGATTGTTATTCCACTATTTTAACCTTCTTATTCATGTCGGATGGGAAAGGGGTCATCGCATAATTACGTCACGCCGAAAATGACCTTTTTTGACCACCCACATACCATCTAAAGCTTCGTAAAATTTCTCTGGACACACCAACTCACCCAAGCATTACGCATTTTATTGTTACGAGAAATCGTTTTAGATTCATAATGTGAACGAGTAGTATCCGCATAATATACATTTAACAAGTATTTTACCCAAGATCCCCGGCGTCCGCCGTGCCACGGAAAATGCTCCTCCTCCTCACCACCCTACCACTGTTGCCTGCCAACTAAAACTTTCCAATGAACTTTAATTATTCATTATCACTCATGTTAGCATTTCTGCGTTTTTGCCTCAATAAACTATGGACGAAGTCACCAGTGAGGAGCTGCGCCGTCTGATCCTCGATTCTCCTCCAAAGTCGTGTGAATTAGACCCTCTACTGACATTTCTGATCCAGGATCTCGTGGATGTCTTGCTGCCTCTGCTCACAGTGCTGTGCAACCGATCTATTCGGGATGGAGTTCTGCCGCCGTCACAGAAGAGATCTATCTGGATTCCAACGCTGAAGGGTGACGGCTTGGAACCGGTCAACTCATTGAATTACAGATCGATCGCCAACGTCTCGTTCTCATCCAAGATCATTGAGAAAATAGTGGCAAGTCGACTCATCGGCAACTAGAGAGGAACAATCTTCTTCCATCATGCCAATCCGGTTTCAGAAAGTTTGCTCCACTCTATCCGAAATCTGCTGTCTTAACGCTGGAATCAAGATAGATCTCTTCTGTGATATCGACAGAACTGAGCTGACCTTGCTGGCTCTATTCGACGTCAGCGTCGCTTTTGATACTGTAGACCATGATATTCTTCTTAAGCGGTTGCATGTTACGTTTTTAGGCTGTCTGGTAATTTTCTTGAGTGGATTTGCTCTTTCCTCCATGGGCGTTCTCTCAGTGTGGTCCACGGCTCGACCTGGTCTCGGTAGGGTCCCGCCCCGTATGGTCTTTCGCAGGGCTAGGTCCTTGGTCCTCTCTTATGCATTATTTATACCTCCGGTCTTGCCCTGCTCCTAGTGGAACATGGTGCCTTGGGCCAACTTTATGCAGATGACACGCAGGCGTACATGCACTGCCTGTCATCTAACGCTGCCTTTACTGTCAGGGCTATGGGTCAGACACTGACTGTGCTAGAGGCATGGATGGCATCAAACCGTCTCTGCCTAAACCCTGCAAAGACCAAATTCATGTGGCTGGGCACCCGGCAGCAGCTGGCCAAGCTTAACCTGATCCTCTCTACTGAATTTCCTAACTATACTTTCTCCACCTCCATCCGAGACCTTGGTATCCTATTGGATCAGGAACTAACTTTTGCACCTCACCTCCATCGCATCAGTCGTGACTGCTTCTACAAACTGCGCCACCTTCGCACTCGCTCTCTCTCAGCTCTCTCTCAGCTGGCGCTGCAACTACACTTGTGCATGGTTTAGTCGCAGCTCGAAACGACTATTGCCTATCCCTTTATTCTGGATTACCATCTGGACAGTTGGCCTGCCTTGACCGTATTCTACGATCTGAAGCGAGACTTATCGGCCAAATACCTAAATTCAGTCATGTGTCAAATTACATGCTGGAGGTTGCGCTGGGGTCTGTCCGTCATTACGTAAGCCGAAAATGACCATTTTTGACCACCCACACACCCTCTAAAGCTTCGTAACTTTTCTCTGGACTTTGTCCCACTCACTCCAAGCATTACGTACGGTATTGCTCCGAGAAATCGTTTGTGAGGCAATTCATAATGTGAACGAGTAATATTGGTATAATATACATTTAAGAGTATTTTCTGTGATCCCCGGTCCTCCCGTGCCACGGAAAATGCGAACTTCTCGACCACCCTACCACCGCTGTTGCCTGCCTACGTGCCTTGTGCAATCTCTTCCCTGTGTAGTTTCCTTTTACCATTAATCACCAGTGATGAGCTGCGTGCCTACTGATATTTCGCAGCCATTTTAAATACAGTAGCTGCGTCTGTGAATTACACGATCTACTTGGGATTGGTTTGCTTCCTCCAGCATCTTTCTGAATGACCAGTGTCTCCTCAATGGGCAGTAGCAATCCCATTAAACCATGCTATTCGAAATGGTTGTCAAACGACCGAGGTCCTGATTGCCCTCCCACCTCTCATCCCTGGCATCGAGGGTCCTTTGCTTCCAGCACTATCTCCAATGATCTGGCTTTGACATGACACACATGGATTGCCTGTACATGACCATGTTCGCTCTACGTGTTTTGGTGCCCACGGCTACCAAGAACGTCTCTTTGAGATTGTTAGAGCTACTATCCTGGCACAGCTACGTTATGCCCACCTCTGTTTGAGAGAAACATGTGGGGAACATAAACGCCTAACAGCTGGCCAAGAAATGACCCGTCCAGGCTTCCTCTCTACTGAATTTCCTAGTATACTTTCTCCACCTCCGTCCCAGATTCTTCTATCCTATTGAATTCTTTGGGGCTTTGCACCTCACCTCCATCGCATCAGTCGTGACTGCTTCTACAAACTGCGCCACCTTCGCACTGTCGCTCGCTCTCTCTCAGCTGGCGCTGCAACTACACTTGTGCATGGTTTAGTCGCAGCTCGAAACGACTATTGCCTATCCCTTTATTCTGGATTAAAATCTGGACAGTTGGCCTGCCTTGACCGTATTCTACGATCTGAAGCGAGACTTATCGGCCAAATACCTAAATTCAGTCATGTGTTAAATTACATGCTGGAGGTTCTACGCTGGCTCCCTGTCCGTCAGCGTATAGACAACAGGGTCGCCTCCTTGGTATGGCGATGCCAGCTAGGCCTCGCTCCAACTTACCTCCTTGACCTTTGTCGGCCTGTGTCGGGTACTCGGAGTAGTCGCTCCCTACGCTCAGCGGGGAAGGGGCTGCTCTCAGTCCCGTTTGCCCGTACCTCTATCATGTAGAGTCGTGCATTTTCTGTGGTAGGCTTTTTCTGTGGAATGGCCTCCCTCTTGAGCTGCGCCTGTTCCTTAGGTCACTCTCTGACACATTCTACAAGCGCTTGAAAACTGTTCTTTTGGACCGTGCTGGAGTCGGGAGCACATCTGAGTAGTTTCCTTGAAGAGGTGCTATATAAAAACTTGAATGAATGAATGAATGAATTATCTTGAAGAAGAAGCGCAGACATCCTTCGGCAGCAGTGTATTAAACCCTAACTTAGTGTTGATTTATACTACTGCGTGTTTTTAGTTAAGTTTTAAATCAATGGCACGTAATTTGAACTTCGATCACATCGTGTCTAAAGTGTCATTCGATGTTAATTTAACATTCATTTACAACTAAATTGTTGGTAAAAGCGTTACGCAACGTTCAGCTCCACCCACCCACCCACTTAACGTTTCGTAGCTTTTTCAAGGACACCACCCACTCACCCTGGTAGCGTTACGTAATTATGCAATGACCCCAAAGGGACATGACTCGCCTATTGGTTGATTGGTGTGCCTTTATGGTGACATACCAGCATAGGCGTAGCTACATTGAGGCACGAGGAGACAGTTGCCTCCTCTAGTTTTTTATATACTGGAACTTCGATTGACTAATGACCCCAATGACCAGGATTTTGCCAATGGTCTGTGAAGTTGCCTTCTCTTGAATTTAAGTCTCGCTACGTGCCTGATCCCATCCCAAGCCATCCATCCGTCCGTCGTTAACTACTATTTCCCGACGTCCTTTAATTCCTAATCTCCACTAATTGTTACTCCACTATTTTCACCTCTTATTCATGTCGGATGAATTAAGGGACTTAACTCGCTTATTGGTTGATCGTGTGCCCTCGTGGGGTAAAAACCCTCCGTCGGGCGTGGGGTCAAAAATGACCCCAGAGTGCATTTTCAAGTCGTGGATCGATGTTAAAAAGTGAAATGGCTGCTGTGATTTTTCACGAGAATTATTGTACAGGTTGTCACTACGTATTCCAGTTGAGTGTGCATGCGAATTTTTGATGGACAAAAAAATTACAGGACATTTATACAGATAGGGTCATGGGGTCATTTTTGACCCCATTAATAATTGATGTTTCTTTCTCATTAAACAGTCTAAAGTTGCACAAAACCCGCAATATTACTTCCTTATTTTGTTATATTTACTTATCAGTGTTGCCCTCCCGCTTTATATTATGCAATGATTCCACTTCTCACAATAGACGAAAGACTCGCTCCATATCGAGGTCGGTGCAGATTTGTACAATACAAGCCGTCAAAGCCGTCAAAATACGGCATCGAGTTAGGGATGTGCTGCGATGCTGAAGTCAAGTACAATGCCAGCATATATTGCGGAAAAGAGAGTCGCCGTTGCAGCTCCTTGCAAAGATCTGGGAGGAAAAGTTGTCCGCCAGCTCATACAAACTCTTGAATGTGAAGGTCGCAACATTACCACTGATAATTTTTTCACCTTGCTGGCCTTAGCTAGAGATGTTCTGAAGACAAAGACACAAACTTTGGTTGGTAATATATGTACTGCTCGGATTCAGTTTAAAATTCTCTTTCTTACGTGTTAAAACGTTTTTGGGTCAAGCTCCCCGCTACATCTGTGATCTTATCAAAAGGCCTATCTCATCTACCTCTGGAGTCCTCTCTGCTCTTTAGACCATCATGACCTTCTAGTTCCTCGGTCTCGGACTGCCACAGCACAGCATCGTGCCTAGGCCTCTGTTGGCCCTTTGCTGTGGAATGACCTTCCTGCTATAACTCGAAGACTGTGATGTTATCTGGGGCACTACTGTTTCTGCTCGTTCTCTTAAGACTTTTCTGATGCATCGAGGGGCCCTTCGCACTGGAAGCGCCTCTGATTAGGTTGTACTGTGAGAGGCGATACTCAAGTCCGTAAATCATCAATAGAATAGAGTTGCCCGAAGAACGATTGTGACTCCCAGAGGACGCGAGTTGTACTCATCCCTTGTCGTGTTCAATGAGACCGGCGATTCGAATTGCACTCTTACAAGTCTAAGAAAGACAAAGTGGTCGTCGTCTTGTCGACTATGCACACCTCCAGTGGGACTTTCGGTCAAGGAAACTTCCGGAGGTTATCAACTTCTACAACAGGAGAAAAGTAGGAGTTGATTGTGCTGACCAGATGATAGAAACATTCAGCACGAAGTTCTCAACCAGATATTGGCCATTTAGCGCTGTTCTGCAACCTACTGGATATTGCGGCACTTACGCTTACGTCCTCCATGAGAAATTGAACGGACAAAGCTCCAGTGGGAAAGAGTCGGTTTCATAAGAATCACCCACTAGATAATTCCCAATGTCCTCAAGGCCGTTTTATCCTATAGGCACAGTAGGCACTGTATTAGGCCGACTGAACCTTTCAGGGGATACTCACAAACCTCCAAAAACGAGGTTATTGCCAAGTTTGTCCCTGACAGACGGATAGAAAAGCCTTGGCTGTGTGCAATTCTAATTTTAAAGGAATGTGTGCCCTGTCCACTATCAGATAACTGTCAGACATGTCTAAAAGAAGTTGAGCTCAGCAGACAGCCTGGCAGTCTCCTGTGTTCATTCTGGCGTCCTTTTTTGTACTGAGGGATACATTAGATTAAGAACAGTGTTACAAGCCTATGTTCGACATTTAAGTGAATATTGAGATTTATTTTGCCTTCTCATGCAATATATGTGCTTATTTTATTCAAGTAACATGATAATTACTATGGGGTCAAAATTGACCCCACGCCCTTAGTTGTATAGTTTTTGCCGCCCGACGGAGGGTTAAATAAGAATCACCCACTAACTATTTCCCAATGACAGGGCCGTTTTATCCTATAGGCACATTAGGCACTGTACCTCAGGCCTACGAACACCATGGGGCCTACAAAAGTCTGAAAATGAGCCATTGAAAAAATATGACTAATGATTGAATTCGAAGAGAAAATGACATTTCAAATTCAATTTTAAATATATTTTTTATTGTACTGAAACAGTTTAACTTTAAGATATTAACTTAAAGTTAAGTTGAGCTGTGCAACAGCCTAGACTAGGCTTTATGTGAACTTTACGGCTCTTTGCATTAGCAAGATCACTTATAACCGGTGTCAAAGAGCCGGCCATTTCTGGCCCACCGACGATTCATATCTGGCCCACGGAGAATTGCCTAAAGACTACACAATTTGAGAATAATAGTTTAAATCTATAATTCTCAAGGCTTAACGAGTTTTATTTAATATTTGTGGCTGATTATGGTCAAAATTAAGATATTAAAACCTAATTTGACTGCTAAACAAACTGCACCATTTAAGGTTTAGTTTTGCAAACATTTGCTGGGGACGGGCTCACTGAGCTCTCTCCCAGATCCCTACCCCATTTTGCTCAGGCGCTTTCGGCACCATGGCCTTCCACTTGCTGGAAAAATATTGCCACTGGCCTGCCATTAGAAAAGGTTTGACATATAATTAATTATACGTCTTCAAGAGTAATTTTCCCATTAACTCGTTTTCAATTTCAGAGCTGGCAGCACGCCCGTTTTTTATCCTATAGGCACAGCAGGCACTGTGCCTAGGGCCTGCGAACCTTTCAGAGGCCTACGCAAAAGGCGTACGGAGCTGAAATGCCGCCCGGGGCGATAAACAGAAATGCCGCCCTTGGCCACTTAATTTTGGATATGCTGTTTTCTCTAAGAGATTGCAGTTTTCATGACGATTTTCTAATATCTATCAGTTCAAATATCTTAAAATGTCCCATAAAGAACGTGAAATTTTGTTGTTGAATTTGAATTCGCGCAATTTGAAATCAATGAAAAACAAAATAAATGGTCGTGAAACGCTTGAAATAACATCTATTTTCTCAATGTGAGTCTAGTGACTTATGTCGCTAATATATGGAATTTTGTTGGTTTCATTTTAGAATCATTTACAAGATTTCAGAATGGCTTAAATATTCAATTTCTTCATAGTTTATACAATTCAGGTGATCGGCCCGATTTCAGTGAGTTGTCCCTGGTATTAGACTTCAAAAGTTGAGAGAAAAATTGTTTCGAGATTTTTGTCCAATGTGCATTTCACTCGTTTTGAACTGTCTTGAACTATCTCGGACCCGCCTGTCTCGGCCTCGGTCTCTGTCTCGGACCGAAAAAGACTGTCTCGGTCTCGGTCTCGAAGTTTGATGTCTCGTCTACAAGTCTGGTTAATAGCTTGTCTGGATTTATAACTTTTGACTGCATTTTTAGTTATTCGCTTTAGCTATAGCCTACATTTTCAACTTACTGAAATCTATATTATTAGTAATCAAACATTTTATTTCATGAGTTAAAGACTGTCGTCTTACTCGCTGCTTCAGTCGCAATGTAGAATAAACAAAATATCGGCGAATAGCTGCAGCACCAATACTAACATTATATTTTAGATTTTGATGCGCTTATTCGCTATACATGATTGCCAATGTTTCATGACTTTCCAACATCATTGGGAAAATACATGAAAGTCGGTCGACTCATCTGTAGATACTAGAGAGGAACAATCTTCTTACATCATGCCAATCCAGGTTTCAGAACATTTCCACTCAGTTGAAACTCTGCTCGCTACCGACTTTCTTCCGACATTCAGAAAGTTCGGGGCTATCGACAGAAAGCTGACCTTGCTGGCTCTATTCGACGTCAGCGCCGCTTTTGATACTGTAGACCATGATATTCTTCTTAAGCGGTTGCATGTTACGTTTTTAGGCTGTCTGGTAATTTTCTTGAGTGGATTGGCTCTTTCCTCCATGGGCGTTCTCTCAGTGTGGTCCACGGCTCGACCTGGTCTCGGTGGGGTCCCGCCCCGTATGGTCTGTCGCAGGGCTAGGTCCTTGGTCCTCTCTAATACATTATTTATACCTCCGGTCTTGCCCTGCTCCTTGCGGAATATGGTGCCTTGGGCCAACTTTATGCAGATGACACACAGTCGTACATGCACTTTGTCATCTAACGCTGCCTTTACTGTCAGGGCTATGGGTCAGACACTGACTGCGCTAGAGGCATGGATGGCATCAAACCATTTCTGCCTAAACCCTGCAAAGACCAAATTCATATGGCTGGGCTCCCGTCATCAGCTGGCCAAGCTTAACCTGATTGACCTCTCTATTGAATTTCCTAACTATACTTTCTCCACCTCCGTCCGAGACCTTGGTATCCTATTGAATCAGGAACTTACTTTTGCTCCTCACCTCCATCGCCTCAGTCGTGACTGCTTCTACCACTGTCATTCGCTCTCTCTCGCTGAGAACTGGCGCTGCAACTACACTAGTGCATGCTTTTCTCAGCTCGAAACGACTATTGCCTATCCCTTTATTCTGGCTTACCATCTGGATTTTTGGCCTGCCTTTGACCGTATTTTTCTGAAGCGCGACTTATCGGCCAAATTCCTAAATTCAGCGCTTGAAAACTTTTCTTTCTTTTTTACCGTGCTGGAGTCTATTGTAAAACTTCACGGCTCTTTGCATTAGCAAGATCACTGTATAATATCCGGCTCAAGAAGAATTGCCTAAAGACTACACAATTTCAACTCGATACACGCCGCTTTTGAGAAGCAATAGTTTAAATTTAGAGCATTCTTAAGTTGGCTTAGCGAGTTTTAATTGACTGCTTTAAAAGAAGCTGATTATGGTCAAAATTGTAGACATTAAAACCTAATTTGACTTAAACATTGCACCATTTAAGGTTTTTTGCAATTCATTTAAGGGACGGGCTCACTGAGCTCTCTCCCAGATCCCTACCCCTTTTGCTCAGGCGCCTTCGGCACCATGGCCTTCCACTTGCTGGAAAAATATTGTCACTGCCCATGCCATTAGAAAAGGTTTGACTTATAATTATACATCTTCAAGTGTCATTTCTCGCCAGTGTCGTAACGAAGGGTTTCATCGCCCAGGGGCAAGAGTTGATGACTGCGCCCCTTTTAATTTTCTTGTTGACTTTTAATCGTTCTTATCGTAGTACTGTGTACCACTGAAAGTTAATTTCACGCCCCCATTGTGCTGCTTCCGTGGGGCGGTTGCACTCCTCTGCCCCTAGTGATAGCCACTGTTTCCTGCATTCACTCGTTTTCAATTTCAGAGCTGGCAGCACGGCCGTTTTATCCTATAGGCACAGCAGGCACTGTGACTAGGGCCTGCGAACCTTTCAGGGACTTAACGAAAGTTCTAATGAAGGCTCACCGAGCTGGACTCCCACTTCTTGCCAGATCCCTACCCCATTTTGCTCATCTATTGTTACCCTGTAACTTCCACTTGCTGGAAAAATATTAACAGATAAATGTAAGTTTCAGTTTATTCAGTTTCAGAATTTAATATTAGGTCCTTGCTTGGTGTGGGCTGCTTGCAAGTTGAAGTCTTTAGGCTTTTCAACCTTATCAGTTTAAGTTTCAGTTTTCAAAACGTTGCAAGTTTATAATTCAGTGGACGTTGAAACATTGCCTTGTGTAGACAATTAAATGTCATTTTGTAATAATGTGAATGCGTTTTGATTTACAAGAACAGCAGATCTGTATTAAATTCATGCTTTCATGCTATTGAGCTGCAGTTTCAAGCACTCGCCGTAAACCATTGCAGACATGTCCGCCACTTTCATGTTTGCCACACATAAAATTAATTCAGTTTTCAGCTTTCAAGTTTAGTTTTAGTTCTATTATGTACTTTTCAGTTTAGTACTAGTTTCAGTTTTCAGAACTTCTCAGTTTGTCGTTTTAGTTTTAGTTAACTGAAATAGAACTTTTCAGTTAAAAATAATGTTAATTTCAGTTTTAGTTAACTTAAATAACACTGCTGGCCTGCCATTAGAAAAGGTTTGACTTATAATTATACAATCTTCAAGTGTCATTTCTCGCCAGTGGCGTAACGAAGGGTTTCATCGCCCAGGGGCAAGAGTTGATGACTGCGCCCCTTTTAATTTTCTTGTTGACTTTTAATCGTTCTTATCGTAGTACTGTGTACCACTGAAAGTTCATTTTGCGCCCCCATTGTGCTGCTTCCGTGGGGCGGTTGCACTCCTCTGCCCCTCCTTCGTTACGCCACTGTTTCCTGCATTCACTCGTTTTCAATTTCAGAGCTGGCAGCACGGCCGTTTTATCCTATAGGCACAGCAGGCACTGTGTTTAGGGCCTGCGAACCTTTCAGGGACCTACGAAAGTTCTGGGGACGGGCTCACCGAGCTCATCTCCCAGATGCGCCAGATCCCTACCCCATTTTGCTCAGGCGCCTTCGGCACCCTGGCCTTCCACTTGCTGGACTAAAATATTGCCACTGGCCTGCAGTCGAAATTTAAGTTTCAGTTTACTTTTCAGTTTCAGTTTTAGTTTTGTTTTAACTTTTCAGTTTAGTTTTTTAGTTATAGTTTTCAATTCTTTTCAGTTTTCAGTTTTCAAAACGTTTCAGTTTTAATTCAGTTCTGTAAACATTCAACAGGAGCAATTAAATGTCATTTTTTTATTAATGATATTCGTTTTGATTTGCAAGAACAGCAGATCTTATTAAATTCATGCTTTCATGCTATTGAGCTGCAGTTTCAAGCACTTGCCGCTAACCATTGCAGACATGTCCGCCACTCGGCCTGTTTGCCACAGTTTAAAATTAATTCAGTTTTCAGCTTTCAAGTTTAGTTTTGTGATCTAGTTATGTACTTTTCAGTTTAGTTTTAGTTTCAGTTTTCAGAACTGCTCAGTTTCAGTTTTAGTTTTAGTTAACTGAAATAGAACTTTTCAGTTAACGATAATGTTAATTTCAGTTTTAGTTAACTTAAATAACACTGCTGGCCTGCCATTAGAAAAGGTTTGACTTATAATTATACATCTTCAAGTGTCATTTCTCGCCAGTGGCGTAACGAAGGGTTTCATCGCCCAGGGGCAAGAGTTGATGACTGCGCCCCTTTTTAATTTTCTTGTTGACTTTTAATCGTTCTTATCGTAGTACTGTGTACCACTGAAAGTTAATTTTGCGCCCCCATTGTGCTGCTTCCGTGGGGCAGTTGCACTCCTCTGCCCCTCCTTCGTTACGCCACTGTTTCCTGCATTCACTCGTTTTCAATTTCAGAGCTGGCAGCACGGCCGTTTTATCCTATAGGCACAGCAGGCACTGTGCCTAGGGCCTGCGAACCTTTCAGGGACCTACGAAAGTTCTGGGGACGGGCTCACCGAGCTCCCTCCCAGATGCGCCAGATCCCTACCCCATTTTGCTCAGGCGCCTTCGGCACCCTGGCCTTCCACTTGCTGGAAAATATTGCAACTGGCCCGCCATTAAAACAGATTTCACTTATAACGTCTTCAAATGTTATTTCCCGCATGAACTCGTTTTCAGTTTCAGAGCTGGCACATTGGTGCCTACGAAAGCAAGAGTGCCCAGAGCCTACGACGACCTTAAACGGTCTTATATGTCCTCCAATTCAGAATTTTTCACGAAATCCTACTCCACGAATCGCTACCTTGGCACAGAATTCTACTCTCTACTCCGCGAAGCGTTACTTCACAAGCGTTACCTCTAGCTTTCACCCCAAAACAGTAGTGCATGTATTAATTCCTACTCCAGCATCTGTTACTCCACCAGCATAATTCTCATCAAGTCATTCATGCGCTCACTCATGAATCCGGCCAAAACCCCAACCCCACCACGTCCACCAAAGTCATTCATTCATTCATTCATCCATCCATTCATTCATCGTCCCTCCTTCCGTCCGTACATCCATCAACCCCCTAAGTCATTCAATCTTTCCACCATTCGTTCATTCGTCCACCAATCCACCCGCCCACCCATCCATTCATTCATCCACCAAATTCATTCATCCATCAAGTACTTCATTCGTTCCTCCTTTCATCCATCCAATCCTACATTCGTCCACCCATCAAGTCCCCCTACCATTCATTCATGCATCCCATTCATTCATTCCTTCATCCACCCACACAACCACCAACTGGCTTCTCTCTCCGTGTATCAACTAATCATCCGCCCATCCAACTATCCATTCAACAGTCCTTTGCGTCCATCCACCCTCCCATCCACCCATCTATCCATTCATCCATTCATCCATTCAAGTCAATCGAAGTAACCCGAACCCGAAACCCTATCTGAATACCCAAGCCCTGCCCAAAGAGAGAGTGAACTAAACTCCATCCACCTACCCACCATACATCCATCAATCCATCCCATCCACCCATCTCCATCTATCCTTCCACCAAACAGCAACAACCACCCGTCAGACCATCCTCCATTCATCCATTCATCCACTCATACATCCCTATACATCTATCCACCCAATGAAGTCATTCATTCAAATATTCATCCATTCATCCATCAATCCTTACACCCACTCACCCATAAAGTCACTCATTCATTCATCCATCCCCCACCTTGTTTGAAGAGTGAAGTCCTACCAAGAGATCGAACCCCAGCCTGAAGATCCAAGTCCTGGAATGCCTCAAAAGAGAAAATCTTTGTGTTGTGCTGTTATGTTACCGCGAAAGTTACCCCCACTGGACCTGCTCTCGTCTTAACGCTGGACAACACCTTCTCATCTGTTGATGCTGGGAATGCATGCCTCTCAGAAAGTCTTGACCATGGTGCTGCTTTTGGCACTTTCAACCACCACCTCCTTCTTCCTAGACTCAGTAAAAGCTTCGGTGTCTCTGGGACTGCCTTAAACTGGCTAGCTTCTTTACCTCTGCAATCGGTCTCAGCAATTTGGGTTTTGTTACTGCTCGATCGGAATCTCCTCCCTGCGCTGCTAGTGTCCTTCAGGGAACTGTTCTCGGCCCCTATTATTTTATCTTCACCTAACAAATCAGGCGCAGTCTCGATCTTCAGCTATGGATCTTTGGTTGAACCTAGATGTAGATCTGTCATGGGCTCTCGTGCATTCTGTTTTGCTGCTCCCAAGTACTGGAATCGACTACCAATGCTTATCCGTTGCTCGAACTCCCTTTCTTCTTTCAAGGAACGCCTCAAAACTCACTATTTCTCATTTTTGGCCTTCAAACACCTGGATATCTAACTGCTCTTCACCTGGCGGCTGACTAAACGCGCCTAAGAATTTCTGTGACTTGGCGTGCGCTAAAAATATTCGTTATAATAATAATAATAATAATAATAATATTAATAATAATAATAATAATAATAATAATAATAATAATAATAATAATAATAATAATAATAATAATAATAATAATAATAATAATAATAATAATAATAATAATAATAATGTTCGAATGCTTGACATAAAACGCATAAAGTGTAGGGATAAGGGAGACCGGGAGTAACACGCCAAAATGTTTATTTTAATCATAAAGCGCGGAAATTTGTGGATAATACCAAAATGTTTATTTTCCCTTTCATAAAGCGCGGAAATTTGTGGATAAGGGCGACCAGGAGAGAAAACCAAAATGTTTATTTTCCCTTTCATAGAGCGCGGAAATTTGTGGATAAGGGCGACCAGGAGAGAAAACCAAAATGTTTATTTTCCCTTTCATAGAGCGCGGAAATTTGTGGATAAGGGCGACCAGGAGAGAAAACCAAAATGTTTATTTTCCCTTTCATAGAGCGCGGAAATTTGTGGATAAGGGCGACCAGGAGAGAAAACCAAAATGTTTATTTTCCCTTTCATAGAGCGCGGAAATTTGTGGATAAGGGCGACCAGGAGAGAAAACCAAAATGTTTATTTTCCCTTTCATAGAGCGCGGAAATTTGTGGATAAGGGCGACCAGGAGAGAAAACCAAAATGTTTATTTTCCCTTTCATAAAGCGCGGAAATTTGTGGATAAGGGCGACCAGGAGAGAATGTTTACCAAAATGTTTATTTTCCCTTTCATAAAGCGTGGAGATTTGTGGATAAGGACGATCAGGAGAGAAACTGCCATAACGCTGCTATAATAAAATCTATAGTTACAAAATATAACTAAACTCAAGCCACTAGCCATCGGTACACCAAATAATCCAGGCACTGAAATTCAGATGGTTTGAAGCCCCAATAATTTCAAGACCTTTTACAAGCACCAAGGTGACAGAGAATGCGCCAACCACATGCCCAGATCCCTTAGGTCAAAGCGTACCACACACCCTGCGTGCCAGCAAACACATAGCAAATTTACGAGAAGTGGAATTATGGAAAGAACAAGTGAACTAAAACCAAGTACCACGTCTAAGATATTCCTGATAATTTCCCGAAGAGCTTCTAAAAGTACGACGAAAGGTAAAGGAACTATTGCCCAGATCAGAAATTTTAACTTCAACGCTTTGTGAAAGGAAAAATATACGTCTAACCGATGGGCCGTTTGCGTTTTATGTCAAACATTCGAACGTAACAGCACAGCCCAAAGATTTTCTCTTTTTGAGGCATTCCAGGGCTTTGGATCTTCAGACTGGGTTTCGATCTCTTGGTAGGACTTCAATCTTCAAACAGGGTTGGTGGATGGATGGATGAATGGGTGACTTGGTGATGAATGGGTGTAAGAATTGATGGGTGGATGAATAAATGACTGAATGACTTCGTGGGTAAATAGATGAAGGGATGGATGAGTAGATGAATGGATGAATGGCTGACAGTCTGATGGATGGCCGTCGCTGTTTGATGGATGGATAGAGAGAGACGGGTAGAGAGATGGAAAGACGGATGGATGATGGATAGTTGGATAGAGCAAGTCCACTCTCAATCTTTGGTCAGGGTTTAGATATTCAGACAAGATCTCAAGCCCAGGTCCCTTCGACGGACCCAAATGGATGAACAGATGAATGGACGGATGGACGCATAGACTGTTGAATGGTGGATGGGCGGATGGATACACGGACAGAGACCCATACCAGTTGGCGGTTGCCTACGTGGGTGGATATGAATGAATGAGTGGATGCATGAACGAACGAATGACTCGATGGGTGGATGAATGCAGGGGTGGGTGGATGATTGGACGAACGAATGAATTACCTGATGGGTGAATGAATTCAATGGATGAATGAATGGTTGGCGGACGAATGAATGACTGGCAGAAAGATTGAATGACTTGCTGGGTTGATCGATGTATGGATGAAAGCAGCGACGATGAATGAACGAACGAATGAATGAATGAATGACTTGATGCGTGGCTGTATCCATTGACGGATGGATGGCTGCTCGATCTATTGACGGATGGATGGGTTATTATATGGCTGCTCGACCTATTGACGGATGGATGGGTTATATGGATGGCTGCTCGACCTATTGACGGATGGATGGGCTGTATTGATCGGGTGGATGTATTGATTGATTGGATGGATTGGGCTGTATTGATTGGGCGGAAACTCCCCCTATCTGCTCAGTCAGTGGCCCCAATCTTCTACCAGTGGCGTCTTCTACCAGTGGATGGATGGAGAGATGGATGGATGGGGCCCCGATTTCCCCAACTCATGCGGAAACTCCCCCTATCTGCTCAGTCAGTGGCGTCTTCTACCAGTGGATGGATGGAGAGATGGATGGATGGGGCCCCGATTTCAGCTTTCCCCAACTCATGCGGAAACTCCCCCTATCTGCTCAGGATGTGGCGTCTTCTACCAGTGGATGGATGGAGAGATGGATGGATGGGGCCCCGATGGCCCAACTCATGCGGAAACTCCCCCTATCTGCTCAGTCAGTGGAGTCTTCTACCAGTGGATGGAACGAGAGATGGATGGATGGGGCCCCGATTTCAGCTTTGTCCCAACTCATGCGGGCACTCCCCCTATCTGCTCAGTCAGTGGCTTCTACCATGCGGTGGTGGGGCTTGGAGAACGATCTATATCAAACTTAAAAAGTGTGGGATTTAAAGTACGTTTTAAACATAAACTGGGGTTGTTGATTTCCTATGACATACGTCGACCAGAGTAGGGTTGTTGTTCCCCCAATCCAGGTGGGGGTTAGACGCCACCGAATGTCTTTCTGGATGGCAAGTCCGATCATATCGCCCTCGTATCGACGGATCCCTGACCAACCGGAGAGGGAAGTCGCGCAGACTACCCAATGATGGTGATGCCGTTGCTTCTGGCTGTCATGGCTTCCATCCACGTGGCAGTCGTATTGTCCGACATCCCATCAGTGATGACCATCAGGTAGTTGGTTGCATTTGCTCTCTGGCCACTGCAGGTCGGGGGTAAACATCTGGTCGACGGTGTTCCTAATAATTTAATGCGAGTGATGTTATGAATCTCCTGAAAACATCTGCCCTACTGCGCATGTTGCATCCATAGACATAGAGGCCTACGTCTGCTATTGTAGGTAGGTCTAATGCACAATCGAAAGATGTGATCATTGTAGTGGCAAGGAGCGACAGAGCTTTCACTAGCAGCTAGGGTGTGGCTCCATCTGGTTGTAAAGCATCTTTAGAATTAAACTAGTAATGCTAACTAAACGCCAATAAGGAATGTAATGTAGGATTAATTTCATGTAGCGTCTCTATACGATCTATGTACATATGAATGCATGTATGGCCTATTCATGTTTGTATGTATGTATGCACGTATATATATGTATAAATGTTGTATGCCATGCATAGGCCCTATGTATGATGTATGATCTATGTCTGCATGTATCCGTATATGTGTGGTGTATGCAGTCCCTGTGTCTCTATCTATCAGACGGTTAATGTCTACAGTAACAAGTATAGGCGCCTTGAGCAAGTCCTTCATTGCCAATAAATTCCTCTAAAATTCGCCATCGATGTTCTGACGTATGGTCGTGTCCACTTCTGAACTTTGGGAGCATCACAATGTCAAAATACAGTTGTATTTAAATTGTATTGTAATACAGCTGTATTGTATTGTGTTGTAGTGTAGTGTAATACAGTTGTATTGCATGTACAAACGCACCGAATGGTTGGGGCAGTTCGTTCCTCCACCTTCGTATCTCGTGTTGAACGCTTCTAGGAAGAGTTGAGGTGGTGTTCGTTCCTCACCTTCGTATCTCGAGTTGACGTTGAAGATGATGAATGGAGATGATGCAGTAGGTAGGTAAGACCGACCTTGGTTCCGGTGTTGCTGTTCACGGACTGGAGTCCACTGTCAAGGTCGAGGATCACGGAGGACGTGACGAGTGGCCAGTTGTCCAATCCGATGCTTCCAGAGGAATCGATGGCAAAGACCACACCCGTTGGCTTCCGACAAACTGAGACAAAGACAATGCATCATCATATTACATAACACACATCGTGCCAAGTTTCTTTAACACTCGAGGCTGTTTTCTTCTTTAATTAATGCTGCCTTTCTCATTTGCTTATGAATGCCAGAAGGCCGATCTCAGATAGGCCTATGTAAATGTGTTCGACCGAGCATGCAGGCCGACGATTGTAAGGGGCCGCCGAATTCTTACCGTTGGGTCACTGGCTATTGTTTTCTTTTTCGTAAAATCAAATGTGATTAGTCATGTACTGAATGACTTTTTCTTCGTGTTCTTTCCAGGTCCAGGTAATTCCGCTACGAAGTGGGGGAAAGAGTCAGAATAGAAGGAGGAGAGGAGGGGAGGAAGGAAGGAAGGGGACTCGTAGGAACCAAACTACGTTGGAACAAGGCCAACGGGGTGTTTGGGGGTGGCTTGGAGTTCTGAATAAGAAGCATCCGAGTGGCTCTTACGAGGCGATATGCAATTGCAATCAAATGTACCAAGAAATAATATGTCAACTACTAACACCTATTTTTCTGTGAAGGTTACACGTCTATCATAAAAGTGGGCAACAAATTGAACGACAAACTGTAACAGTGACGGTTTTACGCTGAAGCAGGTCGTCTGAAAACCACATTCCCTTAAATGAGATTCAAAACGAATATGCTTACTCTGACAGATCATATTAACGAGAGGCTGTGCAGTACCTGGTACTCTGATGCGGACTATCGAAGGTTTCCTGGAAGACGGTGTTTTCGTTCGGGTAGCTGGCAATGGCCCTCATTTCCTCCATGTCCAGTCAGTTGCCGAGCCACACCAGAGGAAGTGAGATGCCGACCCTTCTTGCCATGCCCGCCTGCTGCTGCTGAGTCGCTACCGGGTTTCTCGACCGACCGAGCTCTTGTAAAGAGAACGGTGATGTTCGGGATGTCCCTCGGTGGAGATGGTTGTGCCGCAGGGACTCCAGGGCACCGGCGATGTTGGACCAACTCCCAGCGTAGAAGGCGTTTAAGATGGCCGCCCTGATGGCCGCGGTCGTCGAGTTTTTTTTTTTTATTTTTGGGGGTGGGGGGCGAACACCAAATGGGGTTGGTCGCTGTACATCATCAGACCAACCCATTCCACTCTCGTGTCGATAGACAGTAGCAACAGATATTGCGAGTGTAGTAAAGTGTCTTTCGGGAGTTGGTGAAGTCTCTGTTTCCGGTTGGCGTCGACCATGAAAACCACGTCCACTGAGTTGTTGGACGTTGGAAGCTGATCAGGAATTCTGTTTGAAATACACCCATCCACGACGACATCAGTCAAAAGTCAAGTGGCTGGAGTCTTCCTTATTCACCTATAATACGACTTGACCTATTCACCTATACTAAGACCTATGTGAGATTTGCATTGTATTAAATTACTCAGTTTGTTGGATATTTTGAAATCCTAGTTTCACAAAAGTAGCACCTCAGTCAGTTGCTCGGTTCAACTATATTTCGACAAAAGCGAACGGTCTGGGTAATTACTCAGAGGTGCTCCCGACTTCTGTTCACGTGCAAGTAAGGCAAACACAAGCCAGTGTCCAGTTTTCCAATAGGTTACCAGATCAGTAAGTTAGACAGAAATTAGAAAAATATTTCGACTGAAGGATCAAGTTACAAGCATATTATTAGTTTCCGAAAACTTACATGTTCTGTTTCACGTGCAAGTAGTTGCCGTAGGCCATGTTGTTGGCGTGGTGTCCACTTTTTCAGTAGGTGAATAAATGGAAACTTAGTTAGACAGAAATTAGACAAAAGACTTGACCGAAGGATCAAGTTACGAGCATAACATCAGTAAATGATAACTTACATGTAGTTGTTGGAGTAGCCGTCGTAGTAGTTGGCGTTGTCGTTGGCGTGGTTGTAGAGGGCTGGCGGTGGTACGGTGGCTGGGTGGTGTAATTGTTGTCGGTGTATGGGTCTGCAGACCCAGACAAGTGTCTCCGAGGATTGCGACCAAGACATCGGTCAGACTGTTGGAGCTCTCTGAAGTGTTGCTGCAGGCTGCGAAGAGATGTTCCTCAGCTCGGCACTCTCCACATTATTCGTCATTCCAGAGCAGAAGATTTCGACTCCTCTGCAGCTTTCTCTGACTGCGTCTTCTCTGCTGCTCGGTTGACTTACCCACCCGTAATCAGGAAAGTCATCTTCTTTACTTTCTCACGAACTCCCAGACTCGGAGTCGTCAGTTGTTTTCGCACGTCGCTGAGGGCGCCACTATGTTTCGCCTCCGCCAATAAATATATTGTCAATGGCCGTTTGGACACTCGTTCGTCGTGTGCTGGTTGAGATTGAAAACAATCTGAGACGCTGCTGAACGGCACAACACCGGTTCAGGCCGATCGGAGAGGACTGGAGAATGTTTTTCGTTAAGTTCTTGATCAGTCGAAATCGACAAAACCTTGCTGGTTGATTGGAAGGATTTTGGTGGCAACGTCAGAGTGCTTCGTTATTTTTTTTTCGTTTTTCTTTTCGTTTTTTTCGATTTTTCTTTCCGTTTTTTTGTTGTTTTCGTTTTATCTTTTCGTTTTCCTTTTCGTTTTTTACTTTTCGTTTTTCTTTTCGTTTTTCTTTCTTTATCTTTTCGTTTTTTCTTTTCGAGTCGTTCTCTTGGTCATGTTCTGCGACGTATCTGGACTGTCCACGGCTCCTGCTGGATCTTTGACGAAACCAGGCGGCACCAACTCATCTTCCTCGCCGCCAACAGAACCGGCTGCCGTCTTCTCCTCCATTCATCTCCTCCTTCCTACAGCACAGGAAGACTCGCTTCACACGTCGAAAGTTTCGTCGAAACATAGTCGCACAAAGCCTAATCGGCAATTCTGTAAAAACGATCGCCAGTGGACAATCGACGTAATATAGGCCTATTGAGATGCTTGGAACAATCGAATCATCGACGCAAGTAGACGATGACGTCATTTGCAAAATAGAAGTAGCCTATTATTGGAAATGACGTTACACTGCTATAATCGTAAACTCGAGATTTCTAGAGCGCCCACAGAAGCGAAGACGGTAGAGTAGACAACCCATCGAGACAACCCACCATGATGCACGCGACGAAGGCATATAATAAGTAAGTAAGTAAGTATAGCCTTTATTACTCCATTAGTGAACGCACAAGGGGACATCCAAATAGAATGTAAAATAACACATAGAAGTAATAAATATGTATAGTAGCCTAATAATAATGAATAGTAAAGTTCTAAAACATGTTAAAGAAAAGATATTATTATTTATTATTATAATAATATGGACAAACGCCTTGACAACATTTAGTGGATGCTGACCGATTTGAAAATTAATGGGCTCAAGGACGATCTAATGAGTCATTAGATGATTAGATCGTCCTTGAGCCCTCGCAGTACGACCACTGCTTGGGATTTTTCCCAATATCTTGGGAATTTGGGGTCCGACTTGGGATCTGGGGATTTTGCCTAACAATCTTGGGATTTATTTTAAGGTCTACAGACTAGTTTTTACCGTACTTTGCAACAGTGGCAGCGAATCAGATTAGAAAAAGTTGTTCAGTCCGAAAGACATTTATCATTATTGTAACCTGTAAACATTGTTAAATCATTAACTAGGCATTTTGGTGAAGAATTGTGATTGTTAAATGTTTAAACGCATTGTACAGTTTTATTACGCGTATGTTATTTAATTGATTTTATTGCTGATCTTTCTTTTTACTGTAACCTTACTCTCATATATTCATAGATGTCTGTTTTATTGTATTTTATGATATTTTTGACATTTGTGATTTTTGTGATTTGTGATTTAATAGGCCTACTCCATGTGATGTTCCCGTAGTGCGTTTGCAGGCGGTTCAATAAAGCACGCACTTACTTACTTACTTACATATGTTTTCTAGTTGACCTAATTTTCTTCTAATTATCGTTTTCTTTGTACATAAATTATTTCTGACTTTGTATGTAAAGCGCTGAGCGTTTGCTTGCGTTCAATAAAGAACATTCTTACTTACTTACTTACATAATATTTCATCACATCTTTTTCCTTTTCGATAACTTGGGATATTTTGGTACACTTTTGGCCAAGGACCAATATACAATAATATAGAGTCCTTGACTTTTGGCCAATCGTGGGAGTTTTCTGGCAAGAGCTTGGGATTTCAGAAAATCGAGAGTGGTCGCACTGCTAATGACGCGTAAACAGGGCCGACTGGAGTAAAGTAGCCTACAGCAGTATCATCGTAAATTAAGGCGCTACAAAATGTGCGCCATGTTGAGCAATGAGCATTCGTTGACTTTATAACGGCGTCTGCTTTAAAGTGAAATGGCTTCATTTAAGTTGCAGAAAATTCTGTTAATAGCGCTTTTAACATATGATTTCAAACAGATAATGTGACTATCCTGCCATGAGGGAAGTGCTAATAAAAACACGTACGCTTATTTTAGTCGGCTAGCTAAGTCGTTTAGCATTAAGTTTTTGCATTTGTTGTTAAGGACGCTATTTCATTAGGCCTAAGTGATTTTTAAATGCGTGGTGCTTCTGCGGCGGAAATCAACCGGCGAAAACTTACTTTTGCGGCGGAAATGCCGCCACGCAACCCGCGAAAACGAACTTCTGCGGCGGAATTTTTTTCACCTTTTATCCAAAAACGACTCTAACCCTAACCCTGACCCTAACCGACACTAACGACGCCTAACCTGACCCCAACCGACCCTCACGAGGCCAATTTTTATGAAGTAACGCATTTTTAACAAGGATAAATCTTCTGGGAAAGGTTTGTCCTATCGACAATTCAGCCATCTTAAGATGTTTTCAAGTCGTATGTGCCGCGCATGCGCTGCGCATGCGCAAAAGGTTACCGCCGCAGAAGTACAATTTTCGTTTATATTGCGGTGGTATCTTCCGCCGCAGAAGATTTATCCTTTTTAAATAGGTCTGTTAACAATCTGATTTAGTAAGATTTATTGATTTCTTTAGCGCCAATTCAAAATGCCTATAGTGCCTATAGTATATAAGAATGCCTACTGACTTAGTTATACCGCTCCCATAGAAGCCTTGAATTATGTGATTTGTTGAAGTTGCGTTTTGTCAGCTCCTGAGTTTTCAATAAACAAGTATTGTATTGCTACCATTGCAACTTAGTTTACATTCTAATTACATAGGCATAAATTCATGCCATTCACCCAGTGTTCTAATTTAAAGGGCATATCTGGTGGACTTAGTTGAAGTAGTGGACCAACATTTTGTTTAGTTTATCCTGAGACTATTATTGCTGAAGTCCCAGGTTTATCCCAAATTTACGTTAGCGTTAATTCTTCCTCATTTATATCGGTGGGAGACATGTTTTAGCGATCTAGGCCCAAACTATGTGACACAACTATGAGCATGTATCCACCTTCAAAGCCACTGTGACTGCAAATGTAAATATCTTGGTTTTCCAAAGGGATCACAATGTTCTAGAAATTCACTGTTAAAATGACATCTTCATCCACTTTCTTCATACTTTCATGCGCATATTCTGAGATTTGCCAAAAAGTGGAATTTTTTCTAATTTTCAGGTTCACCGCCCGTTACAAAAGAGAATTTTGTAAGTCTGTAAAATCACTAACAACTTTATTATTGTTCTTATTTCTGGTCTCTTAAGTATAAAATTTTTAACTGCAAGATGTGTATCTGAAAATTGTTGTCTATAACAAATAAGTTTGGAAAATAATAATAATAATAAAACTAATGCACTGTACTACTACGCTACTGGTGTTGCTGCTGCTGCTGCTGCACTGCCAGTGATGGATAATTAAGATTTGTAACTAATTAATTAGAATTAGCATTATTTCGAATTTCTTAGATTTAGCATTTTTAGGAGAACCAATTAATTAGAATTAGTTGCTGGCATCAGAATAAAAAAACGACACAAAAGTGTTAACAGTATTTTACCAGTTTTGCTATAAAATGTTACTAGTATTTTACCAATTCAATCTATTAGACAAATATTTTAAATTATGATGAAGCTCAAATTTCAATGGTCTTCATCCAATTTCTTCTTATTTCTGTGGAAATGTTTTTATTTATAAGAGATCAGAGTTAGTATTGTTCTTTACTCATTTGTAACAAACCCTGCAACACCAAATATCATTGCTCCAGTGATGCTGATGTTGAAGGAACAACATACATGTTTTGTTTCAGATGCAGTTGGAAATCTCATATTGTTTCCTACTAGAAGCTAAGAGTGTTATTGCCAAAACAGGCTCTTTCCAGTTAATTTTACTTTACTGATGGATTCGTTTATATGCTGACATTTAATAAAAACATGTCATAACTAAAGGCAATTCTTCTGTCAAAGATATCATAAAAAACTAAAAATATTGGTTGATGCTTATTAATTGCAGTGAAAGCATCCAGAAAAAGTAAGTAAGGAAATATGTAGACGAGGTAATTCTGAAGCTAATTATGAGATTTTAATTAGAATTAGAATTAGCAAAACGTTGGTTACTAATTAATTAGAATTATAATTAGCTACCAAAACTAATTCATTCATTCATTCATTCATTCAGAGGACTTATATAGCGCCCCTCCAAGATAACCTACTCAGAGGCGCTCCCAGCCCAACTACGGCGATAGAGAACAGTTTTCAAATTCTTGTAAAAGGTGTATGCAGAGTCTCCAGCTAGAAGAACACGCAGATCTGAAGGAAGATTATTCCAGATGGTCGGCCCAACCACTGAGAAGGCACGAAGTTGCATCTTTGAAGTGCGTGCAAAGGGAACAGCAAGTTCACCTCGAGATGCAGAGCGAAGATTTCTGCGGGTAGCTAAACCTGAGGTAGGGCGACAGAACTCACGCAAGTAGGCTGGGGCGCTCCCTAATTGGCACCGCCAGACCCAGACCGAAATCCTAAATTGAATGCGCTGAGAAACAGGAAGCCAATGGAGTACGTCACGCATATAATGCGAGATATGGTCAAATTTAGAAAAACCACCAACAAGCCTAGCAGCTGCACGAAGCACACGCTCAACCTGAGCAATGCGCCCCAATGGGAGGCCAGCATAGATGGTACTGCAGTAGTCAATCCTACTACAAACAAAAGCATGAACAACAGTAAGTGCAGCACTTGGTGAAAGTGAACGGGAAATTACCCGCAATTGCCGCAACTGAAAAAAGCAAGCACGGCATAAAAGATTTAGGTGTTCAGAGAAGGTAAGCTAGCTCCTGATCAAGAACAACCCCTAAATTGCGGACAGACGTCGAGAAGACAAAGTTAGGGAAGTCAGCAGATATGGCCTGAGGATCTATTTTTCTCAGCTGCTGCCCATTACCAAGCCATATAAACTGCGTTTTGGAAGCATTGAGGCGCAGACGATTGGATGACATCCAATTGCAAAGTGCCTCCATAGCCCGCTGCATTGTGGCTGCTGCAGTCAGAGCATTAGAGGCCGGACAATGCAGATAGGCCTGAATATCATCAGCGTAGAGCTGACTCAGAACACCACAAGAGGCCAGAACAGTTACAATATCAGCAGTGTATAAAATATACAGCAATGGGCCGAGAACAGAGCCCTGCGGCAGACCAAAAGGAGTGGCAACCCATTGAGACCTAGTGGACCCAAAGACAGCGCAGGACATACGCCCACTCAGAAAAGAGTGGAGCCAGTCAAGCGGCTTATCAGAAATGCCAAAAGAAACTAATAAGCGATTGATAAGAATGTCGTGGTCAACCGTATCAAAGGCCGCACTGACATCAAACAGAGCCAGAAGTGTAACTTATGCCCTATCCATGGCGCCATATAAATCCGAGAGTAGGCGAAGCAAAAGAGACTCAGTGGAATGGTTTTTCCTAAAACCTGACTGATTTACAGGGAGCAAGTTATTGGACTCAACGTGCAGTGCTATCTGACAAGCTACAATTTTCTCAATGATTTTAGAGATAAATGTTACATTAGATATAGGCCGGTAGTTGACCATGTCGGTTGGGTCAAGTCCCTCACGCTTCAAGGAAGGAAGAAGTATGGAGCGCTTTTGGGAAACTGGCAGGATACCGTCCTCCAGCGAGCGGTTGCAGAGGAGTGTGAGGAATGGAAGAAGATCCTCCAAAAATTCCTGCACAAGGAAGGGCGGTAGAGGATCGAGTTCACAGGACTTCGGTGGCGACTAGAGGATGAAGTGACGGAGTTCCTCGCTGGACACGCATCTCAGCTCAGACAGACGGCATTCCGTGGGAGGAAACTCTGGAGGAGCGGAGCCGGAGGTGTCTTCACGAACGGACTTGATCTTGGCCTGGAAATAATCCATGAACTCCTCAGCCGTGAACGAAGGAGCAGCTGTTGAAGTAGCAGTCTTAGAACGACCAAGGAGGCTATTCATTGTCGACCACAATTTCCTGGGGTCTCGATTGTGGCGCGAAATTATAGCCTCCCAGTATTCACGCTCCTTTTCCTTGAATCTCGAATGCATCGCCCTGGTCGAATGGATCCAAGCTAACCGATCATCCGATGATCTTGAATGTCTGTATCGTCTTTCAAGGCGTCTGGTCTCGCGACGCAGATTCCGACATTCTGCGTCAAGCCATGGTGAAAGCGGCCGACTACGCACTCTGACAGGACGGGCTGGCAGTAAAGAGTCAACCAGGCTCCTCATGGTGGTCTCGTAGAGTTGAAATAGGTCAGAGACAGACGATGCAGTCATAGATGAGATGTCTCTGCACAGCGAACTTTCTCGCAACGCCGACGCGAAGGCAGCGCGATCCAGATTCTTCCATCCACGGATGTGTCGGAGGACGTGAATCGGGATCTCATGAGTGAACGGAATCGTCAGTGTCACGAGGCCATGATCCGACAGCGACGGAGGTGCGACTTTGAGATTAATGAGCTAATTAATTAGTTTATAATTAATTAGTTACCCTTCACTGGCCGCTACTGCTGCTACTGCTACTGCTACTACTACTAGGCTACTAGTAATAATAATAGTGCTCAACAAGGTTATAAACTCAGTGAGCAAATCTCCCATGTCCGTAGTGGAATATGAGTTGGTGGTCATTTCTAGCTCATTGACCTTGGAGCTGGCTATGACTCCAAGGTCCTGAACAGGTGCATCCCAGGTGCATCCCAGGACTTTCCGATTACTTTCCAGCTTATGCTGGTACAAAGTGATACTGCTTGGTGACGGAGTCATGTCTGTGCAAACCGCTTGTCCAGTATCCTAACAACCGAACCGTTCACCATGTCAATCAACTTAGGCTTAATCCTAACTTAAGTTGTTTGTTCTTGAGGTTTATGATTATTATGGTAAATAATAAAAAGTGGAACAACAACAAGATGTCAACTCTGTACATATTTTAAAACTTGTTTTGTACTTTTATTATAGGTTGATCTTCTCAATACAGACGAACTCTTCTGCGACTATTTCAACGCATTTCTTAGACTTCCTGTGTGTAACTTAATTTAATCTAATTCAAGATAAACATGCAATGTCAAGTGAGGCAGGTCAGGTAAAAGAAGGTAACTCAAGTCAGGTTATGTCAAATAAGGTCAAATAATGTCAGATCAGATCTAGGAAGGTAGCTTCAGATCAGATCAAGGAATGTAAATTGAGATCATACAAAAGCCAGATAAAGGAAGGTACCTTCAGGTCAGATCACAGAAGGTAAACTGAAGTAAAGTCAGGTCAAGAAAGGTAAAGGCAAATGAGGTCAGGTTACCAAATTCAATGTAACGATTCTACTTCTATAGTGCCAAGTGTTGTCAGTCAATCTGTCACCAGAGCTTGGATTGTGGTTAGACAAGGTAAGGGAGATTTGGAAGCACCTCTGCCAAACCCATCCATGTTTTGGGGTTACTGGAAAGGCCGCTGGTTTGGCGGTGCCTTCTTGGCTGTGCCACACCTAACTAGAAGTCCGGCAAAAGGAGGACGTGTCCTCCTTTTTGGCGTCGTGTCCTCTGTTTGGCAGGCAAAGCTAAGAACCTGGAAAATATACGGCTTTTTGTATGTTTGTTGTATTGGGCTATTGGGGATTATTTCATGGCTGTTTTTAACAACTTTACATGTGCGTGTTGTACAATAAGAGGAATATTTCGTATGATATTGGTAATGAGGATTTGCTGTGGAGAGTTGGCTCCTCAGAGCAATACTGTGTGTAATCAAGAAGGTGCAATTGATTGTTTAAATAAATACTTTGCAACATTATGATAAATAGCCTCAGTTGATTTTGTACAGCTTTCCAATGTGACTTAATTTCTTTGTTACTTAGGAGAACCTCTGACTCCGGAGTAAAACATTCAATGTGTCGTCCTTTATCCTCTTTTCCAGTTTTCTGTGTCCTTCTTAGGCTATCCATGTATCTGACAACCCTACGCCTAACTGTCAGATCTTTGTGTGTGTGCGTGTGTGTGTGTGTGTGTGTGTGTGTGTGTGTGTGTAACATTACATTTTTGTTCTTTTATTATTTTAATTCTTGAAAAAAATGAATGAATGCATTTAAGTTACTTTATAAGATGTAGCAAACTTCAATCTTGCAAACTATTTAGCAGATTTGTAAAACTAGAACAATTTGGCATCTTACAAACTACATGTATTTAAAAAACATTTCGCATAAGGATAATTTGATCTTGCAGACTATTTGCAAACATATTTTTTCACTGTTGGAAACTTTACTTCTGGAGAAATGTTTATTCCAGGAGATTTAAGAAAATTCAGACAATTTCAGGAATTTTTAAAAAATTTAAAAAAAACATTGCACATAAAGAAAATTTGTTATATTTCTTTCACTGTTGGAAACTTTACTTCTTGAGAAACATTTATTCCAGGAGATTTAAGAAATTTGAGGCTATTTCAGAAATTTTTTGCAATTTTTGCAGAATTTATAAATTTTAGGAAAGTTTGCCAATTTCAGAACGTTTGTAAATATGTTATATGCAGAGCTTTATCGAGCCACTGGTGTACAACAGGAAAACTGGATTGTTTGAGGTTCTGACTGATGTACCGAAAGAACTCGCTCGGAAAATCAAGAGGTATGTCATTGCAGAGCACAGAAATCGCCGCCGACCACTATTTGACTCCCTCGGAAAAACTAAGTCAAACAAAAGTGACGAGAAAAAGTCAAGTGAAGATGGACCACCTTTCGATATCTGTTTTGCAGTTCAGGTAATCAACATTGCACTCTGAGCTGTTGAGGTAAAGGTAAGGCAAGAGACGGTTTGGAAAAGGTTTGGTAAGGTAAGGTTAGGTAGAGGTAAGTTATATTTAGGGACGGTTAGGTGATGAAAGAGCAGATAAGGTGTGAGGTACTCCGAGAGAAAAGGAAGGTTTTAAGGTGAGAGAAAGAGGTAGAGATGCCACGAGAGAGGATTTTAGAGCGTAGAGAAGGAGGAAGTCCATTCCATAGGGAGGGACCTATGCAGGCAAAGGATCTGATAAGGTAATGTAAGATTAGGCAGGAAAAGAAAAGGCAAGGTAAGGCTTGGTTATGTTAGGTGCAGTCTATTAAGGTAAAGTAAGCTATGGCATTTTGCATCATTGTCATGCTATCTTAAGAGTACAAGTACATTATATTGAATTACATTACCTTTATTATATCTCACAACATTACATTAGATTAAGTCTCGCTCTATGCATACGTGTGTGAAACCAAGACTTTTCAGTTATGTGAGCTTTATTTGCTTATGGATAGACTTTGGTTCTTAGGACCTTTACTAGTTAGGCTCACGCAGGGAATGGTTTGAGAAATACATAAAATGATTTATATCAAGTGTCCACATACATGTATACATGTGTGCTTGCATGCATACATACACCTATATATATACATACATGCATATGTACGTACATGTATACATAATACAGACATACCCAAATGTAGAGAAAGAACAATCAATATTAGTATATATATATATGTTAGTTTACATTTTATTATAAGATTGCATTGTATTAGTACGGAAAGATGATCGACAGCTGACAGCCGACAGACCCAAGGGAGTGGAAGCATAGGCCACGCCTGTCAAAGGGTGAAGGGGAGAGAAGGCAGAAAGGGGAGCAAGGAAAGAGGGAACGAACCGGAGAGCGCGGTTGGGGGGCGAAAGAGTTGATTGACAGGCGGGGGCGATAGAGAAGAGAGGGGAAAGCGGAAGAGAAGAGATTCGCAGCAGGGGAGCCGGAGAGAGAAGACGGGCTCGGCGGATCGGAAAGAGAGAGTAACGGACGATGCCGCTCCTTTTATAAGTTGTTTCAAGTATGCAGTTTTTGATATACGAGGTGATGAATAATAACCAGAAAACGAAAACCATCGTGCTCTTATTCAGTTAATCAGTCTCATCGAATTAGTTAAAGACCGACGCGCTACCGAAGAGATATAGCCTACGCTCAGCCACATAAATAGTACCGCTGCCACCATAACTGAAACGATAGAAGGAACAATCTTTTTCAGTACATTGTGACAGAAGGGATTTTAGTTTGAGACGAGACAGAAGTACGACGCTGTTTCTCGAACACTAAACAATATCGAACAGAGACTTTGAAGACGATTCGACTGAAGGAGACGAAACAATTCACCGAGGAGGAAGGGACTGGATTTTAGTTTGAGACGAGACAGAAGTACGACGCTGTTTCTCTCTACTAAACAAAAGAACAGAGACTTTCTCCTACACACGCATCTCAACAGAAACGACGCAACCTGTTGGGCGACACGTATCTAAAAAAATATCGAGGAGGAACGGAAAGACGGGAAGCGAGAGGAGGAGAACAGCTACAGCGGCGAAACTCGGGATCCACGCGGAACTTGGACGTGCGACGTCAGCAGGACCACGTTGGCGACCATCCCTGGAGAAGAAGGACGACGAACGACGAAGGATCAGCGAATACGGCGCCGAGCTTCCGGAATTCTCAGAGGACGCGAGCAACCTTCGGGGCCACACGTCCAGAGAAAGCTGAAGAATAAACCGGGTGAGCCTTATAACACCAGTTGTGTGAATGAAGCCATGTAATGCTGTGTTAGGTTGGCTGAGACTGTTATCGTGAGCGTTTTTAATTGTGTTTGACGAATGTAGAGTGGGAAGCTGTTTAAAACGTGTAAACTGTGCGGATGCAAATGAAGTAGAGTTAAAGGAAAGTTGTTGTTTAAAGATAAAGTGAAAGTAGTTTATAACTACAGTTTGCCCTGTTGGCAGAGTGATCGTTTCATTGTAAGCCCTGTTGGCTGCTTATAAGTGCAGGTGATTTCAGTGCACACAGCGTACACTTCATAATGTTTGGAAAGATGAAGAAAGGACGGTTGGAGGAAGAATGCGAGAAAAGAAATATAAATCACCATGGGCTAACTCGGAAGGCGATGATTGCCACGTTAGAAGAATACGAAAAAAATGGACACGAAGAAGAAGAGGAGGAAGCTGAGACAGAGGAGGAAGTAGGGGGAGACCAGATGAAGCTCGAACTGATCAGAGCAGAAAAGGAAAGACCCAAGCAGAAAAGGAACGGATGCAGGTAGAGATGGAGTTGCTACAGACAAAGGCACAATTAGGCCTGTTACAGTCTAGTGCTTCTGTTGCTGCGACTGAACTATATCTACCCCTTCTACTTACACTAAACTGCCTAACATGACCGAGGGAGAGGATCCAGCAGCATTCTTTCTTTCTTTCGAAAAGGTTGCTTGCCTTCAAGGCATTGACGAAAGCAAATGGGCCAGAATTCTGCCATCCCTACTAAACTCACAAATGCGTTTGCATTTTAACAGGTTGCCAATGGAAACCTGTACAGATTACAGACAGACAAAAACAGCCCTGATGCATGCTTGTCGTATGAATGCGAAACATTATTTAGAACGGTTTAAAACGATGCATAGATCTGGAAGGCAGACATATGCACAGTTACTAGAGAACTTGAAAGACACTTTTGATTACTACTTGGAATGCAAGGGAGTGAATGATTTCATAAGCCTAAAAGACGATATTATTCTCGAGAGATTACGTGAGTCTTTAGCACCTGAAACAAGGTATTTCGTTGAGGCACGTAAACCCAAGACCTCAGTGGAGCTGGCTAACTACGCAGACTTGCAGTTTGAATGTGCTATAGAAGGGAGAATGCAAGCTAAACGAGACCACAGGCCTGCGCAAAAATTTAAGTCGCAGGGTGCTGAAACGAGAGACAGCCAGTGGGGGGGTAGGGCGCCCTTCACCAGAGAACCCGCATGGAATAACACTAATGATGGTGCCAGCACAAGGCACATGCAAACAAGGTATGGGCAACCAGATCAGGTTGCTAGGACGGAGTATGGGGCCCAGTCTTACAATCCAAACAATGGCAGATTCCACGCACAGGTGAATTTTGTACGGCCAAAGGCAATTTGTGGCAAAGTTTTCGAGTATCAGAAACGTTTTTTGGTCCCAGTCACTGTTGACGGAGTGCATGTTGAAGCAATTCGGGATACGGGTTCACAGGTTTCCCTTATTAGTTCTGAATTGGCAAGGGGCAAGTCTTCTGCCAGAGGAAAGCCTTTAAAGGTTCAATGTGCTTTTGGGCTTGTAAAATGTTTTTCAACATGTGAAATCGAGATATGGTCCCCTAAATTCGGCACAGACCGTAAAGTGAAAGTAGAAGCAGGAATAGTTCCAGGATTGCCTGTAAGTATAATTTTGGGAAGCGAAGTCTTTGTAAACAACCCTAGTCTAATTGATCCGGTAGGGACACGACAAGACGCAAGACCTAACGACATTTCACAGGCGTTCACGGCTACCAGACCAGAGTACAGCAGCAATGTTCGACAGCGCAAGGGGGCCACAAACCCGACCGACAGCGCACTGAAAGGCCTATGCAAGAAAGGAGGAAACACAGAGACCCAAGACGGAGGGCGAAACGAATGCCAGAAATTGACGCTAATTAATGACAGATCGAGTTCAAAGGCACAGGTCGTAAAACCAGATGACGACCATGGGGTAACACGAGAAGCCCCAATCGTTGACGCGACACCCGCAGTAATTGAAATAAATCACCGGAAGGGACTGGACGACGTAAATGACCAGGCTCGGCAGACTTCCGAAGACGCACGGAGGCAGGGAAGTCATAAACAAGACCACAGACGCACAGAGGTACAGAGAGCAGCCGCGGATGCCACATCTGCTAATAATAATGAAACCCAACACGTTTCAGCGGAAGAGGCTGATAGCGAAGAAAATCAAATGATTGATGGGGTCTGCGGGAGAGATCAGGAGGGCGATCATACATGCTGTGAAAATGGCGGACATCAGACGAAGCCGACAGACGCAGCCGACGAGTTTAGCGATAGCGACGACCACCAGGCGGCGCCTACAGAAGCAGACGATGAAAACCAGATGGTTGAAAACGGCGACATATTGATAAATGACGAGACGGAATCGTTCAAACAGGCACAGATAACTGACCAGACTTTAAGTGATTTATGGACGGCAGCGAAGGAGGGAAACGGCAGGTACAAGATAGACGGAGGTCTATTGTATAAACAGAGTAATGGAAAAGAGACCGAAGAGGGAACGGAAACCCGAGATAAATTGCTCCTACCCATAAGTTACAGACAGAAGGTACTAAAATTGGCACATGATTCACCATGGGCGGGCCACAGAGGAATAAAGGCAACAACAGCACCTACATGTAGAAAGAGGGCTTTTGATTTGGCGCACGAATCTACTTGGACGGGTTTCAGAGGTGCAAAGGCAAACAAAACCAAGGACTATGGCAAACCAGATGTGAAAGAATATCTTAAGCCACAAGAGCAGAAGGGAGAAAGATTTGGAAGCGATAGCAGATACGATGACGAAATAGGATATGGAGATGGCCTAAACAAGAAGAATTGGTTCTATTCCAACAGGAATACAAATGAGTCCAGAAGAAGAAGAAGCAGATGGCATGAAGTAGGAAATCGGATGGATCAGAGATTTAAGAGACAAGATGAGGGCAGATCTTGTGCGACTGATCGGAGAAGTGATAGCATGAGGCATAGAGCAGATGTTGTAGACTGGCGGAGGCCCGCCAAAGGAGACTATTGGAGAATGAACATGGCAAGAGATAGTGATATGGTTTGGAACGAGAATAAGAAAAAAGAGGAGTCGTGGAGGAAGAGAAGATGGGCTTCGGCAACCCAGCAGAACGATTTTAAATCAAAATTGGGAATTAATTCTATACTGGGAGGCACACATGCCATGGCAGAAGGTTTGTCCCGAGCTTTTTGATGTTTATTGATGGATTATCTCGAGCCTATATGACCAATTAGGATTAAGGTGGTCATTATGTATGGTCTAAATAGTGTTTTCTTTACTTAGCATATATTTTCACATTGTTCACGAGTGTTTAAATAGATTCGAGTTACTTGGTTTGTCGTCGGGTTCACCGATGAAAGAGTAGACGCTGATCATACAGCAACGACCAGGGGTACTTGTTTTGTGTTTTTTTTTTTTATGTTTTAGATAACTGACTTACATAGTTCGAAGTGTTATCCAGCCTGGTGACGCAGCAGCAACGATGGCGAGAAATAACTAAATAAAAGACATTAAACAGCTCGCTATGCTCCGTCGCCTGTGCTCATGTAATAGACTTAGTGTAATAACGAACTGTTAGGATGAACGCACCTAAAAGCCATCTATGCTTTCTGATGCACGACCTGTATACCAGCAGCTTAAAGAGTGGGGACATGTAGAGAAAGAACAATCAATATTAGTATATATATATATGTTAGTTTACATTTTATTATAAGATTGCATTGTATTAGTACGGAAAGATGATCGACAGCTGACAGCCGACAGACCCAAGGGAGTGGAAGCATAGGCCACGCCTGTCAAAGGGTGAAGGGGAGAGAAGGCAGAAAGGGGAGCAAGGAAAGAGGGAACGAACCGGAGAGCGCGGTTGGGGGGCGAAAGAGTTGATTGACAGGCGGGGGCGATAGAGAAGAGAGGGGAAAGCGGAAGAGAAGAGATTCGCAGCAGGGGAGCCGGAGAGAGAAGACGGGCTCGGCGGATCGGAAAGAGAGAGTAACGGACGATGCCGCTCCTTTTATAAGTTGTTTCAAGTATGCAGTTTTTGATATACGAGGTGATGAATAATAACCAGAAAACGAAAACCATCGTGCTCTTATTCAGTTAATCAGTCTCATCGAATTAGTTAAAGACCGACGCGCTACCGAAGAGATATAGCCTACGCTCAGCCACATAAATAGTACCGCTGCCACCATAACTGAAACGATAGAAGGAACAATCTTTTTCAGTACACCAAACATACTGTGATCATGTTGAGTTGTAATGTAAACAAAACAACTGTAGTGTCTGTCTGAATAATTGTTTTCTGAGTTCCTTTTTCTATTATAGACCCTGGAAAGGGAAAGTGGAATGGATTGGATCCAGCAGCATCGTTTGCCTCTGTTCCTCGAAAGTGAGGTTTGCATGGAGTACCGCCTGGCAAGGCTCATGGCACAAGTGGAAGAGGTGGTCGAGGATGAAAATGATCTGGTTACGATGAAGATTGACACTTCTACTACACCGGAAAAGATTGAGGAGAAGAAAATGATGGTAGAAAATGACTGTATCATAATGATCCTCGTGATAATGATTATTATGTTTATCATGTTTATCAAGGTGACTACCTTCCTAATTCTCTTTATGGTCTTCATCTTCACTTCATCCTCATGGTCATCTATTGATGATCTTTAACATCGAGCATAAGTCAATCTTCATGGATATCTTCGCGATGATCTTCATAATGTGTGATTTGCGCTCCTCGTGTACACACGCCAGTGCGTTAGACCTGTGCTACTTTTAAGTGCTTCTGATTGGTGTGCACTGTGAGAGGCGCTATATAAATTTATAGATACAATACGATTACAGAGATGATACTTTTTGATCATTTTTGATCAAAAATAGATCACAATGAACATGGAGATGATGATTTTCATGATCATACAGACGATCATCTTCATCGTCATGATATGATCACCTTAACAAACATTTCATGGGAATGCAAAGCTTGGTTGAGGGATTTGCTAGAACTCTTCTTCTCCTTCATTTGAGACCTTGAGCAAGTCTTTAATCACTCCATCAATTATCATAAATAAAGAAAAAGAATAGAATAAACTGAAATTCTCTCTTCTTTCAATGTCAGGAGGTTGTGCCAGCCGAAGTTGATCCCGTGGAGACAGTTATGAAGCAAGCCAAGCAGATAGTTACAGACACGCTGAAATTTGCTCTCAACATTGTTTCGGTCCTCGACAAACATCCAGAGGATGCACAGAGCGACGGAGGCGACGATGAAACGGAAGAGGTGGAAGATGAAGAAAAAGACGGGTTTTCATCCAGTGACTTGTCGGAAGGGGAAGACGAGTTTTCGTCCGAAGAAGAACAGGAAACAGATTTTGAGAAGGAATCGGGAGAAGAAGGTGAAGGGGAGAAGGAGGTTCTGCGGGAGGAGATTGCCAGAGGTTACCTGGAGGTGAGAAGTTTTGAGATCGAGGGAAGACCTGGTGAAGTGACTGTTGAACAATTCAAAGACATAGTTCACGAGATGAAGAAGCCAAAGGAAAAGAAGGTACTGTTTGCAAGGTTCGAAGATAAGGATGGAGAGTCAATGGAAAGGTCTGGAGAAGGCCAAAGGCTTGACTTTGAAGAGGAGACTGAAGAGTCAAAGAAGCAGGAGAAAAAGGAGAAGGAAAAGGAGAAGAATAAGGACGAACCGAGGACAAAACAAGATTCTGATGCAAAAATGTTATCCAAAGGCGCTGAGACAACAAGTTGTTCAGAGGATAGGTAAGTAGTTTGTGATCATTGGAATAGGTGGTTACGTTTTCAACAAGTTGATGAGTTACTGACTGGTTTATGGGCAATTGACTGATTGGGTTATTGACTAGGTAGTTGGCTGCATTATTGAGTGGTTACTGGGTTATTGACTGCTTGATGAGATTTTTGACTGGTTGGGTTTTTTATTGGTTGGGTATTTAGTGGTTGATTGGGTAATTCTGGTTGATTGGGTTATTGGCTTGTTGAGTTATTGATTGGATTTTTGGTAAGTTGATATGGTACTGAGAGTTGATATTGTTTCCTAGGGCTCAGGGGCAGTTGGATGTAAAAAAAGATTCTGACGAGTGTCTCTGTGTCATGCGTGACATAAGTCGTGATGACTTATACGATGACAACATTTCCATGACAGACGATGGTTCCTTGCGTTCTCTGGAACCCAAGTCCTATGCGCTGAAGAGCCTAAAGGGAGTGGAACAGTTCAAGACTTCGTTGTGCGGACTGCCTGGGGAGAAGAGATGGTACCTGTGGATGGACATCGAGAAAGCAAAGTTGATCAAAGATCAAAAGCTTTTCGATCGGTAAGTGAATGAGGAGTTAGTAGACAAAGTCAGCTCTCGGCAGGCTTGCCTTTTCCATCACCGGAGGCTTGCCTTTTCCATCGGATCCATCCACAGACTGGAATTCTCTTCATGAAAATGTTTGCTGTGCACAGTTGCCCTTTGGATCATGCCTGAAAACTCTTCTCATAGGCTTATTTCCTCCTTATTGGTCGTCCTGGATTTCAATCTTGACACTCGACCCTGCTTACCCTGGATTTTGCACTTTAATGTTGCATAGCAGCAAGTTTCAACTGACGCCTAAAGAATTATTACAGCGATGTAAGTTATCTGATTTGATTAGGTATTTGTTACTGACCACTTGTGTATGAAAAGGACATTTTAAAAGGACTTTTCATATATCTGAGCTCAGAAAATGAAGCAGTTGCCTGGTTGCTTCATTACAAGAATTCTCTGACAATTTTCTGAAATTTTTTGTCTTTTCTTTCAATGTAAATTTTAATTTACAAAGTCTCTGGGCATGGCTTGAAGTCAATTTGCCCTATGCTCGACTTCAAAACCACATCTACTATCTCTACATCCATAGACCATGCTTAGCTAGACTGCTGCTATTAAGTTTTCCTAAATATAGACTCGCCCAAATAAACCCATTTAAGCTACCCAGAATACTTTCGCTTGTGCTGTCACTAAAACCCCCAATCACCACCACGGCACTCATGTCCTCAAATCACCTGAACGAATAGAATACAAATTCCTACCACTTACATAAAACACTCCGATCTTCCTAACCACCTATCTTCGTAAGTTATACATAATCCAAACATGCTACCCTGCCCTATCAATTGTCCACCCATCCATCACCTCTTAATTAAAATTTGGAAATCTTATAATATAAGTCTTAGTTTGTTTACGTTGTCCTTCCTTATGTTTGTTTGTCTGTTTCTAAAGGCTCCGAAACGGAACGCTTTAGCGATTTGAAAAATCGCACGAAACGTTATTACGCCACGTCTGTTTCAACGCGACTATTTTCAGCTCACAATTTTATTTAAACGCTGACATATGGACATTTTAAACTTCAAAATTATGAGGTTCTGTAATACCAATAACGGAGTCCATTAATATGCATATTTTAACCTCGATTGAGCGGCGTGACGTAAGAGAAATGTTGTCTTACGTCACGCGAGGCGCAATCGAAATAAAACACGGGCTCCGTTCCGAAAAATTACGAGCGCTGTAATGGAACACGATCGAGCTTCGTTTACTATTATATTATTTAGCCCGGGGAACAAATAATAGGCCTATATAAGGTAGAGATAAAATTACGCATGGGGAAACCCCGGGCAAAGCCGGGTAAGAAATGCTAGTCCCTTCATAAGTGTTTAACCTCTCTGGTATAAACTCCCACCAGAATTACAATAATCATCTGATCCATCCTACGCACTCATAAAAACTGCACGTCTTGCTATCTCTGTGCAGACTTTACACTCATCTTTTTCAGAGAGCCTATCCCGATTCCTCCTGTTCCCTTAGCTCCCTTGCTGGTTGTACACCTTACCTGCTTAATATCAATTTTCTTTTCACTGATCATCAGTGAACAATCTGACTCCTGGGACTTTGCTATAGAAATCTCAAGATTATGGTACGATACGATTTACTTCAATTATGTGTTGTAACTTAGGAGTTATTGACAGGATTGGATTCTAATTTCTAAGTTGTCTTTGACAATGTTTCTAGACATATTTCATGCTTGAAAGATCGCTATGTTCGGAATGGAGGGATGTTTGAACTTGCACCAGAGACAAGAGAGGAGCTTGGATTGCAGTATCCCTCTAACTGGCAAATGGATAAACTACTTTCCATACAGGACCAACTGATTGAACCACTTCTGTTATACTGGTAAGAGGTATTAATGGTGTGCTAGAGGGACAAACATCTCAAGATGTGCTGCTCTGGTGAAGACTTGAACCTCTGGGTTGATGGTCCAACATTCTACCTGCTATATATCTGAGCTCAGAAAATGAACCAGTTGTTGGTTGCTGCATTACAATAGAATTCTCTGACAATGATTCTGAAAATTTTCTCCTTTTTCTTTCAATGTAAATTTGAATTTAAGAAGTCTCTGACATAGCTTGAAGTCAACTTGCCCTATGCTCGACTTCAAAACCGCATCTACCATCTCTACATCCATAGCCATCCATACATCTACCTGCCAGACCATCAAGCCCCCCCCCCGAGTATTTATATAGTGCCTTTTAAAACACATCAGTACCCACCACACTCCTTAGATGCAGATGACTAATAGTAGACACACTGAAATCAGAAGATAACAATTATGAAATTTATGTGGAGCAATTTCTTCAGTCAAGTCAGCCAGTGGATTACACCATCTTTCATTCTCAAGTGCTTGAAACACATGTTCCTTTCCCATCGACTTATAGTCATGTATGAAGAATTCTCACGATTACATAAATCTACTCATCTGGATTTAGAATTTGCGTAATTATGTCACAGTTACAATTACTTGGCTTGATTTACAAGTGTTACATTTACTATTACAATTACTGTTACTGCACTTAATTTACAATATTTGTATTACTTGGCTGTATTTAAAAATTTTACAATTATGAGTATGCCACTTTATTTACAAATGTTACAATTACAATTATTCAGCTTGGTATAGACCTGTTCAAATACTTAGGGTTCCTGCTTTCCTAGTACAACGGAAATTGGAATCTCGTTTCAAGACCTTCTGTGCCCTTGAGGAGCTTCGGCGACTGGACCCACCCCCCGAGTCCTACCCTCACCAGAGGACTCTGCCTCCACTTCCACTCCGCCCAACTGACTGCCAGCCTCCCAGTTTGCAACATGCTTCAGCGACTTTGTCATCAGAGGAGACTCATTCAGCCACGCCATCATCCAGCACAGCTGTGGTAAGCATTATGGTGATCTGTGCACTATATTGTCTGGATTGATTTTGCAGCACCATAGCAGCTAAAGATTCTTATAGTGCACCTTTATATCTAGATTTATGTTATTATGTACCGGGTATTATGTGCTATTTTTATTGTTAGCAATTTTCGGTAATCATAATGGTAGTCTGTATAATCTGGATTTTGCAGCACTGTAGAAGCTACTGCCTGTTATAATGCATCATGCTATTTATACTTGTGTTATTATTTTTTATGTTACTTCTGTATTATCGATTTTATTTTTGGTATTGTTTATTCCTACATTAATGACAGTAGGATTCACAGAGTGTGTTGAAAAAAGAAGAGAGAACATACAGAATTCGCAGATCCAATTTAATCTAGTCTAATCTATTCTTATTTGGAGACTCTATAATGCTGTCATCAAGGTGCACTAGGTATCAGTTGATCTGGTTGATCGTCTCACCAAGTGAAACTAGTCAGAAATAATAATCCATTAGAGAAGTCCAGATTAAATGCAGTGGTCAATCAATATCCAATAGATAAGATGTTAGGAAATTAAATGAGATGGGTTAAAATGTTAGGTTCATTAAACTTGGATGAAAACACGCTATCAAAAATTAAGTAAATGGGATTGTAAATTATAATAAACTGAGTTAAAAGATGCAACTTTTAGACATGTTGATTTTTGATTGACTTTTTGACCAAATATGTTCTAGCTGATACATGTGGTTGACCTGTTGCCATGGTCATATGTTGACCTCTTTGATGCATTTTACGTGGTTGCCTTGGTCATTAGGGTTGGCTTGTTGTCATGGCAAACATTTTCAAACAACCTCAAAAATTCAACTGTTTATCTCAGTTTGATAGTCATGTCTGTGTTGGTTTTATTAGGTACTGAAATGTGCTGTATTGTGTTCATACATACCTACATACCAGTACTTACATAGATACATATATATACACTTCTTGATATATACATACTCATACTCACATACATCCACACACGTATACACGGTTACTGGTTGATGCTACTGATGTTTCTGACCCGGTTGCTGTGGTGGGCCTTGTTGACAGTTGCACGAGCTGACCATCCCCGAGGATGAGATTCTCATGACAACACCTGCAACCAGCCGTCGAAAATACAGTCTTCCAGAGCGTCGCTGGTCAGTGCAGGTCAGTCGAAGAAGGCACTGGAGAGAGGTCCTTGAGGAACACGAAGCCGGGTGGTTCGACAAGCGTTCACCATCCTCCACTGCCTTGAAGCCTTCTGGCCTCCGGCGGTTGCCCTCCGTTGGAGAGCTGAATGAGAACTACATCCGGTAAGAAGTCAGAGGTCATGACCTTCCTGCTGTAAACTAGAGACTAATGTAATTGTAATTGTAGTCACAGATTTATATAGCACCTCTTCAGAAAGACTCGTCAGAGGCATTCTCGATCCGACAAACAAAAGCACAATAAAAACAGTTCTGGTTTTAAAGGACTTACATAACAGAGGTAAAGTAAGAGGAATGAGTTCATGTCCTCGGTGGCTAGACAACTTATTCTGGAAAGGTGGACCAAAAACAGCAAAGCTTCTGTACTGTATTGTGGAAGTTCAAGGGATGTTGAGACGATCAAGAACCTTGTGCAGCAGAAGGAAGGCTTTTGGGGCCAGGAATGGATGAGACCAAGAGATGTATGTGTGTGCCATCTCACTGTATGTTTGTATGTATGTCCACTGTGCATATAATGTATTATGAAGATATGTATGTGTGCATAAGATGCTATGTATGTGTGTGTAACTGTGTACGTATGTCGGTTGGTTTGTGTGTGCATGTACTCGTTTACATGTATGTATCCTAACTCAACTTATCTTACCCATCTTACTTTAGAACTTACCTTACCTTTAGCTTCATACTAAGTGCCTGTGACTGAGTTGGTTATCATGACTTAGCTTTTTGGGTGCTGAAATATTTGGAGATCATAATTAATTGCTATTCAAATTATTTAGCTTAATGTTTTCATTGTTTTGCTAACTGATGTAATATATTCGTTCGTAATGACGTTTAACATCATAGGCTAGCGCAGAGAACGCCTCTGAGTAGATATCTTGAAGGGCGCTATATAAATGTTCAGTTACATTACATTACATTAATTTTCTTTAAAATCATCCTATCTGCCACCTTACTTTGCCTATTGTTTTGCTATGTATATCCAATCACTGGATTTAAGTCCTATGGTATCGTAGCTCAAGGAAGTCACCCTGACCCTGAGGGATGTTCCGTTAATCCTTAGCCTACCTTGCCTTACCTGCTGTGTTTCATCATCCCTTACTATAACTTTGATTTACATTACCTTAACTTAATTTAGTAAACATTTGCTTACCTACCTCACTTTCGTTATCCTTATCTAAATGAATCCACGGCTTGATATCTTAGCAAGGAAGTGACGCTGGGCCAAAGAGCTGTTCCATCGATCCTGGCGGCTGTGCACAAGACAACCCAAGCTTCGTTGGAGATGGATTCCTTGTCGGAGGTCTGTGGTGGAGAACGCATGGAGGGACTGCTCCAGGCCCTTGACTCAGATAATGAAGCCGGCGCTTTCTTCCTCAAGGAACTTGAGAAAAATGGAAACCAGGTCTCCTGTGATCCGTTACATACATTTTCTACCGAGTTAAGGTTATAGAAATTTTGAAACAGTGTGAAGACGTGATGAGTAAATTTCCAGCATTACTTTATATTGTAATAATTATAGTGCTGCTTAAGTTAAACTGACCAGAGGTGTTCAATTTGCTAGTCTAAATGATGTTAACATTCCATGAAGAGAAAGTTCAACATTTAGCAAGCAGATAACTAGAAAAGTCACAAGGGAGGTTGCCAACACATGCGAGATATTTAAACAGAAATTGAAACAAATATTTTAATCAGACTTCACTGTTGTCAGTTCTAAATGGTATTGACCTGTTTGCTGTTTGACTGAAAATTGTCTATAATTAGTATGAAGTTTTGATGGTAGACAAATTGTTAGAAATGAGTGTTGAGAAGCTGAGGGTCATTTGTCGCTGATCTCGGTCGGGATGTGAATAACAGCTAAAATTCAGTTAAAGAAGTTTTTATATGTCATTTAAGAAGAGGAGAAAGTTATTACTGACGTTATAGAGGCAGATGATATTACATTGGAAATGAGTAAATTTGAATTTGAATCAGAATTTATGCAGTTGACAGTTGAGGCTGAGAAGGATGAAATTAAAGGCAAAGAAATGGTGAGTGAAACTAAGCAACAAGAAACCGAGTGTGAACTGAAAGTGAAAAGTTAGAGATACAGAACATACAGCGGCATAAATTGAAAACACTTGAAAATAAAGCAAAAGATGAAGAAAGAGCCTCTGTTGCGAGTTCACTCGATTCTAAATCGGTAACAGAATTGATGACAGGTACTCGAGGTACAGTAACCATCTGATCCGAGGAGGCTTGAATCTGTGCTGTCTGCATTACATGCATGTTTGTGTAAATATATGTGTGTAGTTTGTATTCCTATTGTGTGTAATTTAGAGTTACTTACAGTGTGTAATATAATGTAAATAGTCCACAGTGTGGAATGTGATGTAAATTTCCTCTGAGGGCCTACTGTTTAATGCACATTTTTGTACAGTGTGTAGTGGAGTTTTCCTATGGAGTTTAAAACTGTAACACTGAGCTGCATTGGTTTCCCAATCGCATTTAGAAGACTCTTGTCATTAAAGGGTTAATGTAAATTTTAATGCTATTTACTGATTAATAAGAATTGCCTGCGCAAGTACCAATATTTTGCACTACTCATTTACTATAACATAGCACCAAGTTTTCCATGATTATATATTTTGATGCAGCGTATAACTGAATTACATTTCTTGATGTTGCTTTTTGTGCTGTTTTTTTTTCAGTTGTGGCTCAACGCAAGTACCAATATTTTGCACTACTCATTTACTATAACATAGCACCAAGTTTTCCATGATTATATATTTTGATGCAGCGTATTACTGAATTACATTTCTTGATGTTGCTTTTTGTGCTGTTTTTTTTTCAGTTGTGGCTCAACGCTTTGATGTTCTGGAAAGATCTTCAGGACTATCATGAACAACTCTTCAGGTCACCCAGTGACATGACTTTAGTGGAAAAGAAGGCCAAGGTCAGTGTTTGAGTCGTGGTCACCATGGTGAATGGAGAGTGACTGAAAGACAGAAAGACAGGAACAGAATGAGATAGAGGAAGATGAAAAGAGAGAGACCCAGAGAGAGTGAAACCAGAAAAGAGAGTGAGAGAAACAGAGATGGGGAGGGAATGAGAGACAGATAGACAGATAGAGAGAGAGAGAGAGAGAGAGAGAGAGAGAGAGAGAGAGAGAAGACAGAGAGAGAGAGAGAGAGAGAGAGAGAGAGAGAGAGAGAGAGAGAGAGAGAGAGAGAGAGAGAGAGAGAGAGAAAGTGAGAGATCAAGGAAGCGAGAGTCAGACAGAAAAGCAAGAGAGAAAGACACAAAGAGAGAGTCATCAAAAGAGACAGACCAAGAAAGAGTGAGAGATTGAGATTGCTAAATTTGTGTATTACTATAACACAGCTTATGCCTCCAAGTTTCTGTCTACAAAAAATCAGTGTCTGCTCTTTCCAGACACTACCTTTCAGGGCATGGGGATCTATTCATAACAAAACACCCTGGTTTATTTTATTTTTTAAACTTTTTGTATTGCACTTAGTACTTACAACACTCACAAGGTAAGCAAATTAATCCGTTCTGCAGGTTCAAACATGCAATCACTGGATTACAGAGTACAGACCCAGTGTGCTACCAAACATATCACCAGACTGCTTATTAGATTTGTATTATGTTATTTGCATTACAACAGCGGGTACAGTTCAAAATCCTTTCCCTCATGCGTAACTGACTTGTTGTGGTGGCCCCATCCTACCTAAGGTCTTTTTGCACCTTTGTCTCCTCCTTACCTGCGAGGGCCTCTGCAATCTTTGACCTGTGGCCTTATGGTTTTCCCTCGCATGTGCTCTGCTACGGCCCACTCTAGGTGCTTTGCCCGTGTTGGCCCATCAGCTTGGAACTCTCTTCCCCAGTCTCTTCGCCTTGAATTACTAACCCTCTCACCTTCTCAGTTCCGTAGACGCCTTAAGACTTTCCTGTACCCTGACGCAGGCACTGAAGCAGGTCGAGAGCGCTGCTGATTTTTGAGCAGCGCTATATAAATGTTCGTTTACAATTACAATTACAATTATGTTAAACTACGTTATTACAGAATCCTGAAGATGACCTGGTCATTTCATTGATTGACCTGTGATGCTTTTATGTCTCCAACTTCTTTCCAGCAAATGTTTGCTGAATTCATCGGTTCCAGTGCCCCTTTCAGCGTCCAGTGCACCAAGTCAATACGGGAAAGCATCTTCAATGGCATCAATCACCCGACCGAGGAGCTGTTCGATGAAGTCGAAAAATATGCCTTGATGCTGCTCTATGCTGCTTGGGTGAAAGTCATCGAACAAGACCTACTGACCTTTGACGCGGTAGCCCACTTTGCTTGGATGTTTTGTTAAATCTGTTTGTAATAATACTTTTTATTAGATTTGATTGATTTGTTTCAGTTAAATTGGATTAAATCAGTTTAGAATGAATTAGATTGGATTAGTTTAGATGAAATGGGTTACAATGGGTTAGAGATTAGAAGATTACATTGGATTGGGTTAAATTGATTTGGTTTAGATAAGATTAGATTACATTAAATTGGGAGTTTAGTTAAGGTTCGATTAGATTGGGTTGGCTTAGATTAAATTAAATAGCATGTTAGCTTAGATTGCTTTAGTTTATATAAAGCAAAATTAGATTTCTGTAAATAGGATAAGATTAAGTTGGGTGAATTAGTTTAGTTTACTTATGATTAGATTAGATCAGACTGGGTTCAGTTTAAAAGAAATTGATTTCGATTGGGAAGCTTAGGTAGGATTAGATTAGATTAGATTGTGTTAGAATAAGTTTCATTACATAGCTTTAATTGGGTTGGATTCGTTAACTGGGAATTAGTTGGAGTTGAAACGTCCAGTTACATAGGTTCACATGAGATTATGTTAAATTATGCTATACAGTTTTACATTGCATTAGATTGTGTTACAATTTCACACTGTATTGGACTCTGCTAATGTTTTTATTGTATGTATCCTTTCAGATCAAGAAGATCTACATGTACCAGACACTTGATCAGAAATCAAAGTATGTACAGTACGTTCAGAAGAGAGGACTCATCAGGAAGGTTCGTCACAAGTTTACTGTAGAACTGTGCTTCTGAAACTGTGATCCACGGCACAGTACCAGTCAGCAAGTGATTCGTACTCTAATGAAATATGAAATTGTTTACATTATTCAAAATGTTTTTGTCATTAACTTTAAACAGTATTATTCAATAATAATAGTGTTCATACATAATAAATAGTTTTAAATTTGTAACATTAACACAAGTATAGTTGTAATAAACAGTGACGATATTATAAAATCAAAATTTGAAGGTTACGTGTCATATACTTAAGCTGATGTTGAAAGCATCGGTTCGTGGTAGGACTGGTAAAAGAATTACCAGTCCGCAGCATCAGAAAGTTTGAGAAGCACTGCTGTAGACTATTTACTGAAAATTTATCAGTGATTTAAATGAAATTTACCTCTAAATTTACCTCTAAATTTGCCTGAGAATTGCTGCAAATTTACCTCCGAATTTACAGCAATTTTACATCTGAATTTACCGGCAGTTTCCACATGAATTTACTTATCATTTTCCTGGAATTTATTGCTGATTTTTTATGAAATTTTAAATTTACCACTAAATAACCTGACATTGAGCTCTAGATCTATGTGAAATTTACCAAATTGAAAGGCTGGAATGTATTACTGAATAAAATTACAGATTGACTGAATGACTGATTTAATCAGTCAGATTTATTCTGATTTTTTTATAAACATTTATTCTGATTATTACATAGCCTACTATTAAAGATTTATTCTAATAAATTGATTATTTTATAATGATCAATTGAATAATTGATTGAATTATTGACTGACCAACTCAATGATTGACTCCATTATCAGTCAACTGATTGGTTTATTCTCCACAGAAACTGCAGGAGACTGTGATTCGCAGCAAGCGAAAGATTGTCTACTCTAAACCCTCGCGCGACCGACTTCCTTCAGATCTGCGCAACGTCACCCTCGATGACGTTAAGCGTCGCTTATCAAAGCTCACCGGTTTCCGGAAGTTCTTGGCTGACAACTTTGCTAGTCTTGACCTTCAGTGCCTGCACGACATCGAGCAGTATCGACGGATCCCAAGGTTAGAAGAAACAAAGGTTATTGTAAAAGCAATGGATATCAAATGGAAGTACTACAACGAGAAGTACCTCTTTGGACCCAATAGTCCAGCAAATGAAGAAGGACAGGATAAGGTGAGAGGGACTCTGAGGGAGCTCTAGTGTTGTGGGTAATGTAAAATAAAAATGTGATGATGACTAAAAACAAGATGTAGGCTAAATATTTTTTGCAGAAGAGAATCTGGAAAATAATCGTGTTAATTTGCTAGGAAAATGTTGCAAAAATATCCTCCTACAACCTGGTTCGTTGCAAGCTGACGTGCTGTGCTTTGAACAGGGTGCTATTGGGTCCTCTAGAGTACTCAGTGACTGATGGAATTCATTTTCCAGTTCTGTGCTACTGTCAGTGCTTTAATGTCATTCAGGTCTAACCTTAACACTAATCTGTTTCAAATAGCTTATCCATTGTAGCATAACTTTCTGGTTTCGTGACACTGCCAGGCAATCATAATCATAAACTTCAAATTTATGGAGCGCTACTTGTAAGCCAAACGCAGATCACCAGCGTATTCATGAAGGCAGCATCGTTTCAGAAGAGTTCAGACATTGTGTCACGATCCAAGTCCAGGTGCCAGAATGGCAAGAGGTGGAGGAGCTACTCATCGTTTAGGACTATACAGATTGGAACTTTGGAAGTCAGCGGAATGGCAGCGATATTGTTGCAGAAACTGAGAATTTGACCAAACTTCTCCAAGGAACTAATTTCATTTCAAACCAAACATCCATTAATTGATGCCTTGTGCATTATGAGAACAGTGCCGAGGAAGTCATTGGATTAGATAGAAGATTGTTTATCGCCCTTATTGGAAACTCATATCTCTCCCTTGTCTCTCCTTGCTGGAAAAGCTGTTGTGCAGGGCCGGATTAAGACTTTCGGGGGCCCTAAGCCAAGGGCCGGGTTAAGACATCCGGGGGCCCTAACCGGAAAGCAATGCAAATTTTTTTTCCAAATTTGGAGAAAAACCATAGTTTATTACTTTTTTGTTGTTGCTTTTCCGTCTTTTTTCAGAAGAAAATTGTCAAATAGGACATTTGTACATCTGATTTTTTATATTTCCTGACAGTTGGGGCCCTCAAAACGTTTGTACCATCTGATTTTTATATTTCCTGACAGTTGGGGGCCCTCAAAACGTTGTGGGGCCCTAAGCCATGGCTTATTTCCCTTATAAGTTAATCCGGCTCTGCTGTTGTGCACCACCAGTGATCGATTGTGTTGCTGTTGTAGATTGTTGAGCTGACTGGTGGAATGCAGGTGGTTGAGGACCCGAATGGAGTCATTGAGGAAGCCAGCATCTATGAACTGGAGAAGTACGTACGGGAAAGACTGGAAGAGAAATGGCTACCACTATACCTTACTGAACTGGCAAAGAAAGAGGCTAGCCGTGTAGCCCAGGTTGTAAGTAAATCAATAAGTTGAGCAAACAGTAGTTAAGCAATAGCTAGTGAGTCAAGTTATGAGAAATAACCTAAGTAATAAAGTTAAGCAGTTAATGGTTAAGTACTATTAAGTAATGCCTAATAAGTTAAGTACCTTTCTATGCAGTATGTGATAGCTGTTAAGCAGGCTAAGTTAAGCTTAATTGCAAGTTAGGCAAGAAGTTAAGCAATACTTAATAATTTTAGTAAGTAATAAGTTAAGCAATAAATTAAGCAATAACTAATAAGATTAGTAAGCTAAGTTATTTTAATAAGTTTAGCAGTAAGATAAATTAAACTTAGTAATAAGTAAAGCAATGAGTAATAAGTTAAGTAACAAGTTTAGTAATCAGTACAGCAATTACTTAAAAGTTAATAAATTAAATGATAGGTTAAACAGATATGCAATTAAGTAATTAGTTCAGTAATAAGTTAGTTATAAGTTATGCAATAAGTTAAGTGATACGTAGACCTCCGTATAGCATGGATCATTATAAGACAATACTTCCTTATAACATGCATCATTTTAAGACAATACTTAATGGCAATCAATAGTCATTTATATGGATCGAAATTAATTCAGTTATAATGAAATTTTTTAGGTACATGTAACTTCATAAAGTGATATATATATATACATATATATATATATATATTGTTACAGATTGTCTAGGAATATAAGAGGTTAGTGCCAGTTTCGGGTTAAAATTATATTTACTTTAATGCTTATGTACAAACTCTCGAAGAACCTATATAAAACATGCCACAAATAACAACTGGCCATCCACAAAGGTAGACTAAAAGTTTTACTACCGGTAGTCCAGAGACTGCAAATTTGCAAAACAAAAGCAGGCACGCAAGACCAAACACCTGAATCCACTCTAAATACAAATCAGACATACCCTTTATGTAAGGTGCAGATTTCCCATCAAAATGTCCAGACAGTACAACTTATGCAATGCAATACACTCATTCCATTACTACATGCTGGATGCAGATATATAAATATACAATTACAAAAGTATATGCAAATTATAACTTTTTCGTTTCTGGAACAGTCTTCCAATGAAAATTTAAACTCTGCTGCCACAAACAGTTCAAGAAAGATTTCTGCTTTTCTGAAGATGCAGCTTTTTAGCTATGTTAGATAACGATGTTTCAATTGACACCTTTGCAAGGTTGTAAAAGGTGCTTTATTGCTGCAGGCAAAGAAAGGTGCAAAGAAAGGTGTAAAGAAAGGTTCAAAGACAGGTCGCACAGGTTCAAAGAAAGATCGTTCAGGTTCAAGGCCACCATCATCAGAACGAAGTGACAGAACCTATTTAAAGTCAAAGCAGGAGAAGAAAAGAGTCAGAAGTCCAGACGGAAAACAGAAGAGAGCCGAACAGATTTTTAAAGAGGTTTGCTGTGGCATCGGCCTTATTGTCTGGGGTTATCCATGCTTTGTGTAGCTGTAAAATTTATAGAGTAGTTTCCTTGACTATAATTATATGATTTCCTATGTTACACTACTCTGTATTACAGTACATTACATTTAGTTTAAGAATTTGTTTCTTCTTTGCACTTAGGCCAGAAGGTCATAAACTTAAGTAGTAGTAATAGTAGCAGTAGTAGTAGCAGTAGTAGTAGCAGTAGTAGTAGTAGTAGCAGTAGTAGTAATTGTGGTAGTAGTAGTAGTAGCAGCAGCAGTAGTAGCAGCGGCAGCAGCAGCAGGACTCATCAAGTTCAGGCAGGTGCTGATCACACAACTGAGGCCTGGAAAGATGGCATGTGTCTCTTGAGTATCCAGATGAAAGCAAAGCCAGCGTTGTTGGCAGGGCCCAGAGTTTCAAAGGCCAGCGGAACAAGGATACTGAGGCTGGAGTGGATTGTATTATTATTAGTAGTAGTAGTGGTAGTGGTACTGTGGTAGTAGTAGTATAGTAGTATTTAAATACTGTTATTTTGTAATTTCTTGTTCTATTACCCAATCTAGCAACTAGTTTCTGGTCTGTCTGTCTGTCTGTCTGTCTTGCTGTCCCTTCTTGTGTGTATGTAGGACGTTGTTAATATTTTCTGTTAATTGTCTCTTGGTAGGAACCGTACAGGCGTGGAGCCGGTCTTGAAGGACCTGTATCTAGAGGCCCCAGTATGTTGTCGTCATGGGAACATACCTACTATAATTGGGCGTTCGACCGTGAAAAGGTGCTCAACCTCTTCCCCACGTCGAAATTACAGTCCTCGCTTTCTGCCTTGACCCCGCAATGGAAATGTGGCCAATTCAGTGAAGAAAACTAGTGTAAAACAATAGTTTCTTAAAAGTTGTTGATTGAAGGTAGTTTTGATTGTTGATTGAAAGCAGTTGCTTGAAAGTAGTTGTGTTGTTTGTATTTTTTTACAATTATTAATATATTTACCATACTGTTATTATTGAAGAAATAAAATTTTAATAACATTTTCAACTTGTCATTTAATTTTTTTACATTCCTAATAACAACACCATTACATATGCCAGAGCAAAACAAGTAGATGATGCTGTTTTTAATCTCTGGAAATTTTCTAAATTCCAAAGATCTAAAAATCAATAGAACAGTAATACAATTTACCACCATTAGCGTATAATTATTATAATGTTATATTTAGAATATCATAATATTACATGTTTTTATTATTATAGTATAAGGTAGTAGTAAACATATAGTAATTATAGTGCATGTTTGTATATTGGAAAAGTCTGGGTGTCATTGGTTGTTGACTTCCTTATACATTCATTGGTCACACACGTAACTGACACTTAGTGATCGTACTGGATGCATGTAGTGGCACGGATTCAAATACTTGTTGATGGCATTGTTGGTAGACATAACCTGGCATGCAGTTTGTCTCGTGGGTGTTTGCAGTTGAAAACGTCAGGCCTAAAATGAATCAAGTCAGTGTGTCTTTGGAAAAACCCACTCCACACTTTCAACAGCGACGAGTCATGGACCAATCTGAACGTGTCTGCTGACTTGGTGGAAAGGGGCTTAAGAATGCTGATACAAATGCATTGTTAGGGAGCGTCGAGAAGATTTGATGCAGGGAGTATAATTATGTCATGTTAAATTGAAAGTTTGAGTTAGTTCATAGGTGATATAATTGTGCATATAGATACTGTGACGATTCATGTACTGTAGTAACTGAACCATTTGTTTTGCATGTAGCTATGTATGTATATATCTGGCTATTTATACAGCGCCTTTAAAGAACTTGACAAGGATGCTAAGATGGCTATCTACCATATCTGAATAGCTGCGACTTATGATGGTCTGAAACTGTATGTGGAAGACCAGTAGGCTACGTATAATTAATGGAGGCATGTTATTGAAGGAAGGTCCATTGTAGGAGAAAGCGAGATGTGCTCATCCAGATCCCAGACAATCATTTATGTTTTCCAAACTGGAAATGCCGCAGCTATCCCTTCCCTGCTAATCCTTTCTCGTGCCTCTTAATATAATTAACATGCAAGAGAAAATACAAGACTGCCATTACTCGCGTTAACTCTACGTAGGCCCACGTACGGTTCGAAACCAAAGCGATTTTGGAAGACGACGACAATTTTATTGTTATTATCATTTATCAATCATTCAATCGATCAATCCTTTTTATTGTTTCCAGAGAATAGTTTACAAGTAGTGATCCAGAATAATCATTAATCACCGATCATAAGTTTGGAAATTTAAAACAGACAGATCACATGATTATCTTATTAACTTTGAGGGAAGCAATCGGGTACCCAGAAGGGACTGAAGTCTCGCTAAGTTAGGGATACCCGTGTACCATGTTAGCAGAGGGATGACTGTTGAGTATACACAAATAGCATTGTCAGAAAAAGAAATAAGAATAGCTAGCTTAACTAACAACAATTAACTAGGTCACTTAACTAATTAACTTAACTATTATCATCATATTCAATTAAGCAATCGAGAAATGACAGTTAACATTATCAAGGGACCAGGGTTAGTGTTGTGACCATCGCATGGCTGTTATTATTATTATTTATTAGTAGTATTATTATTGTTATTATTATCATTTTTTTCCTCAAGGATACATCTGATCCCTCAGGATGGCAAATATTATTATTATTATTATTAGTAGTAGTAGTAGTAGTAGTAGTAGTAGTAGTAGTAGTAGTAGTAGTAGTAGCAGTAGCAGCAGCAGCAGCAGTAGTAGTAGTCTAGAAAGTGAGTGTGAGTAGACAGACAGAGCGACATCTATCCCTGCCAAATAGCTTGTCCACATGGAGCCCATATATATAGGACCCATATTCCTATATCGGACCCGTATAGAGCCCATATGGGTCCCATCTAATACCTATGGAAATGCTGGCAAGGATGCCATCTCTGGTATAAATCATTGTCTTCTCTACCTACTTTTAGACCCTGCGCATCTCCCACAACTATCATCACCATTACCAATGATTGTCATTGTCACCACCACCACCATTACCACCACCATTACCACCACCATTACCATCACCACCGCCATCATCACGACCACCACCACCACCATCACAATAACTGCCCTTTTTGCGACTACTATAGCCACGTCGTCGTCGCTCGCTGCTTAGCTGGTGAATTATTGAAGCCTTCGATTCGATTAGGCGCAGCACTGTTGTCGACCGCTGCAGTCTAGATTATCTCGTCCCATCTGTATCTACTGCAGGCGCGTCCTGGCTGGCTGGCTGGTTGGTTGGTTGGTTGGCTGGCTGGCTGGCTGGTTGGTTGGTTGGTTGGCTGGCTGGCTGGCTGGCTGGATGGATGGATGGATGGATGGCTGGCTGGCTGGCTGACTGGCTGGCTGTCTGGCTGGCTGGCTGTCTGGCTGGCTGGCTGGCTGGCTGGCTGCCCAAGCACGTTATACATGTTGCGTCGTTTTCACTCACATCGGTCTCTGTACGTCTGTCTGTACGTCTGTACGTCTGTCTGTCTGTCTATTTCTATGTATCTGTATATAGGTAAGTATCTGGGTACGGTACGTATAGGGCCTATGTAGGGCCTTTTAAGCCTCTAACTTTGAACCTCTCGAACGCGCTTCTGCTTGACTAAGTGATGTTCCAGTCGTCTGTTGATTTTTCTGCTGCTGATGCTGAATATGACGACGAAGACAAAAGCGATGATGATCAGCAAACGCAGACTGGCAAACACGCAGGCATATACACAGACCGGGAACCGGACAGATAGACATACACACAGCCAGACAAGTAGACATTCAGGCAAACACAGACAGAGACAAGGGCAAACGCGCAAAACACAGACAACAGTCAATTACATTGACGAGATCGACAAACAGACAGACAGAAAGACAGACAGGTAAGCATACAGAAAGACGGCCTCTTCCGTGTCCGTTGCGATCTGCAACAGTGTCCGGCAGACAATTTGGATCAGTGACGATCTGTCGCTTTCTCTGTGTTCCGTGCTTTTATGCTTCCTCCTTCTCATTTTCAATTTCCTCTTTATCTTTTGCTCTTCCTCGCCTCCCTTCCCGTCCTCCTCATACCACCACGCCCCTTCCCTTCTTCCTCTTCCCTTCTTTTCTTCTGTCTATCAGGACCTCCCACTACTCATTCTTTTCTCTTCCCGTTTTCTTACCTTGCCCCAATTCTCGGAGTATTTTTCTTTTACTATTCCTACCCCTCCATTCCTCTGCTGTCTACGCCTGTGTCCTTCTTCCCCTTCGTATCCCCTTCCTTCTGTCCCACCTATCTTGCTGCTATTTCCTTCCTCTTCTTTCCAACCCCTCCTCTCTCTCCTCTTCCTCCTCCTTCCGCTCTGCTCTTCCCTTGCTCCTCTTTCCATCTCCCTCCTCTCTCCTCCTTTCGCTCTGCTCTTCCCTTGCTCCTCTTTCCATCTCCCTCCTCTCTCCTCCTTCCGCTCTGCTCTTCCCTTGCTCCTCTTTCCATCTCCCTCCTCTCTCTCCTCCTTCCGCTCTGTCTCCCTCCTCTTTTCCATCTCCCTCCTCTCTCCTCCTTCCGCTCTGCTCTGCTCTTCCATCCTTGCTCCTCTTTCCATCTCCCTCCTCTCTCCTCCTTCCGCTCTGGTCTTCCCTTTGCTCTGCTCTTCCCTTCTCTTCCATCTCCTCCTCCTCCTCCTTCCTGCTCTGGTCTTCCCTTGCTCCTCTTTCCATCTCCCTCTCTCTCCTCCTTCCGCTCTGTCTTCCCTTGCTCCTCTTTCCATCTCCCTCCTCTCTCCTCCTTCCGCTCTGGTCTTCCCTTGCTCCTCTTCCCTTGCTCCTCTTTCCTCTCCCTCTCTCTCCTCCTTCCGCTCTGGTCTTCCCTTGCTCCTCTTTCCATCTCCTCTTCTCTCCTTCCGCTCTGCTCTTCAGCAATAATGTAACTGAAACTCAGCAACTTAATTATCGGGGCTCAGGGCTCTCCATTTCCTTTGCATACCAGAAGAAAACACCCGAAAACCGCCAGAACAATGGCCGACCGACAAGAAAAGCATCTATCAACTCCGCGTCTTGATACTACACCAAGCATGACGTCAGAGCTAACTGACCAACCAAAAGCAGGCAACCTATATAGCGACTCCGCCATTGGAGCAGACAAGCGCCAGGTTTATTGGTGTCAAGGTGCCATAGATTTGTGAAGGGGCAGGCTTAGAGCGCTCGGAGACCAGGGTCTCCACAGATTGCCAACTGGACAATGTAATAGAGTTACTGGATTTGTTCCCTCTAAATAGAACGACCACGGTTAGGCCTAGACAGAGTTTAGTAAGCTGGGGATGTGTAGCCTACGTAAATGGGCAGATTCAAGATTACCTTGAATAAACTAGTGCAGCGCTTCCAAAACTTTTCAGCGTCACGGACCGGCAGAAATGTCCCCACTGCAGAAGGACCGGTGCCAAATGTATTAATTATTTCTCCTTTTCGTTTTCGATCACATAAATTCTTCAAATGTGTATTAGAATTCCTTGCAAACCATGCAAGTGCCAAAGCATAGGTCGTAGAGCATTCAACTGTTATATATCTCGATGGGAATACGTTTCGTGTGGTCTACTTATGTGTGAGAGCTCACCAGTGGCGACTTGTCCCAGTTACCTGAGCATTACTTACATACAGATGGTCTTTTGCTCCTAATGGTCTCTGACATCACTCATGCTAGATAATCCAGAGTTATTGTACACTTTAAATGCACTATAAGTAGTACATGTGTACGCTTTGTGACATACATTTATGTTTGTAGTTTCGTATGTATGTCTCATTTCAGTATGCATATATATGTATGCATGTATGTATGTGTGTACTTGATATGTTTCTGCATACTGTGTATGCATAATGTATGTATATATACATATATATAGATAGCGCCATATATGCATGTACGTATGCATACACCTGTATATATACACGTATATATACATGCATACACGTATGCATACAGACATACGCTTATTTTACCTCACTTCAGCTTACCTTACTTCAGCTCAGTGACTCATTAATATTTACTTTCTATGACCGGCGATGGTCAGATGAACTTGCATTGTATGATGCAAAAGAACAAACTACTGAACAACAGCAATTAGTACAAACCATGAAAAGACATTTATTCATTACAGTTTGGTTAGAGTAATAGTTCTCCGAAAATACATGACACCTACTACATTATTTAGGCCAGAATAAACACTCAAGGTGTAAATATGTCACCACTGCCTAATGAGAATGCATATAGTCAATTATTCATTAAACTAGCTATCAACCTACCCATGGAGCGGCATTGGAACCCCACAACCATGAAAAGCTATTTATTCGTTGAAGCTCTAGTTAGATTAATAGTTCTCCGAAAATTCACAACAACATAATTTAGGCCAGAATAAACATTAAAGGTGTAAATATGGCACCTAAATTAATAGTTTCCAAACTACATAACACCTACTACATAATTATATGTCACCTCTGCCTAACGAGAATGCAAATAGTTATTAATTAAATTACCCATGGAGCCCCACCACCACCCCATTCCCATTCATCGGTAACTTACTACTAATTCCCAATGTCTTCTTATACTCAATCTTCCCTAATTGTTATTCCTCTTATTCCCCACCCCATCCATCCATAACAAAATAGGCCTACTAAATCCCGATGTCCTGAACTCCTCTAACTGTTACTCCACTACAGTAACATTCAATGCAGGGCATAATCTAGACCGTCTAATCCATTAGGTTTCTGTGCCTAAGGCCTACGAACCTTTCAGGGGCCTATGCAGGTCTGAAAATTAGAAGATACATGAGTCATGAGTCATGAGATGAAAGATAGTAAATTGGCCTTCCAACTCCCGATGTCCTCTTATTCCCAATCTCCTCTAATGGTTAGGCCTACTCATTAGAGAAATACCGCACCCCACTCCAGTGGCGTAATCTAGGACCTCAGCGCCCAGGGACAAGACTTGATGACTGAGCTCCTTTCAGTTTACTTGTTGGCTTTTAGTCGTTCTTGTCATAGAGCTGGATACCATCGAAAGCTAATTTTGCTCGCTCCTTTTGCTGCGCTTGGGGGCGGTTTCCTCGCTACGCGGTTTCCTTGCTACGCCGGGGGCGGTTTCCTTCGTTACGCCACTGCCCCACTCCATCCATCCATCCATCATCAAATAGGCCTATCAATTCCCGATGTCCCAATCTCCCCTAATTGTTACTCCACTAGAGTAACATCCATTACGCACAGTAGGCACTGTGCATAGGACCTACGAACTTTTCGTGGCCTAAGCATGATACCAAGTATTGCGAGAATGTATCGCCCTGCATATTCATGTCGGATGGGAAAGGGACATGACTCCATGCGCGTAACTAGCATTACGCAATTACGCAACTGCGTAAAGATTTTAACCGCTCTCAACATCTTTTGACCATTTAGATTACATTTTGATTACTATTATTCGTTGAATTTCTATTGTGCAGACTTTGTTATAGTACGGTCAGAAAAACATTTCCCTTCGCGGACTTAGTGAAAGACACTGCAAATTTCGTGACACTTTTGAAATTTCGATCACAGACCGACACTAGTTTAAGTTAAATCATCGAAAGCTAATTTCATCTGGTCCACGCAAAGCCTAGTAGGCCCTACATAAGTCCGTTGATTCAAAATGAGCTGGTCCACCTGCGTGGCCAGCTCTCCTGCAACCGATTTAATAAAGAATATGCTTACTTACTTACTTATTGCCATTATTAATACTAATACTTATACTAATAATAATAATAAAATAATAATAATAATAACGCTGTTGCTTTTCGAGGCACATTCGCACAGTTGACCGAGAACGAGGACCGCTAACTCCAGAACAAAAAACAACTCTTCGGATAGTTTCTAAAGCCTGAGGTATCATATATACCTCGGGCGAAAAAAAATTAATAAAAATTATTATTATTATTATTATCACGTCTAAAGCACAGCGTTTTATTAAAAGATATTCAGAACTCTTTCGAGCGATGCGTTAATATCGTATTGACGGTATTTCCGTCCGCCTCATTGTTGATGACGTCGTCGTCATTGTCCACCCAAGATGTCTTGTGGTAGGGTCTGAACTCGCCTGTGAAGAGGCGCTGAAAGATCTCGTCAGTGAAGAGGAGCTGGATGATGTCGCCTTTCTCAAGGCACTGACAGGCCTCGCCTATGAAGAGGCGCTGAAAGATCTCGCCTGTGAAGAGGCGCTGAAAGACCTCGCCTGTGAAGAGGCGCTGAAAGATCTCGTCAGTGAAGAGGAGCTGGATGATGTCGCCTTGCTCAAGGCACTGACAGGCCCTCGCCTATGAAGAGGCACTGAAAGATCTCGCCTGTGAAGAGGCGCTCAAAGATCTCGCCTGTGAAGAGGCGCTGAAAGACCTCGCCTGTGAAGAGGCGCTGAAAGATCTCGTCAGGTGAAGAGGCGCTGGATGATGTCGCCTTTCTCAAGGCACTGACAGACGTCCTCGCCTGTGAAGAGGCGCTCAAAGATCTCGTCTGTGAAGAGGCGCTGAAAGACCTCGCCTGTGAAGAGGTGCTGAAAGATCTCGTCTGTGAATAGGCGCTGAAAGATCTCGCCTGTGAATAGGCGCTGGATGATGTCGCCTTTCTCAAGGCACTGACAGACCTCGCCTATGAAGAGGCGCTCAAAGAGGTCGTCTATGAAGAGGTGCTGAAAGATTTCGTCTGTGAAGAGGGCGCTGAAAGATCTTGCATGTGAAGAGGCGCTGAAAGACCTCGCCTATGAAGAGGCGCTGAAAGATCTCGCCTTGTGAAGAGGCGCTGAAAGATCTCGTCTGTGAAGAGGCGCTGAAAGATCTCGCCTGTGAATAGGCGCTGGATGATGTCGCCTTTTCTCAAGGCACTGACAGACCTCGCCTATGAAGAGGCGCTGAAAGATCTCGTATGTGAAAAGGCGCTTAAAGACCTCGTCTGTGAAGAGGCGCTGAAAGATCTCGCCTATGAAGAGGCGCTGAAAGATCTCATCAGTGAAGAGGCGCTGAAAGATCTCGCCTTGTGAAGAGGCGCTGAAAGATCTCGCCTGTGAAGTGGCGCTGAAAGATCTCGTCAGTGAAGAGGCGCTAAAAGATCTCGTCTGTGAAGAGGCGCTGAAAGATCTCGTCTGTGAAGAGGCGCTGAAAGATCTCGCCTGTGAAGAGGCGCTGAAAGATCTCGTCTGTGAAGAGGCGCTGAAAGACCTCGCCTGTGAAGAGGCGCTGAAAGATCTCGTATGTAAAGACGCACCTATGGATCTCGCCTGTGAAGAAGCGCTGAAAGATCTAGTCTGTAAAGAGGCGCTGGATGATGTCGCCTTTCTTAAGGCACTGACAGACCTCGAGTACTACAATGCAACTCTCCCTTTATTTACAACAAAGTAGTTATTTTCACCTAGTAATTTCATCTATGTAAATTGTGACTTTAAAGCATCTGTTACTGCTGATATACCGGTGCTATGCGCATGTCATGGAAGCATTTTCGAACCACCTACCATTGACAAGTCACGATTATGTATTAAGTTCAGATGTTGCCAAGTACATGTGTCTTGCACTTTAGAATGCAAATGTTGTCATTTTCGGCTGTTGTTGTTTGCTTGCAGATGTTCGCACAACTCGGAAAAGTACCTCACGAAAAGCGTGGAGCATTGACGAACGTAATGCCATAAATCGTCATTTTACGCGTCACATACTTCTTGGAAAAGTGCCACACAAAGAAGAATGTGAACAGTGCAGAAATGTGAACCTGATCTCTCTGCACGTGATTGGATATGCATAAAATCTTTTGTTCATACTGCCATACAAAAACAAAAAAAATTTAAGCAGTGTGACTTTTAAAGCATGCGAAGTATTTGGTATAAAAACATCATGTTCTCTTAAAATTGGTATTCCGCATGCGATAGGCCTATATGAATTTAAACACAAGTTTGATGTTAAGAAGGTGTTTTTGTATTTTTGTCTTTTTGGTTCGTCTTCGTTAGGTTGCTCTGTTCTGTTTTTTTCAAAATAAAGTATATAATGAACTGTATCGGATTATTCCATTGAGTTGGTGAGCAGTAGGAAGATACGACTTTCTAAACAGTGCTCCATTTGTTTATAAATGCCATTTTCAAGTTCATTTGGGGCCGTCCATAAATGACGTCACGCACCTAGGGGAGGGGGTCGGAAATTTGTGACGATGTGTGACATGGGGAGGGGGTCAGCGAAGTGTGACGTCACATCAGGTCTGTGTAATTAAATTTAACAATTAACAACATTTTAAGTTTAAAATAACAGCACTAATTTTGAGTATTAAAATTTTCATAATTTTTTGATTATTTTAATGTATACGGGCATCATTATTAATAATTTTCTAATTATTTCAATATTAAATTGTCACCATCAGATTTTTAAATACTTATTACAATGGCAATAAATGGGATTTGAAACATGTTTTATTATCAAGTGGAAATTTGGTTTTGGGGGGGTCAGAGCTTTGTGACGTCATTTTTCAGGGGGTGTAACTTTTGTGACGTGACGAAGTGTGACGAATGGGGGAGGGGGTCAAAAATCGGCCAAAATAGCGTGACGTCATTTATGGACGGCCCTTTATATCTAATTCATAGTTCATATAGGAGCCTTTATTCTCACTCACACACCCGCACCAGTTTGCTTAACTACTATATAAATCCACACGCATACCACTCTTGATGCCGCTTGCATAGGCCTAACTTAAACCGTAGTCTATGCGAGTAAGTAAGTTCAACTGATTCCGTATTCTGCTACTTTAGCCGCTCAGCCTCATATTCCAGGCGTCTCTAACAACCGGCCTCGGATCTTCACATGGCATCGATCTCACAACGTCTCTGTGAATAAGTTCAAACACCGACACCAGTTTTCTTCACTATTATATAAATGCAATGATAGTCAGCGTAACTATAATTATATATATATATATATATATATATATATATATATATATATATATATATATATATATATAGCCATACACATACGGTGACATACCACTGATCAGAGGTGCAAGAGACAAAACGGCCAGTGTCAAGAGAGTTGAACTGACGCCATTTTGGCATTTTACGCGCCAGCAAAAAATTTTAAATAATGAAATCAATGTTATTAAAATAACTTTTACAATAATAAGAAATTTATAAGCAACCAAGAAGCCAAATTTTGAGGTTTTCTTGTTTATTGCCTTTAATTAACCCGAAAAACAAATTTTCACCTCTGCTCATCATGTCGTTTTTCCTTGGCTTCACTAAAACTGTACGTGAGTAAGTAAGTTAAACTGACCTTGTATTCTACTTTAGCTGCTCAGCCTCATCTCCCTTGTCTCTCTGGCAACCGGACTCAGATCTCCACAGGACATCGATCTTTGATATGATTCACCGTTCATGAATAAGCTGGTGTCCTGTGCCTAACTTTAGAGTAGCGCTTTAGATAGGCTATTTGGAGTTTACGATTTAGGATTACGACTACTTAATAGACACGTATACTCACACTCCAGACCCGCTTAGCATGAATGATGATATATGAAATAATACAATGAAACGGGGCCATTTACACACACAGTTACAGTATGTGAAATAATACAGTGAAACGAGGCCATAACTCACACACGCACACACTCCCACACTCCCACACTAGGGCCCGTTTGACATTGAAAAATCAAGTTCGTTGTTTTTAAGGATTTCATAATATTTGGTAATGATATCGTTGAAACACAAATATCTAAGCCTTCACACAAAATTTGGTGAAAAAATAATTAATAACAACCATAAAATTAGCGTTCAAAGTGTGGCACCAGTTTTACGGCGATTTGTCTCATGGCTTCATGATGGCGGGTCTTACGCGTATGTGTGTGTGTATTGATCTTCATCAATGATTGTGGCTATGTATTGCGATCAGGATCCCTTCAACAAAGTACAGTATCAGTTGATTGGAGATGATTCTGGTCCGAGCTACTTCGTTCTCGATCAAAATAGTGGAGAAGTCAAGGTCAGGGACTCTGTGAACCTCCCAGCTGACACGTCAATCAACTATATGGTAAGTTTCGATCTAAGGTAAGTTGCCCTTACCTTGTCTAACCAAATCTTACCAATCTTGCCTAAATTTCACTTATTTTAACTTGCCTTCTTTACCTTAACATTCCTTACAATACATTACTGTTGCTGACTTCACATTGCCTTCGATTACATTTCGCTTCCTTATCCTGCATTATGTTAATTTTCCTTATTTTGCAGCATATACCTCACCTTACCTTTCATTTCGTAACCCCAACTAACCTATCTATAGCAGTCATGCCTTACAATGTATTACCATATCTTTCCTCATATTACATCACCTCACCACACTACCTTTCCTTTCATTACATTACTTGATCTTTCCTCGCCGTGTCATATCATATCTGACTAACCTTTGCTCTGTGTTCCAGCTGAGGGTTCTGGCTAAGGACGGCGGCACTCCTTCTCTAACGGCCACTGCACAGGTGAGGATCTTCGTCCAACGGAACCTCCAGGATCCTCAGTTCATGTCCTCTGGTGGAACGACACGAGTCTCCATTCCGGAAACGGCTCCACCTGGATACTCGGTCATCACGGTCCAAGCAACAGATGGCGACACTGCCGTAAGTTAATTCCTTCATTCCTATTCATTCACTCATGCCTTCCTTATTTTTCAGTAACAGTCTGATGGAATCCATCCATTCATTCAAACATTCATCCATCTGTCCGACCCTCTATCCGCCCATTCGTCTGTCTGTCTGTCTATAAGTCCATTCGCCCATCGATCTATCCATCCATCCATCCACCCACCCACCCACCCACCCATCCATCCTTCCTTTCATTCATTCATTCATTCATTCATTCATTCATTCATTCATTCATTCATTCATTCATTCATTCATTCATTCATTCATTCATCAATCCATCCATCCACCCATCCGTCTATCCATCAGTCCATCCACCCATCCGTTCGTTTATTCATTCATTCATTCATTCATTCATTCATTCATTCAATCATTTGACGGCTACATACATTTCTTGTTGACCAATTCCAGGCGCCGAATAACGTTGTGGCTTACTCGATAGTGGGAGAAGGAGATTCTTCCAGTTTCTTCTTCATATCTCAGACGCAGGGTCTCATCTCTCTCGTTCAGCCAGTCCTTAACACCGGGAAATCCATCTACAGGGTAAGTGCTTAAACCGATGACCAGCAGACGTCTGCAGTTGGGCTCCGAGTCGACATAACGCACGCTGATTTTTAAACCAATGTAGGGAATCCATCTATCAGAAATAGACATCCTATAAAAGGCGCTAAACATTTGATTAAATTACATTGCATCCCATTACAATTCATTTATTCGTATAGAAGATTTGTATAGGGCCCCTTCAAGAAAACTACTGAGAGGCGCTCCCGACTCCAGCACGGCCAAAAGGAACAGTTTTAAAGTGAGAAAAGAACATAGGAGAGAAAGTCATAGGAAAAAGGCGAAGCTGCAGAGGGAGGCCATTCCTGGTCGAGGGACCCACCACGGAAAAACGCGGTTAAATACAATACAATTCAATACATTGAACTGAAGTAGAGTATACGCTGCCTTACACAGTATCGCATCGTATCACATCAGGTTATGTTAAATAGCATTGCAATGAGGTTCACCACAACACATCGCATTGCATTATTTGGGATGTTTGCGACAGATTTTGGTCCAGGCGAAGGACGGAGGGACACCGTCTCGTTCATCGACGGCCACCGTTGAGGTGACCATCCAGCGCGACCAGGGAGTGCTCCAGTTCAGCTCACCCGTCTACAACACAAGCGTCTCCGAGAACAGAGATGTAGAATCTGTCGTCTTCACCGTTGTCGCTTCTATGGGCGTAAGTCAGCCGCTAAATGATATCAACTAAATAAAAAGATCTCTCTCTCTCTCTCTCGTTCACTCTAGTCTCTATTCTTGTTGTTCCGTCTATCATTCCGTCCTTCTGTCTGTCTGTCTGTCTGTCTGTCTGTCTGTCTGTCTATGTACATGTCTCTACATTATATCAACTAAATGAAAAGATCTCTCTCTCTCTCTCTCTCTCTCTCTCTCTCTCTCTCTCTCTCTCTCTCTCTCTCTCTCTCTCTCTCTCTCTCTCTCTCTCTCTCTCTCTTTCAATCTCTATTCTTATCGTTCCTTCTATCCATCCGTCCTTCTGTCTGTCTGTCTGTCTATGTACATATCTATAACTATACGTTATATCAACTAAATGAAAAGATCGCGCGCTCTCTCTCTCTCTCTCTCTCTCTCTCTCTCTCTCTCTCTCTCTCTCTCTCTCTCTCTCTCTCTCTCTCACACTCTCTCTCTCTCTCTCTCTCTCTCTCTCTCTCTCTCTCTCTCTCTCTCTCTCTCTCTCTCTCTCTCTCTCTCTCTCTCTCTCTCTCTCTCTCACTCTCACACACTCTCTCTCTCTCTCTCTCTCTCTCTCTCTCTCTCTCTCTCTCTCTCTCTCTCTCTCTCTCTCACTCTCTCTCTCTCTCTCTCTCTCTCTCTCTCTCTCTCTCTCTCTCTCTCTCTCTCTCTCTCTCTCTCTCTCTCTCTGTTTCACTCTCTATTTTATCGTTCCTTCTATCCGTCCGTTCTTCTGTCTGTTTGTCTATATATATGTCTCTCTTTCTTCCTCTCTTTTTCTCTTTGTTCCATGCAAATTTCGAAGACTCCAGAAACTTCTGTGTAAACTTCTATAAAACGCGAATGACGATGATGATGATCATGACAATGATAACGACGATTAGAATGACATCAACAACAACAACAATAGCTAGCAGCAAAAAGAATACCAAGTAATAATAACATTGAAATGAATAATAACTTTTACACTAAAATTAGAATGTCTTGTTTATTTTCAGAATGTAAACGCATCAAATCAGGTATGATATAAATTTAGTATTTTTAAATTTCATTTTATGATTGAGTAAATGTCGCTTTAACGAACTTATTGCTTTAATGAACTTATTGTTTTGTAAGCGATTGATTGAATCATTGAATTAATTAATCGGATTTAATTGATTTTTATTTATTAAAAAGCATGATTAATTGATATGATTCATTGATTGTGATTAATCGATTTTTTTGATTTGTTAATTTCCAGAACAATCTACGATATGAGATCATTGGGCTGAGCAATGCACCTGACTATTTCAAGATCAATGATCGAACTGGAGAGATCAGATTGCAGAAGGATCTTACAAGTGATCCATTTCACGTTGCCTACTATTTGGTATAGTTACCGGATCGATTTAATAATACCTAACCATCATTTTCATCATTTTATATTCAGTTTAATTACCTCGTTTTGTTTTAGTATCTTCACTTTTATTACTCTTCGACAAGTGAATTATATGCATGAAAAAGAAGGGATGGTTTATGGATGATGGATTTTCGTAGGGGTAGGTTTTCGAAGAAGGGTGCCTTGTTTACAGATGAGTAGTTACCTTTTTTGCTCAGGAATGAGTGACCTGTCTGATTCTGCCCAATTGTTCGCGGATGAGCAGTTTGGTCCACGGTTAAATGATTTTGTTCACGTTTCTTCAGAGATAAGTGATTTCTGTTCATGGATTGTAGTTTTTGTAAGATGAGTAATTTTGTTAAGGTTCGAAAATGAATAGTTTGCTTCGAGATGAGTGATTTTGTTCAAAGGTGACTAATTTTTAAGGATAAGTTATTTTTTCTGAGAGTAAGTTCTTCAGTTCAAGGACTAGTTATTTCTTTCAGCTGAAGGTTCGTGCTCATTTCTACGGACTGCGAGAGCAGACAGCGGACTGCGTCGTGAACGTAACCGTCGTCCGGAACGAGTATCCGCCACAGTTCGACCAGCAGGACTACAAGGAGTCCCTCATGGAAAACTTTCCCTTGGGAGAAAGCATCCTTCGTGTACATGCCACGGATCAGGACAGATATGTAAGTGAATAGATTAGATGATGTAAGATTAGGACAAGTAACGGAACGTATCCATAACCAGTTACATTACGCTAATAGAATATGTGCACATTGTGGAGGTCTTAAATTACATCTTTTATGTTGCGGTCTGTTATCCTTAGATTAGATACCGTAAGAATAGATCATTAGACTCCTATAGACGAGAGCTGACCAGACTACGACTAGTGTAGACTAGACTATAGATTAGAAAAGACAATAGATACTAGATTACACTAGACCAGACTGGATGCTCGATAACCTGACCTGACCTGACCTAGATCACACTAGATCAGACTGCATTCTTGATGATCTGACCTGACCTGGTTTAGTTTTTTTTATTGCAGGAGACGATCGTCTACAGCTTGGTAAACGTGACAGGTCGTTCTAACGATACATCGTTGTTCTACCTGAATCCAAACACTGGTCTTCTCAGCCTCAAGAGGATCTGGCCTCGAGGAGATCAGACCAGCTACAGGGTAAGGTGCCACTCCTAAGATCAGACTCCACAAAAACATGTACACATAATTATACCAACACACGCATACATATATAAATACATATAATTACTTATTCACCTACTTACTTAATTCGTTAGTTAATTAACATAGTCACATATACATGAAATCATGCATAATATCATAGATACATACATACTTTCATACATACTTGCATACATTCATGCATACATACATTCAGTCATACATTCATTCATATATACATTCATTCATACATACATACACACTTGCACACACACTTACATACTTACTTACACACATAGACATACACACATACATATATATAGACCTATGTGTGTATATGTATATACAGTTATATACATATAATTACTTAGTTGCTAAGAAGCGTCTGTTCTACATGTTTGTCGGTATCCAGTTCCAAGTGATGGCGAGCGATCAGGGTTTCCCTCCGAAGTCGTCGTTGGTTGATGTGACCGTTGAGTTCATCCGAGATAAGCCACCGACGTTCGACAACCTGCCTCGAATGCAGACGGTCTCTGAGAACATGGCCAACGGATCCACAGTGTTTACGATCCAAGGCAAAGACGAGGACCAACAGGTCTGTCCACATTTGTCCTCTGCTTTGTCCTCGATTTTGACGTCTCTTTTGCTCTCAGTTCAACGGTAATTTAATACAAAAATAATACCTTATTAATGTGATGCAATGGAAATTTAATGTAACCTAATTGTAAAGAAATGGTAACGGTAATTAAATGTAGCTTCATGTAATGGTAAGGGCGATACAACGCCAATATATATAACGCCATTTAATGTAACGGTAATAATAACGGTAATTACGAAATGATTACGTTAATAGTATCAGTAATAATATCAAGATAGTATAATGTACAGTGCAACTATGTAATAGTGACAGAAAATTATTGTAATGCGACCATAAGGTCTTCTGTGTAATATAGCTTAATGCAATCTGAGCTGGTCCTTCTATAGCGCCATTAACGTAATTGCAAAAGCCGTCAGTAACCCACATGCAACCATTGTAAAGTAAACGTAATCTGTTCAGTAGGTCCGTGAACTGCCTATGACATAATCGTCTGTTGTTACTTCCATGCATATAATTATGTAAACACTTACATAGCGCCTGTAGAATATCTCAGAGGCGCTGAGACATGGTTTAAAGGAAGACATCTAGAAAGGTGTCTATTCGGATAAGCTGTATATTAGATTCCTTCACCTATCCGTAGTGCTATTCTGTGCTGTGCTGACTCTTTTCTATTCCGTGTGCACAGGGCAATCTTCAATACATGGCAACACCATCTGTACCAGCCACTGACATTTTCGGGGTCGATGTCAGCTCAGGCGATATAAGAATCATCAACAGTCAAATGCTGAAGTCGGATAGATCAACGTTTACGTACAGGGTAAGCTTAGGATGCAAATGCCCTGCTTCAAGGCATCATATAATTTTCTGAATATTTCTAACTATAGGACTTCAGAATAGTCTAGCGGCGAGCATCTTGGACTGTCATCAGCGAGTCGTGGATTCAAATCTCCTGCCAGGGTAGAAAGATCTTTTGAAATTCTGCTCCACTGGCTCTGCTAGCGAACTCCGCAATAAATGAGTGCACTGACTGCACACTATTGGTGTCAAGAAAGAGGACTGACTGGTCACCTGCTGTCGTATGCCTAGGCTATGGAAACGATGTTGTTAACACTCATATCTGACTCTCGGGCTATCTTAAGGGATTGCTCTACATCTTCTTGTGTCGAAATTGTAGGGAATACTTTCGCTGTGGACAAGCTTGGGGAAAATAATTTTGGACCAAACGAGGAATGATTCTTTACTTCAGAATAACTTAAGGAAAGACCAATGGCTATGGACCATTGGACAGGACTTAATCTTTAAAGAAATCAAACGCAAGATTATGACCGATGATCAATTTCTAGGAATACTTTTGCTAATTTAAGAAACACATGAAATCCTACAGGTTCTGTGAGTTTTGCTGCTGATAATGTTTTGCCATTATTTGCCATCGCAGCTGACAATAAACCTCTGGGATTCTGGTCGTCCTGAGAAAACCTCGAGCGCGACGTTCACGGCCAGCATCACGCGCAACGAGTTCCCACCTGTCTGGAACCAGACAGAATATCGAGTGACGATTAACGACAGGTATTCTCTTGGACAGACCGTCATCCAGGTCGGCGCATCAGACCGTGACCAGGTGAGCTTAATAGGTTACGCCATTTGCTTTTCCTGATCTGACTGCATAATCTGGAAGGATTCCATAGTGCCTTTATGTTCATATGTAAGCCTCAACCGATCTAAAGAAAGCAGCATTGTACGAAGCCACAATCTACTGGACATGCAGAATCATTCAAGATTCGTGGGACCCTAAGACCAGAAGACAGACTACGTAAGATAAAGTAGAAAGTAAAACTCTTTCATTCCATGTGGACCGTTGGAAAGGCGCTCATTTCCTTCTCTCGGCCCTTCAGCCGGCAATGGACCAATCCCAAGGTATTGAACAGAGGGCCAGTACATCGTAGGGATTGCTATTTACTTTCCAGCTTATGCTTGTGAAATGAGAAATTTATCTAACTAACTTAATAGGCCAACATGTGAAACGAAACATTTATATGAAACGTTAAATGTATGCGAAGTGATTATGTGATAATTATGTGATGAGTGTGATACATGTGTCGTTGTTTTCGTCGTCTTCATTGCAGCAACAACTAAAGTACGAGATGACCGGAAGTGATACTGCACTTCGCTACTACTACGTCGATCCCCTGTCAGGTCTCGTCACGGTCAAACGACTTCTAACGGACTCGTCAAATATGGATGATCAGGTATTTGGAAATAACACTGAGATACTATACAGATGCTTAATGATTTTTGGATATAATTTTGGGTTTTAGAGGTACCAGCAGGTGTTTAAAAGATACCATTGAATATTTGGAGATGCCACAGAATATTTAGAGTTACCAAAAAGGAGATTTGGCGGAACCGGCGGTTTTTAGAAATTCCACAGGGTTTTTGGAGACGTTACTGGTTACATGGAGTTACCATGTTTTATATGGATTTACCAGTGGGTATTTAGAGATAACACTGTAGATTCTAAATCTCATCGGATGTCTAAAGATTATATTAAATTAAGTTAGGCTATATTAGATTAGATTGTAGCAGATCAGATAAGATAAGAACATCAACCTTTAAGTTGAAAGTCACACTTTAGCTCCAGCGAACAGCGTGGACCTAGTAAATTAAAGACCACCGTGGCTTTGCTGAGCTGATTTGGGATTCCGCCTCTTGCACTTATCCTACCATGACTCTTTATGTTTAGATCTTGCTTCGAGTCCGTGACCAAGGCAATCCAGAAAAATCGGCCGAAGTTCGTATCGCTGTGACGATTGAGCGTGACAATGGACCTCCAGTCTTCCAGAACGCTCCGTATACAGCAGATCTAAACGAAACAATTCCAATCGGTTCAATTGTCTCGACCAAACCTTCTCAGGTGGCAGCGGTCGACAGCGGACTAAAGGTCAGTCAGAGATTATCCAGGTTCTCGTTGTTTGTTGTCTCGTTGCTTGTTGTCTCGTTGTTTGTTGTCTCGTTGTTCGTTTCTCGTTGTTTGTTGTCTCGTTGCTTGTTGTCTCGTTGTTTGTTGTCTCGTTGTTTGTTGTCTCGTTGTTTGTTGTCTCGTTGTTTGTTGTCTCGTTGTTCGTTTCTCGTTGTTCGTTCCTCGTTGTTCGTTTCTTGTTGTTCCCCGCTTAAATTCTAATGTCTGCCTGCCTGACGGCCCTGACCCTTTGTGTCTTGACCCGAAACTGTTTCTAACCTTACCTTCCTATTGGTTTTATTTTGACTGTGCGCCTGTGAAAGCTGGTTGCTGTGAATTCGCGAAAAACGCTTCCGTCTCGATAAAGGCGCAAAAAGAATATTCGGTTACTTTGCAGAGTAACTTATGTTGCTCCTTTCACTTTATGTATGCAGGGTCAGCTAGTGTACGAACTCGTAGGCAAATCACCTGCTCAGGATTTCTTCCGGATCAACGCCACCAATTCAGTTATAACCGTCCAACAGGACCTGAAAAAGGACAGCTTACGATCGGAACTGTACACGGTATACCCAAATTATTTATACATTGTATGTTTTCATTTAAATATATGAATAATTTTATGTTTTAGCTCTAGGTGAACCAACCGTAGTACAGTTATAATCAATCAGAATAGAGTTATCTCAACTAATTTTCAACCAAGTACAGAATTGCTAAGTAGGCCTAATTAACTGATTTCCAATAAGAAAACAGTTAGGCCTACGTTTTTTTGTTTTGATCTTGGGTAACAGGTTTATAAAATGCTAATACCATTTTTTAACATGAGTTCTAATTGACTAATTTTCAATTAAAAAAATAACGTATAGATCTAATTAGCAGCCTATCTTTAATTAAATGACTGTTATAATTAATTAATTGTTAATAAATCGATATCTGTATTTTTGAGTAAATTAGGCTTTGTTAGTCGCCTAATTAGTCTACAATAGTAGCAGTTATGCCTATGCTTATTTCCAAAACCAAAGTAGTCTAATAATTCCTAATTTACAATCATATAACACAGTTAATGGGCCAAATTACAGTTTATATTAACTAACTGACTACTATCAGATAGCAGTTAGGCCTATAGTTAAAAAGTGTTCTTAAGTCTGACACCTACAGTTTCTGTTTGTGGGTGTCGCTACAGCTGTGGATCGTTGCCTATGACAACCTATATCCGGGTGCTCGTAGCACGGCCGTTGTCACGATCAATGTCATTCGTAATGCGTATGCGCCGGTCTTCAGGAGTTCAAAGTACGAGGTCACGGTCAGCGAGAAGGTTCCGCTCGGAGCGTCCGTTCTCCAGGTCACCGCCACTGACCAGGACTTCGGGGTAGGTGACCTGCCATGGATTCATGTGGAGCTTCTATATTTGATCATTTTGCTTTCGTGGGTCAGTCAATAGATTGATCTGGAGGTCAAATAAGTGGTCAGTTGCATTTGTAAGTCTCCATCAGTAGCTACTTGATCTATTTATAGTTTTAAACTCTTTAGCTCTTTAAAATGTGGAACCTCTTTTGTTAGCAGCTAGTTATTCTAGTTGTGAAGCAATTTACCTACCAATGTTATAAAAATATATATAGCTATGAGCTCAATTTATCATGAGTTCGCTTCGTGTTCAAGGGTTGTGTCTGCAACTATTTCTAACTCACCGAACGAGTTATTGTGGTTATGGGTTTTTCGCTATGGATTGCATTAATAAATTCTCTCTCTCTCTCTCTCTCTCTCTCTCTCTCTCTCTCTCTCTCTCTCTCTCTCTCTCTCTCTCTCTCTCTCTCTCTCTCTCTCTCTCTCTCTCTCTCTCTCTCTCTCTCTATATATATATATATATATATATATATATATATATATATATATATATTTTTATATATATATATATATATACATATCTCTCTAGTATATATATATATATATATATATCTGCTTACATCTCTGTCTCTAAATATTCTTCGCGGCTACCGCTTTTGTTAAGTATTCCAACGAGCTATACTTGTAAGTCAACGAGTCCTATTTATAGCTATGTTTTTTTTTATCTCAGTGCATTACATTTTTAACCGTTTCTGTAAATCTGCTGTTATTTTCATCTGTAGGACATCGTGACGTTTTCAATGGATGGTGACAGTGATTCAACAAACAGTTTCTACCTGAATCCAACAACAGGCGTCCTCAGCACAAAGATCCTCCTCATAAACAGTGCTATCGAACAGTTCCGGGTAAGTAGGCTACACCCGAGTACGTTGATCTATTCATTCATTCATTCATTCTAGAGATTTATATAGCGCCCCTTCAAGAAATCTACTCAGAAGCACTCCCAGCCCAGCCACGGCAAAAGAAAAAAGACTTGAGTGATTTATAAAACCAAGTTTGAGTGGTCAAAGGCAGCAAACGCTGCTATAGTTGTAGACTTATTTGCTTGCGCGGTTCCCAATATTTGATTAGGCCTATGTGCATATTTTAGTGATCACTGAATTGTTGGTGTATATAACATATTCGTTTATCTAAGTCATTAATACAGTTATCCATACTCCACAGTTAAACTCGGAACTTCTGCAGCGCCCACAAAAGCGAAGTCGCGGGAACCAGCTTATTCACAGTGTTCAGTACGCATTATCAACAACTATTCATTACTTATTAACCAGTATACATTACCAGCACGTGTGTTCACTGCATTTATAAGTACTCGTATCTGTAAGTATATGGAACTTATTTTACCAAAGTATGTGGCATTGATTCAATTATTGACGCAACACTTGCACTTGCGCCGAATTACTTGCAACATATATACATTAAATTATTATTCATTGAATCGATTATTCTAATGACTAAATAGAAGTTAACTGAGTTGGGGAATATTTCAGTTTTCCGTAGTCGCCACTGACTCTGGAATTCCATCAAAGTCTTCGGCTGTGCCTGTCACGATATCCGTCGTCCACGACAAATTTGCTCCGGAATTTCTAGGCACTCCCTACGACGTTCCGCAGCTTCCAGAAAACAAACCAGTCGGTTACCAGGTCTTCCAGGTCCAGGGACGAGACCGAGACCAAAAGGTTGGTCATCTCGAAAACCTGATCTAATGTGATCTTATCTGATCTAATGTAATTACTTCTATAGAACCGTTATCATAATCCACGGGGTATCATCACTCGACGATTACTGCAAGAGCAACTGTAGTCAAGAATCGTGATCCTTCTGGAGAAAACCGGTCGAGAAAAAGGTTCGAAAGTATTTTTTGGTTCGAAAAACCAGAAGTCTGGCTACGGTGAATAATTAAGTTGAAACAGACGAGCCTTAAGTTTAGACCTGAATTAAATTTAGGAACCAACAAGATGCACAGAACTGAACAGTGAATTCAAAAGCGTTGATCCTGCCGACGGGAATGCTCAAGAGTACAATGCAATCCTGGTGCGAACTAGAACTAGAATAATACAGTACAGTACCATAGATGCTACGCTGATATTTACACTGATACGCTACAATACAATAGCGATTTGTAGATGTTACCGGACTTTCATATGTAGTTCTGAAATCGAACGGTTTTCTGGCTAAAACACAACGTGATATACTTTCTTTTCCTCCCCTTACGGTAGCGCGATGTGAATTATTTGTGTTACATAGCGTGTTTTGCTTCTGTTCTTTCAGGGTGTGCTTCAATTCAACATCATCGGTGAACCGCCTTCTCCTGATTTCTTTGCCATTGCCAATGACACGGGAATCATAACGATTAAAAGGAACCTCATGACTGACTACTCTCCCTACTACGTCGTAAGGGAACGAAGAAACCAGAAGCCATTCGTTCATCCATTCGTTCATCCATTCATTCATTCATTCGTTCATCCATTCATTCATTCATTCGTTCGTTCGCGCTCTCATTCGTTCATTCGTTTATACAGTAGTCGCTCATTTTCGTCCAATAATTGATTCATTTATGCTTCATTTGCGCATTCGTATTGATCGTCTGTCCAACCATGCATTCGTTCATGCACTCTTCCTGTCAGTGTACAAGTCATCCATGATAGCTTAACGATTGCATAAACACAGTATTCACCACACTCTTAATTGGATCATGGCGCTGTTACGCATGCCGTTGATTTGAGAAAGCAAGCTGTTGTAGTGTATTGTATAATGCTACAAGAGGTCGAGGCCGAATGGAAGTTAGCGGAGTTGTGACGAAAAGGAGGATGAGGTTGACCTGCTCTTGCAGAGATAAAAAAAGCTGTATTACCATCGGCTATTAACAGGATGGATAAGACTATCGGTGAGATAGTGGATAGAACAATCTCATTACACTGCTCATCTCAAACCTCCTAGAGGTGTGTAATAAGTAATGTGATGATTCAAAATCACCCTAGTTCTCCTCATCTACTACACTTTCACAATACTGAAATAGCTTTATAGAAATCGTTGAGTGCACAATAATATACTGAACTCTTTTTGTCTACCTCAGCTGAGAATAACGTTGATCGATACGTGGAATCCTGACAAGGTGACGGAGACGTTCCTAACGGTACAGATCCTGAGAAACGTTCATGCTCCTCAGTTCTCCAGTTCTTCGTATACGGCCATCATCTACGAAAACATCGCAGTCGGTCGAAGTATTCTACGGGTCAACGCAACGGACGGAGACGGGGTCAGTTCTTGGCTTATCTGCGGCGGTAGGTCGTCTCTTCGGTAGCGCGCTAGGCCTGTGGTTCAACGACTGGGGGTCAGAGTCTGCTGAATGGACTCCTTGTAACAACCAGACAAGTTGTTTGCGTACACTCGTTTCACATCTATAGATTCAGATTTGTTGATCTTGCTCGCACCACTGGTATGCCTACAATAAAGAAATAAAATAAACACAGGATAAGGTGAGGTTAGGGTAAGGTAAGGTTAGACCAGGTACAGCAAGGTAAGGCAAGTTATGACAAGGTATGGCATGGTAAGGGAAAGCTTAGGTGGGGTAAAGTTGCAGAGATTAATTTAACATTTTAAAGTGTGTTCAAGCAAAAGTGTGCCTACGTTTTTTCATCTTGAGGAATCACATGTGCCTCTGTTAAGTAATAATAGTATTAATGATAATAATAAGAGATTAACTTGCGATACGTCAGACTCAAGAGTTTTATATAGACCTGTATATTGTTTTTTTTGTTAGGACGTCATAACGTACGACATTCCTCGAACGAAGGAGATCGGACAGACGTTGGCTCTTGACATGTTCTTTGTGACACCTGACACTGGAGTCATCGACGTCAAGGAACCACTGACGAGTGACGCCACGAAGACGACAGCTTACAGCGTATGTCACCGTCATGTATTATTGCCTTTCGTAGCATTACGCTTTCTGTTTGGGTCGCGGATTACTCAACTCCGTGCAACGTAGTAAAAAACAAACAAAGCACTAAAATATAAGGAGACAGATAATTACAGGTATGCATTTGAACATTGTAGACAGACTTTTTCAATTCGTATCGTAAGTGCGAAGTTAGGTAACAGGTAAAGATAAGGCACTTGTTTATGCGTCTCTGGGGCCGTCCATAAATGACGTCACGCACCTAGGGGGGAAAGGGGTCGGAAATTTGTGACGATGTGTGACATGGGGGGGGGGGGTCTGAGTAAAGTGACGTCACACCAGGTCTATGTTATTAAATTTAACAATTAACAACAATTTAATTTTAATAATAACAGCACTAATTTTGAGGATTAAATTTTCATTATTTTTTTAATTATTTTAATGTATACGGGCACCATTATTAATAATTTTCTAATTATTTCAATATTTGGTCACCGTTAGATTTTAAAATATTCATGCTTTCGCTATTTGTTCCATGAAGGAGCAGTTTGCTTCGCCATGGAAATTGGTTTTAGGGGGGTCCAGAGCTTTGTGCCGTCATTTTCAGAGGGGGTTAAAAATCGGCCAAAATAGCGTGACGTCATTTATGGACGGCCCCTCTGCAAAAAACTCATCAGTAGCGTATCGGTATACAGGTAGCGTACTAGATTGCAGTTGTGTATCAATCAATCAATCATTTTAATTGATTCCAGAAAATTAAACATATCAAATTTTACGTACAGGTTTCCATACAGGCTCTCTGCAGATGAATATCACGGGTTGTATACGACTAACTAGGATTCAACAGGCAGACCCAGAGAGGACTGCTTCGACCTGCTTAATTAGGATCGTCTATTTAACAGGTTAAATTTGGATGTCAATCGATATTTAATAGTTTTTATATGGCACTATTGGGTCATATTAACCGTGTTTTTAATTCATCCATGGAGTGTATTCATCCGTGTCCTTCTCTTCCAGTTCATAGTTCGTGCAGTTGATAACCGAATTCCGCCGCATAGTTCCAGCGCCACAGTCACCGTGACAGTCATTCGTGACAGCAACCTGCCCGAGTTTCAGGGTCTTCCCTATAACGTCGATGTCTCGGAAAACAACTACGTAGGACAATCGATCTTCACTGCCATCGCTCGTGACAGGGACATACAGGTAGACAACGATATCCATCATGTATGTATAGACCAGGATTTATATAGCTCCTTAGCTCATATGTACATCTCTGGCACAATAATATCTTAACCTGCAAAAAATTAAAACTACCGCCAGAAGCAGCTATAAAAACAGTCTCGGCTTATCTTAGTCGCTCATGGTCTGCCTTTGGATAGACTTGCTTGTTGCAACGCCTTTTTTAGACATAGATAGACTTATATGTTCAGATATATATGTGTATGTGTGTGTGTGTGTGTGTGTGTGTGTGTATGTTTGTGTATCGTTCGTTGAAGATGCTATTTGAATAGAATGCGATTTGTAGTGGAGCAATGAAAGAACCTTCCACCCGGTTCAGATTATCTTCCCTTGAAGATGCATTTCCCCATACGCATATTTGACTGCTGCTCATAGGTCTTTACATGTTCGATCTGCTTACATTACAGGGAGAGATCAATTACAATTTGACCGGAGACTTTCCCGCTCCGTTCTTCTTCTCAATCGATCATTCCAGTGGACTGATCATCGTCAGATCGAGCCTTCGAGCGGATCGATCAGTGACGTACAAGGTAGATACACGATCATTTCTGATCATGAATACACCGTGTTTCATTGTGAACGAGGCCCCGTTCTAATTCGCAACGCGCGTACTCTTTAAATCCAACGATTCTGGGTTAGAGCCTTCTAACGAAAACCACTCAGTCATGACGTTGCTGAAGACGATCGTGTTTATGATTATGCCGTGTTTGATAACCTTGGAATGACAGGAATAGGAGCTAGATAAATGCTCAAATACCGTATGCAGACAAAATCGACACATCGATAATAATAATCCTTATCATGATTATCATCATGATGACAGGTTATATTGGGATTGGATTGGAACTTAGCTTGATTGTCTTGGGTGGGATTGGATTGTACTAGACCCGCTTGAACTAGGCTGGACTGGAAATCTCCGTTAACAGTGTTTTGTGGCTGCTTTCAGCTTCGTATTGCTGCCTTCGACACCATATTTCCGGCGAACACAGCCACCTGCACAATAGACGTAACGGTCCGTAGAAATGAACACACTCCGTCATGGGTTAACAGCGTTCCAGTGAGACAGACAGTCAACGAAACGGTTCCGCTTGGCTACATCATTACGTCATCACTGCGCGCGGTGGACCTTGACAATGTAAGCTTACGTTACAACTTTCCGATCAGTTTTAAAATAGATATCATGGTAAAGTAAGATGATGAATTTAAAGGTAAGCTAAGATTAGATAACATGAGATTCGATGAGGTAGGGTAATAATTATTAGTTTAACCATTATTGACAATAGCTGTGAATATTATTAGCGAGCTACATTAACCCTCGGGCTACCAAGGGGGGGGTGGTTGCCACCCCCCCCCTAGGTTTTATTCATTTCAAACTTCTTCCGTATGGAATAAAAATTTGACCTTTTAGGTAGCTGTAGGGGGTTCATTTACACACGTTTTGAGGTAAAATGTGAGATGATATCTCACACCGTTCAAAAGTTATACCCAATATACCCGAGGTACCAGGGGGGGTGGATACCACCCCCCTAGACTTTCGACTATATCTTATCCGTCATTTAATATTAAGAGACACAAATTATACCATTCTATAGAGGGAATGTGGGGCTACATTTCTATGGTCACTGAGTTGACCTGTGACAACCGGAAGTGCTCAAAATAAATAATAATACGCGTAATATGCGTGAAAAATGGCTGAATGGAAGGACTCCCCCTTAGTTTTTGTCTGTAGCATATTCATTTGTTTTCCTGGAAGAGAAACAAAGATACCATTCTTTAGAGGGAATGAAGGGCTTCATTTGCATACCTAAATCTTTGTCTTTTGAATACCGGAAGTGATCAAAATAAATAATAATACGCGTAATCTGTGTGAAAATCGCTGAATACAGCATTACAACGTAAACCGATATATATGTATGGATATATATGTATGGATGTACATTTATACTATATAAACATGTGTAGGGATGATTTTGTGTATCTTTTATACATGGATTAGTTTCAAAACACACATAATCTTATATTTGTTTATCCAAAAAGTACAAAATGTACGCAATAATATACAATATTGCTAATTAATGGGTTCCGTTGTTAAAAGTGATGTAATTTCGAGGTGCATTCACATAATGTTCAACTAAATATACCATTCTGTGCAGAAATGAATGCTGAATCCATTGCTATATTACAAGTTATGATATGTAAAACCAAACACGAAATCCAGGGGGTGGTAACCACCCCCCTTGGTAGTCCGTGTTACAAAAAAAGCTTGGTAGCCCTAGGGTTAAGAAGACGATAGGTAATTGCCTATTTTATTAAGAAGTGCTAAACACAATACGACAGTTTTCCTGTAATATTATAGGACTATTGCATCTAGTTCAATCTTAATCCGTATTATTTAACCGCGTCCTCATAATATGCATAGAATAAATTTCAGAGCATTTTCTGATTGTCTGAGGTTCTGAAAGACTTCAAAAAGTGTTGACAAGTTTAACATAACGTTACCCTGTTTGTTCCGTTTGCTAGGACACCGTGCGTTACAGCGCCAGTGGAGAGATGGATGCCTTGGAATATTTCTACGTCGATCCCTACACAGGTCTCGTGACCGTCAAGAAGCTCCTCTATCCCGGAACCACCAAGACCGACTACACGGTACGAACGCTATGATCTCATTTGTAATCTAATTAAAAAGCACAACAAATAGCCTAATAAAATAGTCCTCAAAATCGTAGGCCCATGCCGGCTGGCCCAGTTGGTCACCCTTTGTTCTGGCCTGTATACACGTAGTATCTCAGCCATTCTTTATTAAGTTTATCTGTTCCAAGTATAATCTATTCCTTACGAAGTCTAATCTATTCTAAATTAAGCATAATCTATTTTATATGAACTCTTGCCTATTCCGTATGAGTCTAATCTATTCTATAGAGTCTAATCTATTAAATATGAAGTTTTCTTTATTCTGTTTTAAGTATTTTCTATTCTATTTAAATTTTTATCTATTCTCTATGATCAAGTCTGGAAACCCTATGGAAACTATAATATAATATATCATTACGATTGCAATAGGCTACTGCACTATATGCCATTGCTTCTGCTTGATCGTTGATTCTGTCTCGTTAACAGCTGAATGTCAAGGCCGACGATCAAGGTACTCCGGATCGTTACAATACAACTCAGGTGTTTGTGACGGTGCTTCGTAGTAGCAGGGCTCCACAGTTCCAGAACATTCCGTTCCCGGTCCAGCGCATCTCGGAGCTGAAACCAGTTGGGGAAATGGTCTTCCAAGTCACCGCCTACAAACCGGATCTTAAAGTAAAAGGATCTCTGAGTCCTAATCTCATCTGATCTTCTTTAAATTATCTGAATTAATATGATATGATCTGATCTGAATTAATCTAAGTTAGTCTCATGTATGCTAATCTTAAGACTTATGTGGCGTTGATATCTAATGAACAAATGAAGATTATGATGATTTAGAATGAAGATGAGAATTATTATGGCGATGTTGCTCTTTATGATTATTTAACTTAATTTTGAAGAGGACGACGAAATATAGATGATGATTTGATGATGATGATGATGATGATGATGATGATGATGATGATGATGATGATGATGATGATGATGATGATGATGATGATGATGATGATGATGATGATGATGTGATGATGATGATGATGATGATGTGATGATGATGATGATGATGATGATGATGATGATGATGATAATGATGATGATAAAAATGACGATGAAGATGCAAATAACGATGAAGAGGAAGAAGATGAGATGAAGGAGAATGATGATGAAGGTGAAGATGCAGGTACAGAGGCAGATGATGATGATGATGATGATGATGACGACGGCGTAGACCACGATGATGAAGGACAGCGATGATAATATTGACTGCGATGGATGGTGCTCTTGGCTGATCTGCCAGTGGCTTAGATCTTTCTCTGTGTGCGTGTACTATATAGGATGTCATAGTGTACGGAATAAATGGCGACTACCCAGCTCCTGTCTTCTTTGGCATCGACTCAGCGAGCGGTCAAATCTCACTCGTCTACAATCTCAAACTGGACGACCTCAAGACGATTAATTACACGGTAATAGACCATTCAAACTATCACAACAATAATAACTTCATTATTTACTATCGTTGTTAGTATTGGCTTTGCTATACTATATTGGCCTTGGTATATATATATATACAGTACAGGCATTCGTTGTGTTACTTATTATGACTATTGTCATTCTTGATAGCCTATTATTATTGCTTTTTTTATAGCAAAACATAAGAATTTATGATCATCAACGTCATTAGTGTTATAATTATGATTATCAGAGTCCCTTATCTAGACAATAATGCCAAGCTTATCTACCTGACCCAGAATGACTCTTTAAGCCTTAACACGTTTCACTGTAACTATCGATGAACGAATCTTGTAACTAGCTGCGTTATGACAGCTAGAGTTGATTAATAAACGAAAATACAATACAATATATCATTATTATCGTTTGATTGTCACGAGTAGTATAACTATTATTCTCAATATTCTATTTTTTTTACTATTGTGTTGCCATTGTCTATATATTGTTGTTAGATATGGAGTTGTTGTTGTTGTATGATAGGTTCGTGTGTTCGCCTACGATCGAGCCTATCCCGATCAGATCAGCAACACTACAGTTCCGATCACAGTAATCCGAAACCAGAATGCTCCGGTCCTCAACCAATCCCAATTCCGACTGACCATTCCGGAAAATACTCGACTGGGAGCGCCCGTCATACAACTGATCGCCACTGACCAGGACTCGGTGAGTGGACAGACGGATCTGTCGCCAGAGTTCCTCCTTCACCCCTTCTCTCGTTGACCCATGACCACCTGACTCAAGTTTTCTATTGTCAATCCTCTTTGCATTGAAACTGGAACTTCATCCTCTTCAAGAAATCTTACCCCGATCCATTCCATCGACCTCCTTTACATTTCAATCAACCCAAACACTACCTGTATACATGTATGTATGTATGGGCGTATATTGCCACTTATATAGCGCCTCACAAGAACCTCACGAAGGCGCTAAACGTAGCTACTCAACAGATGCCGTAACAGGTGTTTGCCATTCATTCGTTGATCTTCTGATTCATTCAGTCAGTCGTTGACCCAGCATATCTCAATCAATCAATTAAAATTTAAATAACGACCTTTAAAGATTTCTACTCAAAGGCGCTCCCAATCCAGGCTAGGCGGAGGAGAGCAGTTTTGAGGACTGGTAGAACAAAGAGGAGGGGACCCTGGGGAGGACACAGATCTTCTGGGGAAGCCCCTTTCCCATCTCTCTCTCACCTACGTCAGTCTTATCATATTCACTTATCTTAGAGTTATTTCGGAAATTTGAGTGGCTTACTCACGGATTTATTGAAGGTCTATCAATAAATTCAATGTTTTGTAGTTTATAGTTTATTAAAAAAATCAATAAAGATTTATGGATAAATTCATCGATTAATTCATCGGTTGAATATCGTTTCAGGACAAGATAACGTATACGTTGACTGGAAGCTCAAGTGCAATGTTGGCCTTCTACGTCAACCCAGACTCTGGCCTCGTCTCACTCAAGAAATCCCTTCCGGACACAGTCGACAACACGTTCACCGTCAGTCCATGACATTGTTTATCTTCAGCTTCGTCTTTGTCTTCAACTTCATCTGCGTTAAATCATTTACTGAATGCCTTTGCCATTACTGAGCGGACAAGAATATTATTTCATGAGCTGTGTTAAGAGTATACGTCTAATTCATGGGATACAAGCAATGGGGCCGACAATAGAGCTAATAATGACGACAAGAATAATGATCCCAATGATCGCGATGATGACGATTGTCGTAATCATGATGATAAAGATATTAACTTTAGCTGAGGTTGATGATAATATTTCATAATGATGATGACGACGACGATGATGATGACGATGACGATGATGATGATGATGACGACGATGATGATGATTTGATGATGATGACGATGACGATGATGATGTGATGATGATGATGATGATGATGATGATGATGATGATGATGATGATGATGATGATGATGATAAGGACGACAACGACAAAGATGGGGATGATATGATGTTGTTTGACAGTTGAACGTGAATGCCTGTGACAACAACGTTCCCGTCAAGTGTGACTTCGCCGTCGCCTACGTAACGATCGACCGTCAGCAGGAGCCACCAGTCTTTGTTGACACTCCCTACGCCATCACCATCTCAGAGCTCCAGTCCATCGGTAGCTCCATCTTCAGTGTCCGCGCGACGACCTCCAACCCCCAGGGCAGGATCGTCTATGGGGTGCAGGGGCTAGCACCTGCACCCGCCTTCTTCGGGCTAAATGGGTCGTCAGGACTCATCACCGTTCTCATGGATCTTAAACAGGACCTCAACCTTGTCTATACGGTAAGCGCCGATCTCGATGGATCGATATAAAGGTATGGTAAGGTATATGGTTCATTGTAGTTAGGTGTGGTGTGGTATAATGGTCCGGTATTGTAGGGTTAATTGTGTTGTGTCTTAGGCTATGGTATGATATCCTATGGTGTGCTCTGGTGTGGTAAAGTAACACAGCTGGATTTATTCAATGGGCATAAATGAGGCACTGTGTATGTTAGTGTGGTATGGCAATCGCATATCAACTGAGTCAATCGGGGTAAGTTAGGGAATGATACAGACATAGGACTACGCATATAGGCCTACATCTTGTCTGGCTGGTTCAATAAAATTATGGCTATGGTTATAGTTATCCTTGAACGCAAAATGTACATACATAAATATACAAACATCATTGAAAGATTATTATTGTGTTTGTTGTTATTAAGATGATAACTATTACCATCCTCATCATCCTCATCGCCATTGTTATTAATTCCAGCTGCGTGCAACGGCCTATGACGACAAGCAGCCGAATCAGGTGACATCGGCTGACGTCATAATAACTGTCCAGCGCAACGCACGAGCACCTATCTTCTCTCAGCTGGAGTATAGGACCCAGGTGGACGACACAACACCCCTGGGACAGACCATCCTTACGGTCAATGCCACCGATGCCGACGGGGTAGGTCCTTGCAGTAGTACTCAGGGTTGCATGTATATGTATGTATATTGCATGTATGTATGCATATATGTATATATGTGTGTGTATGTTTGTTTGCATGTACATGTATGCATGAACGTATGTATGCACGTATGTATGAACGTATGTAAATATGTATGCATGTACATATGTATGTATGTTTGTTTGCGTGTATGTTTGTTTGTATGTAAATATGCATGTATGTATGCATGAATGCATGTATATATATATATGTATGTATGTATATAATAAATGCATTTATGTTGGTATGTTTGTATATATGCATGTATGCTTGTTTGTATGTATGCATGTATGGGTGCCTGTATGTATGTTTGCATGTATGTACATGTACGTATGGTGCATGTACGTATGCATGAGCGCATACATGTTTGTATGCTAATCAGTCTAATTTGGAACCAGCCAAAAGCATTTACTTATCCACTGATCTGCTACCGTTGTTTCCGGTTGTAGGACACGATCAAGTATTCGTTGACTGGTGACAGCGCAGCTCAGGCTTTCTTCTACGTGAATCCAACCACAGGTGAAATCGCCATAAGACAGCCCCTGACCAATTCCAACGCTTCATCCTACACGGTTTGTAATCCACCACATGCATCGGCTTAATTCTATTCTTGTCTATATTCTAGCTAACTAATTTTATCGTTATCTAATCTTATCTCGAATTACCTTGAATTACCCTATTTTTTACTTACCCTCCTTTACCTGGACACCGTTACTAATTAATTTTGTTGTCGATTGTAATTCAATTAATGGCTTTTGAATTAAATCTTAATTAATTTACTCCTACCTTCCGTTGACTTACCTTAGCTTACCTTCATTTATCTTATGTTCCAGCTGACCATCGTAGCCAATGACCAACACCTTCCAATGCCAAAGACAACTCAAGTCCAGGTCTTCATCTCCGTTCCCAGACATACTCTTGCACCGAGGTTCGACCAAGACAACTACACCGTCGAAATAACGGAAAATAAACTGGAAAACTCACAGGTCACGGAGGTCAAGGCTACTGTGACTCCACTCAGGGTAAGAAACAGTCGACATTACAGGACTTTTACTGTTGTGATGACGCTTTTGATGGGTTTCTAAGATGCGTTTTAAAAGTCCAGATACAGGCATAGGTACGAGACGATGTTGGCTAATTTGATTTATTTTTTTAATCACTAGACATAACAAGAGCAGATATATATACATATATACATATACATGTGCATATACATATACATATATATATATTTATATATTGGCGGTGGTTGTGATTATTTGGGCCCTAAACATCACAACAATCTGTTAGAAGGGTTCATCATGACTGATAATAGACAAAAGCAAACCTGGTCTTAAAGTAATCTATTTGCTAATTGTGTTCCTTTCTAATATACAACTCGTTAAGATGATGAACTCTGTTTCTGCAAGTCGCCGTGAAAATGCTGTTGTCACAGAAACGATGCTATATGCCTGTTTGTGTTTAGGGCCAGGTTGTTTACCAGATAATCGGAATCTATCCAGCTCCAAGTTTCTTCAACATCTCAACGCGCAACGGAGCCTGTCAGATCAACGTCATGCGCAGTCTCATCGACGATTCCCTTCAGCTGACGTCATACGAGGTACGACGCACCGTATATATAGTCCTTTGGTCTCGTCCTCGCTTCGTTGCCTATGCAGTGGTTTTGTATTATATTGTATGTGATTATACGGCATTCTACTTATTGGGCAAGTGTTGGCTTACTTGTCTGTCTGTCTGTCTGTCTGAGTGAGTGAGTGAGTGAGTGAGTGAGTGAGTGAGTGAGTGAGTGAGTGAGTGAGTGAGTGAGTGAGTGAGTGAGTGAGTGAGTGAGTGAGTGAGTGAGTGAGTGAGTGAGTGAGTGAGTGAGTGAGCGAGTGAGCGAGTTAGCGAGTTAGCGAGTTAGCGAGCGAGACTGACTGACTGAATGACTGACTGACTGACTGACTGACTGACTGACTGACTGACTGACTGACTGACTGACTGACTGACTGACCATTTACTGTCAGTCGATGTCTGGAATTGTCGTTCATTTGATTCGATTGATTGGATTTCTTCACAGATCGATATAGAGTCGTATGACAGTGCCTATCCGTCCCTTCGCTCGGTCGCCCGTGTCTTCATCAGCGTCCGTCGCAGTCGATCTGGTCCGGTGTTCCTTCCATCTGCCACTTATCAGAAGACGATCAGTGAAACGTACAGCGTCGGTGACGTCATCCTACAGGTCTCAGCCATCGACAACGACCGACATGTCAGTGGATCTGACATCGTTTATATCTGATCTGATCACAGCTATTATGATCTAGTCTGTTCTTGTATGATCTGATCTTATCCGATCTGATCTAGTCTGGTGTTATTTCATCTATTATGTTCTGTTTACTTTTCTTCTGTATAGTTTAAATCTTTGACTATTATCATGCAGTCAAAACGGATAATCCATTTCATTGATCCTGTGCAATCTTATCTAGTGTAATCTAATTGCATTCTGTGATAGTAGTATACAGACTGCGGATTCCAGCCCAGTCACGGGATGTCACAGAACGCGTGACCTACGCTGATGCCCTTCTTTGCATATAACCAGCAGGGTGGTTCCCTGCTTGGTAGTTTTATGATTATTTTAGTTTTTTTCAATATGCTGTGCCGTAGCGTCCTTGCAGATTATACCGGAACGCTTCTCTTAGCTTTTAAGTAGCGCTTAAGAAATTTCGAGATTACGATGGCTGTTGGTCTTATGTTGCAGTATCCTGTCCAGTATTCGCTGGTTTCTGTATCGGGCGATGGTCTTCTGTACTTTTTGATGGAAGAGGATGCTGGAAATCTCATCCTTCGTCGACCCTTCAACAACTCCATGCTCCAGTATCAGGTAGCGTCAGTCTTGAATTTAGCCAGTTTGTTATACCTAAGTTTTACTTATGCCAGCATCAATAATGATATTAATAATGATGATGACGACGACGGCGATGATGATGATGACGATGAGAATAATGATAATGATGATAACAACAACAATTGTAATCATCATCATCATCATCAGAAGCATCATCATCATCAACGGTATCATTGTCAAATATCATGTATGTAGTCTTGTATAAAAATGGCCTGCAAGGACCTCTCAAAGGCACAACCATGATCAACAACAGGCTGCCTACTATGTATGTATAAATATACGCCGCTATGTACCTCACAAACATGCTTAACAAGACTAGCGTTATCTTGATCAGTCGTCGTCATCATTGTTCTGTCGTCAAAATCATTTATAAGGCGCCAGTATATAAACCCTTTTCATGCATCCTTGCTGATTGATTTTAGAGCGGACCTACCACGACCTCTTGTTACCTCGTTGTAAATAATTTTTGCAGTTGGTGGTTGAGGCGTCAACACTTGGTGGTTTTGCCACCTCGAATGCTTCCATCTCGATCACTGTTCTGAAGGACAATCAGCCTCCAGTCTTCGAAGGAACCCCTTACCAGCCGAGTCTCGTGTCGGAAAACACCCTCAACTACACCGGGGTCTTCACCGTCCGGGGCAGAGCGGCTAGTCTCAGGGTACAGGATCTCTTTCGTTCTAGTTGATGGGTTGGTGGTTGGATGGGTTAATGGGTCGGTGAATGGTTGGGTGGATCACTGAGTCGCTGACTCAGTAGCTGATTTACTTACTGACTCTCCTACCCACTCGCTCTTTCACACAACTCACTCACATTCACCGACTCACACTCGCTTATTGCATTGAAATTATTTGAATTTAAAATACTGAATTGTTAGAATGGTAGATTGATCCGTCCCTCAAAAGACTGACCAGCCAGTGGTAGTCCAAATTCAAACACTCGAAGTCGCTCACACTCATAACGATAACTGTCTTTGGGATTTGCTGGAAAGACTGGCTTTCTTGCGCAGGATTAGGAATTCATTAGATTAGATTAGATTAGATTAGATTAGATGAGCTTAGATTGGATTGTCGTCTGTTTCAGGGAAAGATCCAATACCAGATCACCGGCCTGTATCCGGCTGACAGGTTCTTTACGATTGAATTGGACTCAGGGATAATACGGACCATTAACGACCTCAGACTGGATCCACTGCACCTGATGACCTACACGGTCAGTTCAGTTGGCTCCTGTTCAGTTCGTTCATTTACTTCATTAATAAAATTTTAAGAATTCATGACAGACAGTAATGAGAAGGAAATTGGGTCTGTTTGGACATATATGCAGAATGGACAATAGTAGAAAAATAAAAACTGTCATGATGGGTATGATGGATGGAAGTGGAAGAAGAGGAAGACCTAACAGGGAATGGACTGATGACATCAGGGATTGGTGCAAACAAGACCTACGCAGTTTGAGTGTATTGGCGCAAGACAGAGGATTATGGAAACAGATGACGAAATTTGCATTGGACACCTACGGGCTTTCGGCCCATGGATCCTGATGATGATGACAGAACTATTATAAATTTACTCTAATGGCGCTGATATAATAGCTTTGGGATGATGATCTTATAGCCATTACCATTCGCAAATATGCATCAATCGATGGTAGTAGTAGTAGTAGTAGTTTCAGTTTAACGAGACTGTGCTATAACAAAGATAATTAGAGTCGCCCTCCTCCTTTATTCAGGCTTAGGACTAGCACTGCCAGAAGTGTGAGCAGTGGCGGAGTTTCAATCGATGGTCGCTTCAAGTAACACCGTGCATGATCAATTGCGTAATCCTTTGGCGAACGTCATTTGAAATCCAATTAATATTAATTACATCTGACTAATACTAATATTAGTCAGCAGAGCAATCAGAAGACAGACTGCGGTAGATTAGCCTATTAATAATAATAATAATAATAATAATAATAATAATCTCATAATACTAATAACAACGACAATTTCCAGAGCCAATCCGCTACAAGGGCGCCGGTTGAGTCGTAAGTTTAGCTCTGAATGCCATTAAAGAACTGACGGAATGCACCGAACTTGGCAGTGAATTACATTACATTATCCTGCATTGCGCCACATTGCATCGAATTACATTGCATAACGAAGCTAATGTTGTTAGGCGTTAGTCTTCTGAACCACCGTAAATCTTGTTATAGGTGAGGGTGATCGCCTACGACAGTGCCAACCCGAGGATGATCTCAACCACTGACATCGTCATTCCAATCGGTCGCAACCTCAATCCTCCCGTCTTCTCGAGCAACCTCTACACGAAACAGGTCTCAGAGGACTATCCTCTCGGCACCAGCATCGTCCAGGTCTCGGCCACTGACCTTGACGGTGACCTAGTCGACTTTGCCATCGTTAACGACACGAACGGTCGGTCAGCCCTACAGATCTTCTTCATCTCACCCTCCACCGGAACACTGGTCGCCATCAAACCTCTGGCGCAAACGACTGGATCTGGCTTCACGGTTCGTTCTTGTCCTAATCTTTTATTCATTCATCTCATTCATTCATTCATCTCATTTATATAGCGCCCTTTCAAGAACCTATTGAGGAGCAGACACGATCCGATCCGATTCATCAAGCCGGATTGGATTGGATCTTATGCGTAATGTGTTGTGTAATGTAACAAAGATTCATTTATTTTGTGATCATCTGTGTGACATGTAATGTACAAAGGTTCATTTATTTTATGATCACCTATGTGACGTGTAATGTCACAAAGATTTATTTATTTATTACTTTTTATGATCGTTTGGATCAAACGGACTGACATTCTGGGTATTGACCTGACTGCGGCTTACTGTGCCATTGGTCTATGCTTTGTGCATTAGACACCGACGATATAGAAGTTGTTAATTACAATAAAGTAGGAAGGAAACACTATTCAAGTTGTTAATTAGTTAATTACTATAAAGGAGGAAGGAGATGCTACCCAAAGCCTTAGATTCCAAAGATATCAAGGGAACTAGCACTATGCTACTGCCGTTACTGTGCTTATGTCCACATTATCGTAACCGAATGGTTCCGCTTTCTTTTCCAGTTTTCCGTGATGGCCAACGACAATGGCATTCCACCTCAGAGAGCAACGGCTGAAGTCCAGATCAAAGTGTCACGGAACAATGTTCCACCGTCAACGAACGCAGATCTGCTCCAGGCGACCATCGATGAATCGGAACCAGTCAACGGAACAGCCATCGTCCAGATCATTGCCACGGCACCTAACCTCAAGGTCAGCGGAGGTCGTCGCATCGGGCTTTTATAAGCTTATATATATATCTTTCTTTCTTTCTCCTCCGTCAAGTATTCGCTGACGATGAGGCTCTAACAAAACTTCTCCATTTCGGTCGGTCTCTTGCGAGTTCTATTGCCCTTCTTAAGTCCCATCCTCTGTCTTCTATATATATATAACTATATATATATATATACATATAATTATATATATATAACATCATTATTCATTCATTCATTCATTTCAGATATTTATATAGCGCCCCTTCAAGATTTCTACTCAGAGGCGCTCCCGACTACAGCGCGGACACTGAATCGGAGTTTCACGCCGAAGCGCATGAGCAATTGCGAGTGAAGGACTTGCCCAGGGTCCCTACACGGCGGCTTGAGGTGGATTCGAACCCGCAACCCCCCGGCTGCAAGGCACCGAACATACCTCTACACCACCGCGCCCAATATATAGATTGGCTCCTTTGATTCATTTGTTATTTCTTAGATGCATCTACTCATTTATTCATTTACTCACTATTTGCGCATTTGTGATTCATTTATCGATTGATCCATTGATTAATTCAGTAATCGCTCGATCTATTAATTAATCCATTAATTCATTGTTCCATCTAATAATTAATAATTAATTGATCAATCCATCTATCCATCCATCCGATTATTCATTCATTCTTTGCCACTGAGGATTACAGTTAAAAGGGGTTTCTAATAAATGTCGGTATACGACTCGCCTTTCCTTAACACAGAATTGAATTAGCCTACCACATGGGCCTACAGCTGTTGTCGCAGCGATTGTTTCACAGATGGATAATCCCTCATTTGCAGTAGAGAGTGACATGGGGAATTTCCCCGCGGGAAAACCGCGGTAACCGCGGTAAAACCCGCGGTAATGGCGACAACAATTGCGGTAATACCGCGGTAATGGGGACAACAATTGCGGTAATACCGCGGTAATGGGGTTTACTCTCGCGGTAATACCGCGGTAATTTAAATGGGGAATGAGCCGGCAAGAAACCCGGGTGATGTTAAGAACTTGAGAACTGATAAGGAGATTTTCTTATTTCCTGAAGCCTTCTAGTCAGAAATGGTCAAGACTTGGTTAATACAAACTGTCGATAAGTTAATTACAGACTAATGAAGTCAGCAATACAAATAGCTTTGTAAGTTATAAAACATGTTATTTTAAATTTTAATTGGTGTAAACTTTTGCGGGGAATTCGATGTCGTCCTGCGGGGATGGGGTGGGGATGGGGGAGAAACCTGCGGGGATAGGGGCGGGGATGGGGACAAACCCTGCGGGGATGGGGCGGGGATGGGGAAGACTTACTTGCTGCGGGGCGGGGATGGGGACGAAATTGTCTCCCCATGTCACTCTCTAATTTGCAGTAAACTGAACGGGAGCTATTACTTTCTTTTTCAGGGTGCTCTGGTCTTCCAAGTGGTCGGTGATCTGTCGGCTCCTAGTTACTTCTGGGTGGACAGCAGTGGTCAGGTCTTCGTTAGGAACTCCCTGCGCAGTGACATCGCCACACTTTACGTCGTAAGACGATATCGTCATTTATACTAGAAATTACATTCTTAAATAAACTGAAACTATTTTGAAAGAGGAGTAGAGACGATGAACGTGTAATGTAGTGTGATGTTGTCTGATAATTGGTAGATTTTTACAAAAATATGTCCGATATAATCGTAATCATAAGTGCATATTGATGCACTTCAAGAGAGCACCAGAGAATTTCTCCCGACTTGGCCATATGAACCGCGATCGAGTAGAACGGGCTCGACCGCTGGCGAAATAGAGATAGAAAGAGTACAGAGAAAGATGCTCTAGTCCTGAATGAGGCTCCCAACCCTTACCTTAACGAGAACCCTAAATATTATGCTAATTATGACGTCGATGAGAACGACAGTACTTCCAATTAACATTGACTACACTTTACCAATATGATTGACAAAATTACAGTAAAAATAATAATGGTATGCTCAATAGTAATTCAAAAAATTATATATTTAATGCGTCATTTGACGTGATGTGGCCAGAGAGTGGCCGCATGTTTAACTAGCGTGTCATTTTTTTTATCAATTACCGTTACTTGATCTTATGCCATTTACGATGGAGTGCTTGCTGCTCGAGTTCGAGTGTTGCGAACATCGTCGCCTGTCATCGATCCTCTTCATTGACACTGCGTAGTCCAAACATGGAGTCTACTTTGGATGGAAATTCATCGATTGGGTTGTACGTGGCTGCGGGAACTTCCCAGTGGTTCTTCTAGTTATCTGAACACCGTTAATTTATGAATGTTTTGTTTATAAGGACTTCAACATCATATAGGCCAATGCAGGAAGCGCTTTTGTGAGGTACTGCATACACAACATAGTAAGTGTGACGGTGTGACCAACGTATGATATTTGTAGACTTCATATATACACATATGCATACATAACGTTTACCAAAACTATTTTGTTTTCTAGCTGCGTGTCCAGATATTTGACAGTGCCAGCCCTTCTCTAAAGACCGATGTCCAAGTCCAGATTACGGTCCAGCGGAATACGAATCCGCCCGTCTTTGCGAGCCGCAGTTACAGCACACAGATTGCAGACACGGTTCCGATTGGAACACGCGTCGTCACGGTTACTGCAACAGACCGTGATGGAACACAGATGCGTTATACGTTGCTAGGCAACGCTGCGGCGCTACAGTACTTCTACGTTGTTCCGACGACGGGAGATGTTGTGGTCACGAGGACACTCACTGGAAGCACGGATACTACGTTCACTGTAAGTACGATCAGTTATTTACCTACTCATTATTTTTGCTATTGTTATTATTATTATTATTCTTATGATTATTAATAGAATTAGTAGTAGTAATAGTAGTAGTAGTAGAAGTAGTAGTAGCAGTAGTAGTTGTGCAGTAGTATACTAGTAGTAGTAGTAGTAGTAGCAGCAGCAGCAGCAGTAACGGTGTTGGCGGTGGTAGCCAAAGTAGTTGTTATAGTTTAACTGTTAGGCGGTGCATGGTTGGTTGCAAGAGGATGAAGGTAACGGTTATGATGACATGGTGGTGGCGGCTATGGTGGTTGTTGGGTGGTGTTAATTGTGTTGGTTGGGCTTATGATGTGATGATAAAGATATGCTGACTACGACGGCGATGACGATGACTTTGATGATGATTACGATGGGTAATGATATTCGAAGACCTTCGAAGGATCGATATTGTTGTTCATTCCTTCCTTCCTTCATGAATATTAATTTCAGCTGACAGTTGAGGCTTCGAACGGTCGTACTCCGGAGCTGACGGCTAACGTCACGGTCATCGTGACGATCGTACGTGACGATTCCCGTCCTAGCTTCCTCAATCTTCCGTACGATGACGCCACCGTCTCAGAGAACGCTCGCATTGGATACGAGTTCTACGGGAAAGTCCAGGCAGAAACGAGGAATCTCCAGGTTTCCCTATCTGCTTTTCGTAATCCTAATTATTCCTAACATTGTGCTAAAAAATCACAGTGCGGAAGGCATTGTTCGATAGTCGCTTCAGATGAAAACCTAGTTCAATATTTAAACGATTATTGGAGAAACTAAATATCAATATCTTATAGGTCATTAAAACCAGAAGTAGGGCAATGGTGGGTAAGCAAATGTAAATGGTTTTACCATACATTTTACCTTCATTTTACCATGCATAGTTGACTCTACCCTACCTCACCTAACCCCGCTTTAACTTGCCTTCCGTATCCTACCTATAATTTACATTGTCCTACCATATCTCATCTTATACATCACTTTTAATCGCCCTACCTATCGTTTCCATACTTACCTTACCTTACCTGCCATACCAGAGCGTAAGTGTGATTGTGTGTGAAGGGTAAGATGCAGTACCAGGTGACTGGGGATCTGTCGGCGCCTGTCTTCTTCTCCATCAACGCCGACACAGGTCGCATCTCCGTTCGGACCAACCTGCGTCAGGACCAGGCAACACAGTACATGGTATAACATCTGATAACATCCGATCGTCGTCATCATCACAAGTGTCATCTCATCGTAGTCATCGACCTTCATCATCATTAGGCCTACCCATTGTCATAATCAGTGTCATTATCATTACTGTTATTTTAATTTGACTGATATCTTCCTTAAAATAATTTCCAACTACTTATCATCATCGTCATCTTTACCTTCGTACTCGTTGTCATCGTCAACTTATCGTCATCATCAACAACACCATTGTTGACAAAATTGTCGCTGTTAGCATAGTACTTATCGTTGATGTTACAGTTATCTGCGATATCATCATCATCATCATCATCATCATCATCATCATCATCATCATCATCATCATCATCATCATCATCATCATCATCATCATCATCATCATCATCATCATCATCATCAACATGAACACTACCACTTTTACCATCGTCAGCTTCATCTTAATCAATGGTGTAAAAGTTCATTGCATGGACACAGTAATGCTTTTCAATTGCACGACTTTACATGATTTGTTACAGTTGAGAGTAATCGCATTTACAACTGCCAACCCAGCGCAGCAGACGACAGCTGTTGTAAATATAACTGTAACACGTAACGAGAATGCTCCAGTCTTTACACGCTCCGTTTACTCGGCTGATGCACTGGAGTCAATGAGTCTGGGAGCGGTCATCATCGCAGTCAACGCCACGGACCTCGACAATGTAAGCAGCTCAGTCTGTCTAAACTAGTTTTTTCTTGTTTAGTCTTGTCTTGTCTTGTCTAGATTAGTTCAATCCAGTCCATGCCAATCTAATTGGTATTCCGTCCAATGCATTGTGATCTATAGTTGAATCATGTTCAGGCCAGTCGATTATCATCATCGTCGTCGTAGTTGTCGTCGTCATCACCATCACCATCATCATGATCATCATCGTCATCTAAACGGATCTAATTTGATTTGATCTACATGGATCTAATCTAGCCCTATCCAGTCCTAAATCTAAATTCGTATCTTTACGACTTATCTGCTATATAGAAAGCTAGCTTGATGCCCATAAATCAATAATGGATTTTATGATTATTGATTTGTTAAAGGCTGATTTATTCATTCGTTAACCCATTCATTCGTTTTTTCTTTTGAAAGGACACACTACTATACAGCATAGCAGGCGATGGAGTGGCTCCGCAGATCTTTTACGTTGACCCCGACTCTGGGGTCATCTCGCTCAAGAGACTTCTGACGGTCGACTTAAATTCTCAGTACACGGTACCCAGTTCAATCAATTAGTAAATAATTCAATCATTAAATTTTAAGCAATCATTCAGTCAGTTAATCATTCAATCACTCGATCATTCATTCAGACAACAGTATATTAATACTAAATGTAAGAGCAACAACAAGAGCAACATTAAGATGACAACAACTCTAGCAACGACAACAACAATGAAACTAACAATAACTATTACAATGGCACTACAAAGACAATAACAATGACTATTTTCGTGATGTGATGTGATTTTTCCAGTGATGATATACTGCAACTGCTGCTATTGTTGTTGCTACTACTGATGATGACGATGACGACGAGTATATATGGCTATCGTTGCCTCTGTTGTTTAGATCAAAGTGGTGGCCAATGACCAAGGCCACCCTCCTCGTTCAGCCACAGCAACAGTGACGGTGAGGGTGAGGAGGGACGAATCCCCTCCGCAGTTCGACAACCACGGAAGCTACGACCGGACGATAGACGTCGCCTCCAGCCTCAATGGATCGACGGTGACAGTCGTACGATGCAGCGACCGAGACCTTCAGGTTAACGCAACATCAATATTCTTTTAAGTTTGCCATCTGCCTTATAGATAGGAGAGCAGCCACCTTAAAACAACCCAGAGAGGCAGCCATTGCTATGAAATATGTTAGCGACTTCATTTACTTATCATCAGCATATGAGAACGCCCGGCTACTGGCCGTCATTCCTCGGAGTCGCTGCCTCATGTCTCAACCGACTTTTTATCAGTCAGTCGGTCAGTCAGTCAGTCATTCAGTCAGTCAGTCATTCAGTCAGTCAGTCATTCAGTCAGTCAGTCAGTCATTCAGTCAGTCAGTCATTCAGTCAGTCAGTCATTCAGTCAGTCAGTCATTCAGTCAGTCAGTCATTCAGTCAGTCAGTCATTCAGTCAGTCAGTCAGTCACTCAGCAAGTCAGTCAATCTGTCTGTCAGCCAGTCAGTAAATCACCTGACCCTAAGGATAAATATAACAATAATAATAAATTACAAAATAAATTCATTACCAGATCCCAAGATTCTGACCTGAAAGTTCAGCTAATTTGTTAACCCAATTAATTAAATCATAATTAATAAATTAACCATTTAATTTATAGTAATGAATTTGACCACAATGGTGCGTCGACTCATTACAAGTCAATTAACAATTTTTGGAGGATAACAAATTACAATGAATTTAGTTGTAATGGCGTTGTGTTTCCAGGGATCGATCAGCTACGATCTGATCGGCGTCTATCCTGCACAGTTCTTCTTCACCATCAACCAATCAGACGGATCGATTCAATTGGTTCGATCACTGAAGGACGACAGCATGAACCTACTACGATACACGGTCGGGCATTCATGGAATCTAAATTAGTCTGATCTATTATAGTCTAGTCTAGCCTAGCCTAATATTATAATTATCATAGTCCTATGTAATATATAGTCTAACCCAAGTCTAGTCTAGTATATAGTCTATTCTCGTCTATTCTCTTCAGTCAAGTTCAATCCAATTTCTTTTATTTAAGCAGTCCAGTATAATCATATCGAATATTTAAAACTTAACTAGCACCTTAGAAAGCCCCAAATGTTACATAAGGTCTTTTGCACCTACCCCAAATTACACCTGCCCCAAATGCACCGAATACCTGATGAAAAGGCTTTATATGAATGTCGACCTGTTTGACCCATTACAGCTGCAAGTGGTCTGCTTTGATACGAACTATCCGAAGAACGTTGCTTCTGAGAATGTGACGATCACAGTCAACCGAAATCCAAACCCACCGAGGTTTATCAGCGCCACCTACAGTGCGAGGATCTCGGACACTTTTCCACTGATGGCAGAAGTGGTGAGGGTGGCAGCAACGGACCAGGATGGGGTGAGTAAGGGTCGATTGTGATCAGAAGGAGAAGGTAAAAGTAAAAGGTTAAAGCTAAGGTGAAAGGTTAAGTTGAAGGTCAATGTGAAAAGTAAAAGGTAATGGGTTAATCCATTAAAAAGATAGGCTTATTCACTCACTCGCCCACTTACTCACTCATTCACTCACTCACTCACTCACTCATTCATTCATTCACTCGCTCGCTCACTCACTCACTCACTCACTCACTCACTCACTCACTCACTCACTCACTCACTCACTCATTCACTAACTCACTCACTCATTCACTAACTCATTCTACATGCACTTGTTTGTTTGATCGCTGACTTTTAATTCTACCCTGGCTATTGTTCGTTGATCCATTGTTACTGTAGACCAACATCACTTACTACCTCATCAGCAGCGCTACCAGCAGCAGCAGCAACGACGCTCTGTCTTATTTCTTCATCGATCGAGACACAGGGAGCATTCTTCTGAAGAAATCTGTTGCCGCAGCCAACAGTCAAACTTTCACCGTAAGCATTCGATTTATTATCGACAACTAATAATTCTTTAAAATAAAAATTCTTAAAATTATTAATTCTTTAATTCTTTTAAATTAATATCAGAATTAATTTTAATTCATTACCAATTTTACCATTAACAATGCTAAAATATTAATAATTATCGATAATCAGTTTTAATTATCACCAATGTGTTATGTCAGTTTGCATCATATTATTTTACGTTACCTATCAATACATTGCCTACATGCATACTATACATTGAAGAATTATGATCGAATAGCAGGGAACTTCTCCAACATCAAACTTTCACAGTTCACACGCATTCAGAGCATGATGATGACAGGTTCAAAGTTCATGTCAAGTTGAAGACGAGATATGACTACTGTAACAGTCGAGCCAACCAAGCGTTCGCAACACCCGTATGCGCTCACCGACCGGGGTCTCTGGGTTGATGGTAGGCCTACTTGGCGCCGCGTGCTAATCCTTAGATCTGATTTACTCCTTTTGCAGTTCACAGTCCGAGCGGCCGATCAGGGATATCCGTCACGCACGGCTGACGCCACGGTTTCGGTAACGGTCGAACGCACTCAGTACCGTCCAGAATTCCGTAACACTCCGTATTCCGTGTCCGTGAACGAAGATGCAACGAACGGAACGGCCGTCTTCACGGTCAGCGCAACGAAGACCAACTTACAAGGGGTCATGACCTATGTCCTGGCCGGCATTGACCCTGCGCCGACCTACTTCGGTCTCGCTCCGACAAGCGGAGCTGTCACGGTCCTTGGAAACCTTAAGAGAGACCGCGGCTTGTCTTACACGGTAACCATTCTATTAAATACCTTATTCATTGATATTACAATAATTACTATTATTATTATTCTACGTTGACTCCGACTCTGGGGTCATTAGTAGTAGGAGTATACTAGTACTAAAAGTAGTAGTGATCGAAGTAGTAGTAGTGGTAGCGGTAATGTAAATAGTAGTCACTGTGATAGTGTTAATGTTAGTGGTAGTGCAGCAGCAGCAGTAACAGTGCCTATTGCATTAATATTCATAGAAAAATGTAAAGTTTAATATCATTAATATCATTATTTAATATTAATATTGATCCTGAATTATCCTATATTAGGCTACATCCACCGTACGAAAATCATTTTAACTAATAAATTGGTTAATTAATCCGTTACATAATTAGCTAATTACATTCTGTTACCAGTTGAACATCGGTGCCTACGACAGTTCCTCTCCTGACCAAGTGGTCTACACAAACCTCATCGTATCCGTCAATCGTAACATCTATGCTCCGGTCTTTGCGCTGAAACTGAAGGAGGTTTCGATTGCATCGACCGCTCAGCTCGGCGCCATCCTATTCACCGTCTCAGCAACTGACAGGGACAACGTACGTTCTAAGCATCTGCACCTTATCCTAACTTTTGACTCTTTCGTCTGAGGATACATGATGAAGCCCTGCTGCAAACGATTTATTCTATATAGAGCAGTGTGATTCTCCTTACGGATTTTATTTTAGTTATAGTTACAGTTATAGTTAATTGTTTTTTATTTTAGTTATAGTTATAGTTATAGTTAGTATTATTTTTTAGTTATAGTTATAGTTAATGGATTTTTATTTTAGTTAATTTTAGTTACTACCTATAGTTACAATAATTAAGGCTATAAGCAAAATTGTGCGTATTAACATGCTGTTTCACAATTTACTCAGAGCTTTGAAGCCTTTGAAGCATGGGTGCATTCAGCTTCATGAATACACGAATTTCCAAAGTAACTGACAAATTGCATAATAAAAATATCGCATTTTTTCGTTCTCATTTATGTCGAATCGTCCATATTGCACCTCCTATTTTTATTTTTTGCATTAACGAAAATAAAGATGAATTTTCGTTAGTGTTATTTTCGTTATAGTTATAGTTATAGTTAATGATATTTTTTAGTTATAGTTATAGTTATCGTTAACGAAATCATTTTATTTTCGTTAACGAACATTTTCGTTATCGTTATCGTTAACGAGAATCACACTGATATAGAGCCAGTTTTGATGTCTATTTGTGAACGTTTTCTCCACACGGGTAACTGTTTGTCTAACGTTAATATTTTGACTCGGCAGCGCATCGAGTTTCGAGTTGATTATAGTTACGATTACGATTACGTTTAATGATAATGATTACACTAAATTTGGCCGTGAATAAACTAAGAAACTTAACGAATGATTGATTAATTGGTTGCTTTATCGGTTGGTCGGTTGATTGATTGATAAATTTGTTTACTTCTTTGTTGTTCGATTATGTCTTATGGTATATTGGCTTTGTGTCAAATGATAGACTGATTTGATAAGACTTTAATCTGAGCTATATAAACTTCGATTACGTTACATTGCATCCTGCTTCATTCGGTTACGTAAAACGCCTTTTCAGGACCAGCTGAAATATGAGATAACTGCAGACAATACCTGTAAGACTTACCTCTACCTCAATCCGGACACAGGTGAAATTGTTTTCTCTCACCTGCTCACCGATGCTTCCATCACCAAGCTCAACGTGAGTTATATGCAATGCTGTATTTTTAATAACAGCTTAATCGTGAAGCATAAGCCCAACTATATGGCTATATGTAATGAAAAGGTGGTAATGTAATGTAAGTTATGGTATAGGAAGTTGTCTTAAGATGCAATATGTAAATTTACGTTATATTAGATTGGATTTTTTGGGATTGGGTTAGAATATATAATAAAGCTTATAAAGGTTATATGTTACATCTATATGTTTGCAGTTTAATACATGTTTTGAGATTATGAGTATAATGTCGAGATCATGCAAATGTTTGGACTACGACTTTGATGTCGAGTGCCTGGAGATTAGATTACGACAGAAAAGATTGGATTACTTTAGATTCGGTTAGATTAGGCTATAGGCTACAAAACTAGTTTGGCCTATAGAGAAGTAAAGTAAAGACCATACTAAAAGAGAATAGATCATACGAGGTTGTATTAGACTATATTATTATAGATTAGAGATGAGACGAAATATATTCTATTGCATCAGATAACATTATAGTTGAAACGGCTTGATCCATTGTTCCTCCATTCCGAGTTATTGCCTATCAGTCTATCGATGCTATTATTTTCCAGTGCGACCTTCGTGTGCGCGACCAAGGCTATCCGACGGAAAAATTCGACACTTCCATCTTCATCGTCAACATCCAGCAGTCTGCGCAGGTTCCCCGGTTCCTGTCTTCCTCCTACCAGGCGACCATCGCTGAGACCCTGGCACTAAACGCTTCCGTCATCCTTGTTGGCGTTGATAGCAGCCTCGGAGCGGTAAGTGTATACAACGGAAACTGAATTCTGTAGCCCGTTCTACTCTAGAATTTAATCTGATCTAAATTGGGGTTTATTTATTATATTTAATTATATTCTAATGATGATATTCTATGGCGTAATCTCTGTAACCTTATCTAATGTAGACTAGTCGTCTAATCTGTTCTTAATTCTCATCTGATATAATGACCCTTCGTTTTATTATTATTGTCGTGTTAATCGTTTCAGACGCAGATCCAGTACGAGATCATAGGCGACTATCCTGCTCCGGATTTCTTCCGGGTGGAAAAGACATCTGGACTGATCGTCGTTAAAAGAGATCTCCAGGAAGACAGTCTCCAGTTGGCTGCATACTCCGTCAGTTGCACTCTTCTGCCTCAATTCAAACCCAATCCTCTCATCTAATCTTACCTATATGTTTATCTACATAATACTTACAGTACATATTATTATGGTACGTTTATTTGCGCATTTCTAGCATTTCGTCTCCGTCGTATCTTATCGTCCTATCATCGCTTTTAATAGCCTGACTGTCTGTCTCGTGGGCCCACCATTGAGATAGATTGCACAGCGGATCTGTTTGAAGTGCCATCGATTGATGCTTAGTGCATTATTATTATAACGGCGCTTTTGAAGTTCTAAGATTAGAAAAATTAGAAAAGTTACTTTTGCAACATTTATTAATTTTATTATTATTATGTTTTAGGATACAAATATATTTGTAATCATCAGTACCATAGTTGTTATCATCAGCCTTATTATTATCATTATGATAGCAATAATCATTGTCGTTATCATCCTTGTTATTATCATCATTGTCATTATTATCATTATCATCGTTGTTATCATCATCGTCGTCATCGTGATCATCGTAGTTATCCTCAGCGTCGTATCTTTCGTCGTCATCATCGTGATGATGATGATCATCAGTAGCAGCAGCATCAGCATCATCATTGTCAGTATCTGTCGTCATCATCACTATTGTCATCACCATCCTCTACTGCAGCTGAATTTTGTGATTGTTGTTTTTCCCTTGTAAAAGATCCGCGTCATTGCCTACGACTCGGTGTCACCGCTCGTTCAGGGAACGGCGACAGTTGCCGTCACAGTCCGTCGTAACGAGAACCGACCCGTCTTCAGCCAGGGTTACGTGGACGTAACGATGTCTGCGGACGCTGCTCTTGGGTCGTCCGTTGCTCAGCTAAATGCCACACCTGCGGATGGAGCGGTAAGTTCACTTTGGACTCTCCCCACTGATGAACTGATAAAAGTAATTTTCTTTTCTTAACCTTACCTTAGCTTACGTAGTTACGTTACCTTAACTAGTGCGAGTTCACTACTGGAATGCAGTTTGTGGTCAACGGCAATGGGGAAACACTGGAGCGAAATGTTATGGAACATATATCTTTGTTAGTGCTAACCTGAAGAGGGAACATCTGTGAGCAGGATCGAAATATATGTGGAAATACAGGACTTGTATACTATTGTCAGTCTGTTCAAGCGCATGAATACAGAAGATATGAACGAAATGTTTAGGGAAATTGTCTTAAACAAATGGAAGTCCAAACCAAAGGGAACGTTTTCACCTTCTACAATACAAACCCTGTTGTAGGCCTATATTATATTAGGTGACCTTAAGATTTCATCACACCAGTCACCTTCCTGTTGCAGCAGGCATGCTTACTACTTAGAGCTTTACGTATACAGCAAATCAGTATATATATATTCGTTTATTGAAATCTGAGTGACAAACCGCATTCAGTAATTTTAAGATTCTAGGATAAGGCAAATCCTTTTAACATTATAGCTTTACTTTTCGTCTGAATGTTGTAGAATAAGGTGACTTACAGCATAATCAGCGATGCATCGGCCATGCTATTCTTCTACGTCAATCCAGAGACAGGAGAAATCTCACTGAAAAGATCGCTCAAAGACGACAGAAACACAACTTACACGGTTCGAATCACATTTCACATTTCTCTCATATTGCGTCAGAATGTTAATTCGCCCGCTGCTCAAATTTAAACAACTGACGTACATAATTAGTGCCTAAAATAAATATAAATAAATGCAATCTGTTAGGTTCCGTTATGGCTGTTATTGTTTGTATGATCCTGGTGTAAAGGTAATCTGGATAATTATGAGAAATGATTACGTCGATATTCGTCAGTAGGTGGCATATGGGATATTATTTTGAGCTATTACGTTTGCCGCTTCTAGCATTTTCATTCTGAAGTAGAAATGACCTCTCAATAAGGAAACATCAAGCCTGTTGCAGAAAGTTTAATTCTGTACAGTTTCCTGGATTCCATGCATTCATAAAGTAAATTGCGTTTGAAATAGTTAAGATGTTAGCCCACTGCAGCCTGACTTCTATTAGTTTCTCCGACCTAACATGCGATCACACATGAACTTCTCCAAATGTATTATTATTTTTTACTACAGTTTCACCTGCAGTTACTACCGTCGATTGATGCTATGTGCACTATGATAATTGCTCATTAGAAGTCATTAGATTATAATAGATAGGATAACTTACCTTGGCTGCCCTGTGTCGTCAACTTTCCTTTGTATTTCTTGCTTACTGAATTAAACAGTGGCTACTTTTCAGCTGGTCGTCAAAGCAGCTTTCCAGCGCGGTGGTCAGTTCAGCACGGCCCGTGTCGTGGTCACCGTCAATCGTAACGCTGTTCTGCTGAGCTTTTCCAACGCCATCTACTCCGCCAACATCGCCGAGAATGTCGCCGTCAGCACAACTGTCACGACTGTCGTGGCAACCGATGATACACGACAGGTAAGGTGTCACCTGCTCACATAATTTCTACTGTGTTCTTTTGCTTTCTAGTACACTCTATTGTGTTCTTTCTACTCGGTTGTTCTCTGTCGTATTGTATTGTTTTATATTGTACTCTGTTAGATTCCATTGCATTATGTTGCATTCCACTGTATTCAATTATATATTTTTCATTCTATTGTGTTCTGCTTATCTACTATTATAGTTTATTGTTAGGTTGGATTGTATTGTTTCTATATTGTATTCGATGTATTGTCGTGTTGTATATTATTCCATTGTATTGTATTTTTTGTTGTTTCTGTAGGCTGATGTTCGTTATGCAGTGACTGGATTCTTCCCAGCAGAGAACTTCTTTGATGTGAACTCTGTCTCTGGGGTCGTCTTTGTGAAACGGACGCTTCGAGACGACAGTCTACAATCAGCGACCTACACTGTAAAATTAATTTCTATTTCATTATAAAAATAATCTTATTATGGTGTGATCCTACACTGCAAATGAGCTTGGCGACAATCTTACACTTAACTGTTAGCCTATTTCTATATTATCTTACACTGTGAGTGAGCTTATGATGTAATATTACACTGTAATGAAACTGTTGCGCTGTCATCTTCCAGATTAAATGTAAAATTCCTCGCTTGCCATAGTGTGACGTAAACGAGGTTTTCCTATTGTTAGGCAGCAGATGAACCCCAAGCTGCATGAACTGGTCTTCCTAAGCCACGGAACTGAGAGATCGCCGATGTGCATAACATATACATTACATTACACCATACTGATATACTTTAATTTATATTATGCCACACAATTTGCATCACAACACATTATCCAGCAATACGTCACATTGCATTTCATTGCATTGGATGATTAAGACTGAGTTTGTGATGATGATGATATGATAAGTCAACCTCGTCATTAACTTCTTCAGATAAGAATCAGAGCCTATGACGCGAAATCATCAGACTCTGCCAGTAGTAGTGTGACGACGAACGTCACCGTGACCGTCAGTCGTAACCAGAATCCTCCGACGTTTTCTCTTTCCATTTACTCCGCCACAATAGACGACGCATTCCCAATTGGAAACGAGATTCTTACAGCAAGCGCCACTGATCTCGATGGGGTAGGTGTCGTCATGTTGTAAACACAGTCTAATATAACTAGTACTCTCTGAACTTATCTTTTATGACCCATCAAATTTAATTTAATCCATAGTCTAGCCTAGGATAACTTAAAACTGGCTTAATATGATCTAATCATTGACAGAAGTTTAAGTTAGATTATGAATTAGATGGGTGGGTGTGTGGGTGGGTGGATGGGTGGATGGATCGATCGATGGTTTTGTGGATGGATGGTAGGATTGGAATGAACTGAATCGAATTGCATTGAATTGTTTCAGGTGGGATCAGAGTTAATTTTGGTTCCGTGTAGAATATTATTGCATTTTGGTTCAACAAATATTCAGAAAATGTTGTAAGTCCCCAGTTGGTTCAGAACTCGTCTTAATCCAACGTTGAATTTGTTTTATTTTCCTTCCTACAGGACACAATTAGATATTCCATAGTAGGTGATGCAGAGGTTCTCCAATATTTCTACGTTGGTCCTGACACAGGAGCGATTGTTCTTCGCAACGTTCTTTCCAAAACATCAGTATCTTCATTTAACGTGAGTACACTTTCGACCAGTGACTGACTTTTAGTGACCAACAAATAGCTTTTAGATTGTCTGTATACATCTAGGTGGCTACTTATATAGTAACTTCTCTAGTTCTCTAATTTATAGGGCTACTTATCTGAGCGTGCTAAGTAGGCTGTTTCAGTGATTCCCACGACTTAGCTTTTTGGTTCCGAAGAGATCCAGAGATTACGGTTTTATGGTCCTCTCAAAGTACACCATGCATGGCCATATCGCTGATCTAAGTACATGCGATTTGAGATCTGCTGAATATTTTTTGTTAAAGCAGCTTTAATTCTATCGTAAACTATGTACGTGTTTTCTATTTGCTAGAGATCTGATGTCTGCCTGTCATTGTAGTTCCAAGTCCGTGCCTCCGACCAGAGAGGCGTTTTCGCAAGGGCGACAAATGCGACGATTCTGATTACCGTCAGACGTAGCTCAGCCCATGTTCCACCGCGATTCCAGAGCGGGTCGCCCTACACTACCAACGTTCATGAAAACGCAGCAGTCAATTCAACCGTGTTTACAGTCACGGCTACTACCTCAGACTCAACCGTAAGCTATCAGAGTCATGACGTTAACCTGTCAAAAGGAATGTTACCAATAGTAACAACGATGATACCAGTATTTCAATAATAATTATTATAATTATAAGACTGATGATTATGTGTGAACTGGTTTTAATATAGTGCTATTAACAATCTGTCACAACTGTTATATGTTCCAGTCATTGTAGTAATACACAACAGCGATATTTACACTAATGCCAGTAATCATGATGATGATACTAAACGTTGGAGAATGTTGTTGTCGTAGGCGAGACTCGTCTATGGTTTGAGTGGAGTTGCTCCTTCGACCGATTACTTCGATATTAAGCCAGACACTGGAGACATCGTCGTCAAGAGAGCGTTGAACAACGACACAGCCACATCGTACTTCGTAAGTCATTCCGGATTATCGTCTGATCACAGTACACTATTTACTGTAATTATAAGTGCCTATTTATATAGCGCCTCTTCTAGAAAACTCATCATAGGTGCTCCCGATAAGACCACGATCGAAAAGAATGGTCGTCATTAAATCTAATGTAATTTTATCTGGAAACTTCTAGGAATAAGGACGTGTTTTCTTCTCCCTAGAATTTTTAATCCTGAGGGATAATTTTTACCTCGGGGGAAAGTAAATGAGTAAAATAAAAATGTTCTCGAATAGGTGGAAATGCTCTTTGGAAAGGAAACATTGCTGAATTTTTTCAGCTTCTGGTCAATGTCTGGGACGCTGGAAATCCTTCCGCTGTCGTCGGTACATCGGTCACTCTGGTCGCCATTCGCAACGAATACGCTCCAGTCTTTACACTGTCCGACTACAGAGCTTCTGTAAACGATTACGACCCGATTGGAAAGAACATAACGCGAGTTACAGCTACTGACCAAGACCTTCCGGTAATAGGCCTACATCATTACGACTCCTTTGGCTTGTACTGTAGGCCTAGTTGCTTCTTGTATGTAGAAGCGTCTGCTTAACTGCTATTCGAATGTGACGGATATAGCCTAATCGGTGTGTCGATGTCTGTGTCGGCATCTAAGACGTCTTGCCTATCGCTGGTCCGCGTGCATGAAACATCATTCACACATCTATTCAGGAAACCAAAAGCGTTTATGCTGTCAAAAAAGAACAATTGCATGTCTCTCTTATTACTTGCGCTGATAGTGGACACTGTAGAAACAACCTCGAAGTAGCTTGCTACTGTACATAAATTGTCATTACCACTCTACCCAAACAATAAACGCAGTTCATTTATAAGTAAGTAGATCTAAGCCATTCATTGACAGAGCATCAAATACCATAAGATCACAGTAATCAGTACAAATTCAAGAAAAACAATTCCAGTAGATGAATGCACATATCAAAAGGTCAATCCAAAAGGGTCATATGGACTCGCTGCGGCTGAATCGACCTTTTTCTGGATAATATTTGACAGTAGTAACAGTGCAAAAAACAAAATGCATTGTGTGAGAGGATGATACACAAATCACAAATCAACGAACCAAACATAACTGAATGGCTTTAGTTAACTTTACATTTGTTTGGCATTTGTTTCATTGCGTTGCTGGTACACTTTTAGGGTCCAAAGAGCTTCATTCTCTTCAGTCTGTCGTCACAGAGTCCAGGCTCCAGTTTCTTTCTCATCAATCCGACAACTGGAGACATCCTCATCATTCAGAAACTCACCGATGATAATCTAAGACGAGACCAGTACACGGTATACGAGAATGGCTTCAATAGTTGCATAGTCTCATCTTAATTTATTCATCCGTTCACTCGTTCTCATTATTCATTAATTAATTATTCATTGCGTGATTGAATGGTTGGTTGATTCATTCATTATGATTCTTCTTTCTTTCTTCTTTCTCTCTTTCTCTTCTTCCTTCATTCTTTCATTCTCCTTTGCTTCCGATTTCTATCTTTTCTGATGCCAAAATGCAACTTGAGACTATGCCGCGCTCCGTCCTCCAAATGCGACCTTTCTGTACCAAGTCAGAATAAATGGAGCTAAAGGCATATATAAGCCAATGTCGTTCTCAAGTACATAATAAATAAGCAATTACCATGCCATACCTTGCCTTTCCTTATCTTATATTATCTTAACTTGCATTACTTTACCATATCATACCCGACCTTACTTTCAGTATTACCTTATCCAACCTTACCTACCCTTACGTTATTCTACCTTACGTTATGTTAACCTACATGTACCTTACATTACAGCTGACTGTCATGGCAACGGACCAGGGAACTCCACCCCAACAGGGAACAGCAACCGTGACCGTGACTGTAGCAAGGAACCGGTTTGCACCGGTTTTCACGCAGCCGTCGTACGTCACTTCAATCGTCGATACATTCGCTCCTGGTCTGACTGTTCTCTCAGTCTCAGCCACTGATGCTGATCCACCGGTAAGATCGAACATCATTCAGATCAACCATTGTATGATTTAAGACGGCTCATATATACGCCGAGGCTAAGAAACGCCAGTCGCTAGCAATTAAAATACATTGCTGTTGTTTACTACATAGGTATTAGGTTTACGTGGCGCACTAGAAATGCGGTGTTGTTTTGTATTGTATTGTATTCTATCACAGTTATCTTTGGGAACTGCTTTTCTTCTTTTAAAGACAGTATGGTCTAATTTCAGTAGCGATCATAAAATTGCAAAGAAGTTTAGACGCCTTGAACATGTATGATGACAAACTCGAAAGGTTGATGAATGTGTACTTTGTGTAGGCAAATAGTCAATCTGAAAATGTGTTTATATAATTAGCCTGTTAACAAGAAAGACTATTCTGATTCTGAATAATTGCGTGTTTTTTTTATGAATATATAGTCTGTGAACGTGACTACTGTTTAGGGTCCGAACAATCAGGTGAAGTACGCCCTTCAAGGGGCGGAGACCACGCTGGCTTACTTCGCCATCAACCCTGACACTGGGGCTATCTCCCTGACTAAGTCTCTCCAGGGCGCCTCCGTCAGGAACTTTGCTGTAAGTACCTTCTTAACTGGTACCTTCTTCTGTTTTGTATTAATTCGTTTTTGTGTTTTGTTTATTGCATTCATTACACACTCAAAGTAAATCTGAATCTGAGGCTCGGAAATGTATTGGAGTAACTAACCCAGCGTATCATATGGAGTCAGCTAAGCAGAATGGAACCTGCAATCGTAGAATTGCAGACCCATTGATTGCGCTGCCATCTAAAGCTGGAGCTATATGAATGACTGACAGATGATTGACACTAGATGATTGACATCTGACATTTAAGAGCTTTCTAAACTGGGTATGGATGATTGACATTACTTCATCGACAGCAGATACAGATGGCTATGCTGGGTCTGTATGATCTTGTAGATGACCGTCATCGCCTCAGACGCGGGTATCCCTCCGCGGACATCCAACGCCTCAGTGGCGATCACCGTGACCTCCGCCTCCGGAAACTCGAGCGCTCCCATTTTCACCCAACTGGAATACTCCGCCACGATCAATGTTTCCAGCCCTGTTGGATCGATTGTCGCCGCCGTCTCTGCTTCTACGAGAACTGTATGTAAATCAAATCAAATCTAAACTGATCTAATCTTGTCCAGTCTAACTATTTAATTATTTCTTCAGCACTGTTATCATAAGGCAAAAGGAATCGGTCGATTCCTTGGTCGTTTCAGTAAAACCTTAGTCAAAGATTGTAATCCGTTGGTAAAGGCGAATCACATTCCAATATAATTATGTATACATGTATATAGGTCCTCGAGGTCAGGATTATGGCTACGGTGGATAAGCAGTGCGTTTAAACAGATGAGACAAATTCAATGGCGCTGGTTGTTGTTTTTTAAAAGAATCTTCCAGGTTCTTAAAAGATGAAAAATTATCAATGATTGAATTCAGTTCCAGATACTTTGAAGACACCGCACCCTGAGCCGTAATTGTCTTACCATGCCTTGATAGTTTTAGTATAACTTACATGTACCTTGCCTTTTTCTACTTTGCATCAGCTTTTGTCTTATCTAAACTTACCTTGCAAGACTTTGGAAAGTAACTGCCTGAAGCAGTTATTCAATGTTATTAAATAATTATGTAAAAACTAAAAATAAACAAACTTGACAAATAAACTAAATTAATAATTATAATGTGTTTATAGTGTTCGGTCAAGTATAAGGTCACTGGAGATGGCCTTGTGACCGACCTTGGCCTCTTCACAGTTGACGATACAACTGGAACCGTGACACTCGCCAAGTCGCTCACTACTGACACAACTTCGAGTCTTCTCTACCAAGTTCGTAATCGTAATTGTAATCGTAATCTTATTGGTAACCGTAATCATTATTACACAGTAAAGTCAGTTCCAATGTTCCTAGTTTAATGCTGGGACGACGCTCTTTACTCCTCGCCGCCCTCGTTCCTTAAGCCGACAGTGGAATAATCCTAGTGCTTTGAAGTTGGTGCCAGCGCTGCAGCGCATGATAGGGCTTGCCATTTACTTGGCTTGTTTGTCTTCCATTTTACGCCCGATTCGAAAATTATAAAATTATAGTTACGTTGCGCAAACAATGGTCGAGTGCTGTTAAACGAAGTCTACTCGGCAGACGTGAACCCGCAACCGTTGCATGACAACACTCAACTGAACGAACCATTCTGTGCCAAAGCTAAGCACACGAACTTTGTTGCGTCAAGGTGTCCAGAAATTCCGCATGATGAATAAGATAAGAAGGAGATCATAGGAGGGAAGGAAGCAGTTGAGCTGTTACATTGGGTTGTAAGGTTATGAACATTTGACTCGAGCAAAACCATTAAAAATCCTGTTTCAATGGGCAACCGGTTTAAATTCCATTACCACTGATTTCATTTCTGATTTAGCTGAAGTCTACTTTAGCAATTATTTGTGGGACATGATATTCTCTTCTATGCGTACTTTAGATTGACTGAATCTGAGGCGAGATTGCATGCATGATTAGTGCAACAAATAACTGGAAGTAACGGTTTCTGATGTCGTCTCCTATCTTTGTATTCTAGATCCGAATTGTGGCCTTTGCCTCGTGTGATGTGACCCTCACGGCTTCAGCCGTTATCCGTGTCACAGTGATCCGCAATCTGTACTCTCCTTCCTTCGGATCCAGCTCCATATCGACCAATCCCGTCCTGGAGACCGTTGCCCCTGGCACCGTCGTTGCCACGGTGAATGCAAGCGATGGAGACCAGGTAGGAACGAGTGTTTATTAGTTTAAGGCTCTCTTTCATTTTGAATCTGATGGATGCATGTGTTTAAAGACATTTTAACGCCAACTATTATACTGATTAATCTAACCCACCTTAATTCCGTATGTAGCTCCATTATCACAATACATAGGCATTAGGCATCAATCAATAGCAATAGGCCTGCATAATATAGTTATGTTCAAAGGTCGTAACCTCAAATTTAAGGCCTCCCGCAGAATTCTCAACTGGGTCCCCTGGGGTCTTTTCGCATTTTTTAGGGTCTTTGCAGGAGCCTGCATGCTTTTCAAATTCGTACCATGACCCACTCGCATTTAGGCACTGTAACCAGTAACAACGCTACGTATGCACGTACGTACTTATGTATGTATGTAGGTATGTATGTACAGTGTATGCATGTATGTATAGTTGTATACAGGTTACATAACTCCTGCTAGGTGCAAACGCATCTAAGAAGCGCAGTCAATCAGCGCTTCCCTAAGTTACTTACTTAATTATATTAAGGTATGGTTGTGTGCTTCTGCTTTGAAGGGCTCCTCTGGGTCTGTGACCTATTCGTTGTCTGCCTCTGGGTCTCAGCCGAGCACCATCTCCAGCTGGTTCTTCGTCAACCCGTTGACAGGTGGCATCATCGTCATTGGAAGACTCTCAGACGACCCAACGACGTCCACCTACGTGGTATGAGTCAGCTGCAGCAACGGTTTCCATGTGACGACGACGACGATGATGATAAGATGAGGATGATGAAGACAATTTATATCTTGTTGTTGTTGTTGTTGATGATGATGACAATAATGATGATGATGACGACGACGACGATGATGATGATGACTTCAGTTATGGCTTGTGATAATGATAAATGATGAGGAGGAGGAGGATAACGTCGACGATGATGACGTGCTTGCAATTTCGTTCTGCTTCCAGCTCAACGTAACCGCTATGGACGGAGGCATTCCTCCTCGCTCATCATTCGTCCTTGTTTCCGTGCCTGTCAGACGTGACCTACAGGGTCCTATCTTCACTCAATCGATGTACAGCGCCACTGTGAAGGAAGACGCCTCGATTGGCACCAGCCTCGTCAGAGTCAGTGCCACAAGTGCCAAGGTAACTGATTAGAAGTCAGTTTGGTTAGTCAGTTTACTTATTAATTGCGATTATTATGCACACAAGGTCAGTTAGTCTCAAATTGACACGCAAACATCTGTGGCACCAAGGTCAACATCCGTTTATTGGTTTTGTTCCTATTATTTTCACTAATTAGCCAATTACAATAATAATAATGGATTTCCTAATAATAATAATAAATCAAGGTGACCTTTCTCTTACCAGCTCTTTTCCACGGATAAAGCTATCAGTGAAGACTAATCATTCCATAAGGAAAAGCTTGTCCTAATATGTGTAATCTTGTGGGATAATATGTACCGTTGGTTAAAAATATAATAGTAAGCTTGGTAGTACTGGTAGTTGTTGTAGTGGTAGTGGTAGTATAGTAGTAATTATAATAATAATAGTAATAATAATAATAAATCAATAATAATAGCTTTAGTAATAATACAAGTGTTAAACAATTAATTATTGATTATATGTTATTCAGGGTATGCCGTCTAGGTATTCATTGATGTACACTGGTCCAGGATTGGCTTACTTCAGCGTTGATAGCACCAGTGGGCTAGTATCGACTAAGGCCTTGCTATGGGACAGCTGCGACTCGAATTACAACGTAAGTTTAATAATGATTTAATCAATTGATTGCATTTTATCTGTCATATGGTGAAGCGTAACATGTAGCACGGTGGTTGTATCACTCTTGGTCCATGATCCAACGACTACGGTTTCGAGCATGCTCAGCGGATTCTGCGTAGCGAAGCTGGAGAAATTATGCAAACTCTTCAAGTTCATTTTTATTGACCTTGAAAGTCTCGCATTATATAAAAAAATAAATACCAGTTGAACGTCGTTCTGGTTTCTCTTCGGACAGCTGACCGTGATCGCAGATGATGGTGACACGCCCCCTGTGAGGTCAACAGCCCTCGTCTCGGTGACCGTTCAGCGTAACCCCAACTCACCAATATTTTCAAGTCGTTCCTACTCCGTCACCATCGGCGAATATGACCCGAACATCGTCATCTTCAGCGCCTCTGCCGTTGATCTGGACTCTCCGCAGGTGGGTCCACTTACATACACACCTTTAAAGCACTTATATTGTGTTAATGTAAGGTAGGATCAGGTGAGGTAGGATCAGGTGAGGTAGGATCAGGTGAGGTAGGATCAGGTGAGGTAGGATCAGGTGAGGTAGGGTCAGATTAAGGTATGTAATAAATGAGCAATGAACTGCCTTACCTAAGTTACCTTACTGTATCTGAGCTTACTTGACTTTCATTTTCTTACTTTGTCTTACCGTACCTCACCGTACCATCCTTTACTTTACAGTAGCCTACAATACCATCCCTTCCCATACGCTACCATACTATACCTTACCTTATCATATCTGACCTTACTTACTTTACCTGACCATACCTTACCTGACTTCACTATAGTTTACCATACATCACCGTACATCATCTTATATACCTTGCCTTAGCATAGCACACTTAGCACACAGTACCACAGCTGCAGAACATACCTTACCCTGCTATTCCTCACTGTACATATCTTGCCTTACGATATCTTTACTTACACTATCTTATCTTACCATACACTGCAATACAGTAGTAATGTATAGGCCGTTTTGAATTCACCCGTGTGCAGTGAATTCAAAACGGCCTTTTCATTACTACTCATACCGTAGCACAACCATCATAGTATCATAGTATTCCTCACCATGCTCAACCAAAATTGTTGATAGACCGACAGATGCAAGGTTCTTTGTCTGTTTCAGTCTCCAAGTGGCCAGATCTCCTATCGACTGATGTCGAATTCAGCGAACTTTACAATCGATTCAACCACGGGAAACCTAAGTCTTCAGAGGTCGCTCTACCTCGACGCGATTCCCAAGGCAACAACATATAACGTATGTCTCTTACTGCTCTCTTCTTAGCAGGACTCTGTTCATTGACGTTGGAATTAGTGCTATCAGGTCGTTATTACTGAATAAGTCATTATTCCTAATTTTGTAATTTCTAATTTTTTTAATCTGTATTATTCATTGTTTCATTGTTATTGAATCGGGTCATTATGAATAATGTGGCCAATATATATTGATAACTAGGTTGTTGCTAGTAACTGGACCATTATTGACAATTAGGTCATTATTAATATTTGATTATGTCATTTATACAGTTCTCTGATTTAAGAGGAGTATCAGTTGAATTCGCATTGTCTGTTTGATGCCTAATTATAATTATTATTAAATTATCTAAGATTATTAAAGTTATAGTTATTAATTATTCATTTATTTAAATAATAATCATTTAGTCATTTCAATATTAATCACCTATTCATTCAAATTATTAATCATCCAATCCTTTGGATATATTGAATGTCCAGTCACATGGAATTTTAACATAGCATCCATTCAATCTGTTGTTTCAGCTGATAGTTGTTGCCAGTGACCATGGCAACCCATCTAAGTCTGCCTCTGCATCAGTTGTTGTGAATGTCCGCCGAAACAGTTTCAGTCCTTCGTTCGTTCGGCCAGTCTTCACAGGGACGATCGATGGATCGAACCAAGGATCTGTTCCGGTCCTCACTGTCAGTGCAACGGATGATGATGCCAGTCTGCAGCCTATGGTAAGCCTTATCAAATGCCCTAAGATGTCATATTAAATGCCCCATGATACCATATCAACTGCCCTAACATGCCATATCAAATGCCCTATATATGATGCCAAATCTAATGCCCTACGATGCCATATCAAATGCCCTATGATGCCATATCAAATGCCCTATGATGCCATATCAAATGCCCTATGATGCCATATCAACTGCCCTCCTACGATGCCGTATCAATGCCCTACGAGAGTACATGCTCCCGATGGTAAAGCGATGGCAAACCAAATACCTTAATATGATAACTCCAGTCTTCAGCCTCTGATAAAATGAATCAAATGCCTTATGATAGTACGGTGACTTGTTGTAGCCAAACATTAAGTCAGGCAGGATACAAATATGCAGCTGCTGCATTGTGTATACATGTATGCATGTAAGTAGTCTATGTCTGGCTATTTATATAGCGCCTTTTAGGAAGCTCATAAAGTTGCAGAGGGTAAGGTATGGTAAGCTAGGTATGGCATAGTCTAATATTTTGTAATGTTATATTGTTTCATATGGTGTGACTGTGTAATGGTATGACACAGTCACAACGTACAACATTTCATAATATTATGCTATTGTATGACATAGGCAATTAGGCATGGTTTGGTATTTAATGACTTCGTATAATAGTTTATGATACGGTATGATATTTTATGGTATCATATGGTATCTGATGATCTGGTATGCTTCAGTATTCAGGGTATAATATTTAATGTTATGGTTTGTAATTTGTTCTATTTAAGACTCCGAGTTCTGAGATTTTATATGGCTTGGATCCTTCGAATGATGACGCAAACAACTATTTCGTCATCACTGAGAACAGTGGCGCCATCTACCTCATACGTCCGATGCCATATGGAACGGGAGCCAATTACTCGTTCAACGTAACTATAATACATGATGGAAATCAAAACAAATCTCACTATTAAAACACAACACTAGGTTTAATTGTCTAACATCTGCCTGTACCATTACAATATTTAGAGCTTTAAATAAATAAATAAAATAAATAAGTAGAGTGGTTAAAAGTTAAAAATATCTTTGTGGTAAATGAATAAATAAAATAGATAAGTAGAATGGTTAAAAGTTTAAAATATCTTTGTGGTATTAGGCTACAATAGAATTCTTAGAAGTTGAAAATCTCGCAGTGACATTGTACTGCGATGGTTAAAACTTTTTAAGATCACCCAGTAGCAAACATGCATACATGTATTTCTCTTGTACCTTCACAGTGTGTAACAACATAATTTGCTAAACTTATCAAAGGAAACGAATTAGATGCCCTCTGGATTGGTAATCTTTGGATGCTAAATTGGACTAGAGGCGCGGTATAAATGTTGTCATGATAACATGCGAGTTGATTCTTGTTAATTCAGTTTACGGTGATTGCTTCTGACCGCGGACTTCCGCCCAGATCCGGAAGTGCTGTCATATCACTGATGATCATACCATCCAACACAAAGCCACCCACTTCTGATGTTCTGTCGTTCATACAGTCACTGTACTAGTTAGTATACTATACTAAGTACTAGATGAAATACTTTATTAAATGCCAACTAGAATGCTTCCTAATGTACTAGTCAGTTATATCTTAAGTATTGATTTGCTTAACTTCATAAGTACTGAGTAGTATGTTATATATTAGCTTACATGTGTCATAGGGTTGCTAATTAGTGTACTTTCTTAAGTACTACCTAGGGTACTGTCTCAAGTACTAACTTTTGTAGTTTCAATTACTCAAGTATTAGCTTGTATAATTCCTTAATACTAGTTAGTATACTTGCTTAAATACTTTTTGGCATACATACTTCCGATTATGATACTGGCAAGTACACTTCATTATCGTATCGTATCGTATTTAAGTATTTGTAAAGCGCCTCTCATAGGGTGAACCGTTCAGAAGCGCTCCCAGTGTGCTAAGTCCCGCGAAAATAAACAGGTTTTGAGAAAAGCGAAGGAAGAAGAGAGACTGCCAGAGAGAATTTTAGAGCGAACAGAAGGAGAAAGAGCATTCCAAAGAGAGGGACCACTTGAAGCAAAGGAACGAGCCTGAGCCATAGCAGTTCTACTACGGGGAACCAAGAGGTCAAGTCTATTGCAGGAACGAAGTGGACGGTGGGAGGAAGCTGAGTGAGGCCGAAGTAGTACGCCAACCAGATATTGCGGGGCAAGACCCCTCTGAGCCTTGAAGATCAGAGAGAGGATTTTAAATTGTATGCGAGCATGCAGAGGGAGCCAATGAAGTTCATCAAACATAAAGGAAGAGATGTGAGAGTACCTGGGAAGGCGGGCTATAAGTCTAGCAGCTGTGTTGAGGACCGACTGAAGAGGAGAGAGACGAACCTTAGGAAGACCAACAAGAAGGGAATTGCAGTAGTCAATCCGAGAAAATACAAAAGCATGAACTAAAGTTGTGAATATGGAGGAGGAGACAGAACGACGAATGACCCTGAGACGCCTTAAGTGAAAATAGGAGGAGCGTGAGAGATTAGAGATGTGATCGGTAAAGGTAAATGAACTATCAAACCAGATGAATTGAGTCTTAGAAGCATTAAGGGAGAGGCGATTAGATGACATCCAAAAGTGGAGATGATTAGAGAGAGATTGAATACTCCCGACCAAAAGCAACTGCGATGACGAAGGACCATGAACAAATGCTTGCACATCATCAGCGAAGAGGTGACCAGCAGCACCACAGATCGGAAAAAGAGAGGAGATGTCAGCCGTATATAAAATAAATAAGAGAGGGCCGAGAACGGAGCCTTGAGGGACACCCAGTTTAACGTGGACCCATTGGGTTCTGGAGTCACCAGTAACAATCATTTGGGTTCGTTCAGATAGGTATGAGCGAAACCAACAAAGGGGGAGGCCCTTAAGCCCATAAGAGGTCTCAAGACGCTGAAGAAGAATCTCATGATCAACCATATCGAAAGCTGCTGAGACATCATAGAGAGCCATTAGCTAGTATATCTTCTGAATTAAGTGTTACCATACTTTCTTGAGTACTAATTGGTTCACTTAAGGTCAGAGATACCAAGACCTTGGATAGAGTGGATTGGCATCAAGTTGATCTTATTATACAAGTTCCAGTTATACTGCACCTAAATGTAGGCTATGTTCATGTGTATATATGCTTGTATATCTTATCACACCATAAAGCGCTGTTTAAGTTCCTGGCGAAAACGCTGTCTATAAATATGATTATCTGCATGTAATTGTTACACATGGCATTCTATATAACGGTGAATTTGTATCCGTTGCAGTCTGGAGTTACCGGAAAATGCCACGATCGGAACCAAAGTTGGTGACCTTCGCGTTGACCTTGGCACAGTTTCCCTTGGACAAAAACTGGAATGTGTCCTGCGACCGGAAATGCCGTATCTGCCGTTCAACGTGACCTTCGTTGGTCAAGCGTGTCAACTGTTCCTCAACAATTCAGTGGACCGTGATGTCGTCGATAGATACCAGATTTCGGTCATCGTCAGGATCGCGAACAGCACGCTCGGAAGTAGGTTGGCCTAAGATGAGAAATAGGTTGGCTTGAGATGAGAAATAAGTTGCCCTAAGATGAGAAATAGGTTAGTCTAAGATGAGAAATAGGTTGGCTTAAGATGAGAAATAGGTTGACCTAAGATGAGAAATAGGTTGGCCTTAGATGATAAATAGGTTGGCTTAAGATGAGAAATAGGTTGACCTAAGATGAGAAATAGGAGCCCTAAGATGAGAAATAGGTTGTCCTTCAGCTGCAAAGATTTTTGGGTAAGGCTGGGAAAAGGGTTAGCTTAAGCTGCGAAGAAGGTTGCTTTCAACTGTAAGGTAGGTTACAAATACGAAGTAGGTTGACTTCAGCTGTGGATTACGTTGGATTTAGCTGGGAAGTAGGTTGACTTAAGATAAGAAGAGAGATGGCTTAACCTGCGAAGTACTTTGGCTAACCTGTGAAGTAGGATAACTTCGGAAGTTCGGATGGAAAGTAGGTTGGATTAAGATGATTGTGTCATAGTAGGTTAGCTTCAGCTTGGTAGTGGGTTGGTTAGTATAATAAGCCGCTCAAACCAAGTTTGGTTTATATGTAGTTTACTTTCTTAAGTACTAGTTAGCATACTTTCGTACTATACTGCTTACTAATTATTAGAGATTTGCGTAATCGTGTGTTTTTCTTTTCCATATCATGTGCAGGTTCTTTTGGGTCAGCTAACACAGCGTTCGTGGCCGTGGTTCTTCGCCCCGTGAGCAAGCCACCCCATTTCCTCTACCCTGATTATCCTCCTGGATTAACGATGGACTACAATGCCTTCTACGGAGCGATCAGCACATCTGCGCCATCAGCCACGACCTTCATGCAAATCAGGGTTAATGACCGTTTATGCAAATCACAGGGCACTGACCTTTTACGGAAATCTGAGATCTCTTTGAGCTTACATGCGAATCAGTAACGACGGTTGTGTAGAAAATCGCATCATCTTCCTAATTATTTTAGTCTACACAACATGATGAAATAATCCTTATGATGATGATGGTGGTGGTGGTGATGGTGATGGTGGTGGTGGTGGTGGTGGTGATGATGATGATGATGATGATGATGATGATGATGATGATGATGATGATGATGATGATGATGATGATGATGATGATGATGATGATGATGATAACAAAAATCATGGTGGATCGTGGAAGTGAAGAAATGATGATGCTGAAGATAATGGTGCTGAAGATTAAAAAGATGATCACGACGAAGACAATAATACAAAAAGATGATAATAATCACAAAAGCAATAACAGCAGTAGTATAAGTAGCAAAAACAACAATAATAGCAACGCTAATATTTTCTTCATTAGTCTGAGTTTGTTGTGAATAATAGCAGTAAGACTATTATTATTATATTATTATTATAAATAAATTTGTAACGCGCGAATGGTCACACCGACTAAACAATATTGTGATGATTTCAGGCGGTCAGTGCTAAACCTGGAGAGGTTGTTACCTACAATGCGCAGTCAAACGCAGATTTCTATGTTGGTAAAGTTGACGGAATGGCTTATGTAACGAAGTCAATGAACTACAGAGTCCAACCATATACATTCAATGCCTCTGCGAACAGCGCCGACAAGACAGTCTTTTCACCGGTTTACGTAAGTTTACAGAATCGTTATTGGATGTAAATGCTGTAAAGTGATCTTTCTCTTCCTGCCGTGTCATTTGCACAGCACTCACCTCCAAGAACCTTTAATACAGGCAGTGAGATGACTGCCAAGGTTTTCAACAAATGCGAGGCGCCCAACCTTTGGCCTGATAATAAACTTCACTTCAAACTATAGTTCATATAATGCTTTCTTAACTGACTAGGTCATGGTTATGCTGTCATTTATGCTTCCAAGGTGAACTCACCGCATATGTAGGCTAACAGAAAGTATAATTGCTTTTGATACATTTATCTGACATTTCCGGAATCAGTCAAATATGAACTATTTTCGTAAAACTTGCTTTAATAATAAAGAACAAAACACCGGAAATAACAAGTCAAATATGGAAGTAGTCAGTGTATAGAAAAGGAAATTATGCAATACGTTAAGGATACAGAGAATTTATTCTAACTTGACAATTTCTCCAATTTTGCATAATGCAAACATAAAATTTAATTATGGTTATCATTTTTGTGATCAGCGAAATTTTATAAGAATGGTCAAAGTTAAATTAACGAAGCCGAAATCATGTTGACCAGTGGAATCAGTCAACTGACTGACTGACTGACTGACTGACTGACTGACTGACTGACTGACTGACTGACTGACTGACTGACTGACTGACTGACTGATTGATTGATTGATTGATTGATTGATTGATTGATTGATTGAAGCTCTTACTGGGCGCTGCTATTGAAGTTCTAAGATTTGATTGGATTCTATTAGATAAAGGAATTAAAAGAAGCAAGATGTGTAGTTGATAGCTTTTCCGCTAATTTAGAGTGATATTTAATATTCGTTTTCTCGATTTGTTTCTCATGCTGCGTTTTTGCCTATGAATCTAGGTTTTCATGATCATTGACCAGCATCGGATCGACCTGATCCTAAGTGCCGGGTCAATTCAGGACACCTTTGGCCTTCTGCCAATGATAATTAGGTAAGGTCACTCAGAGGTTCGCTTCATTCAATATATAATTTAATAATTTCTTTCTTTTACTTTATAGTATACTAATGAGTAAGGTTTCAGGTTTAGTTTCAAACTAACTTAATTGCAAACTTGGAGTAATAATAGACCTAATAATTACAATAAGTATGATTAGTTGCCTACAATTATAATCGCATTATATAACTGCAGCATTTTTAATAGTAGGGACCTAATTAGAAATAGTAATAATAACAGAAAAGTAACAATGATGATAATAACAGTAGTAGCAATAGCAATGATGTTACTAATATTGACGATAGTAATAGCAATAGTGATGGTAGTAGCAAATACGATTATTAGTAATAATAATAAGGTTAATGTGTGTATCTGTGTTGTACAGCTTGGCTCAAAACTGGACGCGAACTGTAATTATTGTGGAGAGGATTCAGTTTCTGCCATCAGCATCAAGAACTAAGCGACAAAGTTCTGCTCCAAAGTAAGTCTGACAACGACCGTTAAGAGGTTTCCCCTCAGGCGCTATATAAATAATCATATACAACCAGCTGCGTATAACATTTCTTTCACTTACGCAGCTTACATCGCCTTGTCTAAAAATTGAGTTTTGCTTACCTACTTTACTTTGCCTAATTTTTAACTTAAACCTTGTAGTAATATCCGTATCTATCATGTTTTTACATTTTCTTATCTTAACTAAAGGTCCTCGCCGAACTTTACTTTCCCTCTGTTACCTGACCATTTGTAACTTACCTTACATTATCTTACATTGTATTTAATTACTTTACCTTTCAATGCCTGTCCATAACTTACCTTCAGGTTTATGTTAGATTTCCTTACCTTGTTTACTTTTTCTAATCTTACCCTGCTACACTACCTTAGCATGCCGCACCTTATCTTCCTTTTCTAACGGTATCTTGCCTTTCTGCTTATGATACAAAATCTGCATGTTGAATTTCAGGACTGTTGTAACATTTGTTGCCATAAATACAACGACCTTCACGTTGATGAACAACTCACTGGTCAACGACTCCGTTTCAAGGTACACAGACTTCCTTTTTACGTTTCTCAGTAAACGGTCTTTCACATAAGTCGGCAATTTTGACTTGTAATTTAATCTAGATTATGTCCATGGCGCCGCTATCACGTCACGGGCGCTTCAAATGAAACAGTCGTCAACATCATATTCCGTTAACAAAGCTTTTATTGGTCGAAATGCAATGGGTCAGAGAAAATTTAATGAGAAGTCAGAAAATAATACAACGGAAGGTAGATAGGTAGGTATATCAGGTAGGTAAGCAATTTGAAACAGACGAGTCTGAAGTTTCGCCTTTACTATTTAATGTATGCACTACTTTCTAGCTATACTACTAAATGGTGATGTAGCGGTATGTCCTGTGCCTTGTAACCAGAGGGTCGCAGGTTCGAATCTACCTCGAACCATTGCACGGCGACCCTGGACAAGTTGTTCACCCATAAATGTCTGTGAGAAAGACGAGAAACCACCTCACTCGTCTCATCCCCGGGTGACATAAAAGCCAATGTTTGGCTTTGGCCAGAGAACTCGTCATCATCGTGCACTAGGGGCCGTCCATAAATGACGTCACGCTATTTTGGCCAATTTTTGACCCCCATGTCACACTTCGTCACAAAAAGTCACACCCTCCTGAAAAATGACGTCACAAAGCTCTGACCCCTAAAACGAAGTTTCCACTTGATAATAAAACATGTTTCAAATCCCATTTATTGTCATTGTAATAAGTATTTAAAAATCTGATGGTGAAAAATATTTAAATAATTAGAAAATTATTAATAATGGTGCCCGTATACATTAAAATAATCAAAAAAATTATGAAAATTTTAATACTCAAAATTAGTGCTGTTATTTTAAACTTAAAATGTTGTTAATTGTTAAATTTAATTACACAGACCTGATGTGACGTCACACTTCGCTGACCCCCCCTCCCCCATGTCACACATCGTCACAAATTTCCGACCCCCCTCCCCTCCCTAGGTGCGTGACGTCATTTATGGACGGCCCCCTATCTGTTATGAAAAGATGGTCTCCATTGTGCCAAATGACTTGATGGCAGAGCTTTATTAATGCGTTTGACTGAATTTCCTCTGCGTTCGGAGTTTGAATTCCGTTGCGTCGTATGATAGTGGGTTCTCACCTGCTGAGCAGATCCCACCACGTAACGAACCAGAACGTACCGGTGTATACGGTCAGTCGTCTCCCACGTCTTATTCAAGTTTATTGAGGCTTGTTCATAATAAAGAATGAATTAGTAAATGGATGTTTGTTTTAGTCCTTTTGCTGGAGTGGAGAGACAGCTCAGTCAGTACGAGGTATCGTTCAGGCCGTCATCGGTGCACCTAGATCAGAGGGTGAACTACTCTTTCGGTGCCTACAGAGAAGGTCCGTGGATCGCCCTTCTCTGCTTCGGTGCCATCATCGTCTTCTTCTCGTTTGTTGGCATGGTGATCATGTGCGTCACCTGGTACAGGTAAGCTATGCCTCATTTTTTAATGGTGATCACCTGGTAGTGGTAAAAAAATACTTCATTTGTTGCCATGGTGCATGATAACCTGGCACAGGTAAGAGTTTTTGTTTAAGTATGTAGATTATTAAGGGTTCAGACAAGACGAAGAAGTCCTGCTATAAGAGAGAGACAAGGAAAATGGGTCGGACACACGCTGAGAGGAGACTCACTACTAAGAACGGTCATCGAAGGAAAAAATGGAGGGAAAGCGGAGAAGAGGAAGACTAATAAAGACAGATGATGCTGGATGGATGACAGATGGATACGGAAAGCTCAAACAAGAAGTTCAAGGACGAGGGAGTGGCGACGTCGGACATTTGAACCTGCCTAGGAGGCATAGAACCAGATGAAGAAGGCAGGATGTTTCATTTGTTGGCATTACAATGGTGCCTGCTACATTATTGTTTGCTATTACCGTACTTCGTTTAGTATGGCGATCATCTATAATATGGCCTGGTGTCACACTGTTGCACTACATAAGTCGGCCTTCTCAGATTGGATCCCATAAGACTATAGTATAAGTTTTATAGAGATTAGACATAAAATGGAATTGCATTGCATCAGAACATATCGGATGAGAGTAGATTATATCAGGATCCTTACACAGCGACAGTTAAAAGACCATCAGTTTAAAACAAAATTAAAGACTCATCAGTTCACCTTACACTATGACTAACAATGTAGCGAAACGCGCTCTCGTGCAAGACCTGTCTTGTTAAAGCGCGCTATAAATTTTCATTTGTATTGTATTGTACATAAGTTTTACTTTATAAAGTTCTTAACGAGATTAAGCTTGGATTCGCCGTAGGTACAAGAAACGCCTGGCCGCCTACAAGACCGAACTGGCAACGACCGCCCTTCAGTATCCGAACGACATGTACGGAAATTCTGGGGAATACATTAAGGAATACGAGACCCAGGTACGAACGCAGCAATACCTTATATACACTGCCAATGAGTATTATTACTTTACCTTGTTTGTCTTATAGTATGTTATCTTTATCGCATTACCTCTGAGATGTTTCACTTGAAGCAGCGCTATACAAATTCTCAGTTGCAATTAAATCAACAATAGGCTAACCTTCCTGAAGAATACAAGCCTGTCAACAGTTTCTAATTTTACCTATTTCTTTTGGATCAAAGTTATTTAACTTTAATCGTTTACCCATTTTAGTATTACGTGTTTATTAGACTTATAAATAGTACAATACATTTTTTGAATTACTAATCCGTTGCTATTTCAAATTACAATGAAGTCCAAATAATTAAACAACCACTTTTGTGTTGATGTGCCGTTAAAGACAATGAATGAAGCAACCAATTAATCGATCATTCACTCAATCAATTGCATACAAACACAACTATACATAGGCCTATTAGGCCTACATGCATTATTAAGATAGATTGTGGTTAAACTTGTGAATAAATTTCCTTGCAGAGTCTGGCGATGTATGTCCCAACAGACGAACCGATTACAAAGAGCGCCAAGGTCAGTCAGGCTTTCCGTGAGGCAGAGGACTTTCCTCCACGGAAGGCCTCGGCGCGGTCCAAGGGCCGGTCGCGGTCCAAGGACCCGGCGCCGTCCAAGGGCCCCGCGCCGTCCAAAAAAGGCCCAGCGCCGGTCGCTGGGAGCTTCGTGGCCTCTGCCTATGGAGGAGGTCATGGGGCCTCTGGAGGAGCCGTGGCGAGGGCCAACGCCGGATATATCGAGGATCCAATCGCTCTGGGAATTAATCCGGTCTACCAGAGGTAGGCCCTTTTGCAGTGTTATAGCGACAGAACAGACATAACAGCTATTTAAAACCTGTTGTATTTCAACTTCGGCTTCGCTGAGGTTAAATATTTGGTGCTGCTATAATCGTTGTTTAGTTGGAGAAATTCCGCTAAGGTTGTCTATGTTAACTACTACTGCTGCTGCTGCTGCTGCTGCTACTACTACTGCCCAGTTGTAGTACCTGGTAGCAGTGGTGTTAGTAATAGGCTAGCAGGAGGAAGAGCAGTAGTAGCAATAGCAGAAGCAATAGCATAAATGGTACCAATAGTAATAATATTTTCTAATAATCATCATCAGTATAAATCTCAAGATTGTCGTTGGTTTCAGCGTCGGTACTCGTTCTAAGATTTCATTAGGAGGTGGAGGAGGAGGAGGAGGAGGAGGAGGAGGAGGAGGAGGAGGAGGAGGGGCCGTGGTGGCCCGTCGAACTGTCCCGGACAACACGGGGAACCCTTACATCCACGGCTTTACGTCAGAGAATGCCACCATTCTCTGAAAATGCTTCGAAAAAGATCGAGGAACATTTCTGGACCAACTGAGAAATTCAAGGAACACTGTTTCAGCAGTTTTTTTTCCAAATACGTGCCTTTTGTGAAGTCATGGTTGCGTGCACTTAGGACTTCGGAGCTTTATAAGTCACGATGAACAAATTGCAGACTGTGTTTTGTGTGCGATACTGCGATGTGCTTTGTTATGTAGTGTTTTTGTACTGAAATGCCTATGTCGTTTTTAAGCCTTTTCTAATTTTACTTTTTTGTTTTAAGTTTTAGTTTTTTCGATTTTATTTATTGATGAGCTGATTTGAATTAATGAAAACGCAATGATAGAATGTCCTTTTTGAATTTATAATTCGTTGACTGAGTTATTATATGAATTGTATCATTGATAAGAAAAAGTGAGAAAAGTAGGCTATTGATCAAAGTTTATGACTACTGAATTATTTTATGCTAGAAAATTTGAACTAACAAATAGGGCCATCTATATTATGTTTTTTGTTTACTGTTACAATTATGTGCTAAAATTCTATACTTTATGGTGATGTTCTGTTATGTAATTGTTATTAAAATGTTTTCTGATTGTAAATACTCATGCCTTCTTAATGTGCAAAACAATTTTGCTCAAGAATTTGTTCTGTTCTGAAGTTTTCAACATGCTTTTTCGTCGTGCCACATTTGTTATTAGCCTGTCTTTTCAAGTTTAATGTTGAAATGTTTCGCTTCAACTGTCTTGTCTCGACTGTTGTCAGTTAAAGTTGACCAGCCAGAGTTCATGCTTAAAAGACCTTGAATTGCAGTTTACGTAGGCTACATTGTCTATTTGTCTTGCTTTCAAATGTTGGAGATATTTTGTTGTATAACAAAATGGCTTTAAATATTCATTTTATGCCAAAGCATTTATAAAAAAAGTTCATCATTCGAAAAATACAAGTTTTAGAGAAATTTAAAATTTTACATTTTAGAAAGTTACAAAAGTTTTAGAAAATGTTAATAACATTTTACCGTCTTCATTTAGAAATTAATTCATCGCTCGGTTTGTTCGAATTTGCAACAAAATTCAAAAATATTTTGAAATGTTTATAAAAATTCTCTTTCAGATTTGATGGTGGACGCAGTTTCACATTATTCTTTTCTCTTTGAGCACTGGAGATACTGATTTGACGCTGAATTAAGTCGGCCATCAAAAAGTTGTAACTATTTTGCATGTATTACGTTCAAAGGGTTTTCGTGACATTGAAAAGTTGTGATACATTAGAACTCGAACTTTATAATAACTGTGCCTCGATATCTATGTAAATGTGAATGGAATTAAAATCGCTTTTTTAGGAAGGATAGTATGTTGTAAACGTCGTAATCGTATCGTAAATTCCAAATTTATAAAGCTCTTCTCCAAAGCTAAGCGCAAAGCACCAGCTGAATCACGAGCGCACATACATCTACCCCGTGGTATATGCCAGGAGTGCAAACCACTACTTTTGTGAGAATAAAAATCTGAGTTTTTCGGCCTTTTAAGCTTTTTAAATGTTGCATTGCGTAAAGCGAAAATAAGTTTTAAAATTATGGCGGATCACAGCAGTTTAAGTCCGGATGTACTGATGATAACCTTTTAAGAATCTCAGTCACCGCGATATTCATTGTAATTGCAGTTTTCTTTTTACCTATAAGTATTATATATATATACTATATATATATACTATATATATATATATAAGCAAATATCCGATTTTCTTTGTCGTTTCTGCACCATCTTTACGCGTTTCGTAGGCTTTTAGGCATCTTGAGAAACCTAAAAACTTAAACCAAACCCCACTTCTTGCGCCAACGATGTATGCGCGTGTGGTTGCCTTAGTTTGTTTAACGACGCCTTCGTATCGACGCCTGCGTCGTTGAACCAATTACAGCGACACGCGTCCCCCATTATCACGGGCTCGTGGCGTTGTCATTAGTAGGTATATGTGTCGTGTTGTATTATGTGGTGTGTGACATGTATATGTGTCTGCGCATATCTTCATATACATGTAGGTCTATAATCTATATGTATAACTCTACCGCAGGTTCGCATGTAGGGCCTCTACCACTCATAAGCCTGGATGGTAGGGTGCAGATCATAGTTGTAAAAAACGTTTTTTTCGTTTTTTATTCTTTCCCCAAAAACGTCGTTTTTTTCGTTTTTTATTTCTCGTCTCGTTTTTTTCCGTTTTTTATTTTTTTTTATGTAACTTTATTTACTTATTAAGTGTCTGTTACTATTTGTTTAATTTTAGTTTTGTCTGATATCCCTTACGTTGTCTCCGTCCTTTCAAGAATTCATCTAATTTGCGTCATTGTTTAGTGTCATCAGTTGAGAAATAAACAGCACTGTACAGGAAATAAAATTTATAAAAGTTATTTGAATTTCTAAGTTATCCAAAATGCGAAATGTTGTCTTTGTACTCAGTAATCTCTGACTGACTGATAAACTGACGGATGTTACTCCATATGAAGTCCTTATATAGGCCTAGGTCAGAATTGTAAGTAGACCTACAATTTTTAATTAGGCTAAGTACACTGTGTATACTTGCAAAGTTCAGTTTTTAATTGCTTATCTCAGCATAGATTTACGTGGACTTAATGTAGGCCCTATACAATTTAAATTTGAAAAGATTTCAATATTTTTAATTTCTCAATTTCTTTTTAAACCAAACTTATGAAAAAGAAAATAATCGTTGTCGATTACTGTTACTTGGTGTTTACTAATAAAGTTATGTTATTTGCTGATTAAAATTAAATTGTGTAAACAAGGTTTTAATTTTAAAATGCAGTTAAAGATGTAGAAAAGTTAAATTAATTTCTATTCCGTTTTTTTCTCGTTTTTTTCCGTTTTTTATTATTTTCAATAAAACGACGTTTTTCCGTTTTTTATTTTGATTTTACCGTTTTTAACAACTATGGTGCAGATATATTGTACCGGCCGTAAACGAAGACAACAGAAATCATTCGTGTAATTGTATGGTTGATAACATCGGCAGGTCTTCTGTTGCAGTCAGTTTTGTCAGAGACACCAACGGCATTTGGGTATTATGTCCAAGGACCTGAGACAGGAAATAATTATGTATATAATGGCGATCGTGAGGCCTTCCGACCCATTTCTACGCCTGGTGCCACCTACATCACTGCCACTTCCACTTTTCTACGGAAAATGGCCTTCCGTAGGGGGGGCTCCTATCTCTGACCATGGTGACCATTGGATCAGGATTAACCTCCTGCTTAACAGAGGCGACACTTTAACATTATGGCCATAGCTGCTGGCGAGAACGCAAAGAGGCACAAACATTCCACTTCTCATCAGCCCTACATGTCTGCAATGTTTGGTAGCGGTGGATGCCATATTAAACCTCGTCACAAATAACGATGATTCCTCTTTACATTGTTCAAGAACCGTTCATCATCTCCCAAATGCTTCTCATCTTTCTTATTGCTGTTCACTTTCTCCCTCATCCTACCCTTCTCCAACTCAGTACGCCTTAACATTGAAGTTTTCCCCCGAACTGCCGTCCGCTGCCCACTGTACTCCTACACCTGCTTCCCTCTCTACAGCCGATGTCCTTTTCATCCGTCTCCACATCCTCCTCTGACCCTTTTCCATCATCTCCTCCCGATTGATTGTCCCCTCTCTGCATCCACGTTCAAGTGACCTCCTGCCACCTAGCGAATCCACTGTGGCCTGTCGACGCAACGATTCGCGTGCATCCTGGACGGACAGGCGGACGGTGCTGCTGCCTCCTGGCGGCGGGTCGCTGGCCGAACGCGTCGACCCAATGACGATGGATGCTCCGTAGAACGAGTTCCGTTGATAACGACGACGAAGGCGGGCCACGTGACAGCCGAGCAGACAGCGTAGGTCCTCCTGTAACAACAACAACATCATCATCGTCGTCGTCGGGGGCGATTGGTTAGAGCGCTTGAACTGTAACGCGAAGGGTACGGGTTCGAGCCTCCCACTCAGGCGATTAGTTACTGTGTAGGGACCTAACGGACCTTGAGCAACTCCTTCACTCACAAATAATGCTCTTCGCCATCAGTGATCTGTCGTATGGTCGTGTGCACTTCTGAACTTTGGAAGGAGGGCTATATCTAAATACAGTTGTATTGTATATTGTCGTCATCATAATCTTCGCCATATTTCTCAGCAACGTCATCATCATCATCATCATCATCATCATCATCATCATCATCATCATCATCATCATCTTCGTCATCTTCGTCATCATCGTCATCATCATCTACTTTTCAGAACCTTTAGCAACGCTTTTAGCCGTCTCTTAAATAAGCATTACCACCATTATCACCGTCGTCGTCGTCGTCTTCGTTGCCATCATGGATTACGTTAAAAGCTAGTGACCGTCGTTCTTCTGGTCAGATGGTCAGCAGCACCAGACGGACCTTTCTGAGGGCCTTGGAGATTTGTTAAGGGGCTATATAAATAGCCAGACACATCAAGACCATGAAAGCGACGTGTTTTTCTTCGGTAGTGTGATCAGTGGACGACGAGCGTGCCTCTACCCTCCTTTGTATCTGTCCCTCTCTCCCTTTGTCTCTACCCTTCCCTTCCTTTGTCCCCTTTCCGTTCCCGTCTTTCAGGCTATTCACTAACGCTGTATCGAGAGGTTGTCTAGAGATGTCAAATGGAATTCCAAGCCGGGTGGAAACAGACAGAGAGACAGAGACAGAGAGACAGAGACAGACAGATACAGAGACAGAGAGAGGGGGCTGCTAAAGCCGTTTAAGTCCTGAAAGATTGGAAGGCGAAGGATCAGAAGAGCGACGTAGGAATTCCTGAATAGGTTAGACTTTAATTTAAATGGAAAGCCTGCGGAGAGAGAAGCTAGGGATATTAGGAGAAGTAAAAGGAATACTATAGGCCAAGGAATAAAATTAGTATTTATAGAAATAAAAAGAGTATTAAGAGAAACAAAGAGTGTATTAATAGAAATAAAAGGCTGAAGAAATGGAGGAAGATGAGGACGAATCGGAAGAAGAGACTCAGAAATCAGAATTAAACAGAAGAGATCAGTAACAGATGCATAACAAAGCTATGAGAGTGAATTTAAGGAGGGGAGGAGGAAGAGGAGGACGAGGAGGACGAGGACGAGGAGGAGGACGAGGAGGACGAGGAGGAGGAGGAGGAAGAGGACGACGAGGAGGAGGACGAGGAGGAAAAGGAGGAGGAGGAGGAAAAGGAGGAGGAGGAGGAGAAGGAAGGAAAGGAGGAGGAGGAGGAGGAGGAAGAAAATGAAGAGGACGAGGAGGAAAAGGAGGAGGACGAGGAGGACGAGGACGAGGACGAGGAGGACGAGGAGGAAAAGGAGAAGGAGGACGAGAAGGAGGACGAGGACGAGGACGAGGACGAGGAGAATGAGGACGAGGAGGACGAGGAGGAGGACGAGGAGGAAAAGGAGGAGGACGAGGAGGACGAGGAGGAGGAGGAGGAAGAGGGACGACGGAGGAGGAGGACGAGGAGGAAAAGGAGGAGGAGGAGGAAAAGGAGGAGGAGGAGGAAGGAAAAGGAGGAGGACGAGGGAGGACGAGGAGGAGGACGACGAAAACGAGGAGGACGAGGAGGAAAAGGAGAAGGAGGAGGAGAAGGAGGACGAAAACGAGGAGGACGAGGAGGAAAAGGAGAAGGAGGAGGAGAAGGAGGACGAGGAGGAGGACAAGGACGAGGAGGATGAGGACGAGGAGGACGAGGAGGAAAAGGGAGGAGGAGGAGGAGAGGAGGAGGAGGAGGACGAGGAGGAGGACGAGGAGGAAAAAGGAGGAGGAGGAGGAGGAAAAGGAGGAGGAGGAGAAGGAGGAGGAGGAGGAGAGGAAATAGAAGAACGAAATAGACTCTAATTTAGAGGCGTAGGAAGTAGAAAGTCCCAAGAGATATTATGTCAGACAGATGATCCTTTGTAAGAGACAATTAAGCGAGGTTGCAGCAGAGAAGGCAGCAGTCATCCAATGTAATGGGTCCTAAGATAGGCGTCATACAGATTCCCATCTAGTGATATTACTGATATATGGTAATGATGACGACACTGATGAAGACGACAACAACGATGATGATGACGACAAAACCATGTTGATAATGATCATGACGATGATGATGACAAAACAATAACTATTATAGGCCTACTGATAACGGCGAGATTGTGGTGATGACTACGACAACGATGAAGATGACGACAACGACGACGGTGATAATGGTAATGATTGTTACTACAACGATGATGCTGACGACGAAAATGAAGATGACTACAAAGACGATAATGATGACGGCAACAATGGTGGTCATGATGAAGATGAAGGTGGTGATGATGATGATGATGATGATGATGATGATGATGATGATGATGACGACGACGATGATGATGATGATGATGATGATGATGATGATGATGATGATGTAAGCAATGATGATAATGACGGCAGAGGACGTCCACAGCCATTCTACTTCGTTGCCGTCGTTCTCCGATTTTGCAGACGAAACCTTTGATGAAAATTGCGTCTGAATTCCTAATTGATTCAATTTCCAACAGCGAGGCGTTTTATATAGCGCTATAAACGTTGTCATACACTTTATGTGCATATATATACATACATATATATCTAATATATATATGCACATAAAGTGTATTATAAGATATATATAAATGTACATGTATATGAATATATTTGAGACCTGATCTGCAAATGGTTCTTAGACCGGAACAGGACAGAGAGATCAGCTGTCGTCGATCCATCAAACAAACCAAATTACCTCAGCTGTAGACTTCGGGTCTGTCTCTGTGTCTGCTGCTTGTCTGCCTACTTATTGCATTGTCTGTCTGTCCGATTGTTTCTTTATTTCGTCTCTTATATATCTGTATGTCTCGCTCTCGCCATTCATCTGTCTGTTTGTCCGTCTGTCTGACTGTTTCTCTGTCTGTCTGTTCATCTGTCCGTAAGTCTACAATACGTAATAAAGAAAGCTCCAATTTATGTATCACCTTACCCTGCATTGATTTGAGCAATATGTAATTTAAAACGTAATATATGACACCAAAATTTAGTGGTCCTAAAATTGAAGAGGGCGTGAGGTAATACGAATTGGCTTTTAAGTAGCTAGTTGAAACTATATATATTGTAATTGTAATTTATACTTGTAACATGACATGACATCAAACTCATTTGTAAAGCGTCATTTCAAGAAAAAAACTCATTAGTGGCACTCCCATCCCAACCCAAACCAGTGAAACCACTGTCAAATAATGCAGTCTGCATGCGCTTGCGAAACCGTGGAAGGGACAAACTGAAGAGGTCGAACCACGGCTCCAGGGAAAGGCGACTCCAGATGGTGGGTCAAACATATTCCGAAAATGGCAACGACCATGACAAACTGCTTCTGAAACAGTGTTTATAGCAATTATTTTCTATAGTCATGGGTCTGCATTGGTTATACGATTTACACAATTTGTAACGTAATAGGGGAATTTATTTGGCGCCATCAGCCAATAAGTTGCAACTTAAGGGGAGCTGCAAATTGGACTAACGACGTTTCCTAATCTAGTTAGTTCAAATCTAATCACAAGAATCGAATCCATTATAATCAAGTCAAACCTACTACTTTAACCTAGCATAACCAGGCGCTCTGCCAGCACGCCCATATGGAGCTCATGTAGGACCCATATTACTAGATGGTACCCGTATGCAGCCCATATGGGTCCCATCTAATGCCCAGCGATATGCTGGCAGGGCGATCAGATCCAACGAACCCGAAAGTTGTCGTTGAAGAAGCCGTAGACGATGGGATTGACGAAGCTGTTGGACATGGCCAGCCAGTGAACAGCGTAGTAGAGAAGGACCAGGATTCGACGCCCGTCTCCTCCGTCTGGATCGACCGTCAACGGGGATTCTGAGCCCCCCGGCTTCTTCATCAGGTCAGGGTAGAAGTCAAGGACGAGGGTGAAGAGGTGCAGGGGCAACCAACAGACGCCGAACAGGGCGACGACAATCACCAACATCTTTATCGTCTACAACAGTGTTTATTGATATCATTATTGCTGCTGTTAATGTTGTTATTGTTAGATGATGGCCAGTAGAAGGAGAACAGGAAGAAGAAAGCATGGGCGCCCGCACATAGGGGCAATTGTCCCCCTGGAAAATTGACAACCATTTGTTTAACTCCTACGTTTTGGTGTTTAACATATTTTTTTTCGCATTAAGGCACTAATGATACTAATGATACACAAAGTGAAACTGAGAAATGTAACTTTAAGTATAAATAACTGCTTTTGTGTGGATATTGTTTAAAATTTTAAAATTTTACATTTAAAAACTTCTCTAAAAATGCCCATGTTCTTATTTTCCTGTTTTGCATTTTTTAAGCTCTTGCTAAAAACTTTAACAGTGACCATTGTGTTTTGCCCCTCCTGCAAAAATATCTTTGGGCTCCCATGAAAGAAAGAATAAGAAAGAGTTGGTTAAGCAGAAGAGTAAGAGACAGAGGAGAAAATTTTTATGCAAAGGAAAAATAATAGGAAGAGGAGAAAGTGGAGGAAGAGGAAGAAGAGGAACGACTTAGGAATTATTGCTCACCAAGCGACACATTTACTCACCCACAGTTGATTACTTACTTACATACCTACCAACGGACGCGTCTTATTATAATTATGACCTGTCGCAAGCGGAGGGGTGCTTTTTTGACACCTGGAACAGCCGCCGTTCCGTTGGCTCACCGCCGAAAAGGCTAATTACGACTAGAGATGGGCCAATAATCGCGTGTAACCTGTTTGGGTGGTATCATGGTGGGGAGAGGGAAGAGCTGAGATTAATGGAAGGACGAACGGGAAATGACGTAAAGGAGAGAAGCGACAGCCAGGAACAAGAACGTGAATTACGCAGGAACTAGAATAAGAAGCGACAATGCGCATGCGCAGTGTAGGCGCAAATGAGAACATTGCGTGTAGGTCGTAAAGGAAGATACGGAGGGATAGACAGACAGACATAGACACAGACAGACAGTCAGGCAGACAGAGAGAAACAGCTGTGCAACGAAACAGACAAGCAGACAGAAAGATGGAAATCCACCAGGTATACACACACAGAGATGGGCTAGGATTAGCAGGGTCATATAGTAAAGCAAGGCTTAGAGCTAAGGCTGACAGAGATACACAGGCAGAGAAAGACAGGCAAGGACACAGAGACTCAAATGACACACAGCGGTACAAAGAAAGAGCAACAGAGAAGCAGACAAAGAATGAAAAAGCCAATAGCTTTTCGAGTCACATACAAAGAGCCTACACACAGGAGACTTTCCGAAAAGACGCTTTATATAAACATTCAGATAGGCCTACTTACAGATAGATTCAGGCAGACGCTGAGACGGACAGAACGAAATAAAGAAGCATACGAAGCAAGATCCGGAGAAGAGAAGCCAATGAAATGCTTGTCTCTCTCGTCTATAAATTGCTTGGTGACCTAATCCTCTTGGCCAATTCAGTGCAGTCCGTCTTCTGAATGGGTCTGAGTCTTAAGCCGTTTGAATGCCATTCAGCTAAGGAGGTCTTATGAGATCGGTGCGACAAAGATTAACCAAGTACCACCTCCAGACGACTTAACACTCGGACAGAGAGACAGATCGCTACACGGACAGACAGGCTGCAGACGGACAGATAGACGGACAGATAGGCAGACATAGAGTCTAGACAGGCCAGATACGCCGACAGATAGACGGACAGTGAGACGGACAGATAGACAGGGGGCAGATAGACGGACAGTGAGACGGACAGATAGACAGGCGGGCAGATAGACGGACATATAGTCTAGACAGGCCAGATACGCGGACAGATAGACGGACAGATAGACAGGGCAGGCAAACGGACAGATAGTCAGACGGACAGATAGGCAGGCCAGACAAGCGAACGGATAGACGGACAGATAGACGGACAGATAGACGGACAGATAGACGGACAGATAGACGGACAGATAGGCCGACCTATAGTCTAGACAGGCCAGACAAGCGAACAGATAGACGGACAGATAGACAGGGCAGGCAAACGGACAGATAGTCAGACGGACAGATAGGCAGGCCAGACAAGCGAACGGATAGACGGACAGATAGACGGACAGATAGACGGACAGATAGACGGACAGATAGACGGACAGATAGGCCGACCTATAGTCTAGACAGGCCAGACAAGCGAACAGATAGACGGACAGATAGACAGGGCAGGCAAACGGACAGATAGTCAGACGGACAGATAGGCAGGCCAGACAAGCGAACGGATAGACGGACAGTGAGACGGACAGATAGACGGACAGATAGGCAGACCTATAGTCTAGACAGGCCAGACAAGCGAACAGATAGACGGACAGATAGACGGACATACAGACAGGCGGGCAGATAGACGGACAGATGGATAGATAGTCAGGCGAACAGATAGACAGGCCAGACAAGCGAACAAATAGACGGACAGTGAGACGGACAGACAGACGAGCAGATAGACGGACATATAGACGGACAGATAGGCAGACAGATAGACAGGCCAGAGAAGAGGACATATAGACGAACAGAGAGACGTACAGATAGACGAACACACAAACAGTCGGACAGAGAAACGGACAAATAGACGGACAGAGAGACGGACAGATAAACAAGTCAGGCAGACTTATAGAGGCGAAAAGTCGGTAATCGAAAATAAAAGAGAGAAATGTTTCAGGGACTGATTGCACGCATGGCCACCGAATAAATGAATAAAACAATGAACGACTAATTAATAAAATAATGAATTAATGAATAAATTAGTAAGAAATGCATAATGAATGCATTAAATAAAGAAAGAATAAATTACGAATTAATTAAGTCATTAAGGAATAAACGAATGAGCGGAAGAAGTAAAGAATGGACGAAATTAATCGAATTAATGATTGATGAAACATGAGATTGTAAAACCGCATCCCTTGTGAGTTACTAAACAATTGTTATGATCCCTTTATTAATGTTAATTATATTATCAATGGGTCAGCCCATTGCCTTCTAGATACTATATATATATAGGTAGTATCTAGAAGGCAATGGTCAGAGCCATGGGTCAGCCCCGCCAAATGCCTCAACTGACTAACCTTCCGTTTCGACTGGAGCTGGAGGAAGTCTCTGGCTCCATCGGCATTCCCAGGAGTCTTCCTCTTCCACAGCCGACACCCTACGAACCCATAGGTCACCGTTATGACCCCCATCGGAAGCAGGTAGGCGAACGTCAGAATCACAAGGGTGTAGGTTCGACGCCAGAGATCGCTTGGCTCTGGCCACAGCTCCACGCAGTCCGTGATCTCCCTACAGGCGGAATTCTTCGATCGGATGGCCCGTCCAACGTACAGCTGGACCGAAGCGAACACAGAGGACACGATCCAAATCCACCCGACGACGGTGGAGGATCGAGGACCAGACGTTCGAGACTGGATCGGATGGATGACGGCCCGGTAACGATCGACGCTGATGGCTGTGATTGTTCCAACACTGGCCGTCACGGACAGCGTCTGTATGAAGAGGACGACTGGGCACATCGGCGCCGAGAAGATCCACTCGGCCATCAGGGTCTTGGAGAAGGTGAAGGGCATGCAGAAGGTCGCCATCAGAAGGTCGGCGAGGGCAAGGTTTATGAGGAAAGCGCCGAGGTCAGACTTCCAGCGTCTGGACATGGAGAAGACGGTGAGGAGAAGGAGATTGCCGACCGCTGAGAGAAGCGTCGTGAGGGTATAGACGCCGATCAGGAAGGCCTTGAAAACTGGATCGAGGGAGGTCTCAATGACGTATGCGCTGACGATGCATTGGTCCGTTGCGGAGGATTGTTCAGTCCATGAGTGGTCAGTCCATGACGAGGAGGGAGGGACGGAGGTGCAGTTGAAGGGTGGGACAGTGGTCAGCTCAGGAGGAGACGTCGACTGGATCAAGGACAACGTCAGAGCCATCTGTCCAGACCTAGTTGACGATCAGACTATTCTGTGAATAAGAAAATCATATTCACTCATATAATATTATAATCTAAACTTGTCTAATCTAGTCATATCTAAGCTTATCCAGTCTAAGTCACTCTAACTCAATCACATCCAATCTAATCCAAGCTCATCCTCTGACAGTTTGCATTTTCTTATAACTCAACCGAATCACCTTAAATAGACTACTCTTTACTTGTCAGCAGAAATGCGCCTGTGTCATTCTGTTATTGCAAATAAACGAATATTGATTGATTGATTGATTGATTGATTGATTGATTGATTGATTGATTGATCATTTAGTCGAATCACTTCTAACCTAATCTAATCTAATCCAGTCATTTACAATAATATTGTTCCAGTTGAGTTGTCTTCATCTGATCTAATCTAATATCTAAAAACAAAAAGCGTGTCAACTTGACCCTCTCCTCCATTTGTTTACATTTTAGATGATTTAGCTCCTTTTCTGGTTTATGAAGGGTCCTGGCGGCGCATCCGGTCGCCGCCAACATTCGTTCAGAGGAAACATGGTTATTAAACTTTTGCTGGTAAGGTCTCGTGTATTCGGGGATATAAGGCGCCCGAGCCCGATTCTGCGATGCCTTCTGAATTACCGAGCAATTACGCATTCCGGCAGTGTGATTCTCCTTACAGATTTTATTTTAGTTACAGTTATAGTTAATGATTTCTTATTTTAGTTAGAGTTACAGATATAGTTAGTATTATTTTTCGTCGTAGTTATAGTTATAGTTACTGGCTTTTTATTTTAGTTACTACTCATAGTTACAATAAGCAGTGTTTGGTATGAGTTAACTCAGATGAGTTTAAACTCACGAGTTAACTCACTTGCTGTGATTTATGAGTTTGAGTTAACTCATCTTAAAGAGTGTGAGTTATGAGTTTGAGTTAACTCATATTTTCTGTGAGTTTGAGTTATAACTCAATTATTTCAAACTCAACTCACTCGGCACATATTATGTTGAAACAAGCCGGTTTTTTAAATATCGGAACAGGCTGTCACACACCAACTTTTAAAAACTTCTGCTTAAAGCTAATACCAGTCATGTTTGAGATGTGAAACATGTGGACTGTGGTGTTTACTTTGACTCAGTAATAATAACCTGATTTATCCATTATCCCATTAATAATAATAACAGTTATACTAGTAATAATAAACTGATGATACCATTTCCTGGTAACTGTGTATTTGTACAACGTTCGATTAGAACGTGCTGGTATGAGACAAGTGAGTTGATGAGTTAACTCATTTAACAACTGAGTTTGAGTTAACTCATTTCACTTAGGATAAGTTGAGTTTGAGTTTAAACTCATTTTGAGGTGCATGAGTTGAGTTTTGATTTAACTCATTTCTTGTGTGAGTTTACCCAACACTGACAATAAGGCTACGTGAAATTGTCTACAGTCGCAGGAGCTGTGCATATTAAGACACGTTACATAATTTTCTTAGTGCTTCGAAAGGCTTTGAAGGATGGTGCATTCAGCTTTAGGAATAGGCTACACGTTACCTTGATGCCAAAAATTCATCAATTGTGATGATGTGAGGTACAGGAGCGTAGCTAGTAAAAAAATTTCGTTAAGGGTTTTAAGTTTTCCGGGGTTTCCATTGGAAATTGCCGTTTGTTTCTACAGTTTAGTTCTTAATAACAGTAATGCATTTGTTTGGGGCTGAACCACCCCTAAATACGTCCATGGGGGTAGCTATTTCATAGTGATCTGCTACTCTGTTTTTAATTACTGTTTTCACTTTGAAAAATAAAGAATAAATTACCCATACGATAATTATTGTATAAGCTGCAATAACACCCAATCTCGTGAATGCATTGTTCCTCTGTCTCGTATAGTATGAAAATATTGCATCAGCATAACAGCTATTTGGATCAATTTTATTTAATGCACGACACATAGCAGCTAGAAAGAAAGAGAGCCCGCAAAAATCACCAAACATATTGAAAAAAACAGCCATTGGCACAGTTGAGTCTGTTGATTTGACTGCATACTAATATCTCACCGGTTTTGATTGTCTTCGTGAGTTCCCTTCTATAAACCTCTTCCTATCACTCTCTGCAGCGCATACTTTTTGTATGTAGGTGGGTGGTGAGAGGTGATAATTGATGACTGAGTATATTAGTCGTTTTTGTGGTTTTTTTTGTGTTAACAAAAATAAAGATGAAGTTTAGTTAGTGTTATTTCCGTTATAGTTATAGTTATAGTTAATGATAATTTTTAGTTATAGTTATCGTTAACGAAATCATTTTATTTTCGTTAACGAACAGTTTCATTACCGTTATCGTTAACGAGAATCACACTAGCTTTCCGGGACGATCTCTAATATCTACAATGGTAGCTAGGCCTACATCCGATCGTCACTTCGTGGCCGTCGCCATGTTTCTGGAAACATCGACCAGCCGCGATTTCTACATGCTCCTCTCTAGGCCTTCCGAATTGGACAATAAAGATTACATCAACCACCATAATAATGTACTCGAGGACATACCGCGACCAAGTCCGATCCTGCGATGCCTACCGAGGGAGCCTCCTGGAATTACGCAATTTGGACGACTTCTAACACCAGCGTCACCGCGTGGCCGCCGCCATGTTTTTTTTAGCAACGAACAGTCGCGTTCTCCACGTGCTTCTCCGTAGGCCCACAGCATTGGACATAACAGATAACATCAAACACCAATATCGTCGCAGGAGTCTAATAGCGGTCGTTGTACATCCGACGCGTCGCCTTTGCAGCATCAACTGGTAAAGCCCATTAATCCAACATTCCTCTAACGTTCAACATCGTCGACCTGATGGATGGCGCCTAAAAGGCTGCCGTATTATTAGGCTACTTTATTATTATTAGCTTACAATATTACTATTTTTATGTGTTATTTTTCTAAAGTGTTTCTGTTTCGCGCTTTCGTGCAAGATTCCTATTTCTTTAGGCGCGTTAAAAATGACGGTAATAATAATAATAATAATAATAATAATAATAATAATAATAATAATAATAATAATAATAATAATAATAATAATAATAATAATAATAATAATAATAATAATAATAATAATAATAATAATAGTAATAATGTGTTTAACAGTTCACTCACTGAGGATTACCTCCGTCCCCTCCCAAAAAGAGCCATTCCCATTCCCATTCCCGACCTCGAAACAAATTGGGACCAAAATGCCAGTCAAAATTACCGGTCCATCATTCTTTCCTCTCGAAGATCCTTGAAAGACTAGTTTCCGCTCAGCTTCTTCCTTATTTTGAGCAAGTTTGCATTCAGAGGTCACCATTCCACAGAAACCGCCCTCTTGTCCTTTTTGTCTGACACATATACATAATATAGCCACTGACCAGTCTCTCTCTCTCTCTCTCTCTCTCTCTCTCTCTCTCTCTCTCTCTCTCTCTCTCTCTCTCTCTCTCTCTTGGCGCGTTTTGAGACTTTGACGTCCTTTCTGCTTTTGATAATTACGGTGGACCACGAGATTCTGCTTCCGTGATTGCAGTTATCCTGTAGTCTATCTGGTATTCCACTACTTTGGTTTAAATCCTACCTCACTGACGGCTCGCTGATGGTTGACTCTGGAGACTCCAGGACTCAGCTGGTTGGATTTAAAATAATTAAATTTGATGTTCCCTAGGGCTCGGCGCTCGGCCCCATCCTCTACATTCTCTTTACTGCCGACATCCCGCTTTTATTGACTAAACACAGGCAAATGGCCGTCTTTATGCAGATGATGCTCAGGCTTTCGTACATGGTCCATCATCGGATCAACTCTCGATGGTCCCTTCCGATGATTGTCTTGTTTCTGATCTTCACTATTGGATGTTGACTAACCGACTCACCTAAATGCTAAAAAGACTCAATTGATCTGGTTTGGGACTAGGCAACAGTTTGCTAAACTTGCCTTTCTATTTTCTGACTGAGAAATTCCCTGCTTACACAGACTCTTCTAGTGTCCGTGACCGGGATGTCACACTTGACTCCTCTCTAACGTTCACATATCCAACCTGACCCGCTCCTGCTTCTTTCAACTGAGACCGCTCAGAGCCGTCAGATGATCGGTCTCATCCTCTCTGTCTTTACCACCATCGTTCATGCATTTGTCTGTTGTTGCCTAGACTACTGAAACTCACTTTTATGGTCCTCTCTAAATAACGCCTTTTCCCCCTTCAGTCGGTCTTCAATTCTTCAGCTAGGCTCATAGCCCGACTACCTCGCTTTGTGCATATATATATCTGCATATAAGCTTGAAGACTTGCACTGGCTTCCTATCATTGCGCGTATCCAATACAAAATCCTTTTTCTGGCATATCGTAACAAATGGGTAGTGTTTATTCTACATTTTTTAACAATTCAGCTCACGTGGTTCAAATATAATATTGTCTAGTAACATATATTTATTTATTCACAAATATGTTCCTCCTAGATAAACATATAATTGAATTCTATCACTAATGTCCTTTCCAATTTGGCTGAATCACGTTCACGGTGACATGAGACTAAATTTCCTCGACACCACCCATCGTTGCACAGAATTCAAAGCAGATGTGTGACATTATCATTGCTCCAGATCATATGCATTATGCACGATTAGTCTTTGCCGACAACATAATTAACTTCATCACAACCGTCATTCAGTCATTATGAGAATTTATACAGCGCCCCTTCAAGAAACCTACTCAGGAGCGCTCCCAGCCCAGCCACAACTAAAGAAAAAAGACTTGAGATACTTATAAAACCCAATTGGGTTGATCAGAAGTAATGAATGCAGCTTTGGCGGGAGATCATTCCAGATGGACGGGTCCACACAACTGAGAAAGCTCGACGTTGTCTGGTACACAAGCGCGCCCGTGCAACTTAAAGTTCACCCCTTTGTTGCAGAGCGAAGCACCCGACGGGCCGATATGTCGGACACTGGGTGGTAGGGATGGGCCGATTAATCGTTCGGTAATCGGTTCGGGCCGGATTTAGTACTAACTTTCTTAATTGGTATTAATCGGAATCGGCGATCCCAGGCCTTAAAATCCGAATAACAAAACATTAATATTTTTGACCAAAAACAATTTCTTTTATCATTAATACAGAAATAATTACCTGTTTTGGCGACCTCCAGCTGTAATCTTTGATCTTTAATTATCATTGAAAGTTCGAACCCATCGTGCCAATACCATTTAATACAATTTAAACAATTTCTTTTATCATTAATACAGAAATAATTACTGTTTTGGCGACCTCCAGCTGTAATCTTTGATCTTTAATTATCATTGAAAGTTCAAGCCCATCGTGCCAATACCATTTAATAATTAAGATTGGATTTTCTTATTCTTTAGTTATTATAGGCCTACAATATGCGTTACATTTCCGTGGTTTGGTTTTATGGTTTATCTTCAATCATATATATATATATATATATATATATATATATATATATATATATATATATATATATAGCCTATATATATCTGAAAATAAAAATGAACCAGGATTTAGACCGAATGATGGAAGATGCAGACGTTAGACTCCTTCAAGCGGTCAACCGGAACTTTCAACATGTGCTTAGAGGCCTCTTTCCTCCGACCGTATGTAGGCCATATGCTCTGCGCCCTAGGCCTCATGAATTTGAACTGCCCAAAAAAGATGACCACAATTTCATCTCTAGGGTTCTATTTCGGACTATTCGGTGATTTTAAGATTTAACTCTCAATCTGACTAAAGGCATACACTTATAGTTTTTAATTTCATTACCTTCATTATCCCATGTAAACAAGTTGCGGTATGTCAACTTAGTATTTTTAATAAACGAAATCTACTACTATTTCCGCTTAATCGGATCGGAATAGGAATCGGTGAAAAAAGTCAATCGGCTCATTCGTACTGGGCGGCAAAGATCGCGCAAGTAAGATGGCGCACAACCAAGAACACAGAGAGAAACCAGTGCAGCAATGTGATATGAGCTCCGCTTAGATACATCATCATAATGATGATCATCATGGTCGTCGTCATTATCATAATAATCACAATCATTATCATAGTAGAAGTAGTAGTAGTAGTAGTAGTAGTAGTAGTAGTTACAGTAGTAGTAGCAGCAGCAGCAGCAGCAGCAGCAGCAGCAGCAGCAGCAGCAGCAGCAGTAGTAGTAGTAGTAGTAGTAGTAGTAGTAGTAATAATAATAATAATAATAATCATCATCATCATCGTCATCATCATCATCATCATCATCACTATCATAGTCGCCATCATCATCGCCTGAATCATTGCCACAATTTTCCACCGCACCTTCATCACCAGCAGTAGTATCTTAAATCACCATCATCGACGTCATCTTGTCATTACAATAACGATTCATCATCCTCTGTAGCATGTTTAATGCCTGTCGTCATTAAAGACAATGACCGTCTTGGCACTGATTGGTGTCGCGGCTGTCGCCTTACCTGGCAATAAGCTATTTGTTCCAGACAGATGAGATCGGTTCTTGGTAGGGAGGAGAAGATGAAGGTAGATGCAAAAGTCCCTGTGCATTCATCTGTTAGTCCGTCTCTCTGTCCATCGGTCTTTATTTCTCTTGAACAGTGCAATGGGTGTAGCCTACCTTGAGATTTTCTAATTCTTTGCACTTGCGTTTAACCGTTATTCCACTCTGTTCTACTCTTTATTCTATTCTGCTCTAATCTAATCTAATCCAGTCATCTCCAATATTATTGTCCCAATTGAATTGTCTTAATTCAGTCATTTCCAATATTATTGTCCCAATTGTCCCAATTGAATTGTCTTAATTCAGTCATTTCCAATATTATTGTCCCAATTGAATTGTCTTAATTCAGTCATTTCCAATATTATTGTCCCAATTGAATTGTCTTAATTCAGTCATTTCCAATATTATTGTCCCAATTGAATTGTCTTAATTCAGTCATTTCCAATATTATTGTCCCAATTGAATTGTCTTAATTCAGTCATTTCCAATATTATTGTCCCAATTGAGTTGTCTTAATTCAGTCATTTCCAATTGTTCCAATTGAGTTGTCTTCAATTGATCTTAACTAATCTGATATCTAAAAATTAAAAAGCGTGTGAACTTGATCCTCTTCCTCCATTTGTTAACATTTTAGATGATTTGGCTCCTTTTCTGGTTTATCTAATTAGCAGGTCACTCACTGAGGATTATCTCCCTGCCTCCCAAAACCGGGCCATCAATCTACCGAACCTGAAAAACAAAATTTGGACTGGCAGTCAAAATTACCGGCCCTACTTTCGAAAACACCTTGAGAGACTAGTTTCGGTTCAGCGTCTTCCCTATTTTGAGTCAGTTTGGCTCCTGCCGTCAGCCCAATGTGGATTCAGAGGTCACCATTCCACAGGAACCCTTTTATCCCTTTTGTCACACACACACACACACACACACGCACACACACACACGCACACATGCACGCACGCATACACACACGTAGCCATTGACCAGTCTCATCTCTCTCTCTCTCTCTCTCTCTCTCTGTCTCTGTCTGTCTGTCTGTCTGTCTGTCTGTCTGTCTGTCTGTCTGTCTGTCTGTCTGTCTGTCTGTCTGTCTCTCTCTCTCTTTCTCTTTTGGCGCGTCTTGACGTCTCTTCTGCTTTTGAGCTGGTGGATCACGAGATTCTGCTTCAGTGGTTGTAGTTATCCTGTGACCTATCTGGTATACTTCTCCTCCTTTGGTTTAAATCCTACCTCACTGACCGCTCGCAGATGGTTGTCCTTGGAGACCCAGGACTCACTGGTCCATTCCATTGATTATCTTGTTTCGGATCTTGACTATTGGATGTCAACTATGCGAAAGCCGTTATTCGCATCCTCATCGCTCATTGCGCTCTGCTGATCGCCTTGATCTTTTTGCTCCCAAGACTAGGACTGCTCTGGCCCAACATCGGGCGTTTGCTGTGTTGGGTCCCTCCAATTGGAACGACCCTCCTCCCTCACTAAGGGTTAAACTAATGACTGGTTTTCCTCATCGGTCTCTCATTCTTTAGGCGTTTCTTAATCCTCTGTGTTTCCATGTTGAGAGCGCCTCTGAATAGTAATTCTGCGAGAGGCGCTATATAAATCTATGGATACGATCTGATTTATTCTAATCTGGTCTAGTCATATCAAATCTAATCCTATATAATCTGATCCAATCCGGTGCAGTCTAATCAAATCTAATACATGGTTGTGTATCACACAACACTGCAGACTATAGTCTATAGTCAGGTCAAATCAGGTCAAATCAAATCTAGTTGAATCTAATCTAGTCTAGTCTAATACATGTCAATCTAGTCTATACTCTATATACTCTGGAGTGAAGTCTACTGTCTTGCCTGCAGTTTTATCTAGTTCAATCTAATTCAATTCCGTCAGCAGATAAAAGCGGAGAAAGATGGACAAATAGACAGAGTAACAGAAAAGCACACACACACACACACACACACACACACACACACACACACACACACACACACACACACACACACACACACACACACACACACACACTTATAGACATGCAGATGGAGCGGATAAGCGTAACGACTATAGGGGAGATCGGGGTTGGTTGCAACAAATTTCATATATTCGTGTGCCATTTTTTATTTTTGGAACAACCTACAACCATTTTAGCCAATAAATATCCTTTATATCTCAGCACCAAAACAAGCTATAGTGAGTGACGATCTCAGTGACCAAAGATGTAGCCCCAATAGCTAACTGAACAGAGGGCTTCGAAGTGTTGCAACCAACCCCGGGCCGGTGTTGGTTGCAACGACCCTGGGGGAAGATTGCAACAGTATTGAAAGTAGTCTAATTATTCAACTGAGGCAGCATTGCAGAGGGCCTACTGAGGCCTGCCTACATATAAGAATATAATAAATTGAATAATTTCAAAATTAAATCCAATCAAACGCATCAATCAAGATTTATAACTGTTTTGCTGCAATAATCGTCATGCAAAATGTCCGATATCTATACTCGATAGGTGTATAGTCTCCGTAGCACGCTAGTTTACTTCTACCTATTTAGGCTTATGCAAAATGTCCGATATCTATACTCGATAGGTGTATAGCCTCCGTAGCACGCTAGTTTACTTCTACCTATTTAGGCTTATAATGTTCAAGATGTAATTAAAAATTGTAGAGCTTTTTCAAGCCTTAAAATTGTAACCAGAAAGTGAAAACGGGAATGTTATCTGTCTACTGACTCGCTTAGTGCCACCCATTATTAACAGACTAGGCAGTTTCTTCATATACGATATACGAACCACAGAATGAGCTGTATTTTTAAGTCCTTGAAGTTTGGCCAGCACGTAATCACCTTGCTTTAAACGATCGTCACGTACAGAGTAACCATCATCATCTTCCACATACCGTTTTTCATCAAGATAATCGGCACTGTCAGATGACCTATCTTGTAGGCCTACACAAAACCTTTTCCATAATCGTCATCATTTCTATCACTGTCAGATTCTTCACTATCTGCCTTATTTAAAATTCGTCTCTTACATCATGGTATGTTGATTTGCTTTTCTTTCGTTCTTAGAATCTATTCGGCTTGACGACTGACTACGCACCGGTTGATTGGTGATGCTCGAAGACTGACTATAGGCACCGGTTGATTGGTGATGCTCGAAGACTGACTAGGCACCGGTTGACTGACCTTAGACTGAGGCTTCGTCAATCTCTTTGATTCACTGGACTTGTCTAGGGTTCTTTTGCTTCTGTATAGGTTTTTGTTCTTTTAGAAGCAGTAACTGCTTTGACGGCGAGTTCCTCCATCTATAATGCTCTTTTGTTCGAGTGTCTGTGAGTAACTGAGATTGCCCTAATTGTGACGAGCAGGCCTATGATGAACACGATTTATTGAAATAAATGCATGGGGTTGGTTGCAACATGTTGCAACCAAACCAGATTAAAATGTTGCTACCAACCCCGAAGCAATGCATAGACATTGTTATAGAAAAAGTTTATCGACAACGTTGGTTTTAAATAAAATGACTAAATGCATTTTCAAGCCCAATTCATTGTCCAACTTATGGCATCAAACAACACTAAATTGCTTCAAAACATTAAGCTACATTATGAAAACACACAAAAACCGCAAAATTTACTTTTGATTGCCGAAAATACATTTTTAATTTTTTCGATAGTTCTAATCAACTGCCTACCAAGAAATTAGGTTACATTGACCTAAATAATTATATTCTTTACAAGGTAGGTGATTTAATTTTACGCTGCGATTATTTAACGCTTAACTAGCGATAGTGCTGCAGGCTGCAAACAACACCTGCTGCATCCAACCCCGGTCTCCCCTAGTATATGCAGACATTTATTTCCGCATTTATAAATTATCGAGTCTTTTAAGATTCGGCGTAGGCCTATCATAGAAATTTTTTGGTTTTTATTCAAAATTTGTTTTTGACAGTTCAGCTCACATGGTTCAAATATACATGTAATAATATGTAGCAATATATCTATTTATTCACGAATACGTTCCTCCAAGATAAACATTTAGGCCTAATTGAATTCTATCACTTAATAATTAATATCCTTTCCAATTTGGCTGAATCACGTTCACGGTGCCCTGGGACCAAATTCCCTTCATCCCACCGCTCATTGCACAGAATTCAAAGCAAACCATATTCATGATTAGTCGTAGCCATCATCGTCTTTAATTTCATAATAGCCGTCATCATGATGATCATCATCATGGTCGTCGTCGTTGTCATAATAATCACAATCACTATCATAGTAGAAGTAATAATAATAATAATAATAATAATAATAATAATAATAATAATAATAATAATAATAATAATAATAAAATAATAATAATAATAATAATAATCATCATCATCATCATTATCATCATCATCATCACTGTCATAGTCGCCATCATCATCGTCTTATGCATTGTCACTATCTTCCAATCATCATCATCAGCAGTAGCATCCTAACTCACCATCATCGACATGATCGCTTAATGCCTGTCGTCATTAAAGACAATGACCGTCTTGGCACTGATTGGTGTCGCCTTACCTGGCAATAAGCTATTTGTTCCAGACAGATGAGATCGGTTCTTGGTAGGGAGGAGAAGATGAAGGTAGATGCAAAAGTCCCTGTGCATTCATCTGTTAGTCCGTCTCTCTGTCCATCGGTCTTTGCTTTTCTTGAACAGTGCAATGGGTGTAGCCTACCTTGAGATTTTCTAATTCTTTGCACTTGCGTTTACCCGTTATTCCACTCTGTTCTACTCTTTATTCTATTCTACTCTACTTTTCTCTGTTCTTTTCAACCGCAATAGTTCCGTTGACTTCAGCCGTTGTAGAAATCGCATTCAATAGCTAAAGATTCCGTTAAAACTCAACCGTAATGAACCACGCATTCATGTTCCATAAAATAACCAACCGTGGTCGAACTGGCATTCAACCGAAAACCGTTCCTAGTAACTCGACCGCGCAGTAACTCGCTAATGCTTTGCGCCGCGAACGACGTAAGCTACGTTGCGTCGGAAACCAGTCGAGCAACAGGAGCATATATTGCGGTAGAGTCAACACTCCATCTATATCGGCAGGAGTGACTGTTGCGCAAATGACGGCCTCACTGACTCTCATCACTCAAACGCCAGAGGACGTACACCTACGCTCGTCTGTCTGTCTGTGCGTGTCTTTCTGAATCTGTCCCTGGGGACTGAATGCCTGTTGAATAGTGAGTAGACGTGCAATCGACACGCAATGCTTCAGAACAGGAGGCGTGAAATGTGAACCGAAATAATTCCATTACCTCGTTTCAGACAGGCAGGTAGGCAGACAGACAGCCAGACAGGCAGGCAGACGGGCAGACAGACAGGCAGGTGGGCAGGCAGGCAGACGGGCAGACAGACAGGCAGGTGGGCAGGCATGCAGACGGGCAGGCAGGCAGGCAGGCGGGCAGGCAGGCAGACGGGCAGACGGGCAGACAGGCAGGCAGACAGGCAGGCAGACGGGCAGACAGGCAGGCAAACCAGACGGGCAGACAGGCAGTGACTGAAACTGGGAAATTATATATATATGTATAAGCTACTAACTTTCAAAGCACTGTACTAACCATACTGCATAGAACATCGATCGATGGTCGCTTAATTGGCCTAGTTAGCCACATTGGTTAGAGCGTATTAGCTGCTTCTCGTGCATCTCTGTTTTAGAGAGCGTGCGTGCGGATCACGGTTCGCCTCCCGAGGGTTGCTAATCTAAATCTCGGTCGGTGCACGAAGACCTCAAAATGGCGTGCCTGAGTCTTCAATTCAGGCGGGCATCGGAGGATCTCACCCGATCGATTTATTGAAAAATGAGCAGGGTCGAAACCATAATTGTGCGGTCGTTATATAGAAACTTTAATGCTACATTTACATTTGAGTGAACCAGCAGTCGAATCATAATCGACCAGAGAAGCCCCGTCAAAATCCGATAAGTCAGAGAAACGACAGGTATAATAACGCAACAACGGTGGCCAAGCCATGGCTAAAGCAGTCTAACAGGTGCATTTTAAGCTTATTTCTGAACTACGGTCGAGAAGCCTTACGCCAGCCACTAAGAACGCTCAAGAGCATAATGCTTTACTTGGTACGAGGCAAATAAAGAGTCCGAATATCCGATGATCGAGTGCTGTTACTGCCGTATATATGAGGAGTGAACAAGGAACGGAGAAAGGCTTATTTAGATGCAATGCTTTTGAGCTATAAAAGAAATTTTAAACTGAATTCTTTGCTCAATGGATAGATAGCCAAAGAATGAATGCAATATTGGTTTAAGAGGATCACACTTAGGGCTTTTCATTTTGGCTCTGACAGGTCTGCCTAGAGAATTTTGAACGACTTGCAGTTTGCTCAAGTCTCTTTTAGCGATACCGATGAGAAGTTAGTTGCTTTAGTCGAGTTTTGACATGCGCAGAAAATGACTCAGTGGAGTCAAAGGTTAAGGATAATTGCGTGCGCGTTCTGAACAATCAATATTGAATGAAAACAGTAGCTTGATATCGTCGACACACAAATGATTGTCTATAGAGAGCTTTCAGTGCGCAATGAACCGTCTGAAGCTGCATATTCAAATCACACAAATAATTTACCTGTGTAATCCGACTATCAAAAGTTTTAACTGTCAATAATCTAGCTCCGCTCGCTTACGCTGTCTTTAAATCAAATGGCAACTCACATAATTATGTCGCCCAAAATCATTGTCATTATCGGCAATCAACCACGTGTCATGCTAAAGAACTTTTAGTAGAACCTACACTTCCAAATCTTGTTGGCATGCACAACCTTCTTTCCATTATCACCCAATGTAAATCACGTATAAGTGTTTCAACCATTATGTAGGCTACAGCATTACACCGTCTGTGCCAATGTGACATTTATTCGTGGAAGTTGGCAGTCTAATTGATGGTGTGCAGCGGAGCGCGACGATCCGGAGGGTCTTGCAGGGTGGAGGAATCATCGTAGAATAAAGGGCTTGCTCAGGGTCAGGAGAAGACTGAGGGATGGTGTTATTTAAAAGAGTTCCATAGTAAAGGGCTTCTGGGTGAATGCTTCCAGATTGAATGAAGTGTGCGAAGCATCGGCGCTTCACAACACCATGACACCACGAGCCAATGACACTGTTTTGGTCGATGCATGGGCGTGTTCATCTATGTATAAAAAGTATATACACGACGGTCTTGTCCTGTAACATATACATTTTATGAAATTTATATAGGACGCGCCTTATACATTGACAATATATTTCTGTATAAGGTTTACAAACTTTACATATTATGTTGCATTATAACATAACGGCTCGCTTGGACTTCTTTTCGGCTTTGGAGGGAAACATTTTCTTTGCCCTTATATCTACGCATGCATCCATCAAAATAAAGATTAATTTTCCGAGGTTGGAAAAGACGTTGCATGGAGAAAAGTCAACTGTATAAAGACTTAACATCAGCAAGGCTTCCATAATATATGCATCTCATGTTTTTGCTTATAAAACGTGTGTTTTGCAATATATAATTCTATTGCATATATATGTCCCAATGAATATATATACAAATATATATATACTCTCTGTTTCTGTGTATATTCGGGGGAAATAAATGTAAACAAAATTAATGGATAGGCCTACCTGATCAGAATATATATATACATATTCTGCATGCATGTGTATGCTATTTGGCTCTCTGTATCCTTCATAGACCTACACGCGTGGCTGCAGTCAAGCTGGAAACAATTCCGGACGGTAACTAATGGATCTCTGGGGAAATCTAATATGTAAGGATGGAGCTACAAATACGACAAGAAAGATCCGGTAAACCGGGAAAACAAACGTTCAGACGGTCTATCTATCGGATATATATGTCTCATAAACCTAATGGGTAAAATATATATATTTAGACTCGCAAATATACGCGAATACATAGGATACATACATACATAGGGTAACCATGAGAAAGACCAAGTTTATATATTTCAATACACGCATTAGAGACACTCCAGGGATGTCCATCCAACTTAATTAGTTGAGAACGCGGTTGGCATACACTGAGAAATAGCAATGCGCACAGGTGAACGCTGAGAACAGAAAATCAGGCTAAAAGAAGCGAAGAACGTCCGACACGGAAAAGGAAGATGAATTTAACGATGAAAACAGCCGTATTTTACAGAATGATTCCCGTCGACTCCGTGATTCAGTGAATGATTTCGATGGAACTGTTTTCACGACGTATACGAACACGCCATCTCGAAGACCTAATAGTCACTTATCGTTATACGCGTTCGCGTGAGTTGCGGCGATTTTGTCCGTGAAAATACGAATGGCAATAAATGTCAGTCAAACAGTGGACAGCAATTAGCGGTTTAACGGTCGGGCGCTTATTGTGCGCAACAACATTGTACATGTAGATGTGTATCTCGGACATTTCCAGCCAACACACAAAAGCAGCATTAAGGAGATGAGCTATTTACCGGCTTCATAGCAAATGACGTCCACTAGAACCAGGTTGTTGATCGATTTCGGTGTCACGTCGAATTGCAGGAAGACTACTTAAGCCGAGATATATACACAGCATGGAGCTATACGGTGGAAATTGCTGATGCTGGTGGTCATGGGATGTTGCAAAAACGGAACCAGTTAAGATAGGTTGAATAGTTTGGTTTTCAGCCTTAAGTGAAATGCTGCGTGAGAGAGGGCAATTATTAGAGGAGTGCAGCTGAGTTTGACAGACGAGAGACGGGAATAAGCCAACTGCCGTATACAGTTCGAGAGTTCTTTCAAAGAGCTGGTGCAACATAAATTCAGAAGCGTTTGCAGAAGTTTGCAGAGCAGCAGTAGACTGGATGCCGAGAACGAGCTCAGACCTGCAGCTAGGGCGGTTGGATAATGAATGGCTGGCTCACAGTTAAACGCACTCATCAATCACAGGTTGTTGTCCACCGTTAGCACTAGAGATCCCAGCTGCAGCGCTATACACCGGGAGCTGATGACAACACACGTTAAACTATTTATATCGCTACAAATTTGGTGGTTTCGCTTAATCGCTTATGAACTCTAGTAAGGTGGATCGCAGACAGCATAACGCGACAGCATCGCGCTCCTGCATGAGTAGTAGGCCTAACCTTGAAGGGGCGATATATAAATCTTCGTAATGAATGAATGAACGTAACGTAACGATAAAGGTATTATTTGGTAGTAAAACCCTTACCGAACATCAAATGTTTTTGTAGAACTGTTAACCTCGTTTCACAAACTCTAGATCAGTGCAGTGGCCGGATACAAGTCGACTGATGAGATGTATGTGGCTAAGGGTGAGCCACCGTCAATCCCAGCTGATCTCAGCCAATGATTGCCTGTACAACCTCGACCGCAGACTAATGACCTTGATCTTTATGTCATAAATCGACCTCGGTCTCGGCCACTGACACGAAACGAATCGTTCCGTCGATCATAAAACATGTTTTTATAGCGCCTGATGACCTTCGCCCGGCACCAGATCCATTTCTTCCTCCGAACAGTCGAACACCCATTGTCTATTAGAACGACTAATTTGTTTCACCGTCCGTAGGCCTAGTATATAATTGGTGTCAGTTGTAGTACATATATTTTGTTGTCATTATCAGGAACAGCAACGTTTAATGAATCGAATATGATATATACTGCAACATTATTGCAAGAATAAACCATAAAATTTAGTATATTCCTCACTGGTAAAAATCGTCCCAATGCGGGCCACCATGGCCTGCATTGGGACAATGCATATAAAGGGCATTGGATCAAGCAACTGATCGTGTTCTAATCATGTTCAACAGAGTGTAACAGATCATACTGCAGTTGAAGATGATATTCTGTTTCACAAAATATACAGTAAATTATTATTATTTTTTACCTACGTTCCTCAGATCCATCAGGAATTAAAAACCTATTATTAGTGGGAGAGCGTGTCCTCCATTGGGTCAATTTTTTTCATTTTAATGCATAAAATTGGTGTTAGTTTTAATATATATTTGTTGTTACAATATATTATGTCGCCCATGTTCGCTACCACAGTTTTCTAATTCTATGGTAAAGTAAGTTCAAGTGGGGTACAGCAAAAATAGATAGCAGCGGCACTGGCAGCCGCAATTGGGATGCTGTTGATTGCTGGAAACTACTACTGGGACAAATTTACGTCGTGAAGCAAACCTTCTTCACTGGCGAATGAATCGGAATGATCCGTGAACGTTTGTACAGACTTCAATTCGAGACCGATCGTCTCTTGGTCCACTTCTGCACGAGCCCAACCTTCGTCCTCTGCAGCTGATGCTTCTGTTGGGCATTCCGTTCTGTTGCGACACAACGAAACGGTTTCCTCTCGTCCTTTACGATCCTCGACCAGTTTTTGGGTGACTTAGTCAAGAAACTCCTTTTTAGCCAGTCGACGTTGCTTCTCAAAGGACATCAACTCTATAGCCTAAATCTCGAAATATTGTCTTTCATATTGCGAAACACAATCAGCCTGAATCAGGCAACCCAGTGGCGTAACGAAGGGTTTCAGCACCCAGGGGCAAGGTTCGATGACTGCGCCCCGTTTAATTTTCTTGTTGACTTTTAATCGTTCTTGTCATAATACTGTGTACCACTGAAAGCTAATTTTGCGCCCCTCTGGTGCTGCACTCGGGGCGGCTGCCCCTCTGCCCACCCCCACCCCGTCGTTACGCCACTAAGGCACCCTACCCTGCTGTCTACAAATGGTCGACCGAACCAGAAGAATGTAAACCAGTTAACATTGAATTGATCACATAAATTCTATTTAAGGTTCAAAATTGCATCAGACAAATTTTAGACAAGCATTAATAATGCTTTGAGTTTAGAATAGGACAATTCGTTCATGATGATATATTGTATTTGTCAAACTCTGGCTGGCAGGCCATAAACCTTCAGTCTGCATATAAGATTTATAAGTAATAACATTTTAATTTAAATATTTCAAGATATGAACAAAAATTATGTGACAGGTTGATCCTAAGTTCATCAGTTCGGTTAGTTTATTTATAATATTTTGAAGATCTATGTTTTAATTTAATGTAATATTATAATTAAGTCTTTCTTTCTTTGCAACCCCGCTATCCAATAATTAATTGCCAACGCTCGATCAAAGCAGCGCTGGCAGATGATTTAGACCAGTAGGCCTAACCTAAGTTTTATGGGCGCCCTTAATTAGTAGAGTCTACATGTAGGTCTACATAAATTCCACGTCCAAAACATAACAAGCTAAAAGAGAGATCTAGACAGTGAGAAAAACTTATACGTAAGAGTCGGAAACGGGTTAACCAGGGAGTCAATACGGTTGATATATAGACTGCACACACTGTATGTGTGTCGCATAATACAGCTCAGATAGTCTACTTACGTGCGTGATAGGGCCCCTTGTGCTTAAGTCGGTCGTGAAAGTCTGTGTGCAAAACGCGTAGTTTATAGCTAGAGGATTTTCACTATCAGAGTTCCATAGAGAGCCTTATCCGTTCGCAGAACTGTGTGTGAATTGTACAAAATTACTTCTGAATGACTCGCACATGCCAATAGGCTAGAGGCCTATTGTTATCATTGTATCTGCAGTTTATGTGAGTTCTTTCAAGTCGAGAGATGAAGCTGTCCAGGAAAATTTATCGTACAATCTCAGCTTTTAGCTGTTAGGCCTACTCGACCTTTCGAAAGCAGACAAAGCAAATGGCATCATTCAGTGAGGATTACAGTCTGAAGACCAGTATCGCAACAGGAATCGGCCACCTTGAAATTGTCGACCGCCATTAAGCAAAGCAGTTTAATACCTTCTGAAAACACGCCATGGTTATAACTTGGAGCAGACCGAAAGACCGAACGCTGTAACAACATCGATACGACTTCAGATGGCTTCGCTGCATACGATATCTTTGGCTAGAATACTTATAGATGCGAGAAACGACAATGCCGTCACTCACGCGATCGTTCTCGTTCGTTTCTGCATCTACACGACCCTAGGTGGCGTCAGTTGACGAGGGGGCGTGGCTAGGTATGGCGCTAGAAGATTATGGCTTTGGAATGACGTCGACTGTCATGCGTATAGAATTAAATGTCGAGTCATGCTGTCGCGTTGGAAATCATTACGTTGACTTGTCTGTCTGTCTGTCTGTCTGTCTGTCTACATGGCCATTCGTCTGCCTTTATGTCTATGTCTCTATGCCTCTCTTTATGTGACTGTCTGTCTACATGGTTGTGTGCCTGAATGAGTAAAAGATAAAGAAGGTGATGATGAGTATAATTATGGTAATACGGATGAGAGAAGAGGAAGAACAGAATACCCACTGATTTAAGTCCCCTTCTGAGCCTTCTCTGCCACTGACGATATGGATTACATGCGTGACGAAGTGGCTTCTGATCGTCTCTGCACAAAGGGATCTCTCCTTCCCTCCTTCCCTCCTTCCCTCCGACGGATTGCTGGCTGTTGTGTGTAGGCATCCGTTTTCTGCTGAAGACCTTCGTCGCCTGACAAAGTGATACATCACCGCCGTTTCTTATAAAGGACTTCTTTTATGACTGATTGCCATTTCTGCATTTATTATGTTTTACTTCCATGGGTGAGGGTAGACTCCATTAATTGCTCTCAGAAGTGGGTCCATCATGGCTAATTATCGACCGACGGACCTAAAATTTATTCTGCCCGTCCAAAATGATTGAAAGCGTTGTCTTTTCCCAAATTGCGTCCTAACTTGATTGCAACCATTGGCGTCCGCAGGGAGGGGGCCCAAAGGGATGTGCGTCCCCTGGATTTTGCGCATATTTGCAGAGAGATTTTGATTATTTGGTTAATTATGATTATTACTACACGATTTTCAACGTGATTATTGGAAAAGCATTAAATTCTTAGGGTAGCCTAATTATTCAAAATTAACCCAGGAAGCGTAAGATTAGGCCATACTTAGTACGGTAGCAGTGTACCGACCGTTAAAATACGGTACGCTCTACAAGTTGGACTATATCGTTGTTTAGGCGTATTTTGAAAATTTTACGTATAAAGTTCTCTCTAGGTAATATGGAAATTTATATTGTCAATCCCGAGACGGCGAAATGCTTTCAGTCGTCTCGGTTAATTGGTATCGTAAGCTTATTCCATTTACCAGCGGCTCTTGTGTTGCTTTTAGCCGATCGATGCTAGATAACAGGTCCGGCAGGTTAACCGCGTAGTCAAGACGTTAGGCTATACGTATGCATATATATATATATATATATATTTATATATAACATAAAAAATATGTATAAATATATAAACATATATAATTGACACTGGCTGGAGCGACAGTCGCTGACTAAGTAATCAGTTTCTTCCCTTAGATGCCAACTAACACCAGAGGATCCAGCGCCGATGGGAGCGATCGTCGAGGGTGGAGTGATCGGTTACTTTCGACACCCTATTTAGTCCCTGTGACTATTTAAAAGTTTGCGCCCCCTTAGAAAATTTTCTGCAGACGCCCATGATTGCAACTCCCTTTTACCTCTCCACAAGTCGGGATTCAATTTCATATAGGCCTAGGTCTATACAGATAATAATAATAATAATAATAATAATAATAATAATAATAATAATAATAATAATAATAATAATAATAATAATAATAATAATAATAATAATAGAGATTTGAGTGCCGTAGTTCGTAAGCAGTCGATGACTCGAAGCAACGATTCAGAAGATTGTACGGAAACTCTTAATACGCGCCTACTCGCTGATGAGTTTTGGGCTTCTGCTCAGAAATTCAGAAGCTGGTAACATTGCTGGCTCTTTATTAGGCTATGTTAGCGCCGATTTTGACACCGTAGATCATTTTATTCTTCTACAGCGCTTGGCGACCTCTTTTGGCATCTTTGGACTACCGCTCAGTTGCATAATTATTATGCATCGTCCTCCCCTACCGCTCACAGGCTGGTATCTTCGGGCCTACGCGTTCTTGGCGTTCTCCTCAGCACCTCTACTTTTTGGTCTCCCGCTTCTTTATGTACTTCACGCGGCTGATTTGAGTCGCGTTCTATCCGAAAAAGGAGTTACCTCTCATCAATATGCTGATGACACCCAAATGAGTTGGTTTTTTGATGAATTTAAAGACAGGTGATTAGAAGACATCCATAGATATTGAGAAAGAACGTCAATTTGACTAGCAAGACGGAATTGAGCACAACGAGACCCACGAACATACGCCTCGACATCATCAGCAAAGAGATGACCGATAGCCGAATGATTTGGAAAAAGGGAAGGAACGTCAGCCGTGTATAAAACGAATAAGATGGGCCAAGGACAGAACGCTGAGGAACCCATGGATGGAGAGTGTAGTGAGATCGGCCAAGACTATATTAATATTAGTATATAATTATATGTTAGTTTAGATTTTATATAAAGTTGCCATTATGAATGTTTAAGATTGTAGCAAGTATAAGAAAATGATTGACAGCCGACAGCTGACGACATACGTAGGGGAGCGGAGGCGAAGGCCACGCCTGTCAAAGGGTGAAGGAGAGAGAAGGCAGATTTGGAGAGAGAGGGATTCTCGAGGGAACGAAGAGAGCGAAAAAGGAGGGTCAAGGAGAGGGCCAAGGGAGCAGGATCGGAGGGATGCGAGTGCGGACCTCTAAAACGACAACCTGACTCTGATAATTACTGTTCTGTAAATACGCCATGTATATACATATATTTCTCGTCTGTCTATAAGAATTTCGTCAAGTGAAGCGTCTCGTGTGTCTCTGCGTGATTAAATCCACGCCTAAATATACTTAGCCGAAGTTAAGCCTGCGCTCAGCCACGTAACACCGCTACCACCATAACTGAAAGGATAGTGCAAGGAAAATCTTTTTCAGTACATTGTGCCAGCAGGGATTCACGATATTTGCAGAGAGACCGAACGAAGACTCGCGGAATAGACAGTCCGAGGAATAGACGAACAGAACAACGGAAGCGAGACGACGCGGGATAACCAGGGAACTTCTCAACGGACTGAACGCGGCGGCTTCTTTGGGACCACACGTTCTGCTCCTGGAGAAAACGCAAAGGAGAGGAAGAAGACGGATCGAAGGAACAGACGAACAAGACAGCGAGGGAGACGGACGATTCAATCGAAGGAAACGACCAACTGGAGTCGGACGAAACGGATCGAAGGGAACGAACGATTCATCCGACGCAAGGAGACTCTAGTACCTCTGAAAACCCATTCCAGCGGAAGCGGCGGCCTCTTCGGAGCTACACTTCAGACAAAGCTGATAAACCATCGGGTGAGCAGAGTCCAAGTTGTTAAAATTATTGTCAACCGTCATAAAACTGCTAATTGGTTGGTGATTGAAGGGTTATTGAAAACCCGTAGCAATCTGAACTGTGTGAAAGGATTATATAGATATTGTACGAAAGCGTAGCAATTTTTCAGTTTTGCCCTGTTGGCAGAGAGATTATTAAGATTTTGTTTGCCACGTTGGCAGTGTGATCGGTATAGTTACTTTAGTATAAGCCCCGTTGGCTGTATACGCGTCAGTTGGTTGAGGAATAATAAAGGCAGAATTAAACCCTTCTGTGCCAGTGCAGTCAGCATGTTTGGAAAGATGAAGAGAGGAGAGTTGGGCGAGGAATGCGAAAAGAGAGGAATCGAGTGGAACGGTCTTACTCGAAAGGGGATGATCGAGAGACTGGAAGAGTATGAGAAGGAAGAAGGGAGTGGAGAAGGAACGGAGAATGAAGGGACAGAGGAAGACGAACGCAGCAGGGATCAGTTGAAGCTCGAACTGATTAGAGCAGAGAAGGAAAGGATGGAGACTGAAATGGCGTTGAATCAGCAAAGAGTGCAATTGGGTCTATTGCAGACTGCTACATCTGTTCCTGCGACCGACCTACCTAACTCTGTAAACTTTTCTAAACTTCCTTCAATGGGCGACGGAGAGGATTTAGCGTCGTATTTTCATTCGTTTGAGAAGGTAGCGAGCCTACAAGGCATCGATGAAAGTAAGTGGGCAAGAATCCTACCCTCACTTTTAAACCCAGCTATACGGTTGCACTACAACAGACTAAAAACTGAGACTTGCGCAGATTACAAGGAGACAAAGCTTGCTCTTTTAAATGCATGCAGAATGAATGCGAAATTCTATCTAGAGAAATTTAAAGCAATGCGCAGAGTAGGGAAACAATCATATTCCCAATTGTTAGACCAGTTACGAGACGTCTTTGGGTATTATCTTGAATGCAGAGAAATTGACAGTTTAGACGCTCTTGTAGAAGACATTCTGATGGAACGTGTAAAGGAAACTTTGCCGGCAGACGCCAAATATTTTGTTGAGGCACGTAGGCCTACAAACGCAGCAGAGTTAGTTAACTTTGCAGACATTCAATTTGATTGCGCAAGCGAAGCCAGAAAGCTCGCTCAGAATGACCATAAACAGGGTCATAAATTCAGGCCACACAATGCAGACACGAGAGAGAGTCAGTGGGGGGCTAAGGCGCCCTTCACTAGAGAACCCATGTGGAATAGGCACCAAGAGAGAAATCAGGATGCAAGACCAATGCATTCAGGGTTCCAGAGCGGTCAGCAGGCAGGGAATCACCCAAACACACGCAATACAAACAGATTCAACTCCCATGCGCATGCACAGGTCAGATTTGTAAAACCCAAGTCAAACCATGAAAAGGTAATTGATTATCAACAACAGTTTATAGTACCCATGTATGTGAACGGGAAGCTTGTGCAGTCACTGCGGGACAGTGGGTCTCAAGTAACTTTGATCGATTCAGAATTAGCAAGAGACAATCCATCTGCCACATGTGAGCCCATGACAATTCAGTGTGCTTTTGGCAACGTAAAATGTGTTAAAACATGCGAAATTGAAATATGGTCCCCAACATTTGGAACCAATCGTAAGATAAAAATCAAGGCAGGGGTTATTCCAGGCTTGGGAATCGAGATGATAACGGGCCATGATTTATTCGTTTCAAATACGGATCTGATTGATTCGGTGGTGGCCAGTAACAGGCGCAGACAAGACGACTCTTTATCGCCCCACCCCATGACACTAATTGCAACCAGACGATGCGACTATGACGAAGCAGACAAACTGCGAACGGCGGTAGGCCTACAGGAAGATAGGACCGATAGCGCACGCACTGAACTCCGCCAGAGCGAAGGCGATACAGAATGGCAAGACGAATGCCAGAACCCGGCGCTGATTAACGACAGTTCAAGAGACGGGCCGACAGCCAGGCCGACCGAAGTATATGACCCTAAAGACATTAATGACCAGGCACGGCAGGATACCGAAGACGAACAGAGGCAGGAAAATGACCACCTTCAAACTCACTCGACACGACAGAGAGCGGCAGCGGATGCCACATCTGTTAATCATGAAACCCAACACGATTCAGCGGAAGAGGCTGATAGCGAAGGAAATCAAATGATTGATAGTGTCAGCAGGAGAGAGGAGGGCGATCATACACCGGTAGACCGAGGGACATCTGAAGGGCCGGACCAAGACATAATTACAAACACAGACGAATGGATTAAGAGCGACGCCGGCGGTTTCAAAAACGCACAGCACAACGACCCCACTCTGTTCAACATCTGGAGCCGAGCGAGGGAGGGAGACGGAGACTACATAGTCGACGAAGGTTATTTGTACAAGACGAATAAAACGAACCAGGACGGAAGAACAGAAACAGCGCAAAAGCGTTTAGTTGTACCACAGGGATATAGGTCAAAGGTGTTGGATCATGGCACATGGTTCCATAGCGCCCCTTCAAGAAATCTACTCAGAGGCGCTCCCAGCCCAGCCACGGCAAAAGTAAAAAGACTTAAGTGATTTATAAAACCTAGTTTGACTGATCAAAGGTAGCAAGCGCAGCTCCGATGGCAGGTCATTCCAGATGGAGGGGCCTGCAACCGAGAAAGCTCGGCGCTGCCTAGCAGTCAAGCGAGCCCGCGGAACTAGGAGTTGCCCCGTCGTCGCAGAGCGAAGCGCCCGACGCGCTACAACGTCGGACACTGGGCGGCAGAGGTTGCGCAGGTAAGATGGAGCACAGCCAAGGATGCTGCGTGAAACCAAAGAAGCAATACGGTATGATATCCGTTGGGCCACAGGCAGCCAGTGTAACACATCGCGCATGTAGGCAGAGACAGAGCCGAATTTGGGAATTCGCCCAATAAGCCGAGCAGCTGAGCGCAGAACTCGATCTAGTCGCCCCAGAACCCCAAGAGGGAGGCCAACGAGGATCGAGCAACAGTGGTCAATTCGACTAGTAACGAAGGCATGCACAAGAACCACTAGTGCGTCATGAGAAAGAGAGCGAGAAACTACTCGGAGCTGGCGAAGCTGATAGTAACAGCTTCGGCAGATCAAGTTCACATGTTGAGAAAGACTAAGTTCTTGGTCAAGGGCGAGGCCCAGGTCACGAACCGTTAGGGAAAAAGTTATATCAGGAAAGACCCGAGTAAGCTGGAGCAAATCAATACCATCTAGTTGCCGACGGCCACCTAGCCAAATAAACTGAGTCTTGGAAGGATTTAGGAGAAGTCTATTTGAGGCCATCCAAGAGGAAAGAACATCTATCGTTAGGCACATCTGGTGTACAGTAGCGACTGAGTCTGATGGATGGGAATGGATGTAAGCTTGGACATCATCTGCAAAGAGCTGGTGCAGAAGCCCCTGAGACGTCAGCAGAGGACAGAGATCAGCCGTATACAGAAGATACAAAAGAGGACCTAGGACGGAGCCCTGGGGCACACCGAAAGGGGCGGAGACCCAAGGGGACCTAGAGGAGCCAACAACTGCACAGTTTGTGCGTTCAGATAGAAAGGATCGAAGCCATTCTAAAGGCTGGTCAACCAATCCAAAGGAAGTAGAGAGGCGCTGAAGAAGGATGGAGTGGTCCACAGAATCAAAGGCAGAGCTAACATCGAAAAGAGCTAAGAGTGTAACCTGGCCAAGGTCCATAGCGCTATAGAAGTCAGACAGAAGCCGGAGCAGAAGGGTTTCCGTGGAGTGATTCCTGCGGAAACCAGACTGCTGTTGAGGGATCAGCTCATTCACATCTAAATATGCAATCAGCTGATTAGAAACAATGCGCTCTAGAATTTTAGACAGAAAAGTTACATTGGCAATAGGTCGATAGTTAGCCGGATCGTTCACATCCAGACCATCTCGCTTCAAGGTTGGCAGAAGAACCGATCGTTTCTGAGAAGCAGGTAGGCATGCTTCACTGATCGATCGGTTGCACAGGATCGTGAGGAAAGGCAGGAGATCATCAATTAGTTCCTGAACGAGAAACGTTGGCGCAGGATCTAACTCACACGTCTTAGGCACGGAGGCGAGTATCAGTTGACGCAGCTCGACGCTAGAAATCTCATGAAGAGCAGAAAGCCGGCAGTCCGTAGTAGAGAACGCAGGTGGAGAGGAATCCGCAGTAGCACTCCGAATGGATGAGATTTTTGCCGAAAAACGTTCCAGAAACGCATCTGCAGAGAACGGTAGAGCAGACTCAGCCTTCCGACGGCCAAGGAGGCCATTGAAAGTGGTCCAGAGTCTCTTTGGCTCCTTCGACTGGCGAGTGATGATGGCCTCCCAGTATTCTCGCTCTCTGAGACGGTAGGAGGCGTGCATTTTCCGGACGAAATGGACCCACGATGCTCGATCAGTCGGTGAGCGCGTCCTTCTGAAGACTCTCTCCAAACGCCGCGCCTGACGTCGGAGCGACCGACATTCTGCGTTGAACCATGGAGATGACGGGCAGTGGCGTGTTTGGACGGTGCGCAGAGGAAGGAAAGTGTCGATGAGACCAGACATCGCGGTCTCGTACGAGCTGAACATCTCGGATGTAGAAAGCAGAGAAGCCGATCCAAGATCTGCGAAGAGAGGGTGTGCACGGAGCGCTGCACGAAATGCAGAGCGATCCAGACTTTTCCAGTGCCGGAATTGTCGAGCGGCGAGAAGAAGAGGCTCGTAGATGAAAGGAATTGTAGCGACGACGAGGCCGTGGTCGGAGAGAGCAGGAGGGAAGACAGTGACGTCGAGCACCTGGCAATCATCTCTCGTGACGATGACGTCAAGCCATCCACCCAACAGGTGGGTGGACTCCGCAACATGTTGTTTGAGGCCGAATTGTTCCAAGACTGCGGTAAATTCCATCGATTCCGATAGCGACGGATCCTCTAGATGCAGGTTGAGGTCCCCAGTAAGGACCAGCTGTGTGTTATGAAGTGCAAATTGTTCCAATAAGACTGAGAGCTCGTTGAAGAACGCCGACGAGGGAGGAGAGGAGCCAGGGCGGTAAATGGCCAGAAGCGTAGTAGGACCACGCTTCGATGACAGTGAGACCACGAGAACCTCGAAGGTTGACGGGGTCCAGGCCAAATCCACCCTCCTCGCCCTCAGCTGATCCCGGTGGTAGACGATCAAGCCTCCCCCTCGTAAAGCCCTGCCTGAGTCATCCGCCCTTGGACGATCAAGGGACAGGAAGCCAGGCGGGGCAGCGCGGCGAACGGCAACATCGGTAGAGGAAAGATGCCAGGACTCAACGACGACCAAGACATCCAAGTCATTGGCTACGATGAGATCAGCAACGGCCACGTATTTGTTCTTCAGGGAACATACGTTGAGAGTGGCCAAACGAATGGCCGAAGAAGGCGAAGCTGGAAGTTGGCGAGGAGCAGTCGGTGGCGGAGACGGCAAGGACCGAAGATGAGCTGGGCGCCATAGACCAAAACGGAATAAGGTCTTCCGAATTGGCCGACGAGGCGGCGCCAAAGACGTGTTGAGTGACCTAATTAGGTCAGCAGTGTACACAATCGCATACGCATGAGGCGTAGACATTCCACGATAGTACGTAACAAACACGCAAAATAATCCTGGAATGCCGAGAGTAATCCAAAAAAAGCAAACCACGTAGGCTCCAAAAGCAGAAACCGAACTATTAAACTGTAAAAACTGACTTCAGCAACAGAAACGTGTTGAGTTGTCGAACGAGGTTTGCAGTGTACACAGTGTACACAAACACGAATGCAAGGGGCGTACATGCCACGACAGTACGTAACAAAACACGCCAAAATAATCCTTGAAAACCGTTAGTAATCCAAGAAGCCAAACGAAGTAAACTCCAGAAGCAGTAGCCGAACTATTAGACTAACTATATTTAGTAAACAATGAAACCGAATCTGAGAAAACTACGATTTATTACAAAGCCGTGACTGACCGGAGTTCACACACCAGAGGCGCCACACCACGTACCACAGGGATATAGGTCAAAGGTGTTGGATATGGCACATGGTTCCATATGGGGAGGCCATAGGGGAGTGCAAGCAACCACGTCACGTATAACCAAGACGTTCAATTGGCCATCAATGACAGCCGATATACAAGAATACGTGCGATCATGTCCAGAATGCCAGAAGACCGCCATCATCAAGAAATCAGAACGGGCGCCATTAATCGAGGTCCCGATAATAGACAATCCGTGGGAGGTCATAGTTTATGACGTCATGGGACCAATCACCCCAAAATCCTCTTCAGGAAAGAAATACGTACTCATCATTGTGGAGCAGACCACACATTGGCCCGAGTTCATAGCTCTCTCGAACGTTACCGCTAAGAGCGTGGCAAAGTCATTAGTAGAAGTGTTTGCACGCACAGGTATACCACGCGTCATCAAGTCTGATAACGGCACTCACTTCAAGAACCAACTTGTAAGAGGCTTACAGGACATGTTAGGCATAGCACCGGTATTTTCTACTGTAGACCACCACGAAACAGCAGGCAGCGCAGAGAGGATGATCCGAGTATTAAGAGAAATGTTGAGAAAGGTTATAGAAGACGACCCCAGGTCATGGGAATGTTGTCTTCCATTTCTGGCTTTCAGCTGTCGACAAATACCCTCCACAGTAACAGGTTTCTCTCCATTTGAACTACTCTACTCGCATGATGTAAGAGGACCCCTCCAAGTCGTGCACGACGCATGGACAGGTAAGCTATACACACTGCCAAGCAAAAGGAGTGTAGTCGAATACCTAACCACGACGCAAAATCACTTAAAAAGAAGCGTCGAATTAGCAACAGAGCACGCCAAACAAGTACGTCAGAAAACAAAGGAGTACTACGACAAAAAATCGTCAAACAGAGTCTTTGAACCAGGCCAAGAAGTCCTGCTCCTCAGACATTCAACAGAGAACAAATTGCTCGCCAAATGGGACGGACCATTCTCCGTAACCAGAAAGCTGTCCGCAGTTAATTACGAAATTTTAACGGAAAAAGGACCCAAGACATACCATATCAACCTATTAAAGCTATGGCATGCACGAGAGTCGGACGCCCACATCCCAAAGGTCAACATCATACTCACAGCGGAACCTTGTGAGGAGAATTTTGAATCACTAGGATCCATAGATGACGAAGACTGCGATGATGACGAGTTAAATTTGAAGAATGCAGGACTATCAGAAACACAACAGGATCAGCTGAAAAGCATGTTGAACGAGTTTAAGGATAGGTTCGAAAACAAATTAGGCAGAACAACCCTAATTAAACACTCAATACGACTAACCACGGACAAGCCCATAGCACCGAGATGCTACAAAATCCCAGAAAGCCTACGAGAGCAAGTACACAACCAGATCAAAGACATGATAAAGGACAAGATCATAGAGCCGTCAGATGGACCGTATGCCTCCCCCATCGTGTGTGTCCGAAAAAAGGATAACACGATACGCATTTGCGCCGATCTGAGGCAGCTCAATGCCATCACGATCGCCGACGAGTACCCGGCTAGCGATATGAGGGCCATTATAGACAAGGCAGCTGGAGCGAAGTATATCACGGCGCTGGACCTACAGCAGGCATTCTTTCAGGTCGAACTGGACGAGCAAAGCAGACCATACACATCGTTTAAATCCCCCTTTGGGTTGTTCCAGTATTGCGTACTACCAAACGGAGCGAAGAATTCCTCTAAGTGTTTCCAAAGACTGGCAGACAAAGTGTTGAGAGGCGCGGAAGAGTTTGCTGCAGCCCACGTAGACGATTTCATCATTTTCTCACACACATGGGACCAGCACTTGCTCCACATAAGAGAAGTTCTGACACGGCTGAGAGAAGCCAACCTCACAATAAAAATACAGAAGTGCCAGTTTGGGTTAAAATCAATAAAAATACTGGGACACATCATAACAGACGGAGTCATAAAACCAGATCCCGAGAAAACGACCGCAATAGCTAATTACCCTGTTCCAAAGACAAAGAGACAGGTCAGGGCGTTCTTAGGCCTGGGCAATTTTTATAACCGCTTTATCCCAGATTTCGGGACTAAAGCAGCGCCGTTAACAGAACTGACGCGAAAAGACCAACCAGACAGAGTAAAATGGACAGACCAAGCACAGAAATCGTTTAACGCTTTGAAGACAGACCTGACTTCGGACTGCATGCTAGTACCCCCTGACATAAAGAAACCGTTCATTTTGAGATGCGACGCTTCAGGAACCGGACTCGGATCCGTACTAGCCCAGTTAGATCCAGAAGGTGTAGAACGACCCGTCGGATACGCCAGCCGTAAATTAATACCAAGGGAGGCCAAAATGAGTACAGTCGAAAGGGAGCTTTTAAGTGTGGTATGGTCACTGTCTCATTTCCAACAGTATACGTATGGGGCCAAAGTCCAGGTATACACGGATCACAACTGTTTAAGGTGGCTCCAAACAATGGCCAACCATAACCCGAGGCTTACACGCTGGGCTTTAGCCATTCAGAGGTATGATCTACAGGTACATTTTACCCCTGGCCGACTTAACACAATGGCAGATGGGTTGTCAAGAGCTTACATGACAAATTAGAATGTTTAGATTAAATCATGTAACCTATCGCAAAGATATCATTATCGTGTTTTATGTTTCACTGACTTATATATAGTAATGTGTGTTTATAAGAATACTACCCGTTGTTGTGTATGTGCTTTATTTTCTAGATTAGACACTTAGAGACTTGTCGTTACCAGCCTGATGACGTCACGATTCACGAACAATTCGAAAAAATACCACGACGTCGTTTGTGCTTTTGTAATTTAGTATAGAAACATTTAGAACTAAGAACACAACCAAAGCCTTCTTTACTTGCCGATGCTCAACCTGGAACCATCAGCTTGTGAAGTGGAGAGTTGTAGTGAGATCGGCCAAGACTATATTAATATTAGTATATAATTATATGTTAGTTTAGATTTTATATAAAGTTGCCATTATGAATGTTTAAGATTGTAGCAAGTATAAGAAAATGATTGACAGCCGACAGCTGACGACATACGTAGGGGAGCGGAGGCGAAGGCCACGCCTGTCAAAGGGTGAAGGAGAGAGAAGGCAGATTTGGAGAGAGAGGGATTCTCGAGGGAACGAAGAGAGCGAAAAAGGAGGGTCAAGGAGAGGGCCAAGGGAGCAGGATCGGAGGGATGCGAGTGCGGACCTCTAAAACGACAACCTGACTCTGATAATTACTGTTCTGTAAATACGCCATGTATATACATATATTTCTCGTCTGTCTATAAGAATTTCGTCAAGTGAAGCGTCTCGTGTGTCTCTGCGTGATTAAATCCACGCCTAAATATACTTAGCCGAAGTTAAGCCTGCGCTCAGCCACGTAACACCGCTACCACCATAACTGAAAGGATAGTGCAAGGAAAATCTTTTTCAGTACATTGTGACAGCAGGGATTAAACAGAAGATAAGGACAAGGAAGAGAATAATGGCTATCCGTGTCCGGTTCTATTTAGAATGGTCAGATGATGAATGGTCTTTACTTATACGGTGCCTGTCTCTTCAATTCTCCATGCTCAAACGACAGAGAGGAAGGCAGAGAGAGAGAGAGAGAGAGAGAGAGAGAGAGAGAGAGAGAGAGAGAGAGAGAGAGACAGACAGACAGACAGACAGACAGACAGACAGACAGACAGACAGACAGACAGACAGACAGACAGACAGACAGACAGACAGACAGACAGACAGACAGACAGACAGACACAGATAATAGACAGACAGACAGACAGACAGACAGACAGACACACACACACACACATACACAGACTCAGAGACAGACTGAGACAGATAGAGAGGTGAAACCGTGAAACGGTGAGGCAGAGAAGGTGCAGTGAGTCGAGGAAGCAGACATCTACATGAGAGAGATAAACGAATAAAGACAGACCGACAGACAGACTGACTGAGACAGAGAGAGACAGACAACCAGACATATATGCACAGAGACAATCAGTGACAGACAAAAGGAGGGAGAGCTGGACATAAATATAGAGTCAGGAGGTGAGACGGTGAGGCAAGTAGAGGGACAGATGACCAGAGACACAGACAGAGATGCAAAGTGAAGGGAAATGGGAGGGGCAAGGCATGACATCAATTCTTTTACTAGAAAATCCTCTGGCGAATAGTACAGGCTCTAAACAGCCAGATGGAAACAATCGACACCAACTGAAGATTACGTTGACTGAATTGCTAATAAGACAACGTTGTGGTTTCCAACACATCCTACACGTATATATACCCCTATGCATGTAGCCTACGTCTCAGTTACTGCATAAACTATATACAGACAGACAGACAGACAGGCAAACTGACTGACCTGTATAATATACTAGCAGTTTTTACCCGGCGTTCGCCCGGGTTTTCCTCAGCGCCCGTGTATTTGAATTTAACGACATCTTCGTCAACGCCTGTGAATTTGAATTTAACGATGTGAAAATTTTTCGTGTGTCCCTCTGGCGAATTTACGCGCTGGCTTGAAATTTTTTTAATTGCAACTCTATGTAATATATACTCCCATGCATTTGATGGCATTGAAACTATGACCACATCGAAACTCAAAATGTCCAAATATCGGAATTTAAAGTAAATTTTGAGTTGAAATATAGTTGGGTTGAGATCTATAGAAATTCAAATGAAAACGTTCGTTAAAAATTTCGTATCGCTAAAGTGTTGCATTGGCGAATCTTTAAGTCCGATGACCTAGAAATTCTCCCGTGGTCCCCACTTCTGATGTTAAATCAACGGTCAACGTGATTGGTTGCGAATCAGAGCGTTGACCTATATGCTACGTATGACGTAAGATTGCATATTTAATTAGCATGCGTGACGTGAACAAATGGCCTTACTATCATGGCCATGGTCACGGTGTAAGAGACCGGTATTGAGATATAGCCTCGTCGAAAAGTTGGAAATTTAAAATGGCCATATATCGGCGTTTAAATAAAATTGCGAGCTGAAAATAGTCGCGTTGACCTAGACGTTGCGTAATAATGTTTTGTAAATTTTTTCAAATCGCTAAAGCGTTCCGTTTCGGAGCCTTTAGCGAGACGGACAAACATACGGAAGGACAGAAAAAGAGACTTTGGATTATATATATAGATACAGACGAGACGAGACAAAGTGGTAGATAACTGATACTCAGATGGGGTCACACCAGGATTCACACCCAACCACCATGGGGGGGGGGTGCAAACTATTAAATAGTTGTCACAGGGACCAAATAAGGTGTCGAAAGCAGCCGATCACTCGACCTTCGACGCTCGCTCCCTCGGCGCTGGCTACCTCTCGATCCTCTGGCCCGGATTCCAACATGTGAAAATATTCAGACATTCATTGTCAAAAACTATTATGATAATAGATAGTTTATTATGATGTCGCAATAAACGACATCATATGCCGGGGTCTCATAAGGGCTGGCTTCCCGGCAGTAAAGGAACCGCCGGGCCTGGTTCGTTCAGACGGCAAAAGACCAGACGGCCTTACTTTGATTCCGTGGCGGGTAGGCAGAAGCCTCGTGTGGGACGCCACGGTGATCGACACCTTGGCGGGGTCATATGTCTCGGCGACCGCCATCAGAGCTGGTGCTGCGGCGGAAATAGCGGCTTTAAGGAAAACAACTAAATACACTGCTCTGCTGGAGGAATACGAATTTGTGCCTCTGGCTTTCAAAACGCTGGGCCCCATGGGCGCCGCCTGCATGTCCCTGATCACCGACATCGGGAGACTTTTAGCTTTTGTATCAGGAGACCAACGCGAAACCACATACTTGTTCCAACGTATTTCTCTAACCATACAACGCTTTAACGCTGTTGCAATCTGCGGTACCTTTGCCAGCCTTCTGCCCGAGCCCGAGGAGTTCTAACCTTTCCAGGCTTTTAACAATTTAATTAATCTTGAAGTCCCTGAGGATCAAGTTTACCTTGGGGAAAAAAAAATAATAATAATAGCAACAAAAACAATGCACACACAGAACTAGAGACAACCATCTCTGCATCCCAGTCATATTCTTTCGAGCGCTTGCGTAACAAGAGCAACAATCAACTTATCATACAAAATAAAATACTTGAATTACAATATTCAACAACTTGTAAAGCAAAGAGGGTAATACTCCTGAACTACTATGCTTCTACATGCATGAAGACCACTGTATGCACCCCTCTGTCCACTTTATCTAGACATTTCTATTAAAAATCCTCAGCTTCCATTATCCTGTCGATCCTCTTCTATAATACACTGTACACTGTACAGTACAACCAAGTCCTGTCCCGTTACAGTCCAACACCACAGTGATGACGACGAAGACGATCACGACAATGACCATGACCTCATCAAAAGGTGCCATCTGCATCTTCACCACCACAATCATCATCATCACCATCAGCATAGTCATCAGCTATATACCCTCCTCTACCCTCAACTCATTCTTCATTTTTGCCTCAATTCCAGCTTCTTTCAACCCTCCCACCATGCTCTTTCCACATTGACACATTTTCTTCCAAATTTATCACACAACTAAAACAATAATTTAACCTAAATCAGATTTTTACCCAGAAGTCGAACCATGCACTCAACAATCAGCATTAACCATTCAACCATTCAATCAAATCCACCACAATCAATCTCCTTGACGAAAAGAATCACAATCACACTGATCTTGATCGCTCACAGTCACAATCAAATTGATCATGATCGATCAAAAGTCACAATCACAACTGATTTCGGGATATGCTTCGCTCGACAATCGACAGGCGGAAAACCTTCAAGACCGAAAATCAAGTGCGCTGAGACTGGCCTTTGGCTAGGAAAGGGCTAAAGCGAAGATGTTGTACAACAAGAAACAAATTGGTTGGGTTGTGCCGATTACAGAAACTAATTCCGGGCGAGGGTGCAGATGAGGGCGCAGCACATCTCGAAGAATTCAAGGATCTGGTGCGGCCGGCTGGTGCTAGCGCTGGCACTAGTGCTGTCATCTGGCAGCAACTCAGCCTCTGCATCAGCTGACTCTACAATGAAACAAGCAATGTAATGTAAAGCAGTGTAATGCAATAATGCAATGTAATACAACACAATGTAATGTTGCCTGGCTTCAGAGAGCTTTGTAAGACCATAAAACTTATGCTGTACTGTAACACAAAGCAACATAATGTAATGTAACGCAATATACCAGTTTTCGTGAATAAGCTGGTGCCCTGTACTCGTAAATATACTGGTGCCATGACCTAGCTTCTTAGCTTTATAGCGGTTTAGAAATTTGAAGTCAATTAATTACGAGCAATGTTTCTATTCCATAAAGAAGATGAAACCCGATTCTTTCACTTTCTGAACTTTTTAACCCAATTCAGTTGACCTTATCAGATGGATATCTGACCCAGTTCTTCCAGCTCTGATTACATCGGTTCTGACTCATTTCTCGATGCCCAGATTTTATATTTCTCAGACCTAGTTCTTTATGCCCTGATTATATGGCATTCTGACCTACATCTCCTTGCCCTGATTCAATTACTCTTTTGACCCAATTCTCCATGCTCTGATTTGACAGAATATTGATCTCTATTTGCATCATGGCCTGATTCAATGGACATCTGACCCCATTAATGGTGCTCTGATATAATGGGCAACTGACCTAGATCTGCTTCACCTGACCCAGTGCTTGCTGTCATGCTGGCCTTGGTCATACGCTTGACCCGGGCGGCATCTGGATGATCCTGTGTGTCAAGACTCTTGAAGTCAAGCAAATAGTTCTTCTGATCGACCTGATACAACTGGAGACTCATCTTCACCTGAACCACAAAAACAACACCTTAACAGCAAAATGGATGGATGGCTCAAGCAAAGGAATGAATGAATAAAGGACAGAGGTACAGAGGCAGGGAAGGAAAGAAAGAAGTATGGATACAAGGATGAAGGATGGAAGAAAAGATGAAGGCAGACAGATGGAGGGAAGGAGGGAGCAACAAAGGAAAGAAGACAGATTTGAGACAGTAAGGGACCAGGGCACAAAGGGAGGGAGGGACAAGGGAAAGGAATTAAATAAAGGATGAAGGAAGGAAGAACAAAGGAATGGATATAAAGGATGAAGAAGGCAATTTACTTTTCTGTTGGTGATATCTTGAGGGACCCATGCAGAGAAGGAATAAAGAGCATGGAAGCAATTAAAAAGGATAGAAGGAAGAAGCAGAGAATCTAAAGTAGGTAGGGAAAGGTGGAGAGCAGTAAGGAAGGGCAGTGATCAGGATGAATAGCATGAAGGCTGGGTGAACAGATGAAGGGTAGAAGGATGGAAGGAGGAATGGATGGAAAGAGGGACGGAAGAAGTGTGGGAGGGAGGGAAAGATGGAGGGAGGGAGGCAAGGAAAAATGGGGAGATGGAAGGTTGTCTAAAGTGAAGGAGACCAAAAACACACCAAGCACTTAAACGATGCGCCCCTAGATACTCACAAATTTTCCCGTCACTGGGTTCTTCTTGCGAACTCGAACGTGGAAATTGTTGACTGTCTTCCACTCCTACAAAATTGGAAAATAGGCAAATAAGAAGCAATTAAACAAAAAAGAAATATTTAAAAACAAATAAGTCTCAAGTTTTAACTGTTTTAAAATATCTCTGTGACAGCAATGTCTATATTATAGTGTGCTTTGGTAACTGCTTAAACGATACTAGATGAATTCTAATTTACACTACATTACATCAGAGTATAATGGATGAAAATACTTACATAGCCAAGGGTCCTCATAGCTCTGTACACCTCTTGCATGATGTCATGGGGCTTACTCTGGGACCGGATTCCTACAAAGGCACAACAACAACAATCATCATCACCATTGTAATCATCATCTTTGGCAGCAGTATAATCGTCATCACATTAATCATCTTTTTCTTGTGTTTATAGCTCCACCCTTTGGATTTGCTGTATCTATAACTTTTTATTATTACCATTATCACAATTATTATTATTGTTATAATAATAATTAGTATTATTATCATAATTATTATCACAATTGTATCCACAGTTATTATATTAAATATGCAATATGAAATCTATAATTATTATCACTATATTACTACTAATAATAGTACTGGTGAAGACCCGTTTACGCTTGGTCATTGGGAGCCAAATTCACCATGATCGCATGTTAAAGGACTGCGGGTTAAGATGGCCATACTGAACCACAGTAGTGTATAATTTATGCAAGTCTTAGTGTGGCTAGAAAGCTGAAAGACATAGACTGTTTGATGTGAAGGCACTTGCACTGCAGTCTGCTATTAGATGATTTTGTCTGATTACGTTTAGAGATTACATTGCTGGCTGGTTATGAGCAAGTGATAGTGATTGAATATAAGACAATTTATCAACTGGTTTCCATTCAAGTCACCAGCTGACTTAGAACTGTGTCATTTCAGCAGATTAGATGCTACATTTGCATATCGGATATATTTTTCGTTTCTTCTGCGGATTTTGCACATTTCGACAGTATTTTGTTCACAAGTCATCTTAGCCAAAATGACTGCATGAGGAATGATGGGCTTCCTGATGTCTGGTTGAGTCTTGAATCTAAGCATCGTGTATGTCGGCTCAGCTTGGCTGCGTGGGTAATTTTTGTCTCAGCAGAGATGGAGTGAATGGGTCTTTGGAGTAACCTCAACCGTTAATCACAAGCAGCAATTCACTCCACCAATCACCAGGAGATGAATACCTACAGGTTCAACATGCATCCAGTGGGTTGAGGTCCAACCTAACCTTCACTCAAAGCATTAGCTAACAGCCAAAAGCATTGAAGAGTTAAATTATTTTCAATAGATGAAATCAACCTTGAATCAAAATATCTTAATTACCTTTCCATGTTTAATAATGTATTCAAAAAGTTGGACGTGCCTCATCTTCCACCAGCGAGGCACTTTTGGGCAGTGGTATTACGCTGGCGGACATTACTGCCTGCTGTCGCTTAACAAGACGTTGTCAGCCATGCATTGGAATCAAATGATGGGAAGGGTACTAATACCACAACTTATCTCTGTTACAGCTGCTACTAGGTGTGGGGAGTGGAGACATGTGTGCGCGCGCGCGCGCACGCCGCACACACACACACAAACATCATCAAGATAACCTGCTTTGGAACTGTGGTGACCTCTGCAGGGCTTAAACTTAAAGGCAGCTGCAAGTTCCTGTACTGCACAGTAACATGTCCCATGTGCATTATAGGTTTCTTATGGGAGCCATGGCATGGTTCCTTTGGGAACCACTTGCAACGTTCATGCACAATGGGCCACACGTAAACGGGTGTCGGGCGTATAATTATTATTTATTACTATGACTACCACTACTAACCCAGGTGCCATTTAGCTTTTTTCAGCTGAGCGTTTTTGCGCTCCACCAGAGCAAACGGTTCCAATGTTGCAGTTGTGGTTATGTCTGCACAGAAACAACAGAAATGAAGAATGATTCAAATAAATCACTAAAAGCCCCCAAAATCACAAGTTAAAAAGTAACAAAAACAAAGCCACGAATAAAAATCTGTAATTACCTTACCACTTGGCAAATAACAAATTTTTTTACATTTTAAAACATTTGGTTTAATTTGTAAATGTTTGCTAACTTTTCCTTAACAAAATTCAAAACTTTTCAAATGCCAAATCAAAACATAAAAATATTAAAAAATTCAACCAATCATTTGTTGCGATTACCCTTATGCTCACATTTTATCCATGTCAAATGGGAGAGTTTGACTGCACACATTTTTGATGCTAGGATTAAGTGTATATGTTCAATTGTAATTATAGAATGGCCAGCATCAATGTATGGACCAGCATCACAAGGCGCAATATTAAGGTTAGGCTGTGGAGAACTGCCAACTGTGTCCGGAATCAACATGAAGAGCAGGTACTCAGCTGAAAAATCTGAATTAATAGCACTTGATCGTATAGTTTCAAGCACACGATTTTTGGCCAAGCAGCATAGACATTGAGATTTCTTCAGTATATCAACTGTCTAAGGAGAAAGATATATTCAACTCCAGGTCACATTGCATTGAACTGTGAAATGAATATTTCTATGAGTGACTCAATCTACATCGATAACTGATCAGGACATCATTGTAAGATCGTGCAACGAATGTGAAACAAATCGATGCTGGTTTAGGTCAAATTCGTTTTCAAACTTCTGTAGGTTTTATATCCTGGGGCAGAAGATGAACCTATCACAGGTAACTCATTTGGCAGAAGGAGGTCCAAGACAATGGATGATGGCACTCCAGAATAACTAACCTGGCATGCGTTCAGGGTGCGGCCGGCTGGCTGGGTCCTGCTGAGACTTCTGGAAAAATCATCATTCATAAAATTATACTCAATACCATCACAACTCTCACTGTTATCACTGGATCATCATTACCAAGTTGTTATGACAACCTTTATAATTTTAAAGACATTGGCATCATTATTGGTATCAGCATCATTATCATTACTATCATGCAACTGTGACTATATCCCTGTTTTCTCAATCACTGCTAGCAATACAAGACCACAATACAATACTACCACCTCAACCACAGCCTCCATCTTATCACCACCACCACCACCACCACAACAATCAACCACAGCATCTCCGTCAACCTCCTCCTCCTCCAGCTCCTTCAGCTGTTCCTCTTTCTTTCTCCTCATCTCCTCCTCCTTCTTCTGTTCCATCTCTTCTTTCATCTTGGGATCATCCTCCTCATCTTCTTTCTACTGTTCTCCACCTTCTCGTCCTCCCTATCCTCCACTCTCATTTTGCCACCTCTATCTCATCCATATTCTTCTGAGTAGATTACCTTGAAGGGCACTATATAAAAACTCCTTATTAATTAATTAATTTTCTCTTTCAGCTTATCCTTCTTCCTGTCTTCTGCTTGACCGTCTCTGCATCTTCCCCTTCACCCTGATGGTCCTCCTCTCATTCTTCCTTGTCCCTCGTCTTCCTCTTCTGCTTCCTCTTCCACTTCCTCCTTCCTTCCCCTCCGATCTCAGCACCCACCGACATGTAGGACTCGGACGGTGGACTGGAAGCCAGGAAGAAGTCACGTATCTCCAGTTTGGCTGTTTCGTCAGCGATCCGCTTGTTGTCAACGACCAAGTTATAGGCGATTACCAGCTGATCCTGTGGATCACCACTCAGCAACGCGCAGTGAACATCCTGCTCCGAAACACCGCATTTCTACAACAAGAATATCACAACATACTGATATATCATACTGTATCATGTTGAGTGAACACTATGCAACAAAATGAAATACCGCATTTCTACAAAGACAACATGGCATACTAAATGATACAACACAATATAATACCCAACCTATGTAGACACATCACTACCTGCCTCTATTGTATTGTATTTGAACACTTGTTATCTCTTCAGAGGCGCTCCCGACTACTGCGCGGACACTGAATCGGAGTTTCATGCCGAAGCGCATGAGCAATTGCGAGTGAAGGACTTGCCCAGGGTCCCTACGCGGCAGGTTTGAGGTGGATTCGAACCCGCAACCCCTCCGGCTGCAAGGCACCGAACATACCCCTACACCACCGCGCCCCAGTTGTATTGTGTTGTGTTGTATTGTATTGTATTCCACGTTTATATTGCGACCGAGCCACCCGCAGTAAAGATCCGAGAAATTAATCTCTGATAAACCGACCGACCGGGACTCGAACTCGGGTCGCCGGCGTGGTGAGCGGGCTACCAACCCACTCGGCCACTCAGGATCTGCGTCTATGTCAGGCAATTACTTTCAATTGCGATGGACATTACCGAACAGCAGAAAGAAATCGTCTCATACATCTGCACAAAGATTATAAATGATTTGCTAGCATCAACATAGCTCTGATTCAGACTCATGACATGTATGGTTGGTACTGGTGCTGTTTCTACTGCACTACAAGCATTTCATATCCAGTCATTACATCCTGTCTTACTTCTAAGTACCCTTTGAATGTGTGATGCTATTTGTGCCTAAGAGATAAACTTGTAACATCATTTAGGCTTGTGAAATGAATGTACAAATAAATGTTCAGTTAACTAGCTCACTAACAACACCAGCAAACATCCTGTTCTGAAATGCCACACTTCTAAACAGACAACAAAATACAATATTATAAGGCAATACAATACCGTATATACTCGACTATAAGTCGAGAAATTTAAGCCTATTTCAGGATGACGAAAAAGGTCTTCGACTTATACTCGAGAGGCAAAATTAACCCCAAATCGACGGAAGATTTTCGGACCGAATATTCAGCATCATAATAATGGACTTCAAAATTAACCCTCAGTTTATTTTAGTTGTCGTTTTTACATCGTTTTTCACGAAAAATCACATTTCAACAAGTAACTAACGGACTACATATAGATCAAAACTAAATATTCTTGTCTTATAATAATGTTATTATATACTTCTACGATCTATTACATGCATCGAAAGCGAATTCCTTTATTATCGCTTGCTTAGGCCGCCACCAAAAGACATCAAATATCAAGGTATAGGCCTACATGATGTCAGAACCGAAAAGTAAGGACGCAAATAATGTGATTCAATTCGTTTCCTATCAAATCTTTCCAAAAGTCCTGTATATATCTGTAGGTTTGCGCAAAGCATTTATTAATTTGGAAGTTCTTAGTTTTAATAATTATAATAAAATAAGTACCAATACTTACCAAAATGAGCGAATTGAAGAGGAAGCAAGCCACATATGAATCTGGCTTCAAGCTGCAAGTTGTGGAGTATGCTGAACTTCATGGAAATTCGAATGCCATGCAAGAGTATGATAAACTGTTTGGGGAATCAGATGATGATGAAGAGTTTGAAGGATTTTAAATTACTTTTTGTTTGTTTAAGATTGAATCTATTAATATCAATATAATTATCATGAACTTAAATTTTTAGTCACATACTAAATTTTAATTACACTACATTGAAGATGCTTTCCTTACTTACTAAATTTATTATACAAACCGGAAGCACTGAACGGAAGTTACCCATGTGCATTCACTTGTTGTTTATATTATTAGAAATAATTTTCGAACATAATTTTATTAGATTTTGCGTATTTTAGAAGTTTGTTTAATCACTAAAAATTGTTAAACATAACTCGTTTTTGATTTTTATGGATTCGACTTATATTCGAGCCGTCGGTTTTGGGCGCTATTTTTTTTAGAAAAGTACACTTCGACTTATACTTGAATCGACTTATAGTCGAGTATATACGGTACAATACTGATACAGCCCATATCCTGCTCCAAAACTACACATTCCTATAAACAAAGAACAATATGGAAAATGTAAATCTTTCTGTGATAAACCCTGCTTCTACACCAATTATACAGTATAATGCAATGCAATGCAGTGCACATCCACTTACGTCACAGACTTCACGAATGGCATCGGTGTCAACTACTGAAGCGTCGACGTCGCTGGCCGTTGGAAAGAGATAGTCGGGCAGATCAATCTTAAACCATTCATGCTCCCTGAAAAAGAAATGAAATCCATCATCAGCAACTATGCTAAATAAATGCCTGAATCATCAGTCTACAACAAAATTCAACATAAACTAGTATAATCCAAATGCTATCAAGCAGACAATAAAGAAGAGCACAGCAACTAAAATGCCTAGCAACTGACATGCTTAGCAACTGACATGCTTAGCAACTGAGATGCCTAGCAACTGCAAAATGCCTCACAACTGCAAGATCCTAAAAACTTATATGCCTAGCAAATGAGATGCCTAGCAAAAGTGAGATGCCTAGCAACAGAAAGGACTAGCAACCGCAAGATGTAAGCAACTGGTGCCTAGCAACTGTTGTCATAACCACCTGACGTCTTTGATGGTGGACCTCTTGAGTGGGTCGACCTGCAGCATGTGCTTGACGAGAGTTACGGCCTTCTTGTTCATGTAGTCCGGAATGGAGAAGAGACCGGCTGAAAACCACAAATAACATGCACTAGACATGCACTCCGTTAAGAATAACTACCGTAATCTCATACAAAACCCAAGAATTAATACATAGTAAAATTTTATCCACCATAATACATTAACTATATATTATGAATACATTGATTGAGAAGCAAGACATAAACTATATCCCACGGTCTTCTTTAAGAACATTTTTTTAAGGCCTCCACTGGCTCAATTCTCTTGGTTGCCCTCTGCATTATTCAATCCTTTTCATTTCTCTTCATTGCATTAACTGTCCAGGTACCTGGTTGCAGTTTATCAACATCTACGGTTATAATAAACGAACATATATATCTTAGGAAATCAGCGGAGGCATCCTCTAAATTTAGAATAGGTCTTTGCACTAATAGGTCAGCCAACCAAGAGAAGTTCAAGCCCAACATAACAGATAAGGGGGTCATCCATTCAGTATGTATGAAAGGAGGGTGAGGGGGTGGTAACCCAAGTACATCTGCTTGCATATGCTTGCATAGGCATAGGGAAGGGGGGTACCTTCAATCTGGCCTAAAGTGCAGACTGCTGCCGGAGTGCTTGTTTGTGCTGCTGCTGCCCTGACTGTAAACACTAGTCTGTACATTGGTCTATTGTGGTTCAGTCCAGGCACTTATTATATAGGCCCTAGAGACTAGTCCAGGGAGTTATATTCAATTATGGTCTGCAATCATAATAAAAAGATGTTAAATATTCAGTCTGGATACAGACATTTCTTTCTTTCTTTTGTAAATAGCTGCGGTATGTTAGCAATGAGCTCAATAAACAAATATATATATGATATGACAGTCAGGATATAGACTGTTCTGTAGGATTCGTGGTGGGGGGGGAGTGCATGTCAGGCATATGTATGCAGTTGGGGGGTGCAAAAAGGACACGTGCGTACAGGGAGGGGTAAATTTTCCCCAGATTTCTGCGTACGTAATAAATGCATGGCCCTAAGACATCTTTTGAAACTATAGCTTTTGAAACTATAGCTTTTGAATGTGGCCAAGTCAAGTGAATGAATTTATGAAGCAGCCTTTGTCTACTTACTTTTTATCTTTCGAAAGAGCGTTGGCACATGTTCATCATCAAATGGCAGCTGAAAAGTACATGACATATTGAGTACCATCACCATCGCAGTTTCATTATCACAATCACCATCATCATCATCATAAACTGGACAACTACTTATTTTAAGCACCTAGTCCTAGTGGTTGTATAAGATCAATCCAGATGTCATTATTTTTTTACTACGAAGTACGGTAGGTATGATCCTTCAAGATTTAAAAAACAACTAGACAAAAAGGGAAATGTCTCAGAAATCAGGCCTTGTCCTCTTGGAAAGTCCAGGTAGGTCCCCTAAAATATGACAGCATTATAGCACTGGACAAAGATAGGGTCTGGTAAGCTAGATTGATTTTAAAAGTAGACATCCAATATGTGCTTGGCATCCGGGTGGCATAGAGATGTGCCTCAGCTTTGACTGCAGAACTCTGAAGTCTCCTGTCTTTTGGATCATGCAATGATGCTTCAAATCCGGTTCTTGGTAACATTTGCCAGGTTTGCCTACAGACTGCCTGTAGTGGTTGAGCCAGTTCTCAGGGTGCAAAGTGCAACGTTTTCAGTTGTCAACAACTTCAGATTCATTACATATGTCCTGCAGCACATCAGTTACAGCTTGTGAGCAAGCATAAAATGTCCCTTTGGAGCTGTGTTTCAGCAGAAAGCCACGGATATCTGGAAACAAGACTCTATCCATGGAGTGGTACTGAGATGCTAAAGGGAAATGCTTACTAAAGACTGGTGGCAGTAGAATCAGCTCCTCGTTGACAACAGAGCAGACAAACTCATTGGCATGCATGCACATTGCACAAAGATGAATGACAATAGCTTCAGCATGGGTGGTTCCTGACTACCAACCACCGACCTGGCCAGCCCATTCACTCAGCATGACCACAAAAGAGCAATTTATAGGCAAAGAACTTCTAAAAGGATCAGAATGTGAAAAGGAAATCTACCTGAGTGGAAAACAAATGAAGACAAGCTGAAAACCAGATAACAATGGGTGAACTGAATAAAAATAAGCACACAAATGTAAACAGTAAAACTGAGGTAAGGTCATCCCTGAGGTCACTGTCTCGAATTATAACTACTTTACTTGATGTTTCTGTGATACTTCAAGACAATAAATATGTCCACAGAAAATTTAAATCATCTGTAATGGAAAAAATAATAGCAATAATAACAGCAATATCTTTGGGTACAACAGCAATATAACAATAATAACAATAATAATAAAAATACTAAATTTACAAGAAATAACCATCTAACTACTGCATTATCATCATCATCATTGTAAATTCAAAAAAGCTTACAGTTCCACAAAGTAAAGCATAGAGAATGACTCCACAGCTCCAAACATCCACTTCTGGTCCAGCATATAATCTAAAAATACAAAATTGTAGTAGTTATATTTCTTAATAAATTGCATTCCAAATGGAACAGGAATAAGGTGACAGATTGCAAAAAAGAGGAAGAAGATCATAAGTAAAGAGGAACATAGGAGGATGAGGAGACAAGAAAAAGAAAGAGGACATAATCAATGGCTATATATTCTGAAGCGTGAGACTCACTTTCCGGAGATGACTTCAGGGGCAGCGTAATTGGGCGATCCACAGCTTGTCCGCAAGAATTCTCCGTCGGTCATCATGTTCGACAGCCCTTCAAATTCATAAACAACCATTTGTCAGACAATCAACAATACCTACAAACCAGACAAATCATGGTACTGGTAATAACCATAGCAATAACCACAGTAGTAATAACCACAGTAGTAGACACAATAACCATAGTAATAACCACACAAATTACCACAGTAAAACCATAGAATAATCAAAGAAGTGACCAAAGTAATAACTACAATAATAAACATAGTAATAACTGTAAGTAACCACAGTAAAATCACAGAAATAACACAACTACTGAAATAACCTCAGTCATAACTAAAGTAATAATCACACACAAACAACAAAAGTAATAACAGAAATAATAACATAAAAAATACAGAACTAGCCATAAAAATAAATCGTACTAACTAACCAGAAATAACACAGAATTACCACAGAAATAATCACAAACATAACTATGTGAGGTACTAAACGGTGCCATAAAACAGCTCACATAATATATTTATTAGGGTGGTCCTCATTTTTCAACCTAACAAATTTCAACCTCTCACAAGACCAACAGATTCCCCTTTGGAAGAAATTAAATTCTGTCATAAATCACTAAGTTTGGTAAATATTTAGGGTATGCTCAATCAAGCTGTTGTATTCCCCAAAGGTTTTTTGGTTCTCAATACTAATAACAACACGTTAATTGAACAACTGTACAATATGCTATGTGACATATGAAACAGTGGAAAAACATGAAAAATGGAAGAACAACGACCTCTTATAATTATATTATATCATATTATTTAGAAGGCCGTTAGCGGTCACGAATTTTAAACTGATCTGCCGGCCATGAAAACAATCGTATACACTAAACAAATGCATGAATTATTTTTTCTGGCATTGTCATTTTTACTATGAAAACGATAAAAAAACGAATTCGATTATCGTTTTGTCAATAATGAAAACTGATAATCGTTTTCGAAACCGATAATCGGATTTCCGATTATCATTTTACATCCCTAATTCTGAATGTAGATAGATACCAACTATTTCTTGCAGGAATAAGTTTCACTGGTGGAACACTAGATGTGAAGGACGAAGATAAAGAAAACAACAAATTTTACATGTTCATAAGGACCACCCTAATACACATATACATATATAATACATACGTGTCCATACATGTATACATTACACACACGCACAAGTATATATGCATACATGTACATTAAATGCAAACATACACACAAATACGGTACACACAATACAGAGATGAAATATATCCAGACAAACCAAAATCGGCGATCTTGACGTTCTGGTATTTGTCAAGCAGAAGGTTTTCCGGTTTGAGGTCACGATGCACGATCATATGACGGTGGCAGTAGTCAACGCCAGAAATAATCTGCTGGAAGAACCGCCTTGCCTCCGCCTCCTTCAACTGAAGACAAACTTCATCAGTAAATCCCTGTGCTTCAGTTTTAAAATGCTGGACAGAGTAGGGTGGGCTGTGTGGAGATAAATATTTGTGGATTAGGGCATGTTTGTGGGGATGGTATTATGTAGGGTTCTATTAACTAACTAAACAAAGAGATTTACAATTGCATAAGATTAGCTGCAAGGTGTAGTAACTCTGAAAATAAGGTAAAGGAAATTCTATCAGCTAAAGAGGGAATTAAGTATGCTAAATTCTAACATATATTAGTTAAGGCATTTGTCTCGTCTTATGCTTACGCAACTTCACTATAGTGGAGTTTAAGATAATAATAAGAAAAATTGATTTTTTGAAAGTCTTACACCCCAAAAGTGTTCCTTTTAAGCTAAAAATATTAGGGAAAAATTTGGAATAAAAATATTTATAAGTATTTAGATGCTCGAGTGTCTCAAAATTGATGAAGATTGTGAAATTTATTGAATTATGAGTGATTTGTTGATTCACTATTATTGTAAAAGCACACTTCATTAGCAAAAAACTTTGTATGAAAGCAAGAATGATATTTAAATTTAAATGCTTAATCATCTACACACACAGTAGTTCACAGAATCACATTGTCAACATTCAGTTGAAGAATCTTCTAGATTCTTGCCCTGGAATGATCAAAGGTCAACACTAAGCCGTTTGTTATCATATTGTGGCTCTCCATTTTGCATTACATTCACCATCAGCTTCTTTGTTGACAGACTTTTTATTGACAGACTTTTTATTGACAGACTGTCGAAGAAAGCCATGCCAACAAGTTCTTGGGACAAAAACCTGCCTTGGACATTGCTGGAAGGATTACTGAGTATTGTAGCAGAGATTTAAGCAGAGGTGAGTAGTTGTATGGAGCAATTGGTGCTAAAGGAAAAGTACACCAATCTTTCAGGTACACAAGTGCAGCAAACAAACACACACACACACACACACACATCTATCTTCTCTTTCTTCTCCTGGAGTTAGTGCGAACTTAACCAGAAACATCCAAATCTTCAGACTGTAGATGACGTTGGATATTCAGTGAACATGGTGCATGGCTCCAGGTGACATGAATCATACTCCTTTTGCAGGAACTGCACCAAGGAAGACAAGTACCAGTTCCAAGAATTCTCTATAATCATCTAATGGCTGACTTTGCTCAAGATGCTTGCTAGCAAACTTGACGGTGCTCTGTTTAATATCCATCAAAACGACTGATTAGTGAAGGAATTCTTGAATGTGCATTGTGCACGATGACTCGAGAAAATGCCTACTGGACCAGTACCAGTAATTAGTTTTTCAAAATGCCAGTCAGCGGCCTCAGCTTCAGTAGTATGAGAAAAACTTCTGAATAGTTGAGTTGCCTCTAAATATTTATCAAAAGCAGTCATTTTTTGCCTGAATTTTAATAAAGTATAGGAACAATGTGAGAGGGTAAGAAGATCATATTTTTCAACTTAAAAAAAGGTCCAACCTAACCTTCACTTAAAACATTAGCTAACAGCCAAAAGCATTGAAGAGTTAAATTATTTTCAATAGATGAAATCAACCTTGAATCAAAATATCTGAATTACCTTTCCATGTTTAATAATGTATTCAAAAAGTTCCCCACCACCAACATACTCCATGACCATAAAGATGTCCGTTGGAGTGCTTATCACTTGGTATCTGACGAAAACAGGAGAACAACATGCAAGAAATCTTTAGGCAAGTTAAGAAGACAGGTTAATTGCATCCTTGTAACATGCTTCATTTGCACCGAATTTGATTACACTATAGTCACAGATAGACAGAATCTACATAATAAAAAGCTGAGAGATGTAGACATGGGCAGACAGTGGCAACACAGGTGAATGACATTTGACTAATTTGTTTATTGACTGTCAACTGCAAGCTTTCATTTCAAGCTGCGCTAAGATGTAAACAATTTCAAATGCATTCATCACTAGTGTTTCACAAACCTCAACACAGTAAATATTATGGTTCATTACTATTATTAACAACAGTTTAATTATAGTTCCCACAAAACACACACAGTCTTTCTTCTGATCATACGTCATAAATAACAGGTAACCTAATCTCTGCCACTGCCCTACTTGGTGGTGCCAGTCCCAGGCATGCATCAAGGAGAAGGCAGGTGCTAATCATCGATGTTGTGACACAGCACTAATAAACAGTGACTACCAGATAGAAAATTGGCAAAAATTAAATGACGTAAGGTAAGGTTGATGTCAACAGCTCTGGCAGCCATCAGTGTTTCCGTTAACGCCCATATGGCCATTTTTACATCCGTAAAAAACGTTCAAAACGTCCAAATTTTTCGGTGTGATAGCCGAAAGAAATTAGCTACATCCAAAAAAATTCTACGTCAGGGCGTAAATATATCCTCTTTTTGGACTCTAACGGAAACACTGGCAGCCATACTCAATTATCACTAATCGGATTGTAATCTCGAGCTTTCTACAGTGCCCGAAAAAGCTAAGCCATTGGATCCAGCATATTCACAGGTACTCAGTCAAAACAAACTAGATAGGCAGGTAAGGTCAGAATAAGTTTCAGGTCAAGATCTAGACAAGGATTGGGAGAACTTTTGGGATGGCCTACAGGTGCTACTACAGTATGCCCAGATTGTGCAATGAGGGAGGTCAGATAAAAAGCCAGGCTGACGTAAATAGCAAACATCACGAACTGGTTGAAACTGATTTGAGTTGAGTCAGTCACTCTTGAACGAGCAAGGATAATGAACAGCAGCAATCTATTGTGTGTTCTGTCAATAATTTTGAACTATAAATGTTACTGACAGTTTCCTGTGTGTAGAAACTGTGTTTTGATGAGCTATGTGCTGTTAGTGAACTGTTCATTTCATTTGAAAACCAATATGCTAAAACTCAGGGACTGCATGTCTTGCGTTTGGTTGCACTGCTCTACGGATCAGGCGAGTTGACGGCTTGAGATGTGGTTGTTTGGGAACTACCAAAAAGTTGTGAAACCATACCATATCCTCCCTACCGTAACCTTCTCATTTGATTCCAGTAGAAGAATAAAACATTTCTAAGATTTCTCAGTAGAGCACTGTGCATGGAGTTGAGCTATTAGTATCAAGCGTTTACATTCTCTGGCTGGCAGGGTCATTGACTTTGTCCTTACCTCCTGCTCTAATGACTTGTAATTTAAGAGCAACCAACGAGTATGTAGCATCAGAGGAGATATTTTAGAGGTGTCTAAGTAGAACATTGTATTTTACATCAATAATATACATTGTTTAATGACAATTCGTGGCTGCCATGGTCATTGGTGTGTGACCTTATCCTTACATCATATTTGATAATTTATAGATCCAATTCACTTACAGCTTGATAATGTGCGGATGCCGAAACAGCTTCATATTCTGGATTTCACGGCGAATTTTGCTGACGACATCAAGGCTCTTGATCTTCTGTCGATTGAGAACTTTGATCGCTACCTTGTGCCCAGTAAGACTGTGAGTCCCAACTAACAAACAACCAGTCAAACCTTAATTTACTTTATGCTAAAATAAGGATAAATTATGTAGCACTGCTAACAAATCCAAGGCCGTGCAGATGGTACAGTGGTATGATTTTTACAACATAGTTGTGTGTGCACAAGTAAGAAGAAACAGTGTAAGCAGAATAAGATAGGGTAGGGGTAGGGCAAGGTAATATTTGGGGTAAAGTAAGGTAATGTAGAGTAGAATAAAGAATGGTAGGGTATTGATGGATGGGGTAGGGTGGGATAGGAAGGATAGGTTCGGGTAAGTTGGACGGATAGGGTACAGTAATGCAGGGTTGGGTGGAGTGAAGTGGAGTAGCATAGGGAAGGAAAGGTAGGGATGGGTGGAATGGGCTAAGGTGGGTAATGTAACTAGTGTAGGGTAGGTTTCATGCAGTAGGTTATTACAGGGTTGGATGACTTGGGTGAGATAGAGTAGAGCACAGAATGCAGATAAGTAAAACATAAGAAATATTATGTGATGTAAGCATTTGGTATTATTTTTATGAACAGCAGTCCTTGGTAAGTGGCTGCCGATCTTTTTCCAGAGCAAACCAGTAACCAAAGGTTTATTCTGTCACTGTCTGTCTGGCATGTATGTGCAGTGTGAAATCCAGCATTTAATAACTTAGTATTTTACTGCAACACATTCTTCCTGGAACACATACTGTGTGCGATGGATTGGTGGCATATCCCAACATTTATAAGCTGGGAGACGGTAAGGTTAAACTTCGTCCATCCTGATTACCCACTTGAAAGTCAACGCAAAGAATGTGGAAAACACGCAGATGAGGGTTAAGCTAATGTTCACAGGTCATACTTGCTTTTCAGTCTAGATTTTGAGTCTGACACTAATATGACTGGAACCTCCAGTGCAAGTTTTGAGCTCAATAACTGAAATTATGAGATGTTGACAGAAATATTATATTTTAAACGACAATTTATCTTGCATCGTTCTTATTTTTAACATAATTTTAAAATACCCGTACACTGATTCAGCAAAGGCATGTCTATTTAATTACGGACGCCAAAGCGTCATGTTATAATGCGTTAACAATCTGGGACGCTAAACCGATGAATTGCCACTTGATGTACCGTTATATCATTTTGTAACTTCTAATCACTGTCGTCTACCAAAATAAAGCTTAAGGCCATGATCGATGGTGCATGGAAACCTACAGACGCATCCTGTCAAAATATCAAGAAATGTTCTGGACAAACGATCTGTGCTGCTGTGATCAAATCACGCCCCTATTTCGACGCCTTTATGTGATGGGCGCCTTGCATGGATCCGTTTAAGTTAAATTCGACTGTATTAACTTGTGATCATCCGTTCATACTGAACTGTAACCACACTGCATTGGCCGGCTTGAAATAATAAAGAATATCATTATCATTATATTCGTAAATGATAACTTTTTTTCTTACTTACGCACACAAGGTTACGTCGTAAAAAAAACTGCCCAGCACAACGAAACACGTACAAATGCAGATACTTACTTTTAACTTTTCCAAACGTTCCCACGCCCAATGTCTCCCCTAAAATGTAGTTTCCTATCCTGACTTGTGCCTTCTCCGTCATTTTGTTGTAAATTTTCAGATTTTCATTTGAAAAATCAACTTATTATTCGTCCTTCGCTAAACAGCAAACATTAAATACCAAATTTGGCTAGAGTCGCCATCTGACGAAGAAAAAAGTAAGTAAGTAAACACTGTAGCGACCAGCTACAGTATAATAATAAATAATAATATATTTTCGTTTATTCAACAATCCTCAGGGGCGGATCCAGGGGGGGGCCAATCCGGCCATGGCCCCCCCCCATTTGAAATTTATACAGGATGTGGCCCCCCATCGCCAAGTAGACTATGTTCGCTTCGTGATCTTTCGTGAAGAAAAGAAAATGAGGATTTATAAATAAAAAATATTATATCTGTGCAACTAAATATATAGCTTCTCTCAAGTGTTGTCTCTCAGATTTCAAAATATCAAATTTTAAAATGTTGTGTTCCTTGAACATTTAGTAAAACTACATCATTAGTACATGGATTCCCGATAAGGTAGCTGAATCCTTCTTGCTTGGTTTGTGTTAACTATTTGTGCCGAGTCCTGGTAAGCAATTCTTTTACCTTAAGGCTTTAATATGGCGTTCTTGAAAATTGAACGTATTTTCTAGGTTTTATATTAATTTAAAAAAATGTCTGGTTTCCTACTACTGTCTGCAGTCAAACTCAAACACGACTTAAGCAACATCGTAGCTACGAGTGACATCTGATTCCTATAAGTTTTGAAATAATATAGAGCAATTTGTTCACATGACAGCCTAAAATGCAACAATTGCATTGTGGAAATTCAAAAATTTTAAAGTGGGAGGGGGCACATCCCCCTCCCCAAACCCTCCCCTGCTCGGCGCTGCACGCCTCAACGATCGTCCTTCGGACGACCATTTGGCCCCCTCATAAACTTTCTGGATCCGCCCCTGACAATCCTGTTGACAAACCGCAACCGGTTACAGTGTACAATTATGCAATTCACAAGACACAAATCTTAACTACTAACAGAACAGACAGCCTGCAAACACAAAGCATATCCGCCCAACGGGGGCTCGAACTCGGTACCTCTCGGTCTCTTTGCCATCTCCTCATAGGTCTTTCACTCAAAGCTAAAAACATTGCTCTTTCACTAATCCTATCCCACTTCCTCTTCTTCCTCTTACCTCCCTTGCCGTTTAAATGCTGAACACCATGGTGCACCTACCTTAGCCAGCTGTCTGCCTGCCTGACCCTTTGTATCTTAACCTGGGACCGATTTTTACACGCCCCCGCCCCACACCAATCGATTTTGCTTTAACTAAGCGTCTGTTCTGACTGTCTATAAGCTAGTTGCCGGAACTTTGCTCTGGCATTGGAGAAATCTCGAGCTTACGATTACGATAACACGAGAGCTCTCGTGAGAACTAGTACCTTTTTTTCAAGTGGCAGGCTACTTTAGAAATTTGGCGTTTACAATAATGATAATATCACAATTATTTAAAAAGTCGATTGCCAAGATTTTAGCTCTCAACCAATATTCACATATCGGGAAATAATTTAAACTGTAAGACCTACCTTTTTAAAATTGTGTCACCATAGACTGCCTTTCTGTGGCGGCGCCAGAGGGGGATAGTGGGGCTCAGCCCCCCCAAAGTGGGAAATCACTGCAAATCACAGGGAGGAGTGGACAAAAGGGAAGGGCTTGGAGCTTTAGCCCCCCAAACCTGAAATCCTGGCGCCTCCACTGCTGCATTTTTGTCTTAGTGGACTGATATAGATATTGAACTGATAACTTTGGTTTTGGTCCACCCTCTGCTAAGCTTGCCCATGAACATTAACCCTTTGACTTGCCCTATTTTTTCCCGATAAAAGGTAAATGTGTATGTGTGTGTGTATGTATGTATATATGTATGTATGTATATATGCATATATGTATGTATGTATATATATATGTATGTATGTATGTACGTATATATGTATGTATATATGTATATATAAATGTATGTATATATATACGTATATATATATGTATGTATGTATATATAAATGTATGTATATATATGTATGTATATATGTATGTATATATATGTATGTATATATATGTATGTATATATATGTATATATATATGTATGTATATATATATGTATATATATATATGTATGTATATATATATATGTATGTATATGTATATATATATGTATGTATATATATGTATGTATATATGTATGTATATATATGTATGTATATATATGTATGTATATATATGTATGTATATATATATGTATATATATATGTATGTATGTATATATATATGTATGTATGTATATACATACATTTATATATACATACATATATATACATACATTTATATATACATACATATAATTGCGCTTTAAACCGCGGTCGCAATACAACTGCATAGGAAAGCGCGCTGGCCAGTCAAAGGGTTAAATAGGATCTTAATGGGCTCTATGCCAGTACCATATAGAACCATGGGTCCTATATGGCCCCAAGTGCACATGCTGGCAGGGCCATCGGTTATTTGATGCTTTGCAAGTCCCTTTGATGGACCACCACTATAGCAGCTGATAATTAACGAGTCCCTTTGCCAGACACGGCAGTATCAAACTACCTCCTCGTAGAACATTTAGCCTTGCACGGTTAAGAGTTGCCCCTTGGACTAGACATCTTCCTCGAGACACATAGAACACCAATAAGTTAGCGAGGTCGACATCAAAGGCCCTGGTCAGTTTGTTCAGCTATCATATGGTTAGTTCAGCACGGTGGTCTATTCAGTACTGAGCTGGATCTGATTGTGGGAAGCACATCTGTGCAGTAGACCCTGTGCAATGATCCTCAAGACAACTGCACACACTGGCCTCATCATCTCAGATTAACTGACCCTGTGCACATAACAAGAGCAATAAATACCACTACAAATGAAGATCTCATTTTGAACCATGGCCAAACTCTCATCTGCTCCGATGTTATTTTACTCACTCATTGTTAGGGCTACACGAAAATCACGGTCAAGAAGTGAAAAAATCACGGCATACTTTTTAAAAAATTGCAAAATTCACACTGCGAATTCACAGCACCAATTTATAGTTCATAAAACATCGCACTGGCCAACACTTTTCATTCCGTTTACGACGTTACGTCAGCGCAGACACTGCGACTTAGTAAGTAAAAATTAACGATGTCATGTCAGATGCTCCAAGTCAGAGTACAATGGTTTCATTTATTTATGGCGCCATCTGGCAGTTGACTAAAAATGTCTTCGTTCTTGACCAATGTATTATTCATGAACAAGGAGGCTGTTTAGGAGGGTCCAATTTGTTGTTTAACATCTGAAATTTATGGATTTCGACACAATTGTGCAGCATGTGAAAAATCACGGCAAATGCTAAAATTCACAGCAAATGCCAAAATTCGCAGTTCCGTGAATTCGAATTTTCGTCTAGCCCTACCCATTATGAACTCTTTTCTCGATCAGGTGCTGCATAAATCCTCAATGACATTACATTACCATCATCACATTCAAACAATCCACAACCATCATACTCAACCAAGCTCTCTCTGACAGAACAAAAATCTGAGAAACAATCAACAAGTCACATTTACAAACCAAACAACATTCACAGCAAATGCCAAAATTCGCAGTTCCGTGAATTCGAATTTTCGTCTAGCCCTACCCATTATGAACTCTTTTCTCGATCAGGTGCTGCATAAATCCTCAATGACATTACATTACCATCATCACATTCAAACAATCCACAACCATCATACTCAACCAAGCTCTCTCTGACAGAACAAAAATCTGAGAAACAATCAACAAGTCACATTTACAAACCAAACAATATTCAAAACCAATTTTCATAAGCACAAAAACGTTCAAGCTGATGCATTCGGGTGGTCTGTTCTGCTGTTCCTAAACGTCAGAATCCAGTTTAAACATGTCAGTTAGTCAGTTAGTTCCCTGTTTCATCGCTGCTACATTGAAGTAGCAGACGAAGAATGGTTGATGACGGACTTCGTGAAAGAGACGCAGAGACGGCGCGATGTGCCATCAAAGTCTGCGTTGTGCAGGTCCTGTTTGGATACAAACACATTTATCATATCAAATCAAAATCAATCAAATCAATATAGGAGTAAACAAGTTCATCAGTTAGAAATAAACAAGTTCAATGGTATGCAAATTAATCATTTCAAACGAACAAGTTCATCATTTAGAAATAAACAAGCTTATTCTTTAGTAAACAAATCGACACTTGGCCAACAGAGGTTGCAATTTTGTGGTAAAATACGGCCTACGTGCTTGAGTTCAACAGACTGCATGCATATGAGCGATTATATGCACTTGAGTTACTCGAGAGTGCTTCTGAGTAGATAACCTTACGAGGAGCTATATAAATCTCCTAAATAAATGAGAGTTGCTTATGCATTTACTCTATCCATTATGCCACAACATCTTTTCACCCACCAATGCTTCAACAGCACACTGATTTCTTAGTGCTGTCTGGAGACTGTCTTCTGTAGACTGAAGATATTTTATTTTCCTATATGCTTTGCTAATTTGGCAATAGTTACCTGCAGCTATATTACCTCACAGCAGACTGACGTAATTCCTGAGTTGGTAACTGATACAGCAATTTGTTACAAAATCATTATTTCTTTCGCTAAGTTTCGGTTAAATGCATTTGTGGTCCTGGTGCTACACTTCACTCACTTACAAGTTTTACTTCCAATCATAGGCCAAGGTAAAGTTTTATGCTGTCTGTTAAGAGTTACTTTTTCACTATTGTATGCATTGCTGTTGTAAAGTTTGGGCATTTGTCTCGTGCTATAAAGACTACTCACTTAAACAAGTTCCTCAGAGTTTGACTTTGTCATAGAACAATGCTGGGCTTTCAGATGTTTCCAATGGATTCAAACGATTTGACACTTTGGAATTTAGTGCCCAGTTCGAAACTTTTTTCAGTGCATTAATGTCATTCAAGTCTAAACTTAAGACTCAGCTGTTTCAACTTGCTTATCCACCACAGCCAGACTTCTAGTTTCCCTGACCTGTTGAATTTCCAACTAGACTTCTCCAACGGATTACAATTCTTGATTATGATTTCACTTATATGCAACAATTTTGTGCATTATGACAGTGGCGCTATAGATCAGAACAGACCCAATCGGTGTTAATAAACAGCTTTCAAAACAAAACATAAAACTCCAACGATGTGGGGGAAAAGCAGAAAATTGCTGCTCACCACGAGTGCCTCAACCGCTTCCTCAACTGAACTCAGCTGAATGAGCGCCATTCTTCGGTCCGGAATAACATTAGTTACCCTGAAAAGAACATAACAAAATTAACAAGAATGAATAAAATAATTGTAATATCATTTTATAGGAATTAATTAAATAGAAAAGTATACTTGGCTTTTGCAAGTAATGATTTGTTCTTATCTACTTTGGTTGAAACAATAAAAATACAATAACAACAGAACATATAACAGTAATTCATTTATTTATTTATTTAAACTTTTAAAGCCTTTATTGAGAGTACAGTTAGTAAATCGAAATCTGAGGTGCACATGTGACTATTCTCATGCAACAGAGATACTGTTCTTCTTACTCGAAGAACTTAAAGTCCACGACTGTCCCGCATCGGCCGAAGAGGTCTCGAAGTTGCTGTTCAGTCACACACTTCCTACAACAACACCAGCAAACTCGAATCATACATCGTCACTAATCATTATCTAAAAATTAGACACCAATACTGACAAAATCAAATCAGCAGCATTAATGTAGAAAAAACAATTCAATTGAATTTTCTGACACAATGCACACAATACAAGAAAATACAATGCAAGACAACACCATCTTATACAACACAACATAACACAATACAATATGAAGTAGCATAATTTCCAACATGCACAAGGGAAGCCTGTAACAACTCACGGAATGTTGGACAGGTGGAGTGTGTCGGAGGGTGAGACAACGTGTGCCCTGGCACGTCCTCCACTGCCATTTGGGGGAACATTTCGAAATCGATGCCACTGTGACATCGTGTAGTCCTGCGTCAGATGTGAATCCTAAATCAACAATAACAAATTACATTAGTACTTAATCAGTCTGCAAGATGCATCCGATTACTGGTATCGCATATTTCTATAATCTCTCAAAGGCAGTCCAACAAAGCTATATAACAGATGTATGTATATAAGCTTTTAAAGGTTCTTAACGGAGGAGCTCTGTAACTGCCTTGTGAAAACACCAGTATGGAACTTCCTTTGGTAACACACCATGCAAACGTAGGGTGATCGGATGGTAGGATCATACAACTGCAAAGTGGAGCCAGCCCTTGTTTGCCCTTGGAACCATTGCTTCCCAGGAGGTCCTCCACTCCCTGTGCTATGTCAATGCTCAGATATATATATATATAAATATATATATATATATATAAGTACACATATACATATATACATTTATATATATACATATACATACACACATCGCCTTACATATTTTAGTGGGATACAGATGATTTATTATAATTTATAGCAATTATTATGTGTGTATGCTCAAAAAACGTGAACCTGAGTTCCTAAACAAGCAAGTGAAAACTTGTCCCAGGTAGTCACACAGGCTTGACCCCATACCAACGGACAGCTCTAGTGAAAAGAACATGCCACATGCTAATGACAGAACAGCTGATGTTTATGAAGAAGATGTCAATAACGTAGAAGTCAGAGCTGACCGGTTGGTCGTCCTTTGGCATCTGAACAGTCCGGAACTTTGACAGCGACAACTCGAGCTGTTTGCCCCAAAGCTTGACATAATCCAAGTGGGTCAATGCTGAAATACCAATGCAGTAATCATCATGATCATCATCACAATGATCATCATGAGTCATTGTGGTTGGCATCATCATCCTTATCATCTACCTACCCTTGAGGCTGGTTGAGTTCAAGCTTTGAGGCACCTCAAACAAACCGAGTGGGTATAATTTAGGCCAAAGCAGACAAGACAGCAGTTTGCAACATTTTTTGGGAAACAGTAGACCAACATGGCATATCGCCCTGATACGAGAGAAAGAAGATTTTTAAAGTGTTGTAACGTGTGGTCAAGTGATTGATCATTGTCCAATGCTACAGAAATGTTTTGACAGTTTTTAACAACAGAACAACAGTGCCAGCAAGGCCACTGCTGGATTGAGGGGGAAAATGCAGGCATTAGTAAGAGCAACACATGATTACCTCACATTTATCTGGGTTTATGGCTAAACAGCTGAAGCATAACCATGTATGCACTGCAGAAAGGCGGTTATTAAGTAATACCCCACCGGACTGATCCGTAGGTGGCAGAGCAATGTAAGGCTGAGTGTTGTCAGCACACTGCTGTAACCAGGGCTGTTAAAAGCTTGGTTTTTTGGTTTTTAAAAAACCCAAAAAACCGCAAATTTTGTTTTTTTACAAATTTTAAAATTATAAATGCCAAAAATGTCGTCTCTACAACTCTCTTGGCAATTGTTGTATGGTCTTTGTTAACTTCGTTTTATGACATTCTACGGTTCTACTGTTCTAGTTAATTTCATTAATATGCATCTGATTAATTTGAACGGTATTATGCCATTTTTATGAGTTTTATGATCCAAAATACGAAAATCTCAAAGACAAAAAACCAAAAACGAACTTTTCATTTTGAAGAAAGTTGGTTTTTTTGCACCCCTGGCTGTAACTGGACTCCAAAGCGATTAGTTGTGCTGCCAAGTGGTGCAGTGAGAAGATTGTAAGATAATTAATAGGGTGTAAAGAACAGATCACTGTGGACTGGACACCAGCAGTGCAGATCGAAGGATTAGATCAAGCACTACCAATGCCCATTTGCTGAGATCGAGTGCAGACGAAGCTTGCCAGAGATAATGAATCTAATCATGTATAAAATAAGAAAAGTGACTTTTCTCGCTACATAGTTTCTCAATACTGTTTGCTTACTGATGAATTCTTTACTCTTAATGAACTTAAACACCAACTGGACTAGTGCAGGTAACACCTTTGTGAGGCACTTCAAAAGTGCTAGATTAAATGTCTAGATACCCATATACAAGACAAGATACAGTAGAACAATATAAGACAGGATAGGATAATACAAGACACTAATTATATTATTATCATATATGGTACGATAATATAGGATAATAGTAATAGCACAACATGAGTGAGTAAATGTACCAAGCTGAGCATGAGCTGCATCTTTGAACTGTACAAGTGCTTTGCTCTTCTTGTTAAAGAGAACTTTGACTCGAATGACGTCACCATAGACACCTGCCAAACAGAAGAAGCCAGTTACATTTAGGTACAATCAGTCAGAAAATCAAGCAGTCGATCAAACAATAACAATTGTTACATCCTTCTCTTCTGCCTTCATTCTTTTCATCAGTTTTTTTTTCTATTGTTCCTCATTCATTCTTTCATTCATGCTATCATTTGTTCACTAATTCTTTGATACAATCTGCCAATCATTCAAACACCGATGGTCTGAACAACTCACCAAACAGAGTGAAGAGAGCCTGAGGTGTCACTTTCTGAAATATAAGAAAAACATAATAACCTATTTTAATTAGTTTATCAATTTATTTTACTTATTATTCTCAACATTCATTACAATGGCAAACTGAAAACATGACTAATAATTAAAACACAATGATAACAATGGCATAGACAGAATTGTATATAACATAAAAAAATTATTAATACTAAAGATAATAAAGAAAGAAAAATAAATACAACAGTAAAAAGATAATACGCGCAGAAAAATAATAATAATCAATAAGCATAAAAAGCAAATTACAGCATTAATAAATAACAGGCCCATATCCTGTGAATAAAACAGTGGTTCTCTGGGGAAGAGTAATTACATTTTCGTTGAGATTTGAGACAAGGATGACGGGACTGCCACCAAAGCAGGGTACGTTGGCAGGGAGGGCATTGCTGGGATAGGCAGTAGGTTGCCCATGGACCAATGCAGGGGTTGGCAGGCAGCCCACCATGGGCATCATCGTTTCTGCCAGAGCTCTTTGGGGATAGACACTGCCTGCCGCCATACCTAAAAGACAACAAAAACAACCACAAGGTAGTGCCAGGTCAGACAAAGTAACGTAATGTAAAGTATGGCAAGCCCAGGTTAGGTAAGGAATTTAAGAATGGAATGGCAAGGCTGTAATATAAGGTAAAATACAGTAAGGTACTGTAAAGCAGAGTTCGGAAAAGGGGAACCGTTAGGTAACGTTTTGTAAGGTTAAGCAATGTCAGATAACAATAGCATAATACAAGGTAAGTATAAATAAGGCTGTGCAAGGAAGGTAAAGTAAGTTAAGACATGGGGCAAGAAAGGTAGAGAGTAGGGCATGGCATGGGAACGCAACGAATGGTTAGGTTTGCCGAGGTTTGGGCAGAAAAAGGTGACATAAAGGAAAGGTAAGGTTAGAATTGGCAAGATTCTGTTAGATAAAGAAGACATGGCAAAGAACAGTAAGGCTAGGTAAAATAAATAAAGTAAGTAATGGCAAGACGATTAGGTTACGAATGGTGATGTAAGGGACTTGAACCCAAGAGACAGTTGTGAAAGGGCATTATCCAAAAACCCAGGAAGTTACCGAGATTTTCATAGGCGTTGGGAATGTGCTGTCTATCATACTGGGTGATGGCAGCCGCAGGAGAAGGCGACCCATCCGTTGGCAGATGCTTGTTTGTGTAGTCACGGCTTTTGTCGTTGTTATATTTCACGGAGAGATTCTGGAGCTTGGAGTATTCAATGTGAAGTTTACAGCAGCCATTGAAGATGTTGTGGCCGTTCAGTGTCTACAGAAACAACGACGCAATCGATCATCAGTCAACTGTACGTTAATGAACTACCAATCAAACAATTATTAATCAATCACAAGTAATCAATGCCCAATCTTAAATGAAGTAATAATGAATTAATCATTCATCACATATTCAATAAGATAAGTGAATCCAGCAATCAATCAATCAATCAATCAATCATTAAGTCAGTCAATTAATGAGTCAGTCAGTCAGTTAATGTAATTGAACATTTGAATGTAATTCGCAATTGAACAATTTTATATTGTTTTTTCAAGGTATCTACTCAGAGGTGAAATCCTAAACAGCTCTAGCATAATTCAAAACATGAATTCAGATCATATGCTTGAAATGTTAACTAAGTGACTGAGTGCATCAGAAGTGATGATGTCATCATAAATGATGTCAGTCTTAGATCGTTTAGAACATCATTTGCACTCATTAGCACTAATTAAAAAGACTTCTACAGGACAGAATAACAGCAAATAATACTTGCATTACAGCAGTCATCTGCGATTTAATTTTTTATAGATATTAATTATCACTTTCATTTACCAGTTTTGCTTTGTGAGCTTCAGCATTGTCCGAAAACTGGATAAGAGCCTGGAAAGAATCTACAAAAAGATTAATATATGTATAATGTCACTGTAACTATATAAGAACCAAACTGTCTTAATAATGCTTTGTTCTTGTATTGCTTTAAAGAGTTGCCCGGTAATTAAAATAAGAAAAAATCTGTTATATAATTTAAAACAAAACAGACTTTTACAACTCACTGTTTTTGTTGAACGTCACAATTCGCAGAATTTTGCCGGAAGTATGAAATACCTACAAGAAATCAAATTCATTAACTTGCAGTTCAAGGTGTTTAACCCGTTGTAGCCTAAATGGTTATGGTATTGGGTTCAGATTTTCACTTAAAATATCTGGTGGACTTAAAAATTTCTAGGGAAAGCTATTGCTATTCTCTGCTCCTCTGGTATAAACTGAGTAGAAAGCAGATGTTGGTATGGTCTATGTGTGTGCAACAGCTCACCAGGGTGGAAATTTTCCCAAGTTATTAGAGTACTATTAATATCTTTAATATGAACTTGTTGCTCTTAGTGAACTGTAATCAACTGTAATCAAATATACGGTAATGACTTCTGTAATCATGACCATGATGCACCTTGTCAAAACCTAAGACATCATTAAGTGGAGGGAATGTTTTTGGGAGGTATTCCGGGTTTCCACCTGTTGGAGATTTCATTTCGGCTGTTCTAATTCCTCATCCTTAATGCAACACAGTCCAGACACTGAACATGATGTTAACTGTCAACTATGGATGGGACTCTAATGGTTGGGCACTACATGTTTGTGAGAGACTCCCAGTGCTGACTTTTCCACTTATCTGAGCTGAGTCAATACGAATTTGTTACTCTAATAAAAAACGACTTACGTGGTATAACATGTCTACGTTGATCGGGTAGACCATGTTGTCGACGATGACATGAAGAATGCAACGTGAACAATCCGATGACAGGCTCTAAAAGTCAGAAGAAATGTAATATTTAAATGTATGGTAATTTTAAACAAATCAGATTCACCGTCACTTACTCAAATTCTGTTAAATTTTCAGTCACACTTGAATCCTTGATTATAGAAATAATCTAATCTAATTTAATCTAAATGCTTCTCTAGTGGTAGTACACAATGCACGTCATGGTAGCATATCCGTACACATTGTTTTCTTGTGTGTTAGACCTTCATTCATGAAAAATCTTCCACAGAAAATCCATACTATTCCACCAGAAGCAGCTCAAAAACCTCACACGCTTGTATTCAGTGGCACTACCAAGCATGTTTCAGTGCATTTCACAGGTTCTTGGAAAGTACTAATGAATTTCGTTACTGTAGTTTCCAAATCAAATTTGCAAAAATTTTACCATTGTGCCCTGACAAAGTTTCTTCCTTCCGAATGGCTCATTCGACTGAACATATGAATGCACACATGCCTATAAAAACTGGCTTAAAGTCTTACAGTGGTACCATTCTTTGTCATGGTAACCAGTTCTACTTTTAGACCAAGATGCATTGCATGTGTTGAAAGTGCAAGGTTGCCTTACAATGGTACCATTCATCTATTGGATGGCTTTGAATATAACAGCTGGTTGCTACTGCCATCAACAATAATATTGGTTCCTAAGGTTTCCTTCCCACTTTTGGACCACTGACCCAGTTTTGTGCTTACTGATTAGATTACTAACCTGTCCGTCCGCTTCCAGCTTCAGCTGAGCATGGTTCGAATACTGGACAAAGACAGGGCTTGTTCGCACATACAACAGTTGTTTGCTGTAGTACTCAACCATCATCTGTGCCGAAGGCAGATCGCCCATCTCAAGCAGTGCCTTCAAGAAAACACCACAGCAGCTACATGTATGTATCAAGACAATTAATATAGCGCCTGTATGTACCTCACAAAAGCGCTGCACACATGGCAATCTGTCTGATCTAAACAAGTGCGTCTTATGGCAATTTGAGAATGTTTGCTGTACAGGGCTGAGTGTTGCACAGCATAAATGCAATGGAAGATTGTTCCAGGAAGATGATCCAATACATGAGAAGGCACGATGGGTTCGAGTTGATGTGTGGAACTGCGGCACCTGCATACATTCATAGTACACATTGTTTCCACAGCTAGCAGAGCACAACAATCGCAGACCAGGTTGCTTGAAATTGAAACACAGCTCCCCAATGTATGCTGGGGCAGAGTCAACAATTGAAGCCCATGCTAGCAAGATCTTAATAAAATCTGCTCAGCAGGAGGAAGCCAGTGTAGCGTCTCTGACATATATGTTGCGATATATGCGAGTATTTCAGCTTCTTGGCTACAACTCAGACTGCACAAAATGCACAGAACTGGCACCCAAGGAATCCAGAGAGGTCCTTAGATTTAAAAATAGAACTAACAAGAAATATAAATACATATTTAGATATGAATAACAAGAAATATATTTTCATATTATTATAATAATTAAATATTATTACTATCATTATTACTATTATTATGAGCTCAGGCAGTTTTAAACCCACCCTACAAACTAAACAGCAGGGTAACTAAAAACAAGAAATATAGCAACATAAGACAAGAAATATAAATAACAAGATATACATAAAAAATTAAACAACCAACCCAAATAGCCAAAAAAATAACTATTAAAAATAAACAACTGAAATAACAAAATAAACAATACAGGTAAACAATAAACAATAACTAAACAGCATACATGCAAGAAAGAAATAATAAATAAGCAAATATACACAAACAATAAACAATATGCAAACAGTAAACACTAAAAACCACTGAAACCAAAAATCAACACAGAAAAACAGTCCAGAAAACCATTAAATAGCCAATTAAAAGAAACACTATAGGCAAAATGAACAATCATCACCTTAAACAAAACAAATATTTTGCTCTGACCTGGTTTTTGTTTCGAGTCAAGATGACATCATTGACGGTTCCAAATGGCTGACCAAGTGCGGCCACTTCTGCCTCTGTAACATCGCCAGGCAGACCACGGAGATGGAGGACACAGCTCGGCTTCACTGGTTCATCTCCTTCATCCAGCTTCCTCTGTAGAAAATATTTTAATGAACACAGCATTTTAAACTTTACTCAAATTAAACTTACTCCGCCATAGGCTACCTCCGCTGAGGAAGCCTGTGCCTGCCCCAAGCCAGGATAAAGGAGGAGGGTTCTGCGGTGGGCTTGCAACCCACCCAGGTAAAAAACAGCTAGCAACAGAAACAATGCAGAAGCTTCATTAAAAAACTGGATGGGAACTGTTCGAGAAGATCTTAGATGTCTGGAGATGACGGTGGAGGATGCTATCGATGTGGTGAAGGACAGGGAAGAATGGAAAAACTGTGTTGCCCGATGTGCAGTCCTGCACAGGAAGGACTAAGGTCTAAGGTCAACTTAATTAGAACATCCTGGCATAGTAAATAAAAACACAACAAACACTTAGACTGCATGAGAGCATTCCATCACTATATTTTTCTACTATTCCATGTTTAGAAGTGTTTATTATGCATTAATGCTGTAATAAGTATTGCTCAATACTATTGTCTTAAGCTAACAATAAAATAATTTTGCATAGTGCATAGGCCTATGATTTAATACTTCAATTAACGATCAAACTTGTGGTTCCGGTTATCACTGCAGTGTGTCGGTTTGAAATAATAAATGACGATTATTATTCGGTGGCACAATAACCAATCGCTCCTGAACCGGTCCCGGGCTGTGGACCACAGTTTAAGACACATAATTTTATATGAAGGATAACGATAAACTGATCTAACCCGTTTAGAACCGTTGCACGAAACATAATCTGCATTTTCCAAACCAGCATCTTCTGCCTACAAGAAAAAAACCAAGCGACTTGACAGCTACATATACCTACAGTCTTCATGAAGCAATTAACAGTCTCCAATATTATACAGAAAGACATATAAGTGGGAGGCACTGATTTCCGACTCTTAAGCCCATGAGATGACAATGGACGAATCGTAGTCATGTACACAAGAGCAGTGCATTACAGGACTTGTCATTTACATCCAAGCTTACACTTGTATCAAATAATACTACTTGGTTAAAAAGCCATGTACAAACTTGACCTTGCAACATTTGGATTACAGACCACGCATGCTGGTCTGTAATGAAACACATCACAAATAGTGAATAGACCACCATGTACCATCAACTCTATGTTAGTGGTACATGCTTTACTATTCTGTAGTGCACTATAATCTGTAATACCATGACTATGGATTCAGGCAACTCTGTCACCAAATCTGACTTTAAAAAGCTGCAATGCTTTTTCCCCAAATCAAAGAGAAAATGAAAAAATAATAATAAAATTCTCCAGATTTGGTACCTTTCTCACAGACAGCCACACACAGCTCGAAGGAACTGTAAACGAATGCGTCTGACTCCTGCTGATTTCAAAACCTGACAACGGTCCGATCAATTGGGGCCTTGGAACCATAGGCAGGGCAAAGGCAACCGTTCTAGTCAATGTCTGTTGGCTGCCGGCAACAAAAACCAGGGGCTGCAAGGGTGAAACGCTCGAAGTCGACCAGAAACTCGAATATGGAAGCATCACAGACTATTTTGGAAATTCTGGATTCGAGAAATTTTCACAAGATTCACAGCCTCCTCGGCTTTGCGACCAAGTTAAAACACAGACTTTAGAATTCGTAAAAATCGATACTGTCGTCGATGTCAGAATGTTTCAACACGGTAGAAACACAATCTTATCATCAGCTTTTAATTGACTTTCCAGTTGCAGACACTTAGACTGCATGAGAACATGGTAGTTAACTTCCCTGTTTGATGAGCTTGCTACAAATATCCATTTTCTACAGCCGTCCAACGGAACTTAGCTCAGTCGCAACATAAACCAATGTTACAAGTTTGAAACTGTTTGTACACTGATTCAAAACTGCAAAGCACCTTGGTATTAAGTACTCATAAAGGATGAGCACTGCTGTACACACATCTGCTAACATAAGTGCTTTAAAGGCAAGCTAAAGCAAATCTCATGCTTTATATCTGTGTAAACATGAAGCTAAACCTGCTAAGCTTGAATTAATGCACAATGTTACTTTTATGATGCACAAATATTTAAAGACGCATGTACACAAAGAAATACATCCACTAGAATCTCTTTGTAACACGCTTCATTACAGCCTGAATTCTGATATATTGTGGCTGGTCATTGCAAATAACAAATTTAAGTCAGTTTAAAATGACACGACATTATTATTACAAACATTTTAACGCATGCAAAGTCACACAGAAATTTATGCGAATCTGAGTCAGTCATAACTTCATCATAACGGGGTCCGTTTACAATAAAGTACACCATATGACTCAGAAAGGCAGCATAATAAGGAGGTTCCAGTGTACATACATATAAAAACATAACAGTGCAGAGTAAACATACAATTTTACTTGCTTTGAACAGTTTGAAAGTTTGTATATATAAAGTGTATATATATATATATATATATATATATATACCACTTACCACATTCTGCATGTACCAAAAATACATGATGCTGATATACATGCAATGTACCAGCAAGTCAGAATGCATGACATATACATGTTATATATGTATACATATTATATATATACAAAATCATATATATATATATACATAGTCATTTATATACAGACATATTACATACAGTGTACATGCAAACCAAGTTATACATTTTAATATGAGTATAACACTGTGCAAGCATGACTAAGAATGTTTAAGAATATACATAATGACTATACAGTGAACTTGCATAAAAATTACATACATTCATTAGTTTTATCTATCTACCGTACTATAAATATATACCGGGGTATGCATACATAAACACACACATGCAGATACACGGGTCCTACAGATATTAAACTGAATAATGTGTGTTGCTCATAGCCTCTTTGGTGCGTAAGTGTTTAGAGTCAATGGGGATAAAACTGCAATTCATGTTTTATGGTAGGTCTCCAACAGCAACTTGACCAGCACTTCAGAGCAGAAGGACCAATCAATTCACCCCCACCCAACTCCCACAAAAACCAAGCTGAATGGTCTGCATATTTATAGTTAAGTAATCCCTATGATTAATCTATGCATTTGCTTCCTGTTCAGAAAAGATCTAGATTTTACTCTAAATCCAGTGGATTTCAACTTTGAACTGCAACCTGCTTGATTAGAAGGCGGGGTGGAAGTATTGTGGATCAGCAGGCCATGATCAGAGACTGATGGAAGCTCAAGGGTGACTGTGCTTGGACTGCAATCATCGCGTGTCATAACTAGGTCAAGACAACAACCAAGTGTAAGTGTACACAAAGCGGGTAAAGAGCTGCTTCAGCGGCTCAGCCCAAGCATATCCTTGATCCATAGTCAGGTATCCTGTCTTGACCAGCTGGCTATTGTAAGTGAACAGAATTTCAAACAGAACAGTGAACTTCAGTAAAAAATATGCCAGAGATGGAGTCTTAAATCCAGGCTGACTGATGGTGGAGATTGTGTTCTGGCCACATGCTGTTGCAAAGAAGCTGAGACAGACGTCAAAGGTGGTAGATCACAATGAATCTAACATGTGTCGCATCCAGGTCTGCCCGATAATCTGCAATCCTACCACCTCCAGCAAAAGGTGAGCAAATCCGAGTCACAAAATGACACACAGAACCGTATCCTGTAGGAGCCGGCATCCAGAGTGCAAATCGATATGTGGATGAAAGCCACATCTCAAAAGGCAACCAGGCTCAAGCCTAGTGAAGGCATGAGCTATCACATTATATTCACTACCGATACGCCACATATTCCATGTCCCAAGCTGCAGTCATACATTGGTTGGTCAGCTTGTTGATGTGTTGTTCAGACAGCATGCACCAGTTGTACTGATAGGCTGACTTGCTAGGACTTACATGGGTTCCAAATTTACAATGTAGAGATAATCTTTCTAACCATGTATTTTGTCTTTCAATAGCATGGTTGGGCTACCTAAGAATTCCCAACTTCGTTGACTATGCCACACCAGAAAACAATTTGAGTACAAAATTCATAGTTTCAAAGCACGCACTATAAGAAAATTTTAATTTTGGGAGTCCACAGCACTCTTCTGAGATAATATCCAAGCATTCAATTTATAGGATTCATATTTTCTACAACCTAACACTGTTCTTGAAACAGACCTGGTATGGTATCCTTGCAGTCTTCTACCATTCCCCAAGTCCACGAAGAACAGAACACATCTATAATCCATCTCTATTGGCCCTGCGACTTTGGTTAGAAATGCACTCGAGTGCTTCTGTGTGTTAGGATGCCGGTGTCAGGGTGCCAGTTCGCACACCCATGATGGCACATTTCTGTTATGATTCTCGAGCTAGTACGGTCCGTACACGCCGTTGCACGCATTCAAACGGGCAGCGGTGGTGAAGAATACCACCCTATTAATTCATTGAAAAATGAGCTGGATCGAGGCCATACGGTCGCTATAGAAAACCCTGTACATTTACATTCAATGTATTCTAAACAAATACAAGCTCGAAGTGGCCGCCCAGCAAAACAAGGCAGCAGCTGATCACGTGATACAATTAATACTTAAATGGAAGCAGAATGGGACCCTGCTCGGCAGAGGCTACTGGGGCTGAACGTAAACAAAAGCACAGTTCTAGACGACCAATCGCATCTTTAACACTAGCCATCGCCATAAAATCTAATAAAGAACAGTCTTACCATCGTTTTTATTCAGAGGAAAATTTACAATAATTGCTCTCTTCGGACAATTTTATTTTGCAGTAACAATCGGTAGATTTTCACGAGGTAAACTCCAAAATCATTAGGCCACAGGTCAATAAAGTAAGTAAGGAATGCGTGTGTAAACAATCGATGAAATAATTATACAATACTATAAATCTGCATTTGCCCACTTACCAAAGTTCAGACAGGCACACGACCATCACATTGATTCCCTTACCAGGCGCGGCTTCTTAGCTAGGATGTTGTACAGTTAGACATCTGTTTTCTAGTTGACTTAATTTTCTTCAAATTATCGTTTTCTTTATACATAAATTATTTTCTGACTTTGTATGTAAAGCGCTGAGGGTTTGCTTGCGTTTAATAAATAACATTCTTACTTACTTACTTACTTACTTGCTTACTTATACGTCGTTTCACCACTGATACGAGCCTCAGATTAGTCATCTTTGCTAGGAAGGGAAAAACCATGGGGACGGGGCGAAGCAAATATCCAGTAGGACGAATCGGAGGGAACAGCGGATTATAGAACATGATGTTGGTTGGAGGAAATGGCACCGAACAAACGTCTGTCTGCCTCTAGTACAAGGTCAGACACGCACTTTGTCTGAGGGTGTAAATATCATCTGCGTTTCATGCGTCTGATCAGCTGCTCCATTCGTTCTCGCTCTTCTGCTTTTGTATAACCCCACCAGGCTGGCGAGTCATTATCAGTCTCATTATATGAGACGTGCAATGGTTGTGGATTGAGCAACAATTTGTAATGCTGCTGACGTATGTCCATGTGATTTGAGCACATCGAGTGCATAGGCTTACATTGAGGAGGAGCACGCTACACGGACTTGGTCAATGTGTGTAGGCCCTAGTCATTCGGAGGTCTTGACTTACGTAATTCCAAGAACATGCATTGATTCAACCCGCTGCGTTCGTGAATGCGTTCCTAATTAGTGCCCTGAGCTTGACGTATAACTTAAGCATAGCACTTTAACAATGCCGAGATTAGGCCATTACGATTACAATGAGATGTTTTGAACCATCTTTATATATATATATATATATATATATATATATATATATATATATATATTCGTTTATTGAGAAAAACAATCTGACAAAAACAGAAATGCTAACATGAGTGATAATGAATAATTAAAGTTCATTAGAAAGTCTTAGAATAAACTAGTAAATATTTTTATAATGATCTGGGAATAAATTGAGAGTTGTCCAGGGAGTGTGGTATGTGTGCTGAGTATGGTTGTGTGCTCTAGGTCTTAATTGGTGAGAAGAGAGGGGTCGGAGTGGAGGTAGGAGTTGGTGAAGTACATGCTTGGGGTTGAGCAATATGGAGAAAAGGAGTTTTGCATCGGCTATATATATTGGCAAGTTGACTGTTAAAGGATTGCTCTAGGTAACCTAGTGATGGGACTCTGAACCTCCGACAGTCTGGAGACTATACCCACAAAAGTCGTGCGAATGTGTTAAGACAGCCACACAAAAACCACACTATACAAATAATACCATGCTTCAAAGAAATCCAGAATTTTCTACGCTAAAGACTCAGAACCAACCGCGTGGAAATGGACTCTGCATGTAATGTAGTCTAATTAACGATATATAGCGTTGTTATTATAATGCAAAAGGCAAGATTATGCAAGCCTCTTTTTAGTTCTATTCCCAGAACAGAGCCGCACCGTTAGGCCTACCTTTAATAAAAAAATTATTACATCAAGGTTCGATTAAGAATCCAGTTTGAAACCTGCCTTACAGTCATAATCGATCAATCAGTGGTCACTCATTGGTTAAATTTACCGTCCACTGGAGAAGCCAGGTCCAAATCGCATAAGCCAGAGAAACCAGAAGTGAAGCACTGGAGAGGAAAAATCTTAGTAAGGAAGCTGAAACAGCTTAAACTGCTGAAGCAGACGAATCTTAAGTTTAGTTCTGAGTGACAATAAAGAAGTGACCAAACGCACACAACTGGTCAGCGAATTCCTAAGCTTTGGACCGGTCACCAAGAACCCAACAATGTCCCTTGTAATTGCCAAAGCATAGGTCGTAGAGCATTCAACTGTTAACTCCTGATGGGAATACGTTTCGTGTGGTCTACGTATGTGCGAGAGCCCACCAGTGGCGACTTGTTCCAGTTACCTGAGCATTACTTGCGTACAGATGGTCTTTTGCTCCTAATGGTCTCTAACATCACTCATGCTAGATAATCCAGAGCTATTGTGGGGCACTTCAAAGGTACTATACAAAGTAGATAGATACGCACGCATACAGACATACGTACATGCATAGCCTATATGTATACACACATATATATTATGCATACACAGTAGGCCTACGCAGTAACATACATACATGCATCACTGCATACTGACATGAGACATACATACGAATCTACAAACATAAAATGTATGCAATACAAACACACACACATACATGTAGGGCCTACGCATACACGCATGCATCGGATGCACATACACGTACATATAGGCTATATGCATGCATACACGTATGCATACAGACATACGCTTATTTTACCTCACTTCAGCTTACCTTACTTTAGCTCAGTGACTCATTAATATTTACTTTCTATGACCGGCGATGGTCAGTTGAACTTGCATTGTATGATGCAAAAGAACAAACTACTGAACAACAGCAATTAGTACAAACCATGAAAAGCCATTTATTCATTGAAGCTTTGGTTAGATTAATAGTTCTCCGAAAATACATAACATGATAACAGCCTACTGCATTATTTAGGCCAGCAAAAAATTAAAGGTGTACATATGTCACCTAAATTAATAGTTTTCCAAAAATACATAACACCTACTACATAATTTAGGCCAGAATAAACATTAAAGGTGTAAATATGTCACCTCTGCCTAATGAGAATGCATATAGTCAATTATTCATTAAACTACCCACCCACCCATGGAGCGGCGTTGGAGCCCCACCACCATGAAAAGCTATTTATTCATTGAAGCTTTGGTTAGATTAATAGTTCTCCAAAAATATATAACACCTACTACATTATTTAGGCCAGAATAAAACTTAAAGGAGTAAATATGTCACCTCTGCCTAGTGAGAGCGCATATAGTCATTTATTCATAAAACCAACTACCCATCCATGGAACCCCCACCACCACCACACTCCTTTATTCATCCGTAACTTACTACTAATTCCCGAAGTCCTCTTATGCCCTATCTCCCCTAATTGTTACTCAACAGAGTAATATCCCACCCCACCCCATCCATCCATCGCAAAATAGGCCTACTAAATCCCGATGTCCTGATCTCCCTTAATTGTTGCTCCACTAGCTAGAGTAACATCCAATGCAGGGTATAATCAAGGCCGTCTTATCCATTAGGTTTCTGTGCCTAGGGCCTACGAACCTTTCAGGGGCCTATGCAGGTCTGAAAATGAGAAGATACATGAGTCATGAGTCATGAGATGAAAGATAGTAAAATAGGCCTACTAATTCCCGATGTCCTCTTATTCCCAATCTCCCCTAATGGTTACTCACTAGAGAAATACCCCCACCCCACTCCAGTGGCGTAATGTAGGACCTCAGCGCCCAGGGGCAAGACTTGATGACTGCGCCCCTTTCAGTTTTCTTGTTGGCTTTTAGTCGTTCTTGTCATAGAGCTGGGTACCATTGAAAGCTAATTTTGCGTGCCCCCTTGTGCTGCGCTCAGGGGCGGTTTCCCCCTCTGTCCCCTTCGTTACGCCACTGCCCCACTCCATCCATCCATCACCAAATAGGCCTACCAATTCCCGATGTCCTGATCTCCCCTAATTGTTACTCCACTAGAGAAACATCCAGTCCAGGGTAAAATCAAGGTCGTATTATCCATTAGGTAGGCACTGTGCCTAGGGATACGAACTTTTCATGGCCTACGCATGATACCAAGATTGTGATTGCGATAATGTATCTCTGGGAAAGGGACAGGACTGATATTAACAGACATGACTGCATAGTTGCCAATCGGTGTGCCCTCTACGGATGGGAAAGGGACATGACTCGCCTAGTTGCCAATCGGTGTGCCCTCCACGGTGCCAGGATGGGAAAGGGACATGACTCGCCTAGTTTCCAATCGGTGTGCCCTCCACGGTGCCAGGATGGGAAAGGGACATGACTCGCCTAGTTGCCAATCGGTGTGCCCTCCACGGTGCCAGGATTTGAAAGGGACATGACTTCGCCTAGTTACCAATCGGTGTGCCCTCTACGGTGCCAGGATGGGAAAGGGACATGACTCGCCTGTTAGTAATTCAAATACTTTCTATTTCAAATAGGCCTACTCCCTGCACTGGTGACATCCCACCCCAACCCATCCATCCGTCGTTAACCGCTATTTCCCGAAGTCCTTTAATTCCTAATCTCCATTAATTGTTACTCCACTATTTTCACCTTCTTATTCTGAGTTATTCATGTCGGATGGGAAAGGGACATGAGTTAGTTCAATCGGTGTGCCCTCTACGGTGCCAGGATGGGAAAGGGACAGGACTCGCCTGTTGGTTGATCGGTGTGCCCTCACGGTGCCAGGATGGGAATGGGACAGGACTCGCCTGTTGGTTGATTGGTGTGCCCTCCACGGTTTGTGCCAGGATGGGAATGGGACAGGACTCGCCTGTTGGTTGATCGGTGTGCCCTCTTTTGTGCCAGGATGGCAATGGGACAGGACTCGCCTGTTGATTGATTGGTGTGCCCTCTATTGTGCCAGGATGGGAATTGGACAGGACTCGCCTGTTAGTTAATTGGTGTACTTTGCCAGGTGGGAAATACTCCTCTGCACTGGTAATGATCCCACCCCAACCCATCCATCCGTCGTAAACCGATATTGCCTGAAGTCCTTTAGTTTCCGAATCTCCATTGGTTGTTACTCCACTATTTAGTGTGCTTATTTTGAGTTATTCATGTCGGATGGGAAAGGGACAGGACTCGCCTGTTGGTTGATTGGTGTGCCCTCTATTGTGCCAGGATGGGAATGGGACAGGACTCGCCTGTTGGTTGATTGGTGTGCCCTCTATTGTGCCAGGATGGGAATGGGACAGGACTCGCCGCCTGTTGGTTGATTGGTGTGCCCTCTATTGTGCCAGGATGGGAATGGGACAGGACTCGCCTGTTGGTCAATTGGTGTGCCCTCTATTGTGCCAGGATGGGAAAGGATTCGCCTGTTGGTTGACAGGACTCTATTGTGCCTGGTGTGTTGATTGGTGTGCCCTCTACGGTGCCAGATGGGAATGGGACAGGACTCGCCTGTTGGTTGATTGGTGTGCCCTCTATTGTGCCAGGATGGGAACGGGACAGGACTCGCCTGTTGGTTGATTGGTGTGCCCTCTATTGTGCCAGGATGGGAATGGGACAGGACTCGCCTGTTGGTTGATTGGTGTGCCCTCTATTGTGCCAAGGATGGCAATGGGACAGGACTCGCCTGTTGGTTGATTGGTGTGCCCTCTATTGTGCCAGGATGGCAATGGGACAGGACTCGCCTGTTGGTTGATCGGTGTGCTCTCTACTGATTCCCAACCCAATCCCAGACAGCAGTAGTAAGGTTTAATGCTACTTGGAAATTAAAACAGGAAAGGTTGCCAAAGAGTTGATGTTTCTGGATGGGTCTTCCAGACTGCATGACTTGCATATTTGCCTGGCTACCAGATGAATCAACTGGATATCGCAGTTGTAGAAGTTGTCATCGCTGTTCATGGCAACTGTGGTTTGAAAAGGTCGTGTGCAGTTTACGAATACTTCAATGTATTTCAAATAGTATTTCAAATACTTTAGGCCTATATTTCAAATACTCCCATGCACTGGTAACATCCCACTCCAACCCATCCATCCGTCGTTAACTGCTATTTCCCGAAGTCCTTTAATTCCCAATCTCCACTAATTGTTACTCCACTATTTTCACCTTCTTATTCATGTCGGATGGGAAAGGGGTCATTGCATAATTACGTAACGCCGAAAATGACCATTTTTGACCACCCACACACCCTCTAAAGCTTCGTAACTTTTCTCTGGACCCACCCACTCACCCAAGCATTACGTATTTTATTGTTACGAGAAATCGTTTTAGATTCATAATGTGAACGAGTAATATCCGCGTAATATACATTTAAGAAGTATTTTACCCAAGATCCCCGGCGTCCGCCGTGCCACGGAAAATGCTCCTCCTCCTCACCACCCTACCACCGACTGTTGCCTGCCCACTATGGACGAAGTCACCAGTGAGGAGCTGCGCCGTCTGATCCTCGATTCTCCTCCAAAGTCGTGTGAATTAGACCCTCTACTGACATTTCTACTCCAGGATCTCGTGGATGTCTTGCTGCCTCTCCTCACGGTGCTGTGCAACCGATCTATTCGGGATGGAGTTCTGCCGCCGTCACAGAAGAGATCTATCTTGATTCCAGCGCTGAAGGGTGACGGCTTGGAACCGGTCAACCCATTGAATTACAGACCGATCGCCAACGTCTCGTTCTTATCCAAGATCATTGAGAAAATAGTGGCAAGTCGACTCATCGGCCACTAGAGAGGAACAATCTTCTTCCATCATGCCAATCCAGCTTCAGAAAGTTCCACTCTACCGAAACTCTGCTGCTCCGACTTCTATCCGACATCTATGGGGCTATCGACAGAACTGAGCTGACCTTGCTGGCTCTATTCGACGTCAGCGCCGCTTTTGATACTGTAGACCATGATATTCTTCTTAAGCGGTTGCATGTTACGTTTTTAGGCTGTCTGGTAATTTTCTTGAGTGGATTGGCTCTTTCCTCCATGGGCGTTCTCTTCAGTGTGGTCCACGGCTCGACCTGGTCTCGGTGGGTTCCCGCCCCGTATGGTCTTTCGCAGGGCTCTGTCCTTGGTCCTCTCTTATACATTATTTATACCTCCGGTCTTGCCCTGCTCCTTGCGGAACATGGTGCCTTGGGCCAACTTTATGCAGATGACACGCAGGCGTACATGCACTGCCTGTCATCTAACGCTGCCTTTACTGTCAGGGCTATGGGTCAGACACTGACTGCGCTAGAGGCATGGATGGCATCAAACCATCTCTGCCTAAACCCTGCAAAGACCAAATTCATGTGGCTGGGCTCCCGGCAGCAGCTGGCCAAGCTTAACCTGATTGACCTCTCTACTGAATTTCCTAGCTATACTTTCTCCACCTCCGTCCGAGACCTTGGTATCCTATTGGATCAGGAACTAACTTTTGCACCTCACCTCCATCGCCTCAGTCGTGACTGCTTCTACCAACTGCGCCAGCTTCGCACTGTCGCTCGCTCTCTCTCAACTGGCGCTGCAACTACACTTGTGCATGCTTTCGTCTCAGCTCGCCTCGACTATTGCCTATCCCTTTATTCTGGATTACCATCTGGACGGTTGGCCTGCCTTGACCGTATTCTACGCTCTGCAGCGCGACTTATCGGCCAAATACCTAAATTCAGTCATGTGTCAAATTACGTGCTGGAGGTTCTGCGCTGGCTCCCTGTCCGTCAGCGTATAGACTACAGGGTCGCCTCCTTGGTATGGCGATGCCAGCTAGGCCTCGCTCCAACTTACCTACTTGACCTTTGTCGGCCTGTGTTTGGTACTCGGAGTAGTCGCTCCCTACGCTCAGCGGGGTAGGGGCTGCTCTCAGTCCTTTTTGCCCGTACCTCTATCATGTAGAGTCGTGCATTTTCTGTGGTAGGCTTTTTCTGTGGAATGGCCTCCCTCTTGAGCTGCGCCTGTTCCTTAGGTCACTCTCTGACACATTCTACAAGCGCTTGAAAACTGTTCTTTTGGACCGTGCTGGAGTCGGGAGCACATCTGAGTAGTTTCCTTGAAGAGGTGCTATATAAAAACTTGAATGAATGAATGAATGAATTATCTTGAAGAAGAAGCGCAGACATCCTTCGGCAGCAGTGTATTAAACCCTAACTTAGTGCTGATTTATACTATTGCGTGTTTTTAGTTAAGTTTTATCAATGGCACGTAATTTGAACTTCGATCACATCGTGTCTAAAGTGTCATTCGATGTTAATTTAACATTCATTTACAACTAAATTGTTGGTAAAAGCGTTACGCAACGTTCAGCTCCACCCACCCACCCACTTAACGTTTCGTAGCTTTTTCAAGGACACCACCCACTCACCCTGGTAGCGTTACGTAATTATGCAATGACCCCAAAGGGACATGACTCGCCTATTGGTTGATTGGTGTGCCTTTATGGTGACATACCAGCATAGGCGTAGCTACATTGAGGCACGAGGAGGCAGTTGCCTCCTCTAGTTTTTTATATGCTGGAACTTCGATTGACTAATGACCCCAATGACCAGGATTTTGCCAATGGTCTGTGAAGTTGCCTTATCTTTAATTTAAGTCTCGCTATGTGCCTGATCCCATCCCATCCCATCCATCCATCCGTCGTAAACTACTATTTCCAGACGTCCTTTAATTCCTACTCTCCACTCAGTGCCGGCGCTAGGGCCCCCGAACCCCCCGGTTGGGAGGCCTCCAGTTTGCTAGGGGCCTCCAAATTTAGGTGATCATTATGCAAGTTTATTAGCAGATTATATTGCTTCCTGGTTAATTCTCATCTGCGTTATGGTTTGGTATGATGTCCTGTTCCAAATCATAAATACAAGTAAAATGATGCAGTCACCAGAGTTTGCAATTGATATGCTGGAACGTGAACTGGAAGCCAATGAAGACTTCCTACAGAGGTATCGTAAAACTGGATTTGAATCTGCTATTACAAGTGCACGAGAAATTGCCGAAGACATGGAGGTGAGCACCACTTTCCCTGAAACGAGAAACCGACGCAGAAAAGCTCAGTTCGACTACGAATGTGCAGATGAAATTAATAGACTTACACCCGAGCAGCGATTTAAGGCAGATTTCTTCTACAAACTTCTGGATCAGGCGCTATAGTTTCAGTTCAGTCACAGTTCCAGCAGATCAAGGATTGGAACAGCAATTTTGGATTTGTGTGTCGTTCCGACACACTCGTCAACATACACGACACAATAAACTGCAAACACATTGTCTTTACTTCTTTGAGAAGATGGGAGACATAGAAACAAATGAACTTCTAATGGAGCTTTCACGTTTTGTTGCAGTGACTCATTCGTGGAGACAGTCAGCGAACAACAGCGCAAGATTTTCTACAGTACATTTACATGTATGCGTATGAACTTCTTGACTTTTATCCCAATCTGTCAATTGCACTGAGGATTCTTCTGACCACCCCAGTAACAGTGGCCAGTGCTGAGCGCAGTTCAGCACACTGAAGCTAATTAAAACATTTAATCGTTCCACCATGCTCAGCAGCAGGTTATCATTCCTGGCAATGATTTCAATTGAAAGTGAAACTGCCTGAAAACCGAACTATGACAAGCTATTGGAACGATTCGCAGAAAATAAGGCGAGACCAAAACAGTTTTCCTGAGACATGAGCTCGAATATCGATGCCAAGTAGGCCTATTGATACTTACTTTGTGGATTTAGCTGCTTCTGTTGTTGGTGAAAGAGCTTGGTTAAAGACACAAAGAGACTGGACGTTCGGTCGTTCTCGTTGCAGTGTATTTTTCGTAGTTATTGGGGGGGGCCTCAAGTAAGGCTGGGGGCCTCCAGTACCCTAGCGCCGGCACTGTCTCCACTCCACTAATTGTTACTCCACTATTTTCACCTTCTTATTCATGTCGGATGGGAATTAAGGGACAGAACTCGCCTATTGGTTGATCGGTGTGCTCCTCTATGGTGACACACAAGGGCCAGCTGTCCTTAACCCTCCGTCGGGCGTGGGGTAAAAAATGACCCCAGAGTGCATTATTACTTCGTTATTTCTTGTTATATTTACTAATCAATGGTGCCCTCCCGCTTTTTGCAATGATTCCTGGGCCACTTCTCACAATAGACGAAAGACTCGCTCCATATCGAGGTCGGTGCAGATTTGTACAATACAAGCCGTCAAAGCCGTCAAAATACGGCATCGAGTTAGGGATGTGCTGCGATGCCAAGTACAATGCAAGCATATATTGCGGAAAAGAGAGCGCCGTTGTAGCGCCAACCAATGATCTGGGAGGAAAAGTTGTCTCCAGCTCATACAAACTCTTGAATGTGAAGGTCGCAACATTACCACTGATAATTTTTTCACCTTGCTGGCCTTAGCTAGAGATGTTCTGAAGACAAAGACAGAGACTTTGGCTGGTAATATTCGTACTGCTCGGATTCAGTCTAAAACTCTCTTTCTTACGTGTTAAAACGTTTTTGGGTCAAGCTCCCCGCTACATCTGTGATCTGATCAAAAGGCCTATCTCATCTACTATATATATATCTTCGTTTATTGATTATTCGGGATGTCACACCGCATCCAGGTACAAGTTAAATTAGAAATTAGATAGTAAGTTCGTTGCTATCGTTGTTCTCATAAGAAAGGTTTGCTTGCTACTTTCTATATAAAACTCTTGGTATATAGTTTTTATCGTCTTTAGCTGGGAGCTTAAAATCGTGCGGTCTGGGGCGAAGATTGTAATGTTTTTGCACTACCCCTGGAAATAGTCCCCGAAGCACATGGTTTTCATTCCAGATCACTGCCTGCAATAGTCTCCTCTCTGCCTCGCCAATCATCTCCTCGATTCCCTTGGTCGTTGATGGAAGATAACCGATTCTCTGCATCTTTCTCTGGAAGCGCTCAATCCTGTGACGATCTTCAGCTCCGGCGAAGCCCCACCAGGCAGGAGCAGCATACAAGAGTCGTGCCATGGTTGTCGCCCTTGCCACCTCTTGGAGTGCTATTGATGGTAACCCGTGCGCTCTTAGCACTCTAAGCGCGTGGAGTGAACCCGAGCAGGCGGCAAGGACTCCATCGACATGGGAGGTTGCACGGAGGTCATCCCTGATTGTAACACCGAGGATAGCCATTGAGGCTACCCTCTCCATGTCGAGAAGAGGCGGAGGTGCGACCTTCCATTTTCCACCACGAGCTATTAGCATCCCACGTGATTTGCTGGTGTTAAACCTCAGATTGTTCCGAGTTGCCCATGTTCTTATTCCGTCAAGTTCCGCTCGCACTGTGTCTCTCATTTCGGTGCCTATTATGAGATAAGTATCGTCAGCATATTTGACGATCTTATTTTTTGCATAGATTGGATGCAGGTCAGACGCATTGATGATAAAGTCTGAAGGGCCCACACCAGACCCTTGTACAACGCTTGCATTGATCTTTGCAACTTCTGACACGACCATTGAATCTGGTAACGTGCTTCCTATCTTGCAGGAAGTTTGCTAGCCAGTTGAAGATGGCATCTGGTATTTCGAGCTGTGCTAGTTTGTCGACAAGGACTGAATGACGCACCGTGTCGAAAGCCTTGGAGAAGTCTAACGAGATGAGCGTTACATAAGCGTTGGTCTCGAGGAGCGCGGTGACCTCGTGCAAGATTGATATTATGGCTGCCGTTGTTGAGCCTGTCGGTCGAAAGGCATACTGGTCTCTCAGTAGAGGTTTCATTGTTGTTGATTGGAATGATGGATAGAGATATACCTGAACTATCTCCCGTTCCACCATCCTCGAAAGTACCGGTACTATCGATATGGGTCGAAAGTCTGATGGCGTTTTCGGATGCGCAACCTTGGCCACTGGTCTGATTATGGCCGTCTTCCACTGTGTTGGAGCGTGTGATGCGGAGATTGAGTGGTTAAGTAAGTGGGTAAGAACTGTTGTGTAGACTGGAGCTGTCAACCGCAAGAACCACTGGTAGATCGTCTGCACCCTCAGCTGTGTGATGTAGCCTGTCCAGTAGGTTAAAGACTCGGATTTACTTCTGGAGTCCTCTCCGCTCCTTAGACCATTATGACCTTCTAGTTCCTCGGTCTCGGTCTGTCACAGCACAGCATCATGCCTATGCCTCTGTTGGCCCTTTGCTGTGGAATGACCTTCCTGCTATAACTCGTGCTGTGATGTTATCTGGGGCACTACTGTTTCTGCTCGTTCTCTTAAGACTTTTCTTTTCTCGAGGGGCCCTTCGCACTGGAAACGCCTCTGATTAGGTTGTACTGTGAGAGGCGCTTTACATGTCCGTAAATAGCATCGAATAGAATAGAGTTGCCCGAAGAATTTGTGACTCCCAGAGGATGCGAGTTGTACTCATCCCTTGTCGGGTTCAATGAGACCGGCGACTCGTCATTGCACTCTTACAAGTCTAAGAAAGACAAAGTGGTCGTCCTCTTGTCGACTATGCACACCTCCAGTGGGACTTTCGGCCAAGGAAACTTCCGGAGGTTATCAACTTCTACAACAGGAGAAAAGTAGGAGTTGATTGTGCTGACCAGATGATAGAAACATTCAGCACGAAGTTCTCAACCAGACGTTGGTCAGTAGCGCTGTTCTGCAACCTACTGGATATTGCGGCACTTACGCTTACGTCCTCCATGAGAAATCGAAGGCGGACAAAGCTCCAGTGGGAAAGAGTCGGCTGTTCATCAAGAAACTCTGAAAAGATCTTTGCCAATAGCTAAAGGAACAGCGACGACCTGATGCATCTCATCGTGGGCTGATTAGAGCACGACTGTTACATGTAGACGATACTCAGGAACCTCCAACAAACGAGGTTGCTGCCAAGTTTGTCCCTGACAGACGGATAGAAAAGCCACGGCTGTGTGCAAGGCATGGCATAGGAATGTGTGCCCTGTCCACTGTCAGATCTTCTGTCAGACATGTCTCTAAGATCAATCAGCAGACTCCTGGCAGTCTCCTGTGTTCATTCTAGCGTCATTTCATTGTACTGAGGGATACATTAGATTAAGAACAGTGTTACAAGCCTATGTTCGACATTTAAGTGAATATTAGTAATAACAATGCCTTCTCATGCAATATATGTGCTTATTTTGTTCAAGTTACATGATAATTACTATGGGGCCAAAATTGATCCCACGCCCTTAGTTGTACAGTTTTTTTCAGCCCGACGGAGGGTTAAATAAGAATCACCCACTAATAATTCCCAATGTCCTCAGGGCCGTTTTATCCTATAGGCACAGTAGGCACTGTACCTCAGGCCTATGAACCTTTCAGGGGTGTCAAAGAGCCGGCCATTTCTGACCCGCCGACGATTCATATCTGGCCCACGGAGAATTGCCTAAAGACTACACAATGTGAGAACAAAAGTTCAAAATATGTAATTTTTACCGCTTATTGAGTTTTATTTAATGTTTGTGACTGTCAAAATTAAGATTTTAAAACCTTATTTGACTGCCAAACAAACTGCACCATTGAAGGTTTAGTTTTGCAAACATTTGCTGGGGACGGGCTCACTGAGCTCTCTCCCAGATCCCTACCCCATTTTGCTCAGGCGCTTTCGGCACCATGGTCTTCCACTTGCTCTAAAAATATTGCCACTGGCCCGCCATTAGAAAAAGTTTGACATATAATTAAACGTCTTCAAGAGTCATTTTCCCATTAACTCGTTTTCAATTTCAGAGCTGGCAGCACGCCCGTTTTATCCTACAGGCACAGCAGGCACTGTGCCTAGGGCCTGCGAACCTTTCAGGCGCCTACGCAAAAGGCGTACGGAGCTGAAATGCCGCCCGGGGCGACGGCCCAAAATGCCGCCCTTGGCCACTTAATTTTGGATATGCAATTTTCTCTAAGAGATTGCAGTTTTCATGACGATCGTCGATCTTATTGCATATATAAGCATACAATTTTATTGTATGAAGTTAATAGCAGACTTGGATTGTCTCGAGACACTGTCTCGGTCTCGAGACGTCTCGAGATAGGTTTTTTGATGTCTCGGTCTCGGACTCCACTGTCTCGGTCTCGGTTTCAAGGTCATTTCTTGACTTTTTGGAAACTGTCTCGAAGCGAAAGTCTTGTTCTCTTGTATACACGCGGTCTCCATAGTTCTCGCGCAAACTGTCTTTAGTTCTATACTACTGACAGTATCGCGCTATAAAATTGTCTTGTGCCGAACGGATAACTAAACAAACCGAAATTTTAGAAAAGCTGTGTTTCTGGTATTAACAGATATTGAAAAGAGCAGTCTGTTAGTACATAACAGCATCTGTTAGTACTTTATTGCTTTATTTCAATTTTCTAATATCTATCAGTTCAAATATCTTAAAATGTCCCATAAAGAACGTGAAATAGCGTAATTTGAATTCGCGCAATTTGAAATCAATGAAAAACAAAATAAATGGTCGTGAAACGCTTGAAATAACATCTATTTTCTCAATGTGAGTGATGTGACTTATGTCGCTAATATATGGAATTTTGTTGGTTTCATTTTAGAATCATTTACAAGATTTCAGAATGGCTTAAATATTCAATTTCTTCATAGTTTATACAATTCAGGTGATCGGCCCGATTTCAGTGAGTTGTCCCTGGTATTAGACTTCAAAAGTTGAGAGAAAAATTGTTTCTAGATTTTGGTCCAATGTGCATTTCACTCGTTTTGAACTGTCTTGAACTGTCTCGGACCCCACTATCTCGCCTCGGTCTCGCTCTTGAACCCCTCTGTCTCGGTCTCGGACCCCACTGTCTCGGTCTGTCTCGTCTCGAAGTTTGATGTCTCGTCTACAAGTCTGGTTAATAGCTTGTCTGGATTTATAACTTTTGACTGCATTTTTAGTTATTCGTTTTAGCTATAGCCTACATTTTCAACTTACTGAAAATCTATATTATTAGATAATCAAACATTTTATTGCATGAGTTGCGACTGTCGCTGACTCGCCGCTTCAGTTGCGAAGGTAGAAGAAACAAAATATCGGCGAATAGCTGAAGCACCATCTACTTTTGTTATATTTTAGATTTTCTCTGCGCTTCAGCCTCAAATTTTCAGAGTTTTTAAAAATTCAACCCCACTTAGTTCAGCGTCTTACTCATTTTCACTCGTAATGAATGAATGAATGAATATTGCGAGTGTCTGTAGTTAATACGAGTGGACCGAGACTCGGCAAACCGTTGAACTACAGAACGATTGCCAATGTATAGTTCCTTTCCAAGATCATTGATAAGGTATTGGCAAGTCAACTCGTCGCCCACCTAGAGAGAAAATCTTTTTCCATCATGTCAATCCGGCTTCAGAAAGTTCCACTCCACCGAAACTCTTCTGCTCCGACTTTTACCGACATCTATCGACAGAACTGAGCTGATCTTGCTGGCTCTATTCGACGTCAGCGCCGCTTTTGATACTGTAGACCATGATATTCTTCTTAAGCGGTTGCATGTTACGTTTGGGCTGTCTGGTAATTTTCTTGAGTGGATTGGCTCTTTCCTCCATGGGCGTTCTCTAAGTGTGGTCCACGGCTCGACCTGGTCTCGGTGGGTTCCCGCCCCGTATGGTCTTTCGCAGGGCTCTGTCATTGGTCCTCTCTTATACATTATTTATACCTCCGGTCTTGCCCTGCTCCTTGCGGAATATGGTGCCTTGGCCAACTTTATGCAGATGACACACAGTCTGTCATTAGCCTAACGCTGCCTTTACTGTCAGGGCTATGGGTCAGACACTGACTGCGCTAGAGGCATGGATGGCATAAAACCGTTTCTGCATAAACCCTGCAAAGACCAAATTCATGTGGCTGGGCTCCCGTCAGCAGCTGGCCAAGCTTAACCTGATTGACCTCTCTACTGAATTTCCTAACTATACTTTCTCCACTTCCGTCCGAGACCTTGGTATCCTATTGAATCAGGAACTTACTTTTGCTCCTCACCTCCATCGCCTCAGTCGTGACTGCTTCTACCACTGTCGCTCGCGCTCTCTCAACTGGCGCTGCAACTACACTTGTGCATGCTTTCGTCTCGGCTCGCCTCGACTATTGCCTATCCCTTTATTCTGGTTGGCTGGTCTGCCTTTGACCGTATTCTGCTCTGAAGCGCGACTTATCGGCCAAATACCTAAATTCAGCCTTGAAAACTTTTTTCTTTTTGACCGTGCCGGAGTCGAGAGCACATATGAGTAGTTTCCTTTAAAGGTGCTATATAAATTCGAACGCTTTAAAACTTGAGCTTCAATTTCTAGGCCAATTTTTACCTTTGCATTAGAGATTACTCTATGTGAACTTCACGGCTCAAATTTTGATTAGCTTAGCATAGATCACTTATAATAGGGGTGTCAAAGATACGGCCATTTCTTGCCCGCCGACGATTCATATCCGGCTCAAGAAGAATTGCCTAAAGACTACACAATTTGAGAATAATAGTTTAAATCTGCAATTCTTAAGGCTTAGCGAGTTTTATTTAATATTTGTGGCTGATTATGGTCAAAATTAAGATATTAAAACCTAATTTGACTGCTAAACAAACTGCACCATTTAAGGTTTAGTTTTGCAAACATTTGCTGGGGACGGGCTCACTGAGCTCTCTCCCAGATCCCTACCCCGTTTTGCTCAGGCGCCTTCGGCACCATGGCCTTCCACTTGCTGGAAAAATATTGCCACTGGCCTGCATGCCATTAGAAAAGGTTTGACTTATAATTATACATCTTCAAGTGTCATTTCTCGCCAGTGGCGTAACGAAGGGTTTCATCGCCCAGGGGCAAGAGTTGATGACTGCGCCCCTTTTTAATTTTCTTGTTGACTTTTAATCGTTCTTATCGTAGTACTGTGTACCACTGAAAGTTAATTTTGCGCCCCCATTGTGCTGCTTCCGTGGGGCGGTTGCACTCCTCTGCCCCTCCTTCGTTACGCCACTGTTTCCTGCATTCACTCGTTTTCAATTTCAGAGCTGGCAGCACGGCCGTTTTATCCTATAGGCACAGCAGGCACTGTGTTTAGGGCCTGCGAACCTTTCAGGGACCTACGAAAGTTCTGGGGACGGGCTCACCGAGCTCACTCCCAGATGCGCCAGATCCCTACCCCATTTTGCTCAGGCGCCTTCGGCACCCTGGCCTTCCACTTGCTGGAAAAATATTGCCACTGGCCTGCAGTGTAATTTAAGTTTCAGTTTACTTTTCAGTTTCAGTTTTAGTTTTGTTTTAACTTTTCAGTTTAGTTTTTTAGTTATAGTTTTCAATTCTTTTCAGTTTTAGTTTTAGTTTCAGTTTTCAAAACGTTTCAGTTTTAATTCAGTTCTGTAAACATTCAACAGGAGCAATTAAATGTCATTTTTTATTAATGATATTCGTTTTGATTTGCAAGAACAGCAGATCTTATTAAATTCATGCTTTCATGCTATTGAGCTGCAGTTTCAAGCACTCGCCGCTAACCATTGCAGACATGTCCGCCACTCGGCCTGTTTGCCACACAGAAAAATTAATTCAGTTTTCAGCTTTCAAGTTTAGTTTTAGTTCTAGTTATGTACTTTTCAGTTTAGTTTTAGTTTCAGTTTTCAGAACTTCTCAGTTTCAGTTTTAGTTTTAGTTAACTGAAATAGAACTTTTCAGTTAACGATAATGTTAATTTCAGTTTTAGTTAACTTAAATAACACTGCTGGCCTGCCATTAGAAAAGGTTTGACTTATAATTATACATCTTCAAGTGTCATTTCTCGCCAGTGGCGTAACGAAGGGTTTCATCGCCCAGGGGCAAGAGTTGATGACTGCGCCCCTTTTTAATTTTCTTGTTGACTTTTAATCGTTCTTATCGTAGTACTGTGTACCACTGAAAGTTAATTTTGCGCCCCCATTGTGCTGCTTCCGTGGGGCGGTTGCACTCCTCTGCCCCTCCTTCGTTACGCCACTGTTTCCTGCATTCACTCGTTTTCAATTTCAGAGCTGGCAGCACGGCCGTTTTATCCTATAGGCACAGCAGGCACTGTGTCTAGGGCCTGCGAACCTTTCAGGGACCTACGAAAGTTCTGGGGACGGGCTCACCGAGCTCCCTTCCAGATGCGCCAGATCCCTACCCCATTTTGCTCAGGCGCCTTCGGCACCCTGACCTTCCACTTGCTGGAAAATATTGCAACTGGCCCGCCATTAAAACAGATTTCACTTATAACGTCTTCAAATGTTATTTCCCGCATGAACTCGTTTTCAGTTTCAGAGCTGGCACATTGGTGCCTACGAAAGCAAGAGTGCCCAGAGCCTACGACGACCTTAAACGGTCTTATATGTCCTCCAATTCAGAATTTTTCACGAAATCCGACTCCACGAATCGCTACCTTGGCACAGAATTCTACTCTCTACTCCGCGAAGCGTTACTTCACAAGCGTTACCTCTAGCTTTCACCCCAAAACAGTTGTGCATGTATTAATTCCTACTCCAGCAACTGTTACTCCACCAGCATAATTCTCATCAAGTCATTCATGCGCTCATTCATGAATCCCACCAAAACCCCAACCCCACCACGTCCACCAAAGTCATTCATTCATTCATTCATCCATCCATTCATTCATCGTCCCTCCTTCCGTCCGTACATCCATCAACCCCCTAAGTCATTCAATCTTTCCACCATTCGTTCATTCGACCACCAATCCACCCACCCACCCATCCATTCATTCATCCACCAAATTCATTCATCCATCAAGTACTTCATTCGTTCCTCCTTTCATCCATCCAATCCTACATTCGTCCACCCATCAAGTCCCCCTACCATTCATTCATGCATCCCATTCATTCATTCCTTCATCCACCCACACAACCACCAACTGGCTTCTCTCTCCGTGTATCAACTAATCATCCGCCCATCCAACTATCCATTCAACAGTCCTTTGCGTCCATCCTCCCTCCCATCCACCCATCTATCCATTCATCCATTCATCCATTCAAGTCAATCGAAGTAACCCGAACCCGAAACCCCATCTGAATACCCAAGCCCTGCCCAAAGAGAGAGCGAACTAAACTCCATCCACCTACCCACCATACATCCATCAATCCATCCCATCCACCCATCTCCATCTATCCTTCCACCAAACAGCAACAACCACCCGTCAGACCATCCTCCATTCATCCATTCATCCACTCATACATCCCTATACATCTATCCACCCAATGAAGTCATTCATTCAAATATTCATCCATTCATCCATCAATCCTTACACCCACTCACCCATAAAGTCACTCATTCATTCATCCATCCCCCACCTTGTTTGAAGAGTGAAGTCCTACCAAGAGATCGAACCCCAGCCTGAAGATCCAAGTCCTGGAATGCCTCAAAAGAGAAAATCTTTGTGTTGTGCTGTTATGTTACCGCAAAAGTTACCCCCACTGGACCTGCTCTCGTCTTAACGCTGGACAACACCTTCTCATCTGTTGATGCTGGGAATGCATGCCTCTCAGAAAGTCTTGACCATGGTGCTGCTTTTGGCACTTTCAACCACCACCTCCTTCTTCCTAGACTCAGTAAAAGCTTCGGTGTCTCTGGGACTGCCTTAAACTGGCTAGCTTCTTTACCTCTGCAATCGGTCTCAACAATCTGGGTTTTGTTACTGCTCGATCGGAATCTCCACCTGCGCTGCTAGTGTCCTTCAGGGAACTGTTCTCGGCCCCCCTATTATTTATGATCTTCACCTAACAAATCAGCCGCAGTCTCGATCTTCAGCTATGGATCTTTGGTTGAACCTAGATGTAGATCTGTCGTGGGCTCTCGTGCATTCCGTTTTGCTGCTCCCAAGTACTGGAATCGACTACCAATGCTTATCCGTTGCTCGAACTCCCTTTCTTCTTTCAAGGAACGCCTCAAAACTCACTATTTCTCATTTTTGGCCTTCAAACACCTGGATATCTAACTGCTCTTCACCTGGCGGCTGACTAAACGCGCCTAAGATTTCTGTGACTTGGCGTGCGCTAAAAATATTCGTTATAATAATAATAATAATAATAATAATAATAATAATAATAATAATAATAATAATAATAATAATAATAATAATAATAATAATAATAATAATAATAATAATAATAATAATAATAATAATAATAATAAGTGTAATAAGGGAGTTCGAATGAATGACATAAAACGCATAAAGTGTAGGGATAAGGGAGACCGGGAGTGAAAACCAAAATGTTTATTTTCTCTATCATAAAGAGCGGAAATTTGTGGATAAGGGCGACCAGGAGAGAAAACCAAAATGTTTATTTTCCCTTTAATAGAGCGCGGAAATTTGTGGATAAGGGCGACCAGGAGAGAAAACCAAAATGTTTATTTTCCCTTTCATAAAGCCTGGAAATTTGTGGATAAGGGCGACCAGGAGAGAAAACCAAAATGTTTATTTTCCCTTGGATAGAGCGCGGAAATTTGTGGATAAGGGCGACCAGGAGAGAAAACCAAAATGTTTATTTTCCCTTTCATAAAGCGCGGAAATTTGTGGATAAGGGCGACCAGGAGAGAAAACCAAAATGTTTATTTTCCCTTTCATAGAGCGCGGAAATTTGTGGATAAGGGCGACCAGGAGAGAAAACCAAAATGTTTATTTTCCCTTTCATAAAGCCTGGAAATTTGTGGATAAGGGCGACCAGGAGAGAAAACCAAAATGTTTATTTTCCCTTCACATAAAGCGCGGAAATTTGTGGATAAGGGCGACCAGGAGAGAAAACCAAAATGTTTATTTTCCCTTTCATAAAGCGTGGAAATTTGTGGATAAGGACAATCAGGAGAGCAATTGCCATAACGCTGCTATAATAAAATCTATAGTTACAAAATATAACTAAACTCAAGCCACTAGCCATCGGTACACCAAATAATCCAGGCACTGAAATTCAGATGGTTTGAAGCCCCAATAATTTCAAGACCTTTTACAAGCACCAAGGTGACAGAGAATGCGCCAACCACATGCCCAGATCCCTTAGGTCAAAGCGTACCACACACCCTGCGTGCCAGCAAACACATAGCAAATTTACGAGAAGTGGAATTATGGAAAGAACAAGTGAACTAAAACCAGTACCACGTCTAAGATATTCCTGATAATTTCCCGAAGAGCTTCTAAAAGTACGACGAAAGGTAAAGGAACTATTGCCCAGATCAGAAATTTTAACTTCAACGCTTTGTGAAAGGGAAAATATACGTCTAACCGATGGACCGTTTGCGTTTTATGTCAAACATTCGAACGTAACAGCACAGCCCAAAGATTTTCTCTTTTTCAGGCATTCCAGGGCTTTGGATCTTCAGACTGGGTTTCGATCTCTTGGTAGGACTTCAATCTTCAAACAGGGTGGGTGGATGGATGGATGAATGGGTGACTTGGTGATGAATGGGTGTAAGAATTGATGGGTGGATGAATAAATGACTGAATGACTTCGTGGGTAAATAGATGAAGGGATGGATGAGTAGATGAATGGATGAATGGCTGACAGTCTGATGGATGGCCGTCGCTGTTTGATGGATGGATAGAGAGAGACGGGTAGAGAGATGGAAAGACGGATGGATGATGGATAGTTGGATAGAGCAAGTCCACTCTCAATCTTTGGTCAGGGTTTAGATATTCAGACAAGATCCCAAGCCCAGGTCCCTTCGACGGACCCAAATGGATGAACAGATGAATGGACGGATGGACGCATAGACTGTTGAATGGTGGATGGGCGGATGGATACACGGACAGAGACCCATACCAGTTGGCGGTTGCCTACGTGGGTGGATATGAATGAATGAGTGGATGCATGAACGAACGAATGACTCGATGGGTGGATGAATGCAGGGGTGGGTGGATGATTGGACGAACGAATGAATTACCTGATGGGTGAATGAATTCAATGGATGAATGAATGGTTGGCGGACGAATGAATGACTGGCAGAAAGATTGAATGACTTGCTGGGTTGATCGATGTATGGATGAAAGCAGCGACGATGAATGAACGAACGAATGAATGAATGAATGACTTGATGCGTGGCTGTATCCATTGACGGATGGATGGCTGCTCGCTCTATTGACGGATGGATGGGTTATTTGGACTGCTCGACCTATTGACGGATGGATGGGTTATTTGGATGGGGTGCTCGACCTATTGACGGATGGATGGGCTGTATTGATCGGGTGGTGTATTGACGGATGGATGGGCTGTATTGATTGGGCGGAAACTGATTCCTATCTGCTCAGTCAGTGGCATCTTCTACCAGTGGATGGATGGAGCGGACACGGATGGGACCGCGATTTGATCGGATTTGCCCCAACTCATGCGGAAACTCCCCCTATCTGCTCAGTCAGTGGCATCTTCTACCAGTGGATGGATGGAGCGATGGACGGATGGGGCCCCGATTTCAGCTTTGCCCCAACTCATGCGGAAACTCCCCATATCTGCTCAGTCTGTGGCATCTTCTACCAGTGGATGGATGGAGAGATGGATGGATGGGGCCCCGATTTCCCCAACTCATGCGGAAACTCCCCCTATCTGCTCAGTCAGTGGAGTCTTCTACCAGTGGATGGAACTAGAGATAGATGGATGGGGCCCCGATTTCAGCTTTGTCCCAACTCACGCGGGCACTCCCCCTATCTGCTCAGTCAGTGGCTTCTACCATGCGGTGGTGGGGCTTGGAGAACGATCTATATCAAACTTAAAAAGTGTGGGATTTAAAGTACATTTTAGACATAAACTGGGGTTGTTGATTTCCTATGACATACGTCGACCAGAGTGGGGTTGTTGTTCCCCCAATCCAGGTGGGGGTTAGACGCCACCGGATGTCTTTCTGGGTGGCAAGTCCGATCATATAACCCTCGTATCGACGAATTCCTGACCAACCGGAGATGATGGTGATGCCGTTGCTTCTGGCTGTCATGGCTTCCATCCACGTGGCAGTCGTATTGTCCGACATCCCATTCAGTGATGACCATCAGGTAGTTGGTTGCATTTGCTCCCTGGCCACTGCAGGTCGGGGGTAAACATCTGGTCGACGGTGTTCCTAATAATTTACATCTGATATTATGAGTCTGTTATCGTATGTAGGCCTAATGAACAATCGAAAGATGTGATCATTGTAGTGGCATGGAGTGACAGGACTTTCACTAGCAGTTATTGGGAGGCGTGGCTCAATCTGGTTGTAATGCATCTTTAGAATTAAACTACTATTGATTAATAAACGTCAATAAGGAACGTAATGTAGGACTAAATTCAGGTAGCGTCTCTATAACGATCTATGTAATACATATGAATGCATGTCTGGCCTATTCATGTTTGTATGTATTTATGCATGTATAATATATGTATAAATGTTGTATGCCATCGACAGGTCCTATGTATGATCTATGTCTGCATGTATCCGTATATGTGTGGTGTATGCAGTCCCTGTGTGTCTATCTATATGTATGATGTATGCATGTCTATATTTAGACAATTTATATAGCGCCTTGTTAAATGCTTCAGAAAGCGTTACCTATGCCAGCCTAAGCGGTGTTAACGCTTACTAAAATTCGTCAGTAAGGAGCAAATGTAATTCATATAACTAGAACAGTCACAATGGACGCGTTCCTGCACACATTCCACGTTCAATAGGTGGATAAATAGCAACTTAGTTAGACAGAAATTAGAAAAATGTCCGAAGGATCAAGTTACGAGCATAATAATTATTAGTAAATGAAAACTTACATGTAGCCGTTGGAGTAGTCGTCGTAGTTGTTGGCTTGGTTGTTGGCGTGGTTGTTGTGGTTGTTGGCTTGGTTGTCGCGGTTGTTGGCGTGGTTGTCGTGCTTGTTGGCGTGGTTGTTGTTGTCGCGTGGTTGGCGTGGTTGCTGGCGTGGTTGGCGCGTTTGCTGGCGTGGTAGCCCTTCATTCCTCTAAAAATGGTATCTTTGTTTCTCTTCCAGGAAGACAAATAATTACGGCAGACAAAAAACTAAGGGGAGAGTCCTTCCATTTAGCCATTTTCACGCATGTTACACGTATTATAATTTATTTTGAGCACTTCCGGTTCTCTCAGGTCAACTGAGTGACCATAGAAATGTAACCCATTCCCTCTATAGAATGGTATAATTTGATTTTGCTCTTAATATTAAATGACGGATAGATATAGTCGAAAATCTAGGGGGTGGTATCCACCCACAATTCCGGGCGCCAGTAGGTATAACTTTGAGCAGTGTGAATATCATCATATTTTACCTCAAAAGCATTGTGCAAATGAACCCCAGCTACCTAAAAGGTCAAATTTTTTTATTCCATACGGAAAAAGTTTGAGATGAAAAAAAAACCTAGGGGGGTGGCAACCACCCCCCTTTCTTGGTAGCGCGAGGGTTAATCCTTAACAACAATCTTAACTTGGTTAACACTTTTTACAATATTAGGAACATACCATTGGCGACCAAATGGGTGAGCCTACGCAATCCACTTTTGAATAGGTGAAAAAGAAGGAGGGTGTTTGGTAGGGCCACAAATATGCTGTAACTTATATATGCTTATATATATATATCTTTACTATCTTCAATATATATATATATATATGTCGTTAGATAAGCTACTCTTATAGATTAGATGCATAGAAACTATAATAATGGCTATGTATATGTAAAATTATATATATGGGGCCTATATACATATATATATATGACGCAGTTCTATCAAATATTGTTTGGAATATTGGATATAGCCTACATGTAGGGCAGGAGACACGAAGAGATGCGGTCGGCCAAATATACACAATGCCAGACAATTTAGTTCATGCAGTCCGACGCTTGAGGAACGTTGCCGCTTTTAGTTTACCTTTGTAATTAGTAGATCTAGCCACACACACACGCACGCACACACACGCACACACACACACACTCACGCACACACACACACCATATAATTAAATAAAAGATTCGGTCAATTAACTTCTAAACCCATTGCCCTCAATATTTAACATAATTAAAAGGCGCTATTAACGGCACTTCGCTGTGTAGGCCAACTCGTTAATGGTCATATAACTCATAGCGTATTCATGTTCGAGTACAGGATGAAGCTCTTTACTCGAAGGATGATCAGAATTCCGGACAGCAGCGACTAAGACGATCCAGGAAGCAGCTAGGTTAGTTTGAGTTTTTATGAAGGTTTGCGACGAATCCGATAGATCATGAATTGGCTGCTGATGAAATCTTCCGGGCATTTGGGAAGGTGCTAAGTAGTAAGTAGCGGAATGTAGATCAAGATAGCCTAGATGGGACGTAGGACGTTTTATGTCTTAGGTCTTTCCGCCTCTTTGTTAGGCTATTTCTTTTCCTCCTGTCTGAAGTCTTTCTACCTCTCCATTTTCTCTCTTTCTCCCTCTTCTTATGTCGCCTCACTGTCTTACCTCGTCCTCTTGTCACAGGTCTGTCTGGCTGTCCTTTTCTTCATTTCTTAGGTCCTTGTCTCTGTACTTTGGTTGTAGCACTATCTCCTACTCTAGGCCTTCCTGCGGTCCTGCCCCTGTGTTTTCCGTCTTGATATTTCTCATACTCTATAGGATATTCTTCGTTTTTATTGTTAGTCGCTGTCTTACTTTCTCCTAGCAATCTGTTTAAAATTACGTCTTATTTTCTCTCTTTCAATCTGTGCTATTCCGATCGTGTCTTTCTCTTCCTGCTGTCGGCTGTCTGTCTCACTCTCTTGCTACATCACTGTTTGAACCGTTTGAACAGGCGGAAACCACCAGAGACGGCTTGAGATGCCTGGAGATGTCGTGAGAGAACGAGACCGAGGAGCTGGCGATGGACAGACGAGTGGAGGAGATGGATTGATGTACAGACATGCACGGGAAGGACTAATTTAAGTAATAATAATAATATCTTTTCTTTAATAAGTTCTGACAAACGCACTGCGCTGTACATTTACATGTTATGCAATTGAAATCTTAACTACTAACAGAACAGACAGCCTGCAATGCAACGGCTTTAATAAGCAGCCTGACAGGGATATTTGCGCGGTACATTGTTACTTTGGTCCGTTGGAGATGTTATCCAATGCGCCACGGGCCCCCTAAGTAAGTACTAAGTAAGTTTTAACTTAGATTCGTCTCTTTCAACTTGGTTCCCACCGTTGCTCGCTTCTGGTTTCTCCGGTCTATATGGAATCAACCTGGCGTTTTCATTGCATAATACTTAGGCCTACTGTGCACTGTTTTGCTAACTGATGGCATAATATAATATTATTCGTTCGTATAATGACATTTCGGCTAACATCATATACAGTAGGCTGAGTAGATAGGCTATCTTGAAGAGGCGCTATATAAATCTTCATTTACACTGCATTACATAATGAAATTTGACTTGAAGCGCCCGTCGACTGATGTCTTCGGTAATAATAGGCCTAATAGGCTTATAATTATAACGGCCGGGTCTAAATAATTCTTTGGGTTAGATTCGGTTGAATGACTTTAAAACTTTCTACCTCCGTTTTCAGTGTATGCTCTGTGTTTTCCTCTTCCGTCTCGCTGTCTTACTCTCAGAATTACTTTAAAACTTTTTTCTGTCTCTTTCGATAGGTATTTCTCTTTTCATGTCTTACTGTTGCTTTACTTTAGGTCGTGTTCGGCGATTGCGGTGAAGGTAACGTTTAAGATCCGTGAATCCTCCTTGGTTTCTGTCAATATTGTGTCCACACGTCAACAATGTAACCATTTAATTGCATCGAGGTAGCAAACTGTTGCAAACTCTTTATGTCCGTTTTCTATACAGGTACATGATGTCATTATGAACAGCAAGACATGCTGATTCTGTTGAATGAATCTGTTGCATTCGGACTTAAATGGGAGGGGGGAGATTAAGGAGTTCAAAGATAGTTGGGTGTAAACACACAACTGTCTTCCAACTGCTTACTTGAGAAATGTGATGGGCCAAATGCATCACATTTTCTCTGTAGGGCTTTAGCATTGCAAGATTGACATTTGGGTAGTCCATTCACTGCAGTCTCTCAAGCAGTTTTGTTTTCCATTTTGGCGTATAGTATTCTTTAAGCTGGCCTATATAATTATATAAATAGCTGTCTTTGATTAAACGTTATTAGACGTTTAAAGCAACGTTGAATAACCAGAGAATTTAAATCTCTGCCTCGTGTATACTCTCAGTCTCTCGCTCACTTTTACGTACCTCTCATTCTCACGTACATACTTTCTCTGCAGCCATCATATATGATTTCGCTTTCAGACTCACTTGCTTTTAGTCTCATGCTCATTTAACTTTTTCTCAACCTAACTGCACTTTCTCTCAACGCACTATTAATCAATCTCTTTCTTCCTGTATTTCTGTCTACCTATATTTTTGTCTGTATCTCCATCCATCCATCCGCCCGTCCGTCCGTCCGTCTGTCTGTCTGTCTGTCTGTCTGTCCCTGTCTATCTATCTGTCTGTCTGTCTATCTGTCTGTCTGCCCATCCATCCATCCATATGTCTGTCTGTCCCTGTCTATCTGTCTTGTCTATCTTTCTATCTGTCTGCCTGTCCATCCATCCATCCATCCATTCATGTATCTATCTATCTAGTTATCTATCTGTCCATATATCATCTATGTCTGTCTTTCTGTCTGTCTGTCTGTCTGTCGATCTGTCTGTCTCTTTCTGCATATTTCCTTCTCTGCCTTTTCCCCTTACTGTCTGTCTGTTTCGCTTGCTCTCACTCTATCACTAACCCTGTCTTTCGTTCTCAATCTTCAAACTCTGTCTCTCTGCTTTCTTCACTCTGTCAACATCGCTGTCATGTCCGCTGGCTCGCTTTTTGTTGACACTCTCATTCATTCTCACTCTCACGCGCAGTTTTTTCATTCACTCATTCGCGCAGTCTTTAATTTTTAGACCTAGCCTGTAGGCTACTTGTGCATTATGTTTTCTGTTGCTTCTTCTACACATTCTCGTGTCTTGCATTTCCATCCAAGTAAAAGCAAATTACTGAAATTGCGAAATCTCTAAAATTGGACATTTTATGGGTAACGCCAAATTTGGGATGAAATTCTACTGCTTGAGAGCTGCAGTGAATGGACTACGGAGACCTCTGCCAAAACCTCCCCGTGGTGGTCTCTGGGCGTGCAGTTAAACCAGATGGTTGACTGCATGGCGAATATTGGCAGCCGCACTTCGATCGTCATTCATTCTCTTTATATTTTCAACAGTGTGCTGTATTATCTGATTACCAAGCTGGTTCTTATTTCAGTTTTCTTACTTACGGGCCAGGCTAGCTTAAGTTGATTTTATGATGAATCAATTATAGGAAATGTATTGTAATGTATAAAGAACACACTTACTTACTTACTTTACTTTATATAAAGTAGATCTATGTGGCCGCGGCCTTTCTCAGTGCAGTAGAGACTATGCGTCAGCCTAGACGCCCTAGAGGGACGAAACTGATTGAAATCAATAGGGCCTATATATAGGCCTACTGCAAGACAATGTTTTTGTATGTCGGATTCTACTGATGCATTGAAAGTTTGCGAAATGCTGAGGCTACCGAAGACAGCACTCTCGTCCTTAAGGTTTCTTCGGCCATTCCTTGATAATTGATATTGATCTCAATTCACAGAAGACCCATCACCTACGTTCGTGTTCAAATGGGCCTGCTAGTTATTAGCCTATATGTCTTGGCATCATACTATAGCCTACTGCCCTGTCTGTCTCTCTGTCGCCTCCCGAGAATTATAATGCTCTATCATATATTTAGACGAAACCGAGATAAACGACTTCAAAGTTTGGTCGCTGTTTAAGGAGGACAAGAACAGGCGGTTGAAAAGGCAAGACAATACAAGTCCACGTTAGGTAAGGTAGCCTAAGTTAAAGTAAGTGACATAACCGTTAATTTGAATTTTTCGATTGATCGTTCTTAAATGTACCGACTGATATTACTCGAGTTGCCACACAGTCTTTGATTTTTTACGTAATATAACTGAAACGAAGAGTTAAATGACCACATTATCCAGTGGCATATCTGGTGGGAGGATCATGCATGGGTCCGGACACCTCTGAGGCCAAGGCTATGAATATTTGTATTCGTGCAGATTCAACGAGATTATCCAGGTCCCCCCGTGCGATTTTGACTGTTGCTCTGTCGATGTATACGAATTACACAGCAAATACTTGCACATAGTATTTTTCAGACCGATCTCGCGAATTCAATTCGTGGCCTATTTTATTTCGGCGCAACGCATTTCTTCCGTGGCGTCACCACGGACCCCGCTGGGAAATTAATGGCGCTCCTTAGACCCCAATAATTCATTCGGGGTTTCGCGTCTTGACGCTCGCTGTCTGAGACTGCCTGAATTTTCATATAGGAATTGGATCTTCTGTCTAGAATACTTCGCATAAACATGTAGCCCAAATGTGATCAATTTCATGCTAAATAGTAAATACTCTAAATTGCGGTGGCTCCGCCCCAGACCCTGTTGGAGAGCTTGCGACGCCCCACGAACGACTTCTAGTCGTTAGGGTGTTTGCTGTCCTGGACACTCTCAATATTTCTGCAGGTAGGCCTGCCGGACCCATCTGGATAAAAGTTCGCGTACGCCACTTACTTTTGTATCAGACATAAAGTTTTCTAAACGCACGAAACTATCAAGAACATTTTGTCTCTCATTTGATACTGCCCACAGCAATTCTCTTGAAAGACTGTTATATCAGTAATCATCATAACTCGTTAAACGATGCTTAAAATTTGTAAGCCCAATTAAACTTGATGCAATTCATACTTATTCAATCCTCATTGATGGAAAACTATCAACGAATCCATGTTCCACAGTTTATTTTTACATCAAAGTTGCAAAGACAGCAAACACACAGCTACATTATCACACTCGACTCGTCGTAATTCTCTTTTAGAAAGAAGACGCATTCGCCAACAGAAAAAAACAGATCGAGACTCATGTCAAGCACACGTACGTCTCTACGCACACGACTATATGAATAAACGAGTAGCTGAGGAGTTCAATCCGCACAAGACAACGAATAATCTCTAGAACCTGAGTTTAAAGTCTAACTACATTCAACGATTCAACGAACGATACAGGACATGACAGCAATGTCGACGATCCGTTGCAACAGTTTGTTTAAATGCATCCTACACTCTTTAAGGTGTAAAGGCTACAGTTTAGATCACAAAGACAATTTTACAATAATTACATTCACAGCTGTTTACTTATTCGTCCATCATTCATTTAAGAATAACCTTTGGTAACCTTACACGCGGAACATCAGTGTTGCTTCTGGGTTTGTCCAGTCTATGACACCCGTGTTGATCTGATATTGATTGTCTTTGATAACAGTGGTCCTAGGCAACTTAGTCCTTCCCGTGCAGATCTGCACATCGAGCAAAGCATCTCCTCTACTCTTCTCTGTCCATCGCCAGGTTTTCGGCCTTGTTCCATGACATCTCATTAAAAAAGACTCGTGGCCAAGGCTCAGCGGACCCTAAACCAGGCGGCCCTGCTAGGATTGACTCAGAACATATCTAAGGCCGGCCCTGGTTCTTGTGATGTTCAAAAGCGTGATCACAAAATCAAATAAATATATACAGCTCGGAAACTCACACAAAGTTTACAATGATTTGCATTGATTCTTGCAGAAGTGATGGAAATGGTAGATTTCATGCAACCAAAAGTTCCAGTGCTGGGCAAAGGGGTCCATGACACAATACCCCGTTAAATACCTTCCCTATAAGTCAGCAGATGTTAAGACTATGAGTAGGTTGGAGTCTAATCACAAACTTTCTAGATTTCAATGAATAAAGACAAAGACTGAGATTTGCCTAAACAAGAATAAGTGGAACGTAGAAACGGGAGAAGGCTGCCTTCACCTGTCAATACCGTTCCGAGTCCTTCGATCCTCAACACAAAGCCCAGAAGAGAAACCATACCTCGGCGATTAGCCAATCTTAAACCAATCGTAAGACCTCGATTTATTGTGCGCCAATACAACTAAGACATCCGAACCATGTGACAGACAGACAGGTGCTCGAACGTGGCACGCGAGGTATACATGTACATACGCACTATCCCTTGACCTGGTCATGGTAGGACGGAATCTTGATGGTGTAGTCGACGTTGTCTATGTCGTCGTCCACGTTGTCTCCACTGTGATATCCATCCAAGATTTCGTCGATGAAAAGAGCCGCCTTCTGCCCTCCACCACCCACCGCCCCTCCTCCTCCTCCTCCTCCTCCCGCCTGTCCCGCCCTCCCACCCCCAACCGCCTTCAGCACGTAGAGCGACTGTGACGGTGGATGATGACCCGGGCCCTGGTCGTCCTCCCTCTGCAGGTGGGACACAGCCACCCGGCCGGACTCGCATCTCTGCAGGGTCCTGAATCCCTGATCGCAGGAGGGCCTCGGTGTCGTCGACCCCGCCTGGGACCCAGCAGCCCTGGCCGCCTTGGGCGTCCGGGACTTGACGAGCGGCAGCGTCTGGGCGGCGTTCATCATCGTCAGACCTCGATACTCGACCATTTCCGTTTCCTGTGATGACGTCATATCCGGGTCGACGAGTGCAACGACCGACGGAAGTGGATCGGTCGGTTGGCGCGCCGCCGGAAGGAGCATGATGCAGTTGTCGGTGGGGCGCCCGAGGAAGTACTGGGCCCCCTCCGTCGATAGGTAGGAGGCCGCAGAGGGAGAGGCAGCAGAGGGTCCTCCTCCGAGCCCAGCAGGTGCGTACCAATGCGGCAGGGAAGCCTTACGTCGCCGGCGCCACCAGAATACACACAGCAGGGCAACGATGATGGATGTAAGGACGACTGTTGATCCAATGGCGATGGCGAGCAGAACGCTGTCGTTTCCATGGGTTCCCACTCCCACGGATATCTCTCCATCTGTTCCTCCTCTTCCTCCTCCTACGTTGGATGGTGCTGCGCCTGAGTTGCTGAGGCTGCGGTCGAAGACGTTGGCGTCACCCGTTGAAGAAGAGGTTCCGTTCCGTTCCTTTGTCTTGTGATGGTCGTTTGTCTTGGATCCTCGGATCGATGTTGATGATGACGATGACGGCAGCGAGTCATGGAAACTGTCGTCGTCAGCGTCTCCTTTCTCAGGAACATCTAACAACCACAGACGACAATGATCAGTATCATCATCGTCGTCATTTTGTCCACTTCGTCCTACACCTCTTCTCCTGATCTCCTCCTCCTCCTCCACTTCATCATCATCGTCCTCCTCCTCCTCGTCGTCGTCGTCGTCCTCCTCCTCCTGCTCATCATATCATCATCGTCGTCGTCATCGTCATCATCATCGTCGTCGTCATCATCGTCGTCGTCATCACCACTAGCCACCACCACCACCACCACTAGCCACCACCACCACCACCACCACCACCACCACCACCACCACCACCACCACCACCACCACCACCACCACCACCACCACCACCACCACCACCACCACCACCACCCACCACCACCACCACCACCACCACCACCACCACCACCACCACCACCACCACCACCACCACCACCACCATCATCACCACCATCTTCATCATCATCATCTTCATCGTCTTCATCATCTTCGCGCCGTCTCCCAACCATCGTCAAGTGAATTCCAGTGAGTGAGACTTGGACATTATTTAACCTGATTGTTCCTTGAGGGCTGGGCGGCGTGGAGTTGTGACCCGAAACTTGACCGGTTGGCTGACTCCGACAGCGTTTGAAGCCGACAGGTAGAAGGTGTAACTGGACCCAGCCGTCAGATTGGTCACCTGGAGACGATCACCTGCACGAAATAATAATATAGCGACATTAGACTCATGTCAAGGAATCGTCCATTTACAACTGAGTGAGCTACACGTTTTAATATTATTAGTTACGTGGATATATGAGAAATGATATACACTGTCACTGTAATATGTTTTTACATTTCAAAGAACATATTTTATGTAGCACCTATGTATAACATAATTATATATATATAATATAGGTAAAGATATGGAAGGATAAAGCGGTGAGCCTGGAAACGAAAACAAGAATTGTTAAAGCAATGATAATACCAGTGGTGCTGTACGGGTGCGAGGCATGGACAAAAACCAAAGCACTAGAGAAGAAAATCGAAGCATGCGAAATGTGGATTTGGAGGAAAATGCTGAGGGTCCCCTGGACTGAGAAGAGAACAAATGAACATGTACTGGAAGAGATAGGACACTTAAGAGGAGAGATGACATTGAGACAAAGAGCGGCGAGACAAAAAGTGATGTATTTTGGCCATGTGATGCGAGCGGACGGCATGGAAAAGGAGATGATGCTGGCGTGTGGAGAGGGAAGACGAAAAAGAGGACGACCAAGAAAGAGATGGATGGATGAGATACACGAGACGATGATGATGAACATTCCGGAGCTGAAAGAGGCGACGAGAGATCGGAACACATGGAGAAGGCTGACTATGACGGTCGCTAGGATTCAGCGAATCGACGGCACAAGGTGACAAGGTGAATATAGGTCTGTATGTATGACCGTAGAAATGCAGGGCCGTAGCGAGGCATGTGCCAACGGTGCCGTGGCACAGGGCGCAACTCAAGAGGGGGCGCAAAATTTGCGATGGAGTGATTTAATTACTAATAATACTTTCTCTTGAAATATGAAATATCCATCACAAATGAAATAAATGTAATAAAATTAAATAATAGCAAATCTGGCATAGACCAAAATGGGCACAAAAGCCAAAAAGAACGAACTGCCGTGATTGGTGGAAATTTACGAGGGGAAAAGGGCGCTTGCGATACTGCCGTGATTGGTGGAAAAGCGAGCGAAAAGAACGCGGTTCTTTTGGCGCGTAGGTTAGCCTATAAAACAAGGCGAAGGACTGGGAAAGGTCTCTTAGATGGTTTTGCAGGTACCGTCCCTGCTTACTAAAAAGTGCATTGCTATTCATAATTGAATGGACGTTTGCCAATTCGATCCCGATGAAACGGTAATTTTGGAAAAGACAGCTAACTTTATGAAACGGAATGAAAATTGTAATTTTGGCGTAATTGGATGTGGAAACCGCTATTTGGTATCTCCCGTGAATTTCTTTTAATTAAACTATATTAAAATTAGAACTAGCGAATTGGCCGTGTTGTCAGTGCCAACTAATGCAGAGCTAGATGATTTAATCCAGAAAGTTATAAACCGGCAAGAAGACCAGGCAGAAGTGATAATGAGTACAGCAAGTGCTAAGACAAAGACGGGGAGTGAACCCTGGACAGATTATGAAAGTACTGGTGTAGGGACAAGGAGCCTAATTGGAGCGGACACTTTTCGGTCAGCACCAAAGCCGGTCGTAAGCTCTAAGCTCAGCCTACATGTAGTATCTGAAGAGCTGGAAGACATAGCGACAAGTGGCGCTATAGAAGTCACGGTACAGGCGGGCCCCGTAAGAGCGCACGCCTGCTTCATAAATCCCGTGTTGCTTGCACGATGGGTCACCCATGGCCTACGTTGGGGAATAGAACCCGACGGAAGTCGATTCCTTTCCTCAAGAAACTTGCCCGAACCTCCTTGTCCTCAAGTCCCTTCAACAGCGAAAAATCTGAAGTTTCTTAAATGAAATAAATAGAAACAAAGAACTTCTTTTCTATTTTCTTTAAAAGACAAAGTTTTATGTTATATTCGAGATAACAAATTTGGTTGTTATTGGTTAAGTTGATCTTTGAGGAGTGGGGCGCTAGATTTACGCTTGGCACAGGGCGCAATTACAGCTTGCTACGGCCCTGTAGAAATGTATGTACATGTACATGTATGTTTGTATGTAAGTTTGTAAGTATGTAAGCTTATGTGTGTATGCATCCAGGCATTTTATGGAACCTTTTGGTCCACAGAAGTGTTGCATGATGCATTCTCACATCACCCTTGCTCTATAATCTGATCTAATGACTACTATAGGTCTGTAATCACAATGCCCAAGACGATGTATGGATGTATGGATGGATGGAAGGACGGACGGACGGACGGATGGAAGGATGTATGGACCAGTCGATGGTCGCTTCCAGTGAAATCGCAATAAAAAATTATAAAAAGCCACTGAAGAAGCCTGGGTGGAATCTAACAGATTTCTCTAGAAATTCTCAGATTCTATATAAGTTGGGTGATGAAAGTCTTGCATGAGAGCATCTATACCGTAGTGGAAGATCCGGCTGCGTGGCTTTGCGTCGGGGGTTGTGTCCGATTCGTAGGTAACCATCCAGGACGTGATCGGAAGTCCTCCAGTCCTCGACGGAGCAGTTGCTGTCAAGGTCACTGATGTCGGAGTCTCTTTATCCACCGATACGTTGCGCACCATGTCCGGTGGCGCTACAAAAATCAAAACACGTAATTGTAATCGTAATTATAATCCACAGCTTTATACAGAAACAAATAACGAGAAACTATTCAGAGCCTGACATGACAACACGAATCTATTATAATGGAACATAAAGATCAAGGAGTTCATGTTGAAGGTTGCAAAGCAGATTATTCCAGAAAGATGGCCTGAACAAAGCTTCTGTATTGTGCCGTGGAAGTTTAGCCAGCCAACCAAGTATTACAACTTCTTTAGCGCCGTTATCATAGCAACAATCGATGGTGGCTTCAAGTAGTTCGGTGGAGAAACCAGATTGATCAAAAAAAGCCTTGTACTATATATCGAATGAGTCTGCGCCCAGGTATCTCCATCCATCCATCCATCAATCAATCCATCCATCAATCCATCCACCCACCCAATGCCCACAAATTAACCACAAACCCATCCAACCCAACTACCCACTAAACCCCATCCATCCCCACGAAACCCACTCAAACCCACCCACCGATCCACCCACCAACCCATCCGCTCGCCCGCACCCATCCATCCATCCATCCATCCATCCATCCATCCATCCATCCATCCATCCATCCATCCATCCATCCATCCATCCATCCATCCATCCATCCATCCATCCATCCATCCATCCATCCATCCATCCATCCATCCATCCATCCATCCATCCATCCATCCATCCATCCATCCATCCATCCACCCACCCACCCACCCACCCCACCCAACCAACCAACCATCCATCCTTCCATTCATCCATCCGTGTCGAAATGCTTGTACGTACTAGCTTCTGTCAGTCGGATGTCCTTTGTAACGTAGCCATGGACGTTTTTGGCGATGCAGGAATATCCTCCGTAGGCCCACGGGACATTCTCTGACAGAGTTATCTGGAAATCAACCAAAGAACAGATTAACAAATACGGTGATGTTGGTAGTAGTTTGATTCCACCACTGTATCACATCGTTCCACTTCTACATGCATCGCCATATAACAAATTTAATGATGTTTATATATATATATGACCGCGGCATATATATATCATATATATATATGTAGTGTAGTATGTAGGTGTGTAGTATCAGCCTAGGTGTGTGTGCAGTGACAGCGGCTAGCAAGCAGAGTTGGTGGCCTTGGTGGTGTGTGCAGGCAAGGGGTTATCTTGCCGGGGTATAAAACCAGTGTTTTGCGGAGCTGAGTTAGCGACCGGTTGAATATACGAGTGTGTGGCTGCTGCTCACCTAGCATTGTGTAATCTGTATCTTAGTGTATTATGATTAATAAAGGTAAACGTTCTATACAAAGTGTTGAGTTGTATTAGGTAGCGTTAAGTCTAGAACATCCGACAATAGAGACGCTACAACTGGTGGACAACCGGGGTATCAGTGCAGATACACCTCTCCGCATCTGTATGCTTCTGGACAGCAGCAGCCACACTGACTCAAGCAGCAAGAACACACATGAGTGCACCGGAAAACGCAACCGCTGGTCACTACTTCCTTAGATCGGGAAAATCACAACAGACATCTTCAACATTTCTATCGTCTTCTCCTGAACTGGTTCCGTCTTCCTCATACGTTTTAACTACTCCTGCCGCATCGCCATTGATTCCAGTGATTCCGTCGTCGGTGCCAGTATCATCGCTGCCGGACCAATCTGTCTTCGTTGATCACGACGGATCTGAGAGTTCTGACAGTTCTGAATTTGAGTCTGATTCTGAGGAGATGGCGAATACGCTGGTACCTTCTGCTTTTACGGGTCGTTCTGAGGACGATATTGTTGAATTCTTGAAGAACTTTGACTTGTGGGCCACTTTTCGGACAATGACGCAAGCACAAAAACTTTCGGCGTTACCTCTTCTTCTGAAGGAAGGCAGTGCAACGTGGTTTAATACGCAAACCCGACGGACACGTGAGGACTATGAGGAGTTACGTGAAGCCCTCATTAAAAGGTACGGTCCAAATTCAACGACAGCATGGAAACGGTCAGCTGAGCTGTGGACATTGAAACAGGCGCCACAACAATCTGTGGATGATTTTCTGACTACAGTTCAGCAGGCTGCCGGAAAGCTCGAAATTGGGGTGGATCAGACGTTCCTCGTCGCTTTGAACGGTCTTCGGGCACACATACGTCAACTGGTGCTTCAACATGATCCGACTACTATTGAGGAAATTCAGAAATGGGGTCGGCTGGCGGAACTATCCCAGGATGATCGGGGTGACGCTGCCGACAATCTTCGCCAGACTGTCCTGGAATTGACTGCCATAAAGGAGGAGTTGAAACAGCTACAACTCACGAATGTAGCTGCTGTCAGTGCTCACCGAAGATCGTCATCGCCATCCCCTTCGTCTCGCCATGTCACTTTTATGGACCAATCGACTCCTCCATCATCGTCTGATACGCGTCACGACGTCTATGCTTCATCTTCGTCGCCTCAAGACCATCGGCAGACGCAGTTCTATGCGTCACAACGTTCGGACAACCGAGACAACCGGGGCTACACTGTCCAGCAACCGATTCCGCCACGGCAGTATCAACCAGCTGACACACAGTATCGACCATCTAACAATCAGGATCGACCACAACAATCTTCCTACTGGCGAACACCTTCCAAGTCCACTTGTGGTAATTGCGGGGGTTTTCATTCTGTTACTGGTTTTTGCCGGGGAAAGGGGGTCACTTGTTTCAGTTGCGGGAAGCGTGGTCACTTACGGTCAGTCTGTCGTTCCGCTAGGGGACGCTACTCTAATCAAAGATAGGAACGCGCCTACCGTCGTGGCCCGTCGACGGAAGGCGTCTGTGCTCAAACTGATAAGGTGCCATTGCATAAAAATACCATTTGTGTGCAAATTAAGAATTTGACAGTTAGGTGTCTGTTGGACTCTGGTGCTTCTGTGAGTTGTATGAGTGTTGACTTTTTAAAGAAGTTGAAACTTCCTATGCTTCCGTTGAAGGAAGGGGATAGTAAAAATGTGTTTTTGGCTGATAATCGTTCGGTGAAGGTTTTGGGGAAAGCGGTCATGACTATTAACATATCAGGTTTGGGTTTGCCTTGTGAAGTTTTGATATTGCCTGAGGTGGGTTTTAATTTAATTCTGGGGTTGGATTTCTTACAAGCTGGTCGTGCGAAAGTGGATTTTGAGGAGAAGGTGGGTTTTAATTTAATTCTGGGGTTGGATTTCTTACAAGCTGGTCGTGCGAAAGTGGATTTTGAGGAGAATGTAGTTTTTTTGATAATTTAACGTCTACACGGTTGTCAACTGTAAATGTTCGATTGCCAACAGTTTTTACATTGCATGCTACTGTTCTTCCTCCTCTCTCTGAAACCCTTGTTCCAATTTTGCTCCCTACTAACTGTTCATCGCACGTTTCAATTATTGAACCATTGCAGCATGTCACGAAACGTAAATTTATTTGCGCACGAAGCATAATTGATTCTTCAGGCCGGACAGCTGTTTGTAAAATTCTCAATCCTACAAATCATGTATTATGGTTGTCACGCCACAAGCCATTAGCATCCATTGAACCTGTAACCTCTAATGTTTTGGCAGCGTTTACTGATGATGATGATGATGATCATACAATCACCAGACATTCCGCTCAAAACAGTGCAGAGCAATTAGACGACATGATGGTGCAACGTGAAACAGATGTTTCCAAATTATCGGATTTGGGAACCTTGGATCTAAATTCAGATAAGGCGGCTGGCACCAAACTATCATCGGAAAATCTTCATCGGGATGCTAAAAGTAATTTGTTTGGCACGAAACAATCTTCGGATGCATCTCGCCCTGATGCTAAATGTAATGATGCTAAATGTAATGATTTTTGTTGTCCTGAATGCCCTGTACAATCTACATCGTTGCAGGATTTGAAGATTAATTATCATTCTGATCATTTGTCGGATGATGAGAATGCAAAGTTGAAAGATTTTTTACAGAGGAATACGAGCGCATTTTCACAATCTCTGGCAGACTTGGGTAGAACTGATTATGTCCAGCATTCGATTATCACAGGCGATGCTACTCCAGTGCATCAGAGGGCCTATAGGCATTCTATTGCAGCGAAAGCTGAAATCGCAAGGCAGACGAAACAGATGTTGGACGCTGGGATTGTTGAACCTAGTTCAAGTTGTTGGAGCAGTCCCGTCGTCCTTGTTAGGAAAAAGTCCGGACAAATTAGGTTTTGTGTCGACTATCGAAAGTTGAATGCAGTAACTAAGTCAATCAGTTTTCCTCTTCCTCAACTCAATGATGTATTCGATGCTATGGCAGAGGGTAGGCCAAAATATTTCAGTCTATTGGACTTAAGAAGCGGATATCATCAACTTCCGTTGCATCCAGACACTAAAGAAAAGAGTTCTTTCGTGACTCACGAAGGCCAATTTCAATTTCGTACCTCTCCCTTTGGGTTGAAAAACTTACCTTCGTTTTTCCAGCTCCTAATGGCTAGGGTGTTCCAAAATTTGCACTTTAAAAATGTCCTTGTATATTTAGACGATATTCTGATATACAGCAAATCATTTGATCTGCACCTTGTCCATCTTCAGGAGGTGTTTAACCGTCTTAAGGATGCTAACTTGAAGTTGAATCCACAGAAATGTAAATTCGGTCTGGATAAGATCTTGTATTTGGGGCATGTATTGGGCCCAGAGGGCGTTTCTGTTGATAACTCAAAGATCGAGGTTATTCAATCTTATCCGCGTCCTACGTGTCCTAAGGCAATTCGTAGTTTCCTCGGTCTCGCATCCTATTATCGAAAATTTATTACTAACTTTTCGATAATTGCCAGTCCTCTTCATCGACTATTAAGAAAAGATCTAGAGTTCGTTTGGGATGATCATTGTGAGAAGGCTTTCACGCAGCTTAAAGAAGCTTTAGCTACTGCTCCTGTGTTGATTTATCCGGATATGCAAATGCCATTTATCATCAATTGCGACGCGAGTTCTCAGGCTATTGGTTTCGTCTTGGCTCAAGAAGATGGGAGTGGCAGAGAACGTCCTATTGCGTATGGAGGACGTAGTTTGACCTCTAGTGAACGAGCTTATTCTGTAAGTGAATTGGAAATGTTAGCAATGGTCTGTGCCATTAAACAGTTCCATTGTTATCTGGCTAACACTCGATTTACTGTCTATACTGATCATCTAAGTTTAAAATATTTGCAGTCCTTGAAAACCAGTAGTTCTGGCAGGTTACTCCGTTGGTCGTTGTTGTTGCAACAGTATGATTTTACGATTGAGTATAAACAAGGTAAAAATAACAGTAATGCGGATTCTTTATCTCGTCGTCATTATCCAGTGCAAGCTGATGAATCGGATGACATGGAAGATAAAATTTTGGCTCCGATAGTTGTTGGGGTTACACCGGTGCAGTTGAACATCATCGTTGAGGAGGATTTAATTACACCTGCTGACCTGACGGAGGAGGACATTTTGCGCCAAACAGCTCATGAACAGATTACATGTTCGGATTGTGGTCCTATGATTCGTTATTTGGAGTTCGGGGAACTTCCAGGCAATGATCAAGATGCTAGGAAAATCGTGATTGAGAGTACTGAGTATGCTTTGTGTGATGGCTTGTTGTTTCATTACTATCAACCTCGATCTAGAGGACCTAGTCGAACGTACATTAATCAACTCGTCGTTCCTAGGAAGTTGCGTCAGCGTATACTTGAGAGTTATCACGATGACTGTTGCCATCCGGGTTTTCATCGCTGTTACTTATCGATCAGACGTAAATATTTTTGGAAGGGAATGCATACCGCTGTGTCAAGACATATAATTTCGTGTTTAAAGTGTCAGGAATGCAAGTTTCCTCTTCCGCTGAATAAACCACCACTTACGTCTTTGCCAATAAAGCAAATATTTGGTCGTTGGCATATGGACATTCTTCAACTTCCTAGAAGCAGAGATGGGTACAAGTATATTCTTCTTTGCGTTGAATCTCTTACTCGTTGGCCAGAGGCCATTATGTTGAAAGATCAAACTGCGAGATCGATTGCGGAAGCTTTATATAGAGAGATATTTAGTAGATATGGCGGTCCACATACGTTACTTTCGGATAGGGGCCCAAATTTCTTGAGTACCATTGTTTCTGAACTTTCTACACTATTCGGTGTTCAACGCATATATACAGCTAGCTATAACCCGCGTTGTAATGGGGCTTGTGAAGTGATCAATAAATCTATTTGGAAGATGTTACGACTTCATTGCACTAATGAAGAGGATTGGACAGATTACATTCCTGCGATTTTGTATTCAATTCGTGCTACTACGAATGCTCATCTTGGCCATAGCCCGGCTTTCCTTCTCTTTGGGAGGGACTTAAATTTTTCGGTTGATCGACAATTGGGTGTGGCTGATGAAGAGCTCGTCACCAGCGAATACGTTAAGCGCATTGCAAGGGCTCTCGAAATGGCTAGGCAAGACGCAATCGAAGGTACGCTGCAGTTACAAGCGCGTAACAAAAGGAATTATGACCGTACCACTACCTTACCTACTTACGCTATTGGTGATCTTGTATGGTTATTTAACCCTGTCACGCCAGTCGGAAAGAAGGCTAAATTGTATAATAAGTTTACAGGACCTTTTTATATAACTTCCAAGACCGGGTCTTTCACTTATCTATTACGTAATGTGCAGACGAACAAGCCTGTACGACACCCAGTGAACGCTGATAGATTACGACCTTACGTTGATCGCCGTGATTTGATGGAACAGGATGCCATTCCGTCGGAGTCTCCTCCAACTGTTCCGATTACTGATAATGATTTGTTGCAGGATTCGTCTGGCACGATGCCTATCGGTGATCCATTACCTCAGCCTTGGCTTGAAGCTGATTTGTTAAGTGGTATGAAATTGATCAACAAGCAAAGGTATTATCGTGTGGTATATAAAGATAAGTCTGTGCGACCAGAATGGATACCTGAAGGTGATGTGAGTGACTTTTTGAAACGCCAGTTTCACATTAAACGAACTATGACAGGGAAAATTCGTAAACGTCCGACTCCTGTCAGATTTCAAGCTGAGCAACTTACGTCCGTTCATGAAGGGATCAATGATTAGTGTGGTTGGATACTATAAGCCAGGGTTACTCTATGATTTTGCTAGGATGATAGTTCTCCTTGGAATGACTTATTTCTGTTTTTGCCTCTGATTCATTCATACATGAAAAGAATAAACTAGGGATCCCCACGCTAGATGGGAGCTGAACTGAAATCTTAGGAAGCATGTTGCCCTTAAGCCCTATCGCCGGTGCCACCAATGTTTAGCCTGTCCTCTTACGCAGGAGCGGTCATTATACACACCGCATGGCATAGAATGAAAATTATTTGTTGAAGGGAATCAATATTTCCATATCCTCACGAATACACCTGCAGAGAGAGGCATTGATGTTAACGTCACTGATCATTTACATTGAATCTGTGTAGGCAAGAATGAAGCTGCTAATCTACGCGTTAAGTTTTGCGTTTTTCTTGGGTCGTGGTACGTAGAATTATTCTTACAATGCACTGCACTTATTGTTACAATAATTACACCCATAAATAACCCAAATAGAACATACGAGTCTATGGTTCAATTTGATTCACTGTACTATATACTTCACATTAACAACGCTATGGAGTTTTAACTGCATACATGAGGGCCTATTAAATGTTTTTCATGACCGACTAAGTTGCACTTCCACTTGATATCTCTGGTCAACCCCTCTGGCAAGACGCAGCGCTCGTGAATAAACCGGTGCCCTGCACTTAGCGTTTAAGTAGCGCCTTATAAATTTTCAGATTACGATTGCATGATAAATGTGTTTAATATTTTGGATTCAGTGAGACCGGCAAAAAATGTGGCTCTGGGAAAGCAAACCATTATGAGTTCTATCTATGCGAATCAACCTGCTTCTGCCGTGACAGACGGAGTTCTGGGCCAAGTGGGGTCAACAGCAAATGACGGAAATCCATGGATGGTCATAGATCTTGTCGACGAATATTACGTTTCAACAGTCACACTAACAAATACTTATTTGCAATCCTATGGTAATGTCTTAGAATTTCTCTATATTAAACAAGCTTTAGGCCTATCTTAAAAATACGAATTGATCATCATCGACCAATCATGGCAAGTTTTGGAGTCTTAGAAATCAGTGCGCAAAAATATCTTGACAGTTATATTAAATAGAATCTGATGTCACCGACATAATATATACTGGTTCCAATATAGATTAATTTTGTATGCTATGCCCTGCAATGTTATGTTGATACCCTATAGCGTATGCGCAAGCTGAGGAGTAACTTATCTTGATTGACTTAGATGGTCACCGTGACAGTAAAGCGTAACGCTCTCTTCAGTGTCCAACTGTCCATTCACACACAGTGTATGTGAATTAGTAAAGTTAGCTAAGCCAGTCAGTCATTCTGTGTCTAGATAGAATGACTGAATGGAGCAGCAAGAGTTGGTCTATCTATGAATAATAATTATGTGTGCATAATTATGCCTGTGCATGCGTGTATGATGTGTGCATGCACATACAACCACACAGATGCACATACATGCACCCACATAGACACATGCACGCAAACACGCATGTATAGATATACACGTAGACACACACATACATACAATTACATGTTTGCATTTTCTAGCGCATTGCCAGGATTATTTCATCATAGGATTGACTAACAACGATCCTGTGGTCGTACCACCGTTGACATCAACAGATTATGACCTATGCGCCCAATATCAGAGCACCGTACCAGTCAATGCAACAGTCAGCGTCACATGTAAACCTATTGTTAAAGCGGTGAGATACGTCGTCATAAGACCAATCCCACCTTACGATACACTTTCCGTCAAAGAAATCGAAGTCAACGTCGCTACTCAAAGAAGTAGGTAATCCGTCAAGACAATAGCAGTTATGTGCTACTCTTTGAGGCAGCAGTTGATAGTCTAAAATAAATTATGTCAGAAAACTATGCACAACACATACATACGAACAACCCCAGGCTGTTCTAAATAATTATTGTTTACTGCCTCCTATTATAAAGAATGTTACCTACTCTCTCCATCCTCGTTCACATAACCGTGGAGATCCCACATGCTGAGGCGCATTAACCCGAAGTGGCTTTATTATGCGTATGTTATTCAATTGATTTTATTGCTGATCTTTCTTCTTACTTTAACCTTACTCTCACAGTTCCATAGATGTCTGTTTTATTGTAGCCTATATTATGATTTTTTGTGATTTTTGTGATTTTGTGATTTTTGTGATTTAGTGATTTAATACTCTTAGATTGTTCTTATCCGATGTTGCCGCAGTGCGTTTGCAGGCAGTTCAATAAATCACGTACTTACTTACTTACTTATACAGCGCCTCAATTTTGCCATTATTGCATTCTCTGAAGAATGGAGATGGCTGGGAGGAAGGAGGAGGAAGATCAAGAGGAAGAAGAAGAGAAGAAGGACGAGGAAGAGGAAGACGAGGAAGAAAATGAGAAAGATAAAAAAGGAGGAGAATGAAGAGGAGGAGCATTCGGTTGAGCTAAGAGGGGCGTTGTGCTTAGAAGTGTTGTCTCTGAGATAGGTGATAATGAATCAAAGTCGACGTTTTTTGATCAGAAGAAACATTGCGCTTGGTGAAGAAGTTGCACGTCGAGTTTTAATTTTCAATTGCTGTCATCCACGTATTTGAATTACTTGCATGCAGTGCTACAAATACTGACCTTGCCTTTTATTGGGGGCACGAGTGGTGGCCGATTCGTCAGAGCGCTCGGCTTTAAAGGTGTAGAGCGAGAATTACAGTTTCCCGGGATGTTTACTATGTTGGAACCTTGAGCAAGTCCTTCGTGCACGATTGTTCAACGCCATCTTTGATCTGTTGCATGAACGTGTGTACACTTCTGAACGATGGATGAAGAGCAATGAGCTTATCTCAGGGAGTTATGCTTTCGGTCTTATCCATCCCTGGCAGAAAATCTTTTTGTTCAGGTTGACCTGCCTGGTTGTCCAACCGGTTGGAACTTCTTTGATCCACCTTAGAAGCTTCACTGTGATCGGCCCATCTTTCTGGAACGAGTTCCCTAGATAATATTATCTGAGACATTAAGTTCCTTGGTCTTTCATTGCTCCATAAGCGATTAAAAACCATTTTGTTGGCCCGCGGTTGGCGTTGTCAGCTGGAGCGCCTCTTAGAAGAGGAGCTATATAAATTCGCGATAACAATTACAATTCGTGGTTTGTTTACCGCAGCCATCAACTTCAAAAGAATGAGTGGACTGAGATTGATGTATGAGATGCTACTACCTTACATGTTCATGTCTGATGAAATATCGTGCATGGATTGGTGCAGTCAGAAAGGATGCGATTCGTTCAACTACCGCTCATCCGATGGTGCGTGCGAGATCAACACTCATCCGAAGGGATACAATCAGTCCAATGTGAGGTCTTTCAGCGATTGGAACTGGTGGATTCCCAGCTACAGTATCACTGAACTGTAGGCCAAGTGCACGCTCGCCGGTGATAATACTGCATGGTCTCCCTAACGCGGCTTTTGTGTGGCACTGAGAAATTTCGAATATTTACAGCTACAGTTACATTTGCACGGTTTCAAGCTTACTCTGAGACTATATTTACGTATCGAACTAATGACTTTTAGCACGTTATTTTCGCACATGTGTGGATTCTGTTAAAGTATCAAAAATAACTTGCAACTTGTCAATGGGTTAGACCACTTTTATGCCGACAACACCTAGTGTGTCAGTTTCGCAATTTCCTCAGAGGAAAGTTATTGAATATTAATACAGTCAGCCAGTGACGATCGGCCAACTCATGACGGACGATGATGATAACGCATAATTTACTACTGTTGTGATAATGGGAAACTCGGAAAGCAATTGCGAAGATATACATGTATTGTATACTGTGCATTAACTGCCGACAGCATAAGATGCGGGCTATACACCACAGTGGACGCGCTAGTTTTCTCGCTCCCACAGAGTCCCTTCGTTGCTTCATGAGATCTTTTCATGCGTTAGATGTGGCCAGTGCAATGTTTTATGAACACAATATGACTGTGAATTGGGGGCCCTGAGGCCCGTGAATTCTCAGTGAATTGGGCAATTTTTTAAAAAGTATGCCGTGATTTTTTCACGTGCTGACCGTGATTTTCATCTAGCCCTACTCATCGAAAACATGGTACAGTTATGATGACAGTTGGCGCAAAATGTATAATTTTGTTCTCGAGCGGGGCAAACGTCAGCCTACTTTGTCATGAGTTAGCGGTTTTGACAAAACGATGGTCCCTTTCAATGACATTATAGTCAAGAATAATATCACTTCTGAGAAGTCAGGTTAAAAGGTCAACGGTCAATTGGTCAGAGAAATAAGTAATCAGGCTACGATAGGCAAGCAACTTAGAAGACCTGAATGACATTTAATAACTGATTTATCGTTCTTAGACCGACAGCAGTGATTATCAACAGGTTGCTCTGACTAGGGAAAGAAACGTGTTCGCGGATATAGAGTTAGCATCGTACTCAATCATTTTGCAGCCTTATTTGGGCGCCTAATTCTGTGTAGATAACTGAAATGCTCATGAAAGTGTTGTGCATGAGTTGATATTGTACTGAAACACCACTGTCATCGAGTTCGTACGGATTAGAGGTCTGCGGGTAGAGCATTTTTGCTACCCGACCCGTACCCGTAACACAGAACCATTACCCGTACCCGTACCCGACCCGTACTGAAAATGACTACCCGACCCTACCCGTACCCGCGGGTATACCCATACCCGTAAAGTACCCGTTACGTCATTAGCACGCTTTCCCGTAGCCCTTGCCCTACCTATAGGCTTGCAACTCAGCAAGATAGCGCTTTGGATAACATCTGGCGAAGAGAGAGAGAGGAGGTACCGAGTTCGAGCCCCGTAGGGTAGACATGCTTTGTAGGTTGCTATTAGCGCCGTGTATTGCAGGCTGTCTGTTCTGTTAGTAGTTCAGATTTATGTCTTCTGTCATTTGCGTTCTTGTGAATTGTTTCGATTGCATGACTGTAAACTGTACCGGTTGCAATGTGTCAACTGGATTATATCAATAAAGGAAGAATTATTATTATTATTATTATTATTATTATTATTATTATTATTATTATTATTATTATTATTATATAGTAATAATAATAATAATAAATAAGCTGATGATGATGATGATGATGATGATGATGATGACGATGATGATGATGATGATGATAGTAGTAGTTGTTGTAGTGGTAATAGTAATAGTAGCAGCAGCGGTATGTGGTAGCAGTAGTAGTAGTAGTAGTGGTGGTGGTGGTGGTGGCGGTGGCGGTGGTTGCGGCCGTATTTGTAGTAGTAATAATGATAATAATAATAGGCAGTCAACTTAAAGAACCTGTCACATGCAACTGTTGTGCTTTCTCAATTGCATTGTACATTTTATCTCCGTGGTCTATACTGTCACCTAAAACACTAAGTAACTGTTAAATTAATTGTACGTTGCAGACCCGGTCAGGCCATTGTGCGCCTACATTCTCTATTAGGCCTATATGTTACGGTGACATTGTAACCACAAAACTTCACGTCTGGACGGGTAAAACCGGGTATACCCGTACCCGTGATGACCCTACCCGTACCCGACCCGACCCGTGAAATGCGTACCCGACCCGTACCCGACCCGCGGGTACAGGTCGGGTACGGGTAAACCCGCGGGTACGGGTATACCCGCAGACCCCTAGTACGGATACATAACATGCTTAACAAATTTATGGTATTAGAGGCTGCAGCAGAATTCCCTTAAATAGAAGCCAAGAAGCAAAGAAGATGGAAATTGCTTTTTAATTACACGAATAATATTAACAAATTCTCAACGTAGGCCTACATATTAAAGAGAAAATATATTTCAACACAGTTGTTTGAAACGACAGGTAATTGATAGGTAACAATCACTACTTGATATTTCGAAACTATGCAAATGCAATACAAACTAATGTAAACGGTTCCTTCATTAACATTCTTTAGGGTTATTTATTCTTCTGTGAAACGGAAGATAGTTATAGCTCTAGTTTCTGTATCAGTCACAATTTCATAGAGACGCACTATCTCATTCCTCTCACTATTGTAGTGCATTCCATAAGAATTATGCAAACATTAAAGAATAAAAATCTTGAACAAATTCCAAGCAAGGGTGATTTTGTATTAACGTCCCTTATTGCATGTCTTTAAATACTATGTTCAGCGGTCAAAATGTTAACCACGGGCTGCATTGGTTTCCCAGTCGCTTTTAGGACACGAAAATCGATAAAGAGTTAAACATGACGGCAGTCAGGTTGGGTGCATTTGGTTTTAGAGCATCTGTTATCGACAATGGACAACCGACGAGTCGTATGTATTTACATCCCTGACCTGTTCTGTCTAAACTCATCGATTGTGCACGAGTGCAGCAGATTGCTTAGAGAGACAGAGACAGAGACAGATAGACAGACAGACAGAGACAGATAGAGAGAGAGAGAGAGAGAGAGAGAGAGAGAGAGAGAGAGAGAGAGAGAGAGAGAGAGAGACAGAGAGAGGAGAGAAGCCAGAGAGAGAGAGTCAAATCAGAGAGAGAGAGAGGGCGAGAAGACATTTTTAAAGACATTTAAAGAATATTGATGAATTACAGATCACGTGACGAAGAACGCTGCGAATCAATTGTGGACCGGGCGAAAACATTTTGTTGCTAATAAAAAGAACCAATAGTAAAAACAAAGTTTTTTACTATATCCATCTAGTATCCTATAATCCGTCATATTAAGCAGTTACCTCTACAAATATATAGCATTTTACAACATAGCGTCCGTGTAATCAGGCACCGCACCCGTTATTGTTGCAGCCAATCACAACGGTGGCCAATCACGACGGTGCGTATCGGAAAAGGGGATTCCCCGATTCGAAAAGTTTAGTCCCCGATTCTATAAGCTAGCCTCTTTTTGGGGAGGTGAAATTTTGATAGAATGAAGTGTGTGCGAGGGCGGGTCTATCTGCCAAGTTTCACGACGATTGAATGATTGTAAGTGATCGAACTAGTCGTCGCAAGATTTGACAATTTAGCCTGTGACTCAAGCAAGCAAGCAATCAATCAATCAAGCAAGATTGCAAGATTCCCGCAAGTTAAACTAGATGGATAAAAATAGAACTGTTACGTCGATACAGTTTACAGCGGCTATGTTCGTCAAAGTCGTTTTGTCGGCGAATTACGACTGTGTAAGTTCTTCCAAGTTTTCAGGGTTGGACTGGCTTGCAAAAGCGGCCCGGGAAATTTGGTAATGGGCGGCCAACATTATCGAACGCTGAAGGCGCGAAACCTTTCAGGATAATCCGACAGAGGGGTCTGAGTGGTGCCCCACCCGCCAATGCGTTTTGTAACATTTAGCATAAAATGAGAACATTTTTAGTTTGTAATGGGCCAAATCAAATCAAAACTTTTTTCTTGAAGCCGTATCAAATCACAGAACATTCTAACGTGAAATAACAAGATTGGCCGCAAGAGGAGTCCCAAAAGGGATCAAGATCTCGCTAACTAGGGGCACCTAGAATAACATTTGGCATAAATATTGTTAAATGAATATTAAAGATTAACAAACAATTTCTGATTTTGTCGTAAATTCGTAATTATATATGGAACCAACTGTTACATTATGTGGTGCATTCTGTATAGTTTCGCTTATTTCATAAACTTAACATCACGATAGAATTAGTAGACACAACTTCTCATAAAGCACTATTAGGCTATAGCAGCTTTCAATCGTATCACCAGTTGATATCAAAACGTCAACGATGTCATCATTAATTCTGAGAAGGTCCTTTCACAAACAATGAGCATGAAAGACTCAACACTTCACTGACTTAGCAAATTTCTCATTCTGTTCTAAATATATATTTCAATTTAGAAAACGACCTCTCACAGGACACTTGTGATCAGGATAATAGGCCTATCAACACGAATTTGTAAGTCAAAAACAAATTTGAATAAGCCAGTACGTACATACTACATATGCTGATTGAACGTGGTAACCATTATAGGCTCGTATACAATGTTCATGCCGTTTGTGTGCAAATATTAAAATAACGGAGTTGTGTGTTCATCACTTTCAAACAAAATTGCGCTGTCAAAATGAATGCAAGCTTCTCAAAGAATCCAGCAGTTTTCGCTCTGTACCGGACATTATAATTAAATTAGCATTAAAAAGTAGAACTAAAATATCATAATAGTTTTAATCATATTTTTCTATTTTGGGGGTGGCCCACCGTCCCGCCGACCATCCGGCCCACCGGGAATCTCCCGGTGTCCCGGCGGCCCAGTCCAAGCCTGCAAGTTTTTACCTACTAAATAGTTTGTACACTTACATTTTTGCATGGGATGCTTAAAATGTAACACACTGTTGGCGCAAAAGATGGGCGAAATTTCGAACTGTTCTCACAACTGCAGAAACCGTTCAGGCACAGTACTGATGTTGAGAGTCATTTCGATCCGTTTGAGCATCGATGGATTCTGAATGTTTACTTAAACTACATAATTATTTCTCTCCCAACTTATACTGACGCGAAAAGAGTCACAAACATGCAGACATGCATGTATACATACATAGCACACACACACACACACACACACACACACACACACACACACACACACACACACACACACACACACACACACACACACACACACACACACACACACACACACACACACACACACACACACACACACTACAAGAACGGAGGTCAGACACATACATACAAACATACCTAAAAGCTTATTTAGGCCCTACTTACATAACTCATGGGCCTACACCATTATAGGTACTCAAAAAATAGACAATATGCTATACAGGGCCTGTATATACTTAATACTTATATACTCACACAAAAAATCCACAAACGAACTTACAATAATTATGTAGAAGTAGTGGTTCGTCTTACGTAGATGGAATCACGAACAGTCTACAGACGACAACACTCAGAACACTGTACTGTTACAGTACTACTAATAGAAAAAGATGGTTCAGTACAGTCGGACCTTATAGTTGAAAGTGCCTTTCCTAGTCGTTTAGTTGTCTCCCTGTTTTGACGACATGCTACTTTTTGACCCAGTTTTTTCACCATTTGTCGGTGCACGTTCTTTTTCTCCTCGCGAACCCGTCGTGCGCCGTAAGTCCTTGAAACAATTTCGGCTTCAAAAATTAAAATAAATCCCACAAATCATATCGAAACCAACAAATTTAGACTTGGCTTCTGAGTATTTACTTGTTTTGGTAACGTAACGAAACTGACAAGTTAAGTTTTTAGTTCTCGTTCTGTTTATTCCGTTGTGTTAAAGTGTTATAAGACTATTATGTTAATCATTCGTCATTTCAAACCAATTTGTTGTCAAATAGCAGACACTAGTAAGTGGGACTTCGGTCCCTTCTAAGTCTACCATTTGTATCCCTGAAACATATTTATACACTGCATTATATAATGTTTCATTTTTGGGAATAATGCATGAAGGTGAAGGACACAATGAAATATGCATACTAGACTACTCGCAGACTTCTTTTCCCATTAAGTGTCATTTTGAATTATCCCAGTCCTTTCCAGTAAATCTCCATAAACCCTGGCGCTGTAAACTTTATCGAAGTCTATTGATTCTTTCTTTGGGGAGTCGCTATCAGATTTCGCAACTCTTGACCTGATAAATCGTTCTTCCTCACACTTTTCTCTTTCTCGATCTCTAGTTTCTTTCTCTCTCAAATTCAGCAACCGCTCTTAATAAAAGCCGCCCAATGTTTTTAACAAGCTCTCTTAAGGCCTCTGCCATTTCGCTCACTACCATTTTCGCCTGTCACTCTGCGCACTCCGTCCCTTCCCGTTTGTTTTGCAGCATTTCACTTAAGACTAAAATGGGAAGTTTTCAAGCTATCCTACTCTGGTTCCGTCCTGCACTATCTCACGACTATCATACCCAACAATTTTCAACGTAGCAGCGAGCTGTCTCTAAGGCTTCACTCGGATTCCGACCTGAAACAGTCACTAACCCAACAAACTGGTGCCTGCAGCGGACCTCAATTAATAATAATTAAGCTGGTCTCCTGACACGGGTTTTGTGTGGCGCTAAGACATTTACATTCATAGAGAGAGATAGTTCATGAGCTTATTGATTCTTTTAAGGACCAACGCAACGTCCATTCAAACACTGTAAGTGAACTGGAAGTTTAACTAGCTATTTCAACTCATCCAACTCTGCTTTAGCCAATATTAAACAATCTCTGGCTGGGCTGAAGTCGTGTCTATGTATGAGTTCAAATCTCTGTCGTGACAGATACATGTATGATGAATTTGATGCTGAGGTGTTTAAAGCTTTTCATCTATACACCGTCTCATTAATCGCGTGGCGATATTTAGCAACGACCGACGGTCAATTAACAGTAAACAGTAGGCGCATACGTGCGAAGACGAAATCTTACCGTAACCTGTGTGGCTTTCTGCGTTTAATAGTCAACATTTCGTCTTATCTGTAGGATTCTGCATTGTATCATATTCACGTGACCGAAATTCAGTTTCGTACTAACCGATATTTTCGTCTTATTCGTTTCGTTGTGAGAGAATAATTTAACGTTGAGATGCATTGACGTGGGAACGGACCAAACTTTAATTTCGTACTAAACGATAGCGCATTGGATAACACACTGGCCTCAAGCCGCCGCGTAGGGACCCTGGGCAAGTCCTTCACTCGCAATTGCTCATGCGCTTCCGCGTGAAACTCCGATTCAGTGTCCGCGCTGTAGTCGGGAGCGCCTCTGAGTAGAAATCTTGAAGGGGCGCTATAACAAGTGCTCATACATACATACATAGAGAGCGAGAGGTACCGAGTTCGAACCCCGTTGGGGCGGACATGCTTTGGAGGCTGCTATTGGCGCCGTGTATTGCAGGCTGTCTGTTCTGTTAGTAGTTAAGATGGAATGAGTACATCAGCTGCAAACTACATGTCCATTTGAAGATTAGTAGGCGAACGACATGACTGAAAGTTGTCCTCAAACCTTCATATTTCATTTTGAAAACGAAGTCCCACACCTCTCGGGGTTTGTATATGCTTACTCGTATTGTTCTGATCACGTTCTGATTTGGTATGACCTGCGATTTCAACGGTGGCTAAATAATAATCTGATCGTTTGCAATGTAAACTGACTCGAACATTAACATCGCGTCAGCTATATATATAGCCAAATTATCATCAAAGAGAATGGTTTCAAAACCGAAAATTCAATACAAAACAACTGCATTTGATATTTCCCTCCTTGCAAACTTCAGAAATGCACACACGGTTATACATCAGAATACATGCCTGTAAGTGAAGGTCGTGCTCATGGTCCCTAAACAATAAACACCTCGGTCTAGGCTGGAACATTTACTCCCGCATTACAGTCTAAGCGCTCTAACCTTACGGCTACTGCGCCCCACAAACAAACGTTAAAACCTGTAGACGCATGCACAATTTTTTTTAAAGTTTTATGCCTTGAAAGATTGAATGTGTACATACTTTTCTGTTGCATTGTGTGTCAATGTTTTAGCGAAAGACTGGCCGCTGATCGGTCGAACCATGCTGAACGTACTGTACTATAACAACAACAAATATAGGACATGCCTCATCGTTTTTCTATTCACGTTACTCCTCTATGCAGGAATATTCCATTTCTTTCCCGAAACCGAAGTATTTCATTTTCTCCAGAAGACCTATGGTGCGAAAGAGAAATGTGCAAAGGAAGTGTTCAAACCTGAATATCTTGATGGCGTTTTCACATTCTTCAACGTCTGTCTCGAGCCTCTTCCAACTCCTTCCACTGTCAGTATTCACGGCATATCGTTCACTGTCACCCAACGAATTGTCATCTATGACCGAAATCAATCGTGTCTTGGCAACCACAGACTAAACATCGCTGGACCTCCAGGTCATCCGTGGAATTACTACGACGTCTATTTCACCAATGAACCTCTTTCACCAAGCAATAGGACACTGAGCAACAGCATGGCCTATTTTGTGTCTCCACGATGTCCTGGAAATCTACACCACTTCTTCCACGAGGAGTACATTCCGCTCTACAGTGTCATCCGCCTCACCAACAGACTCCATCCAGGTTCAGAAAATCTCGTCATCTATAACACTCCGAAAACGGATCATAATCCGTCCTGTAGAAATTTCAGTACATACAACGAAATCTTGGGAACTCTTTTCACAAACGGTTTCCACGATGTTTACTACAACGTACCGAGTAATACTTGTTTCAAAAACGCCGTCTTTGGAAGCAGAATCAATGTCAATAATTCACGTGATATTGTGAATCACATCATTAACCAATACAATCTGTCAGATATTTGCTCTAAGAAGGCGGAATTCCTAACGCTCATTTACAGAAAACAAAGACGAATTATCAACATGGACGACCTTCATCAGTGGGTGTTGGAGAGAGGATTTAAAAGAGAATTCGTGCGTGTCATAGATTTTGATGATCTTTCCATTCGTAAGCAGATTGAATTGGCTTGTACTTCTCAAGTTATGATAGGAATAAACGGAGCCGGGTTACAGTGGTCAATGTTTATGCCTGAGAAGTCTCATTTGGTTGAAATGTCGTGGCCCTCTCGGTCGTGGGAATTCTTTTTCTCTCCTCATATTCCAAAATTCGGTATATCATATCACTCAGTTGAGTTGAAAGACGTTAGAGTGAATTGGACGTCGTTTGAGGCCAGGATACGCAACGGTGGAAAGGTGAGTGATGAGGAGAGACAACAGATGCTTAAATCTCCACCTGAGGGATTATGGAAATGGTCGGATGGATTCATTCACGACGACGAAGTAAATGAAACGTTGCTCGCTATCTCCAACTCAACTCTCAACAGTTCTTACTTCAACGCAGTTGTCTAAATGGACAATTGGACAATTATTGCGAAAGATTAATAGTTCGGCTTCTGACTCGAGGGCCAAAGTGTCTTAAACATTGGGCTTCCATCAGAAGATTCACAAATTATTCAGGTAAATAGGTGGCAGATTACGTCATACTTTCAAACACAGAATGACCACCTGAAGAATTGCGGAACCGTCATGATTGAACTTTCAATCTCAATCAATCGTTTATTTGTAGCCAAACAACAATAAACAATAATATTACAAATCAGATTGCACTTTTAAGTAGGGATTGTTGAATGCCACAAGGGAAGGCCCTGAAGAGATCAAAGATCCCGCTAAGTAGGGATACCTCTATACAATTTCAACATAATATGTGGCGACCGAAAGATGCTTTACATAGTATAACAGTTGTTGACTTGATTAACATAAAAATCTTAACTAACTTTAACTAAATTTAAGCTAAATATCGAAAGTAAAAGGAATGAGTGGGAAGTGCAGTTAAACACATGGAAATAAAAGATTAAAACAATGAGACAATAAGGCAATGAATTGATATGTAGGCCTACTGGTTACATGGGGTCCAGAAGGGATCATGGATCCCGCTAAATTACAGCCAGTCGATACTTAGATTGGAATAATCAAACAAAAACATAAGAAGAGACCATTAAACGACATTAACAAAACAATATACAATCTTAACTAAAATAGTAGTACAGACAAATACAACTAAGTTAAGTCAATTAATTCATTAACTAGGAGGGAGCGTAGCTTTTTTTGAATATCAAGAGATTAGGTGAAGAACGAATAGCTAGAGGGATATTATTCCACACCAAGGTACCAGTAAATTTGATAGAGAATAAACGAGTATTAGTGTGAGCATAGTCACGACGATAGGAATTCGAACCTCTCGTGTTGTAAGAATGGATGCTGGAAATACGACAAAAGAAGCCTTTGAATACCAGTAGTAACAAGTCATGATCATAGCGATACATAAATTCCCCGATTTGAGCGATCCTTATCTGTTCGACCCTTAATAATCCAAACTCAGAAAATAGTTGCTTAGTGTGAGAACCGTATGGAACACCTGCTAAGAAACGGACAGCGCGTTTTTGCAGTATAGTTAAGCTATGGAGCCGAGATTTATAAGTTGAGGCCCATACTACATTGCAGTAAGAAAGGTAGGGGTAAATGAGTGAGTTGTATAGAGCAGTACGAGTGTAAGATGGTAGCAGATAAAAAATACGAGATAAAATTCCAATATTCTTAGCAATTTTTGATGAAATATTTCTTATATGCTCATTCCATGTTAAGTTTTGGTCTACATAAACACCCAAGAATTTAGTTGATTCAACTTGAGTAATAGGAACACCATCAATGTACAGATTAGGGCAATCAGAGGGATAGCTTTTTCGATGAGATTTGAAGAGAATGTAGTTTGTTTTATCAATATTGAGTGTTAGCTTATTAGCACAAAACCAGTCTGCAACAAGGGTTAACTCAGAATTCACAATTTGAAATAACGTGTCCAAAGAACCATGAGAATAAAAGATATTGGTATCATCAGCAAACAAAATAAAAAACATGATAGATGAAACATTAGGAAGGTCGTTTATGTAAATGAGAAACAACAAGGGACCTAGATTCGAATCCTGTGGAACACCAAAATTAATTGCATGCATAGTAGAAAATACACCATTGCAACAAACAAGCTGCATGCGATTCTCAAAATAGCTAGCGAACCAGTCAAGTTGAGTACCTCGTATACCATAAACACTTAGTTTCTTTAATAAAATACTATGATCCACAGTATCAAACGCCTTGGCTAGGTCAAGAAAAACTCCCAGAGAGTATTCATTATTCTCAATTGCATTAGAAATCTTATCTTGCATACTCAGTAGGGGCATGAAAGTGGAGTGTCCAGATTGGAAACCATGTTGAGATGGGAATAGGATATTAGCTTTTGTAATAAAATTACTAAGACGTTCATACATTAATTTTTCAAAAAAATTAGAAAAAAAAGGGGAGAACAGAGATGAGTCTATAATTAGATACTTCATCTTTCCCTCCTTTCTTAAAGACTGAAGTAAATGAGCAATTAATTATTTTAATTACTTTAGCCTACAGAAGCTGCAAACCTCAATACCATTTGCCTTTGGTGACTAATGTTAACACAGAATGATGTACAGCATAGTTAGGGTTATATCAGAAGTGGATCACAGGCAATCCGACCAATGGTCCTGCGTTTAATATTTTGTTGGACGCCACTGAGTTTCCGCAATCCGGTTTCAATTAAACTTATGGACGAATTAAGGTTGTAAAATATAACTGCGGTGAACGTTACAAGAAAACTTGCACAATGAATAGAGAAATTGGAAAATATGTTAGAGAAATCGTATTCAAATGGCTGCGCTATTAGGTTAATTCCGCATTCTATATTTAGTTTAAATACCATGTTTGCGCACTGAACACATCTGCATAACGGGCTGGATTAAAAATAAATGTGGATAAAACAAAAACAATGGCATTTGGCAAGAAGACAATAGACAGGGAAATAAAAGTGCAAGATGAGGTGATTGAGAATGTAACAGAATTTGTGTACTTAGGTAGTCTGTTAACATGGAATAATGATTGTACAAAGGACATAACGGCAAGAATAGCAAAGGCAAAGGGAGTTATGGCAGGACTAAATTCCATCTGGAATAGTGCAAGCAAATTAGTTATAAGACAAAGCTGAATGTCTTGAAAACATGCGTGTTTAGTACAGCTCTTTATGCGTGTGAGGCCTGGACAATTAAAAAGACTGATCATGATAAAATCCTGGCTTTTGAAATGTACTGCTATAGAAGAATATTGCACCTTAATTGGACAATGAAGGTGACAAATAAGGAGGTCCGAAGAAGATTACATATAAAGGAAGATCTAATACAGTCAGTAATGAGAAGGAAATTGGGTCTGTTTGACATATATGCAGAATGGACAATAATAGAAAAATAAAAACTGTCATGATGGGTATGATGAATGGAAGTGGACGAAGAGGAAGACCTAACAGGGAATGGACTGATGACATCAGGGATTGGTGCGAACAAGACCTACACAGTTTGAGTGTATTGGCGCAAGACAGAGTGTTATGGAAACAGATGACGAAATTTGCATTGGACACCTACGGGCTTTCGGCCCATGGATCCTGATGATGATGATGATGACCATAGGGCGTAGGGCGGATATGCTTTGTAGGCTGCTATTAGCGCCGTGTATTGCAGGCTGTCTGTTCTATTAGTAGTTAAGATTGTTTCAATTGCATAACATGTAAATGTACAGCGCAGTGCGTTTGTCAGGCGCTTAATTAAAGAAAAGATATTATTATTATTATTGTTATTATTATTATTATTATTATTATTATTATTATTATTATTATTATTATTATTATTATTATTATTATTATTATTATTATTATTATTATTATTATTATTATAACAACCAAGTCACGAAAACAGGTGAAAGTACGGTGGCCGAGAAGGACTAAGTTGTTGTATAGTCTGAAAGGATAACTCCTTTCTTCATTTTTCCTTCCACGATTTTTTGCTTGGGGTAAAAGCTTTTTAGGGGTACCACCACCACGTTCTAGCCTACTTCTATAGTAAATTGGTAATTAACTTTAAATAATAGGTCTAATACACGTAGGTTATTTGAAATAATACCATGTGTATTAGACAACCAGTATATACAATCCTAGATAGACTGTTTCAAAGTGACGATATACATTAGGCAGAATCATGAAACATTTATATGAATTGTTTCTTGGAGACATCATCAGAGTAAAGCGATTGATAGTTACTTCGAAGTCAAATTCTCAGCCAGTTCTCTTTCGATCGACATTAATGCCCGTCCAGACACGCGTTCATTTGTCGTGGGCGACTTGCATGGCGGCCATGCAATAAAATTCGACTCCTGTAATAACTTGTAATCATCCGCTTATACTAAGACTTGTGATCATACTGCGGTTGTGTCAGTTTGAATTGGTAAAGTAGCCTAATTTTTTTATTATTTTCAATCTGCTAAAACTCTTACCGCGTTAGTCAACGTAACAGAAAGAGTGATACATATTTTATTAAATACTGATAGATTAGGGAGTCCTGGTGCCATCCTTCTGTTTTTCTATCAAAAACGGCATTTCCGCAAGTTTACTTTTAGTAGTTTCATCCATCACGACGCAAATTTTTAGGTTAATTATATCCAATTTAGCACAATTTAAAGCCAATGTTATAATTATATTCCAGGAACGTGGACTCATTTTATAAATAACAAATAGTCTTCCCTTCAGAGCAGTTTAATCTAATATGCAGATCGCCAATCCGAAAGCCACTTATAGAGATTTGCAATTTGTATGTATGTATGTATGTATGTATGTATGAGCACTTGTTATAGCACCCCTTCAAGATTTCTATTCAGAGGCGCTTCCGACTACAGCGCGGACACTGAATCGGAGTTTCACGCCAAAGCGCATGAGCAATTGCGAGTGAAGGACTTGTCCAGGGTCCCTACGCGGCGGCTTGAGGTAGATTCGAACCCGCAACCCTCCGGCTACAAGGCACCGAACATACCCCTACACCACCGCGCCCCACAAATTTGTGAAATAGGCCTATCTAAAACGTGGTGTGATTTGGGTTTAGATGCCGACTGCGATAGAAATTTGGTATACAGGCCTACTATCATACCATCGGTATGTTCCCCCCTCCTCTAAAAGGTATCGCAAGAGTGCAAACCCTAAATATTCTTGGTGTTGAGCTTACAGCGAAATTTGGGTTCTCCAGTCACATTAAACGTCTGACCATAAAAGCAAGGCAGTCCTTTTATGCACTTCGGATCCTGAGGTCTCATGGGCTCTCGGGGGACAGTTTATTTGATGTAGTTCGTGCCACTACGGTTGGTATGATGCTGTATTGCTCGCCTGTGTGGTGGGGCTTTGCGAGAGTGCAGGAACGGGAGGCCCTTGAGGGAATTATCCGAAGGTTGGTACGCCAGGGGTACTTACCTCCATCTTCTCCCTCATTTGAGACTCTCTGCAGCAATGCGGATACTAGACTCTTTGCCTGTATTCTGCACAATCCTTGTCATGTATTGCATAAATTGTTGCCGCCGATCAACAATCGCGCTACTCCCTGCGACCACGGTCCCATAACCGTGAGCTTCCCATGTTTGACAACCTGTCTCAGAAATGCTTCCTTGCCCGAATGCTATACAAATAAACTATGTTTTCCCTAGATCTGGCTATTTAAGCCCTTCATTTTCCCCTATGACTAGCTCTAGCTCTTCTTCCTCTGTACAATAAAGCCTCTCATTCAATTTTATGGTTGTATATATAAATTTTTGTTTATTTGTTTGAATGTATTAATCTTGCTATGTACAGTGCTGTGCGTTTGCTAGTGCTTCTCAATAAAGGAAATACTTACTTACTTACAAACTCTTGGAGCATGACACCCCGAATGTGTGCTAGATTGATGATGGATGTGATGGATATGTTTAAGCCTGTCTGATGCTGGACTGGCTAGTGGCTCTGTTCAGAGGGGCATCATATCGGTGATGACTCATTGCCTGTCTATACGTTTTGCGAGTGGATGACTCTATTGCACTTGGGAACTTTTAGCCTATACATCCTGGGACTGGTCTTGAGGGCCGCCGGCAAACAACCAGGACGGATGCGGGGAGCGGTTCGCCCCAAGCCTATGGCTATATCCTCCACTAATCACGATATCAACCTATATCAGGCCGATTGGTCCTAATGGAGTCGTTTGGTGTAGGACTGTGGGTAATGAATTTGAGGCGGTCAAGCCGACCCATCTGGGTCGGCAAAAGGCTAGAAGCGCGAAGGGTCAAAAGAAGAAGCGGGGTCCAACCTTCGACCACCCGGCAAATCGGACACTAATATAAACTTAACAACAGCTTTGTTGCGTAAGAAGAATGTAAGAATTGGAATAATAGATATGCACTTACAGATATTTAACATGCATACAATGGGCAACGTGAATCTGTTAATTAAAGACATTAAATACTATAATTCCGGCCACTTGGATCTCATTCGTAGACATGGACTTTAAATACACACATAGACAATGGTTTGGGTCAATAATAAAGACAAGCCTTGACAATCTGGACTCTGCAATCTGTTGCTCCGATTGTTGACCCACTTTCGGCGGTTAACTCACTTAAAATGCACAGGCAGGCGTATAGGTCTGTGCTTCAAGTGGTGTCCTGAACGATTATCCTACGTTCGCTTAATAGTGTGAGCGGTGTTCTTCGTGCATCTGCACAAAATACAAAAGGTATTTAAGACAGATCTTACAGATGTTGCATATTGCGAGTGTAGCACTGCGTCATTTCAAGCTAGTGTAGCTGCCTTCAGGACCAGCAGATACCAGTTTAAAGGTCGGTCAACAGTTTATCCACAAATACCGTAATCTCTTAGGTAGGCGTGTAGTTCAAGTTGGTCATTTCTCAGTTGCGGTACAGAAGGACTTTCATTGTTGAAGTTGGAGGCAATATCTGTACCAAGAATGGAATCAAAAACTACCAGTAATGTCTCTCTATGGCTCAAATGTCCTTTCCTCCTGCAGGAAACAGTCTGACCACTCATTTAATTATAACTTAACTCGTGCACTGCCTTCTTCATTACATTTTCACCAGGGTTTAATTTAATTAGATTATGAATCTGACAGTTAGCCCTAATTATGTAATTTATAATTCCCAGTTAAATAATTACTTGTCCAGTTAACGAAAACAGAGTTTCTTGTTCGTGACTCAATCAGGTCAGGTCCTCGGTAACAAAAATCTGTGTAGCCCCACTTTCAGAACTAGTCTAATACAATAGAATATCACTTTTAGCATTCACGTGTGAATTGTGAAGCCAGTAAGGTGAACACATTGCAAGCGATAGTACTCGATACCCGAAGGCATAAATGAGATTCGGCATGCAAAAATTAGGCATGCAAAATTCGAAGCATTTCGTCACTAAAAGGTGAAATTACTCCACATCTAGCTATAACTATAGGGATTGCTATTGGCACATAATATAGGAGCATTTCTTCTGGATCACGTGACAATGTTTACGTGAGTCAAAACAGAGCCGATAAATACTAATCACATCACATTTACTCAGCTACTACTCTCGGTTTATTACCAGATGGCCCGAACGGGGCGCCGTATTTCTATGTCTGTTCGTACAGTCTTTCACACAACAAGTTTTAAAATCTGTTTTGACTTACGTAAACATTGTCACGTGATCCAGAAGAAATGCTCCTATAATAATTATATGCCTGGTAGTTTAAGGCAACGGCCTCATGGATGCAACTGCATACGATGATAGCACTACCAACATGCCATATAGGCCCCATATTCTCAAGTGTTTCCCGAATAGAGCCCATATATGTGTCCCATCTAATGGGTCTCAGGCAATGCTGGAAGGGAATATTGCAGAACTGTACTTGATAAGTGAATTTTAGGATACAGTGTAATTTACATTGCAAGGTTCAATGACAAATTAGGTGTAGCACACATCAGTCACTGGATAAATCTTCTTGTCATTGCAGTTGACAAAATACCCCTTGTGAAAATACATCAAACGCAAATTCAGCCTATCGGTTAAGCACAAAATGGCGAATCCGTTCAGTTCACCTGAAGTTGCTGAGCTTTGTTGCGTAAGAAAAATGTAAGAATTGGAATAATAGATACACACTTACACAGAGATATTTAACATGCATAAAATGGTCAACGTGAATCTGTTCATTAAAGACATTAAATACTATAATTCCAGCCGCATGGATCTCATTCGTAGACATGGACTTTAAATATACACATAGACAATGGCTTGGATCAATAATAAAGACAAGCCTTGACACCGAATGGACTCTGCAATCTGTTGCTCCGATTGTTGACCCATTTTCAGCGGTTAACTCACTTAAAATGCATAGACACGCGTATAGGCGTGTGCTTCAAGTGGAGCTCTGAACGATTACCTTGCGTGTGATTATTAGTGTGAGCGGTGTTCTTCGTCCATCTACACAAAATACAAAAGGTATTTAAGACAGACTATACGATTTTTACAGATGTTGCATTTTGCGAGTTACGCTGCGTCATTTCAGGCTAGTGTAGCTGCCTTCAGGACCAGCAGATACCAGTTTAAAGGTCGGTCAACAGTTTATCCATAATTTATTCTGTAATCTCTTAGGTAGGCGTGTAGTTCAAGTGGGTCATGACTCATTTGCGGTACAGAAGGACTTTAATTGTTGAAGTTGGAGGCGATATCTGTACCAAGAATGGAATCAAAAACTACCAGTAATATCTCTCTATGGCTCAAATGTCCTTTCCTCCTGCAGGAAACAGTCTGACCACTCATTTAATTATAACTTAACTCAAACACTGCCTTCTTCATTACAATTTTCACCCGGGTCCGATTTCACTAGATTATGAACCTGACAATTAGCCCCAATTATGTAATTTATAATTCCCAGCTAAATAATTATTACTTGTCCAGTTAACGAAAACAGAGTTTCTTGTTCGTGACTCTATCGGTAACAAAAATCCGTGACTCTTCTCGGTAACAAAAATCCGTGTAGCCTCACTTTCAGAACGATCTGTTAGTCTAATACAATTGAATATCATTTTTAGCATTCACGTGTGAATTGTGAAGCCAGTAAGGTGAACACATTGCAAGCGATAGTACTGGATACCCGAAGGCATATATCAGATTAGGCATGCAAAAATTAGACATGCAATTAGCATTCACGTGTGCAAAAATTAGACATGCAAAATCCGCAGCATTTCGTCACTTAAAGGTGAAATTGTTCCACATCTAGCTATAACTAAAGGGATTGCTATTGGCACATAATATAATAATTTTATGCCTGGTAGTTTAAGGCAACTGCTATAGATGCAACAGGATTCGATGATAGCACTACCAACATGCCATACAGGCCCCGTATTCTTAAGTGGATCCCGAAAAGAGCCCATAGTTGTGTCCCATCAATGGGTCCCAGGCAGTGCTGGAAGGGAATATGGCAGAACTGTACTTCATAAGTGAATTTTAGGATACAGTATAATTTTCATTGCAAGGTTCAATGACAAATTAGGTGTAGCACATAACAGTGACTGGAAGAATCTTCTTGTCATTGCAGTTGACAAAATACCCCTTGTGGAAAAACATCAAGCGCAAATTCAGTCCAACGGTTAAGCTCAAAATGGCGAACCCGTTCAGTTCACATGAAGTTGCTGAACTGTACACGAAATATCGACCGACTTATCCGTCAACCATTTACGAGAGAGTGTTCCAATTTCTGGACGAAGGGTCTGACCGGAAGCTACGACACCTGGCGATTGACGTCGGATGCGGAAGTGGACAGAACACCAAAGTTTTGGCCAACAGTTTCGAGAAGGTTTTGGCAGTTGATGCAAGCGAAGCCCAGGTGGAGGAAGCGAGAACGGCCTGTTCAGGGCTTCCGAACATCACCCTGAGAGTTGGATCGGCTGAGGATCTGGATGGACTGGCCGACGAAGGCAGTGTCGACCTCGTGACGGTTGCTACAGCTTTGCACTATTTCGAAGTGAAACCCTTCTTCGAGGCGTGCCAGAGGTTCCTTAGAAAAGGCGGAGTTTTTGCAGCGTACAGCTACAACTCTATTACCCTAGATGACCTAGAAGCAGATAGAGTAGCTAAAAAGGTTTGTTCAACACGTTCTGTGTCGGTGACTGTCGTGCACATTAATTTTATCCTTCGCCTACGTTCGTTATTTAAGAAGGCTACGCAACAGTGATATTTTACTTCTCAAAATAATTCCTAATTCAGTTTTAATTCAGTTTTGTGTCCTTGAATTTTACTTCTAATTCTAATTTTACTTCACAAATAATTTTACTTATAATTCCTATTTTAGTTCTCAATTAATTTTACTTCTTATTTTAGTTTTCCAAATAATTATTAATTTCAGTGCAGTAAAAAGTATTTCATGTTACTACATACATCATACATGTATAAGATATCTTTGTTCACTTTCAAGAACACTCCCATTTCCAGGCATTTTTTCATGCGATTTCTTCGTCCATCAGTCAAGATTCCACATACAGAAAAAAAATTTCCACAAAGGCCTGTGAGGCTGGAGCTAACAAAAGATCCTCTGCAATGGTGCAATTTGCTGTACGAAGTTTGCCTTTCCTTCCAGAAAGCAAGAGGATTCCTATAGTATCATTCTCCCTTATGTCTGCCAAATACAGTCTTCAATTGTTGCTGCTGATGCTGGACAATGTTGATGTTGTTTGTGACTTTAGTTTCATGTTGAGAAATTTAAATTTCTGCAGTGCAGGTCAAACTGTGCTTTGACGTTGACAAGCAATCTCCTATTTTCGGGACCTTCAGCGACGCTGGCATATCTGCTGCATTGCTAGACTTACGTTTCACCCTGGGTCCTTGGTTATTAGACAACGAAGACCAAAGATAATAAATTATATTGCATAGAGAATGGTATGCACAGCATCTTCATCTCAACCGGAGATTTTCGATGGGTTATGTGTTTGGATCGCATGTGATTTATTCGCCTTCATCTCAACTTAAGAGCCACAAGAAGTAAAATGATTTTACTTCTGAAAATAATTCCTAATTGCATTCATAATTTTAGTTCTGCAAATAATTCATAATTTAATTCCTAATTTCGTTTTTGAAGCCAAAATAAATCCTACTTTTACTTCTAATTTTCGTTAACGAAATCCTTTATTTTTACTTCTAATTTTAGTTTTCGTTAACGAAAATATCACTGCTACGCAACAGTGTTTTTTTATACCATAAACGAATTCAAATGATTCATTCATAAAATTCATTCATTCATAAATTTATATATCGCCCCTTCCAGAGAACTACTCAGAGGCGTTCCCGACTCCAGCACGGCCAAAAAGTACAGTTTTGAGCTTAGTAAAGGAAGCTTCTGTAAAAGTGCTCTTAATAATAATGTCTCTCTGGTTCCTTGTGTTGTTTTGGTGCTGCTTCTACTGCTGATGATGATAATAATAACGACAATGATGATGATGATGATAAAATGGCAAACGGTAATGCGGCTGATCGGTGGTGGTGATGGTGATGGTCGTGGTTAGGCTCCCCCGTGCGATCGTGCGAGGCAAAGATTTAAATCTCTGAAATAATCCAACATCGGTAGGCGAACCGCGCTCCGTATAGGCCTACGCACTCTCGCACAGAGGGGCATGGGACGCAGCCTATATCCGCTCTAACCAATGTGGCTAACTGATCTATGTATATGTGGTGGTGGTAAGTGTTGTGGTGACGGTGGTGCAGTTGGTACTGGTTACTTAGTAATGATCACGACGACGATAAAGCGATTCAGTGATTATTTTAGTTTTTCAGGGAAACTCTCTGGGATTATTACGACCCACGAGTTAGGCAACATCTCTTCTCCAACGGTTATCAAGACTTTCTTTCAACATTGGCTAGAGTTTTTCCAGTGACTGAACGGTCGGTATTAAACTTTAAAGTAGTTTCAGACTAAAGGCTTAATTTGTTGTTGTTGTTGTTGATGATGATGATGATGATGCTGCTGCTGATGATGATGATGATGTTGTTGTTGTTGTTGTTGTCACTGCTGCAGTGTTGCTGCTGTTTATGAAATGTCCACAGAAATTTTGGTTAGAGGCCAAAGGTTACAGTGTTTCACACCTCTGTCGGATCCAAAGAACTCTGCCACTGCTATTTTCGAGTAGCTCTAGTCCCAAGCCCAGATAAAAGAGGAGGGTGACTCTCGTCATCTTCGTTATGACGCAACGTTGTAATAGAAACGATCTCAGATCCAAAGCTTTACAAAATTAATGGACAAAAAGTAAGGTCAATGCGATGTCAACGATCCCAAAAGCCATTTTAAGATGCCCTTAAACAGTGGAAAATGCCCTTAAACAGTGGAAACGTCGACAGATCCTAATTGTGGTTGTATTTCGCGCACTAATGAATACCAGGTACAAATCCTTCGAAATGAAACGAGAAACTGCTATAGAATACACCCATAAGGGTCGCATTTAGGTCTAACAGAGTAAACCTGGAGCTGTAGTTATAATATTTTCGTTGGAAAATTTGCTTAAATAGTATCACGATGGTTTGCTGTTCTAATTCCCGGCTTAATTGTAGTTGGAGTCAGTCTGAACCAGCACAGAAACGATCACTTCGACAGCTCTCTGGATTTGTTCAGTCGATGTCCCCCTACCGAAATTATCTGAAGCAGAATCCGAGCATCGATAATCCTCTGAAGAGTGTGCAAGCGAAGTAAGATCCTTCAACTACTTACACCCAAACACAACCAGACTAAGGCGCTCCTAACCCGAATAGCCACGTTCAGCGAGCCCAGAGCGGGTCCCCAAGCACCTCTAGAGCAAACCGCGTGATCAATGGTCAGCTATTACCCAGTGATGGTCAAACGAAACAGCATATCCTGTGTTCCTTTCAACTAATCAACTGGGCACGTAGACGTTTGCACCCTACAAGTCCAACTAGTAACGATCCAAGATTGTATTCCTGTATTCTGAACCCATCCATGAGGTGTCAAAAATATAACACTAGTTCTTCTATCTTGAGAATCAAAAAAAGACGTTTGTTCAGATTGATGATGTAGAAAAGCTGTTTCGAAGGTGCTTGATATGTGCTACATAAATGTTTTGTTTCATTACGTCATTATCAGAGCATCAAGTTGGAGCATCCAGCTCAGGCGTGAATTTAAATAGACCTACCATTACCGCCATTCACCGTCTGTCGTGGTTATCTTATAACCCCATAACGTTATCGTCATTAAGTTAAATCTTCATTAGGCCTATATAATAATCATAACTGTATACAGCTGTCAATAGCATCCACGTTCCAACGGTTAATTATAAGGAACGTCTATGTTTTGGATTATAGGCTGAAGTCCATTTACGGATTGAAATCGGACGATGAGAAACTGATTGGAGTGTCAATGGATTACATCGGCATTCTCGGAAAGAACGTCTAATCAAGGATCACGCATACATGGCTTTGCGTTTTATTTGCACTAGCTATGCCTACATTAGTACAGTGTACTACACTACTACAGTCTATAGACGCACTTTGCAGTCTACTATTATCGTAAATAAAAATGCGGACAATTCTGGAAACCTCTTTTGGCAACATATTAGGCTGATAACGCCATTTGGGCCTCTTGGTCTGTCCAGAAACAATTGCTACTGTGAATCCTGTCAATGGCATTTTCCTTGACATAATTATACCTCATTGCATCAAGTGGCCCTTTTACTTTCGACACAGAACGGTGGTTTTGTACCATCTTTGCCCATAAATTATGTACTGTACTCTGTTCTCCTCAAGTTCTGTATGAGTGCTTACTTAACCCTCTAACGACTGCAGAAATAGTTTCATCTAACTCCGAAGAGCGCACATTTTTGGTATAAAGGTCCGCAAAGAGAAAAAAGTTGACCTTGCCTGATCATTCTGAAATTTATATAGCACCCTTGGAGTAACCAACTTAGAGGAGACTGCTGACAACGTAGCCGTGGAAGCCAAATTTACCCCAAACAGTACCCCAGAAAATTGTACAACTTCTTTGTTAAAAAATATTCTAACAAAATCTTCACTGACAACGTAAGTCAAGTGAGCAGAAAAATTGGCAGAAATAGTTTCCATGCAGAAGGGGAAAGATATTTTAAATATTTGACATATGAAAGAGATTTTCTAAAAATAATTAGCAATTAATTGTAGCAGTAGTCATAAAATTATGATCGTCCAACATAGGCCTAGTTAATATATTTTGATTCAAGAAGAACCAGAAGGGAATCTATGGAACGCTGACAATGAAGGTACTGTCTATGAACATCGCACACAGATCTTCGTCAAATCTTGTGGACGCTTCGTCACGGAGGAAGAGGCCGTCTTCCGCAGCAGCCACATTCGACACAATTATGTAGGACATACAAGAATGCAACCATATGCCAATCAGTGATGGGCAAAAGTTAACTATTTAAAAAGTTGCAAACTTTTAGTTTAACTAAATATGTTTAGTTGAGGCATAAGTTTAACTAAAAATATAGTTTTGTTTAGACCAAAGTTTAACTAATATTTTTTAGTTATTAACTAAAAAGTTTAACTAATGTTGTTTAGTTATTAGCTAAAAAGTGTAAGTAACAAAATCAGCAACTATCTTCCGCAATGATTGTCATGATAACTGGTTTAATTAATCAAGTCAAGTGAACTGCATTGCATTGCACGATGCATCATCGTTTGCATGAGCAACTCATGATTTTCCGGTAGAACTGTAAAAGTACTATTAGTCCTTACACATTACATAGTTTTATAGTGAAATTATCATTGACGCTCTGCATTATTATAGTTCACTTAACCTCTGTCATACTGAAGATGTTTTTTGAAAAAAGTTTGCGAAAAAGTTTGAAAAAGTTAAACTAAATATTTACAAAATCAGTTGCCAACTTTAAGTTAATTTTCTTTATTTTAGTTGAAAAATAGTTATAGTTTAACTGAAAAAAAATTAGTGCCCTTCACCGATGCCACTATTCCCACATGGGCAATCTGCCACCGGACATACGATCACTGGCATCTTTTAACCGCTCAGGAAATGTTTTCTACCTAAAGGGCACTACGCAGTATGCAAGTGCTCTGATATCATAGCGCCTACATATATGCATACATACCGGGTACACGTGCTCCACGTATAGAAGCCCATGTGGAACCATACATAGGATGTATGAAGCCAATGTGGGAACATTGTTGTATGAACTTCATAATAATGATAACAACAGCAACAACAATATAAATAATAATAATAACGATAAAATATAAGTAGTAGTAGTAGTAGTAGTAGTAGTAGTGGTGGTGGTGGTGGTGGTGGTGGTGGTGGTGGTGGTGGTGGTGTGGTGGTGGTGGTGGTGGTGGTGGTGGTGACGGTGGTGGTGGTGGTGGTGGTGGTGGTGATGATGATGATGATGATGATGATGATGATTGTGACGAATAGCAGATATATATAGTAGTGGTTGGACCATGAATGAACTGTTAGGCCTTAGGCTCCTGCAAATAGGCACTTAGGAGTGTGCGCCTAGCTGTGCAATATGTAGGCTAGGCATAATTGGGACCAATTACTAAGCCGGTCAGGTGGTCCACCGGAAGTGTGGGCGGTAGAAAAAAACGCGGGAGCGGATGGAGTTGAATAGTTGAAACAATTGAGGCAGTTCATGTTTAGCTCTTGTGGGAGTAAGAAGGTTCGAGGTTTTACTCTACGAGGTTACATCTCGACGGACTGAGATTTCTAATCGTGCGTAGACCTATAGGTAGTGTAAATAGTTGACTGTCGGAAGATTTGCAATTTACGTTAATGTACGTTCTCGAATATTGTTTTGTTGCAATAAAACTCAGAAAAATCTTCACAATGATGATAATAATACAAATCAAATAATTATAAAATAATAATAAAATCAAATAATAAATTATAATGAATCTAGGATTGACAGTAGGAAATAAAAATTATATAGAAGCGGTGGACTCATTCAATCATGACGTCAACGGCTCTAGTTGCCATATGACGTCGTTAAACAACATCAGTCGCCAACAACCATCTGTACAGTCAAAATGTTCCTGTCACCCTCTGACCAAAACAGTCCCCGAGTACACTTCTAGTGGCTCCACAGAAACGTGGCGAATGCATTGGCCCTATTCCTAGTAAAAGCGGTGTTTGATGCTCATAGCGTTCGTTCTAAGCTGTCTACAAAGAACGTGGAACAGAATCCTGTCAAAGGCATTTTCCTTGACTTATTATACTTCACTGCATCAATTATTTTTATTTGGCCACTGACGGTGCACGTTCTTAATTTTTTTTGTTTTTCAACCCATTCTTCTCTCATTCATTCATTCATTTCAGAGATTTATATAGCGCCCCTTCAAGATTATCTACTCAGAAGCGCTCCCGACTCAACCCCGGCTAAAAAGAACAGTCTTGAGGTTAGAGAAGAATGTGGCCGCAAGGGCTCTATGCCATGTCCTGTTGCCTATCTAACTTCTCTTCCTTGTATCTTTCTAGTATTCTCTCTTGATCTTCTACTCTGCGAATCTCTTCTTGTCTTACCTTATTCTCTAACAACTCCAGTTGGTTTTGTTTCATTCCTTCCGTTAAGTTAGCATTTCTTAGTTGTGCCAATTTAATGATGCTTTTTACTCCTCTGTCGTTGAACATCATTGTTAACACTGTTGTGAAATTATTATCTTTCGACTTCTGTAAGTTCTAAACTGTCTCCTTGAAGTCTCATTTCTACTTGTCTCGCCTGTTAGGCTCCTTCCAACTATTATAGGTCCTACGCGACTTTTCCTTTCCTTCATCCCGATGCATCTCCTCTTCAATCTATTGCCAACGTATCTCTTCAACACTTTTCATCGTTTCTCTCAAATTCCATCGATATGCTTGTTCGTTCGGCCTCTTCTCGATCTGCTCTATACTGTTCTAACTGAATTTCCAACTACTGCCTCTGCAACTCGAGGTCTGGTTTGCAAACTAGCTGAGTCTTCTCCTGGTCTTCTTTGTTTTGTAGTCATTGTGGTAATGCTTATTTCAATCAGTCACTGTAAGTATGCTAAAGTACGAGTAAAATCGAAATTGCTAGAATTTTTCGTTTTGCATTAATTTTTTAAACGTAGCTCCATTGTATATAGAATTAAGAGGAGCTGATTTGCGTCAGTTGAATGTGTACGCTGAAATAATAGATACAGAGAGATAATTAATTAATATGCATAAAATAGGCAGCATGAATCTGTTCATTAAAGACATTCGATACAATTCTGGCCGCATGTATCTCATTCGTATTTAGGCCTATAGACTTTACATACATAGGTCTACATAAATAGACAATGGCTTGCGTTAATAATAAAGGCAGGCCTTGACACCGAATGGACTCTATAATCTGTTGCTTCGATTGTTGACCCATTTTCGGCGGTTAAATCGCTTAAAATGCACAGGCAGGCGTATTTATAGACCTGTGCTTCAAGTGGTGTCCTGAACGACTACCCTACATGCGCTTGTCAGCGTGAGCGGTGTGCTTCACGCATCTACAAAAATACAAAAGGTAGGCCTATTTAAGACAGACTACGATCTTACAGAGTTTTGCGAGAGTTACGCTGCGTCATTTCGAGCTAGTTCACCTGCACGGGGCCAGCAGATATTCGTTTCAAGATCGGTCAGTACTGTAGTTTATCCATAAATACTTTCTTAGGTAGGAATGTAGTTCAAATAGGTCATTTCTCAGTTGAGGTGCAGACGGACTTTTATTGTTGGACGTGGAGGCAATATCTATACCAAAGAATGGAATCAACAGCTGTCGGTAATTTATTTATAAGGTTCTAATGCCCTTTCTTTCTGCAGTAAACAGTCTAACTACTTATTAATTATAACTGAACTCATGCACTGCCTTCTTTATAACGATTTCACCCGATTTAACTAGATTATGAATCTGACAATTAGCCCCAATGGGGGACTCTGTAAAAATGGCTGCTATAGGTGGCGCCAGGATGGCATAAAGTTTGGCTACTCTAGGTAAAATGTGTGCTCTGTTGTGCGGTAGGTTTATTTCATAGACATCTTACATTTACTATATGATGTCTATGGTTTATTTACGCTAAAGTTGTCTAAAGTTTGACCACATCACATACTGGCGACGCCTATCGCCGCTTAAAGGAACTGCTCACAGAGTCCCCCATTATGTAATTTATAATTCCCAGCTAAATAACTAATTATCCACTCAACGAATGCAGAGTTTCGTTTTCGTGACTATATCAGGCCAGGTTCTCCGTTACAAAAATGCGAGTAGGCCCACTTTAAGTACGACCTAGTTGGCTAATATTATAGTTGAATATCATATTTTAGCATTATTCACGTGAGAATTGTGAAGCCAGTAGGTTGAAAACATTACAAGCGATGGTAAGGCTACTCAATATTCCCAAGGAAGACATCAGATTAGGCATGCAAAATCCGATGCATTTCGTCACTAAAAGGTGAAATCGTTCCACATATATCTATAAGTAAGCTTATACGGATTGCTAGTGACACATGATATAATATTTTATTGTCTGGTAGTTTAAACTTCAGGCTAACAAGGTTTTTGCGACATCGGCTACCAAGGGGGGTTGGTTACCACTTACCACCACCCTCGGATTTCGTGTTTGGTCTTACACATCATATCAAGTAATACAACAATTGATTCAGCATTCATTTCTGAACAAAATGGTATATTTACATGTAGTTGTAAATTATGTGAATGCACCTCGAAATTACATAAGTTTTAACAACGGAAACTCAATAATTAGTGATATTTTATAGGCCCTATTATTGCGTACATCTTGTATACTTGTTGGATAAACAAATATAATATTACGTGTGTTTTGAAACTGATCTATGCATCCAAGAACATTATAAATATAGTGAGGCTTCATTTGTAACAATAGCCTACAAACTAGCGAATAGTCTGTGTTATAAGTGCAGCGAAATCTAAAGGCATGCAGCTATATCAACATGAAACAAGACTTTACGTTATTGTCACGGCAGTCAAATATGTCGGTGGTCCTTGCAGTTATTGTAAGCTAAGTTACTCCCGTTGTTTTGTGCGAATGTTTCCTGCAAACAGGATTCTCACTTCATCTTCAGTATCTGTTTCAGCTAGTATAAGTTCCAAATCTGTAGCTGTTGACAAAGTTTACGTAGAAATATCGGTTTACGTTGCGATACTGCATTCAGCCATTTTCACACAGATAACGCTGGCAGGGAGTAGGCTCTATAGCAGAATTGTACCTGATAAGTGAACTTTAGAATGCAGCATAATTCTCATTTCAGTATTCAATGACAAATTAGATGTAGCACATAACAATGACTGGAAGAATCTTCTTGTCATTGCAGGTGACAAGTTATCTTTTGTGAAAATAATATATTATAGGCCTATCAAACGCAAATCGAACCTCTGAGTAGCCTAAATCTTGACATGGAGAATATGTTCACTTCGCCTGAAGTTGCTAAACTGTACACGAAATATCGACCGACTTATCCGGGAACCATTTACGAGAGAGTGTTCCAGTTTCTCGACGAAGGGTCTGACCGGAAACTACGACACCTGGCGATTGACGTCGGATGCGGCAGCGGACAGAACACGAAGGTTCTGGCCTACAGTTTCGAGAAGGTTCTGGCAGTTGATGCAAGCGAAGCCCAGGTGGAGGAAGCGAGAACGGCCTGTTCAGGACTTCCAAACATTACCCTGAGAGTTGGATCGGCTGAGGATCTGGATGGACTGGCCGACGAAGACAGTGTCGACCTCGTGACGGTTGCAACAGCTTTGCACTATTTCGAAGTGAAGCCGTTCTTCGAGACGTGCCAGAGGTTCCTCAGAAAAGGCGGAGTTTTTACAGCGTTCACCTACGAATTACCTATTACCCTAGATAACCCAGAGGCAGATAGAGTATCTAAAGAGGTTTGTTCAATATTTTCTGTTTCGGTGACTCTCGTGCACATTTTATGCTACAACTACGTACGTTATTCAACAGTGTTTTTTATTCCATAAACGAATACAAGTGATGCTGATGATAGGCCTACGTTGATGACGGTAGTAATGACAACTTTAAGAAAGATGCGCCTTTGCAGCTGACACTATGTTAATCACGCTGATGATATACATGTAGGTTACCATAGCAGCAGAGTGGTTGTTGTGCTCTTAATAATTATGTTTCTGTGGTTCCTTGTGCTGTTTTGGTGCTGCTTCTACTGCTACTGATGATAATAACGATAATGATGATGATGATAAAATGGCAAACGGTAATGCGTCTGATGGGTGGTGGTGATGGCGGTGGTTATTGTAGCGACGATGGTAGTGGTCATGGTAGTGGTCGCTGATGCGGTATTATAAATTTAAATGTACACGATTTTCTAAAGGAAACGATCCGCAATCCGTACGCACTCTCAAATAGAGGGGTATGGGACGCCATCTATACACTCTAACCAATGAATCTAAATGATCTACGTATTGAAGTGGTGGTGGTAATTGCTGCGTTAGAGGTGGTGATTGTGGTGACGGTGGTGACGGTGGTGCTGGTGGTACTGGTTACTCAGTAATGATCTCGACGAAGATAAAGTGATTAAGTATAATTTTAGTTTTTCCGGGAAACTCTTTGGGATTATTACGACCCACGAGTTAGGCAACATCTCTTCTCCAACAGTTATCAAGACTTCCTTTCAACACTGGCTACAGTCTTTCCCGTGACTGAACGGTCGGTATTCAAACTTTAAAGTAGTTTTATACTAAAGGCTTAATTTGTTGTTGTTGTTGTTGTTGTTGTTGTTGTTGTTGTTATTGCTGCTGCTGTTTATAAAACGTCTACCGAAATTTTGGTTAGAGGACAAATCTTACAGTGTTTCACACCTCTGCCAGATCCAACGAAATCAGCCACGTTATTTTCGAGTAGCGCTAGTCCCAAGCCCAGATAAAAGAGGAGGGTGACTCTCGTCATCTTCGTTTGACACAACGATGTAACAGAAACTATCTAAGATCCAAAGCCTTACAAATGGACCAAAGGTCAAGGCGATGTCAACGACCCCAGCAGCCATTTTAAGATATCCTTAAAACAGTGAAAACTTTGACAGATCCGAATTATGGTTGTATTTCGCGCACTAATGAATCGCAGGTACAAAATCATTCGAAAAGAAACGAGAAACTAGTAAACTACTGTGGCGTACATCCATGTACGCATTAAACAGACGATGGCGCTATAGTTTTAATCAAATTCTGTTAGCCAATTTCCTTGATGATTACTGATTACTGATTATATTAGTTATCCTAATTTTCGGCGTCATTATAGTTGGAGTCAGACTGAACCAGCACAGAAATGGTCACTGCGAGAGTTCTCTGGATTCGTCCAGTCGATGTCCCCCTACCGAATGTACCTGAAGGAGAATCCGAACTTCGATGATCCTCTGAAGAGTGTGCAAGCGAAGTAAGACTCTTTCACGACTTACACCCAAATAACAGCCAGACTAAGGCGCTCATAACCCGTTCAGAGAGCCCATAATTATTGTGTCGTCAATTTGTGCGGATTGCTTTACCCTCCCAGCATTTTCATGGGAATTATGCCATTAAATGTGACCCATGTTGGCTCTATATTGGTTCCATATTGGAATATAAGTAATGGGCTCCATATGGGAGACCTTTTCTTTTATTCCAATGCATGCAGGCAGGGTAGGTTCCACTAACTCCAAGATAGACACCAAAAGGTGTATGAGGTGTCAAAATATAACACTATCCTTCTATCTTGAGAAACAAAATGAAATTCGTGCAGGTTGATGATGTAGAAGAGCTACATAAATGTTTTGTTTCATTACGTCATTATAAGAGCATCAAGTTGCATCATCCAGCTCAGGCCTGAATTTAAATAGACATAGTACCATTACCCCCCTTCACTGTGTTTCGTGGTAATCGTTATAGCCTCATAATATCGTCCTCAAGTCAAATCTACATTAGGCCTATATAATATCCATAACAATCATCGCTCCATATGGCTGTCAATAGCATCCACGTTCCATCTGCTAACTATAAGAAACGTTTATGTTTTGGATCATAGGCTGAAGTCCATTTACGGATTGAAATCGGACGATGAGAAACTAATTGGAGTGTCAATGGATTATATCGGAATTCTCGGAAAGAAAGTCTAATCAAGGATCAATCATAGGCCTACATAGCTCTGCGTTTTATTTGCGCTAGCTATGCCTACATTAATCGAGCGTATAGGCCCACTTTACAGTATAGCCTACTGCGATGGCCCTATACCTAGAATCTTCCCTTAGGACATGTTCATACTATGTACCAAATTACGTGCTTCTATCAGTTAATGAGCAATTGTTGCATATATTGCACCGGACGGCCCCCTTCCCAAAACTGACGTCCCTGGTTGCAAATCTCGTGTAGATAAGTGTCTACAGTTAGTTCAGTTGAAATCCTTGCCCCAAAATCTGTATGTTTAGACACCAAGATCACGATTGTAAGTGAACTATAGAAGCTGAGATATTAAAAAATCTCTATTTCGGTTGGCCATTTTGGAAAATGGCCGCCATTTTCACAAAAATAATAATTAAGCGTGGCCCAATATCTATATCTTGTACTAATAGTATGTATAATGTATGTGCAAAATTTTATGCTTGTATCACAGCAGGCACAATCATTATCTTTCCACTTACGTTAAGTTATAAACTTCCTCCTAGAAGTCTCATTTCTTCTTGTCTAGGCTGTTAAGCTGCTTGAAACACTAATATAGGCCCTACGCACCTTTTCTTTTCTTACTCCCGATTCTTCTTCTCTTTATCTGTTGCCAACGTATATCTTCATCACTTTTCATCATTTCTCTCAAAATCCATCTTTCTGCTTGTTCTTTTTACCTCTTCTCCATCTTCTCAATACTGCTCTAATTGAATTTCGAACCTAGGCCTACTGCCTCTGAAATTCGAGGTCTGATTTCCAAACTTGTTGATCCTTCTCCTGCTCTACTTTCCTTTGGAGTCATTGTGCCAATGCTAATTCAATCAGTTACTGTAAGTAGGCCGATGTTAAAGAACATGCAAAATCGTAATTGGTAGAATTTTTCGTCTTGTATTTGTTGAAGTAGTCCCATTCTATATAAACTTAACAGTAGCATAGTTGCGTCCGTTGAATGTGTAAGTTGGAATAATTAATACAGGGAGCTATTTAACAAGCCTAAACTAGGAAACATGAATCTGTTCATTAATGACATGCAATACTTGTTTGGCCGCCTGAATCTCATTCGTGTACATGGACTTTAAATACATGCATACACAATGACTTAAGTCACTAGGAAAGAAAGGCATCGACACCGGATGGACTCTTCATCTGCAATCTGTTGCTCAGATTGTTGACCCATTAAAGGTTGTTAAATCAATTAAATACAAGGGATGCGTTTAGACATGTGCTTCAAGTGGTGTTCCGAACGATTACCCTGCGTGTGCTTATTAGTGTGATCGGTGTTCTTCACGCATCTACACAAATACAAAAGGTATGTATGACAGACTACGATTTTACAGAGGTTGCATTCTCCGACTGTTACGCTGCGTCATTTCAAGCTAGTTTGCCCGATTTCGACCAGCAGAAACCAGTTTAAAGGGGTACATGCCCGCTATTCCAGGGGTCCGCTATTCCGGGGGTCCGCCTGACTCCGCCATTCTGGTTCTGTGCTCCATTTATAATAATGAGCAATGCACGCGTCGAGAGGGTCGGCTAGGGTTAGAGGTGCAAAAAACCAAACTTTTCAAAATGAAAAGTTTGTTTTGTTTTGTTTGTTTTTGTTTTGTTGTTGTTAAGATTTTCCTATTTCGGATAATAAAACTAAAAAATTACATAATACCATCCAAATTAATCAGATGCACATTGCACAGGCCTAAAATTTCCCGAAAGGAAATTAACTAGAACAGTAGAACCGTAGACTGTCATATAGCCTAACGAAATTAACAAAGACCATACAACAATTGCCAAGAGAGTTGAAGAGACGCCATTTTTGGCATTCATAATTTCTAAATTTGTAAAAAACAAAAAATAAATTTTGCGCTTTTTGTTTTTTGTGTTTTTTAACCACAAACCAAACAACCAAGACTTTAACAGCCCTGGTTAGGGTTAGCGTCGTCATTAGAAAAGATCGTACGTCTCGCGCAGCATGCTAGCCACAATGATTAAAATCAGTTCTTATTCCTTACCCTTATCATTATTCAACAAGGTCATCTGATTAGCTGTCTGTTTGTTAATCATTAGTCCGGAATAGCGGACCCCGGAATAGCGGACCCTTGGAATAGCGGGTCCAAACCTTTCAAGGTTGGTCAGCAGTTTAACCACAAATAATCTCTTAAGTAGGGGTGTTGTTCAAGTAGGTTACATGTATTTTTCAGTCGAGGTGCAGACTGACTTTAATTGTTGGAGGTGGAGGCGCCAATCAATACCAAAGAATGGAATCAACAACTGAAAGTAATTCCTCTCTAAGGCTCAAATGGCCTTTCATCCTGCAGGAAACAGCCTGACTACTTATTAATAATAACTGAACTCATATACTGCATTCTTCATTACTATTTCACCCGGGTCCGATTTCATTAGATTATGAATCTGACAAACAGTCCCAATTAGCCTATTATAATTTATAATGCCCAGCAAAATAATTACTTATCCAGTTAACGAATGCAGAGTTTCTTTGTTCGTGACTCTATCATACAGACGAGGTTCGTGGTAACACAACTACGTGTAAGGGGCCGTCCATAAATGACGTCACGCACCTAGGGGGAGGGGGGGTCGGAAATTTGTGACGATGTGTGACATGGGGAGGGGGGGTCAGCGAAGTGTGACGTCACATCAGGTCTGTGTAATTAAATTTAACAATTAACAACATTTTAAGTTTAAAATAACAGCACTAATTTTGAGTACTAAAATTTTCATAATTTTTTGATTATTTTAATGTATACGGGCACCATTATTAATAATTTTCTAATCATTTAAATATTTTTCACCATCAGATTTTAAATACTTATTACAATGACAATAAATGGGATTTCAAACATGTTTTATTATCAAGTGGAAATTTGGTTTTAGGGGTCAGAGCTTTGTGACGTCATTTTTCAGGGGTCTGACTTTTTGTGACGAAGTGTGACATGGGGAGGGGGTCAAAATCGGCCAAAATAGCGTGACGTCATTTATGGACGGCCCCTAAGCACTAATAGCTACCAAATAGCAACTATTTGCAGGAGCATAACCCAACTTAACTACATTACAAAGAAACATAGTACAATTGAATCAATAAACGGCCGAAAGTGAGGAGGTAGGCCCTATTTTTCACTTCAATTTCGCCAATATATATTCTTAATTGAGATCGTGTAATGATAATTCAAGGAAGTAGTAATATTATAATCCACAGACCTTAATAATCTACTTTACTAAGAAACGCTGTTAGATCATTTCAGACAGAAACAATGGAAAAAGGAGTACGATCGAGTCACTAGATGGCAGACGGCAATGTAGGTAAGACTTCTATTGAACCAATGCGCTGTCCCAATCACAGCCATTTTAAACTATCTATAGACTATATCAAAATCTTTGATCTATATTATTTATAGTCGCGTTGGTTAAATACAATCGCTAGGTGGCGCCAGTATAGAGTTACGCAATATCTTCCATTTATATTGATATATTGGGGCGTCATTATCAATGCCATTTTGTCCGTAGAGCGTCAGACCCGTCAGTCTCCGATGCCCGAAACTCAGCCTAAGACAATGTCAAAAACAAGCATAACCGTATTATAACTTAACTGGACAAAACAAGTAGTATTTAAATTGAAGTAACAATAATCGGTAAGTAAAATTTAAGTTTTACTAATATCATAGACATTAAATTACCAGACTTCTGTTTAACAAAAAAATATTTTTCATCAATGGAACTTTTATTCAAGGAAGGAACTATTCTCATGGATCCAGTTTTGGTTATCCCGTAGTTTAGGTTGCTAAATTACTTGAATGTCTTCAATGCCGCACTTCACGTTGGTAAGTAAGCAGTCTACCTATGCCCATGATAACTATCATCAATCTCGCTTCCATTTCATGAAGAATTTTTTTGGGTAAAGTCCTATGGGTAAAGTCGTAGTTTACGTTGCTAAATTATTCTAATGTCTTCAATGCCGTACTTGACGTTGGTAAGTAAGCAGTCTACCTATGTGCATGTTAACGATCATCATTCTAGCTTCCATTTCATCGAGAATTATTTTCATCAATCCAACTTCCATTTAATTGGAAAAAATTACTTTTATCAGTCCAACTTCTATTTGACGAAAGAAATATTTTTCATCAATGGAACTTTTATTTAAGCAAAGATATATTCTCAAGGATCCAGCTTCTTATAATTACGGAAACAATTATTTGCATCAATACAGCTTCTATTGAATCGAAAACTTAATTTCATCCATCCAGCTTCTATTTACGGAAATTTTTTCGATCAATCCAACTTCTATTTTGAACACAGGAAAGTTTTCATCAATCCCACTTCCATTTAGGGAAACAATTTTTTTCATCAATCCAGCTTCCATGTTAGCGTGACAATATCAAATAATTAAACTTTTCCCATTTTTATAGGCCAAGCACTAATAGCTACCAGTAGCAACTGCAGTTTATGCTCCTGATAAAAGTTGTTTTTGGTAGCTACTACTTCTTATCAGTTTTAGCATTATTAACGTGGGATTGCCAAGCCACTAGGTTGAACACATTGCAGGCGATGGTACTTGATGCCCGAAGACGTAAATAGGATTAGGCATGCAAATCCTATGCACTTCGTCAGTAAAGGTGAAATTGTTACACATTATAACTATAACTGTACAGATTGCTATTGGCACATGATATAATAGCCTATGCCTAGTTGTTTAAGTAAACGGACGTAATTGGATTAGATGACAACACTGCCAAAATGCCCATATGGAGCCCATGTAGGACTCATATTCATATGTGGGACCCAAATAGATCCAATACAGGTCCCATCTAATGCCCAGGCAAATGCTGGAAGGGCACACAGCAGAACTGTACCTGATAAGTGAAGTTTAGCATACAGTCTCATTTAAATTTTCATTGACAAATTAGATGTAGCACATAACCGTAGTAACTAGAAGAATCGTCTTGTCATTGCAGGTGACAAATTACCTTTTGTGAAAATTGTATCAAACGCAAATACATCATCATCTGAGTTAAGTCAGTTAATCTCAAAATGGTGAATCCGTTCACTTCACCTGAAATTGCTGAACTGTACACGAAATATCGACCAACTTATCCGTCAACCATTTACGAGAGAGTGTTCCAGTTTCTTGACGAAGGGTCTGACCGGAAACTACGACACCTGGCGATTGACGTCGGATGCGGCAGTGGACAGAATACGAAAGTTTTGGCCAACAGTTTCGAGAAGGTTCTGGCAGTTGATGCAAGCGAAGCCCAGGTGGAGGAAGCGAGAACGGCCTGTTCAAGGCTTCCGAACATCACCCTGAGCGTTGGATCGGCTGAGGATCTGGATGGACTGGCCGACGAAGGCAGTGTCGACCTCGTGACGGTTGCTACAGCTTTGCACTATTTCGAAGTGAAGCCCTTCTTCGAGGCGTGCCAGAGGGTCCTGAGAAAAGGCGGAGCTTTTGCAGCGTTCAGCTACAAATCTATTACCCTAGATAACCCAGAGGCAGATCAAACAGCTAAAGAGGTTTGTTCAACACGTTCTGTTTCGTTGCTGTCGTGCACATTTTATCCTACGCCTTTGTACGTTATTTAAGAAGGCTACACAACAGTGTTTTTTTATTCTATAAACGAATTCAAATGATGTAGTATATAATTATAGTGACAAAGACGCGATGCTCTTTTGCAGCTGACACGATGTTAATTATGCTGGTGATATTCGTTACCGTAGAGCGTAGAAGCAGAGTGGGTTGTTGTGCTCTGAGTAATTATATTCTGTGTTTTTTAAATGTAGTTTTGGTGCTGCTTCTACTGCTGTTGATGATAGTAACGATAATGGCAAACGGTAATGCGGCTGATCGGTGGTTGTAGTGATTATCGTGGTGGCAGTGGTCGTGGTTTTGGTAGTGGTCGTTGTGGCGGTATTGTAAATGTAAATGTATACGTTTTTATGTAACGACCCTATTTCCTCGACCTGTTCATTTTTCAATGAATTGATCGGGTGAGATCCTTCACCACCGCTGCCCGTTTGATTGGGGACCACGCCATAGGTCCCCTGTGCGGATCGTCCTTGAAATAAGCCACCATCGGGAGCCGAACCGCGGTCCGTACACGCTCTAACACACAGACATATGAGATGCAGCATAGGTCATGGAGTACTAAATATGCTATTTCGGTATCCCTGCATAGGTCCTACTCTCTATCCAATATAGCTAATTGATCCACGAATACACGTAGACGTTGTGACGGTAGTTGTTATGGTATAGTAGTGTGGTACTGGTAGAGGTGTTGGTTGTAGTGACGGTGGTACTGGTGATGGTGGTAAATTGGCAGTGATCACGATGACGATAAAGTGATTAAGTGATAATATTAGTTTTTTGTAGAAACTCTTTGGGAATATTACGACCCACGAGCTAGGCATCATCTCTTATCCAACGGTTATCAAGACTTCTTTTCAACGCTGGCTACAATTTTTCCAGTGACTGAACGGTCGGTATTAAACTTTAAAATAGACAACGGTGTTAAAGAAACTATCTCAGATTCAAAGCTTTACAAATGGACAAAACGTAGGGTTAAGGCTATGGCAATCATCCCAACAGCCATTATAAGATATCGTTAAACAATGGAAACTTCGACAGATCCGACTGACGATTGTATTTCGCGCACTAGTCCCTAACGAATTGCAGTAACAAATTTTTCGAATTGAAACGAGAAACTACTATAGAATTCATCAAAATAAGTTTTTTTAGCGCATATAGTTCTAACAGAGTCTATGGCAATTATAGTTATTATAATCTGTTAGCCAATTTGCTTAATTAATATCATGATGATTAGTTGTTCTAATTCCCGGCATAATTGTAGTTGGAGTCAGACTGAACCGGCACAAAAACGATCACTTCAAGAGTTCTCAGGATTCGTTGAGTCGAAAACAGGTTACCGAAAATACTTGAAACAGAATCCGAACATCGATGATCCTCTGAAGAGTGTGCAAGCGAAGTAAGACTTTCATGGCTTACATGCAATAACAACCAGACTAAGACGCTCCTAACCCGAATAGCCACGTTCAGAGAGCCCATAGTGGGTCGTCAGTTTGTGCCGCTAGAGCAAATTGCTTGATCCATGACCAGCTGTGAGTCTGTGACCCAGTGAGGGTCAAACGAAACAGGACGTCCTCTCCTGTGTTGCTCTCAACTGATCAACTGGACGTTTTCAGCTTGCAGAGTGTGACCGATCAGACTTAAGCCTAAGCGTGAAGTTCCCGTGAACCATTTTAGGAACCATTTTGGCTTTTTGGGGCAAAGCTATCTTGAGAAACAAAATGACGTTTGTTGAGGTTGCTGATGTAGAAGAGCTGTTTCGAAGATGCTTGAAATATGCTACATAAATGTTTTGTTACATTACATTGTATAAGAGCAACAAGTTTGGGCATCCAGCTCAAGCCTGAATATAAATAGACATACCACTACCGCCATTCACCGTTTTCATGGTTATTGTTATAGCCCAATATCGTTATCGTCCTTAAGTCAATCTACATTAGGCCTATATAATAATAATCATCACTGTATACAGCTGTCAATAGCATCCATGTTCAACTTTTAATTAAAAGAAACATTTGTGTATTGGATTATAGGCTGAAGTCCATTTACGGATTGAAATCGGACGATGAGAAACTGATTGGAGTGTCAATGGATTACATCGGCATTCTCGGAAAGAAAGTCTAATCAAAGATCAATCGTATAGGCTACATGGCGCTGCCTTTTTATTTGCGCTAGCTATGCCTACATTAATCGAGCATATAGGCCCTATGTATCATATAATCCATGAATGAGTGTATGCCTCAGAAATGTATGCTTCCATCAAAGTTCAGAACAAATAGCATCTTATGGAACACCAAAATTACTCTGTCATTTAAAAAAATTTATTCTGCAAGACTAATTGAACAGTAAATTCAATTTTTTATTTATTCTCCAAAAAAGAAGAAAGATAAGTAAACTCGGAAGACAAACTTGCCGTAACAATCATGCAATAGTTTTCTCGAATTGCGCCACAGCAACCAAAGAATGCAATGACGAAGATCACGGCACCGACTACGATCAGTAGAATGGCCGCAGGGGCACTGCCTCCTCCAAAGCCAGCAAAGAGATGGTGAAAGTTCGTCCAGATCACACCTCCAATAATGATCAGCAGCAGTCCAGAAATCTAGACACAGGTCACCAGACATTTCAAGATCACAGATATCAGCCCAGGTTGAGAATACACATGGCAGGTAGAATTTTAAAAAAAACTGAAAAATATTGATTGCTAGTGTTTCTTTACAGCAATACGAAAACAAGCAGTCAACCTTTAAGCTAACCCACGGTTGCAGCTATTGTTGTGAAGAATAATTAAGCGTGGCCCAATATCTATATCTTGTACTAATAGTATGTATAATGTATGTGCAAAATTTTATGCTTGTATCACAGCAGGCACAATCATTATCTTTCCACTTACGTTAAGTTATAAACTTCCTCCTAGAAGTCTCATTTCTTCTTGTCTAGGCTGTTAAGCTGCTTGAAACACTAATATAGGCCCTACGCACCTTTTCTTTTCTTACTCCCGATTCTTCTTCTCTTTATCTGTTGCCAACGTATATCTTCATCACTTTTCATCATTTCTCTCAAAATCCATCTTTCTGCTTGTTCTTTTTACCTCTTCTCCATCTTCTCAATACTGCTCTAATTGAATTTCGAACCTAGGCCTACTGCCTCTGAAATTCGAGGTCTGATTTCCAAACTTGTTGATCCTTCTCCTGCTCTACTTTCTTTTGGGGCATTGTGCGAATGCTAATTCAATCAGTCACTGTAAGTAGGCCGATGTTAAAGAACATGCAAAATCGTAATTGGTAGCATTTTTCGTCTTGTATTTGTTGAAGTAGTCCAATTCTATATAAACTTAACAGTAGCACAGTTGCGTCCGCTGAATATGTGAGTTGGAATAATAAATACAGGGAGCTATTTAACATGCCTAAACTAGGAAACATGAATCTGTTCATTAAAGACATTCAATACTAGTTTGGCCGCATGTAGGCCATCTCATTCGTATTCATGGACTTTAAAATAATACATGCGTAGACAATGACTTGGGTCAATAGAAAAGAAAGGCATTGACACCAGATGGACTCTGCAATCTTTCTTACGCTTGCTGACCCATTATCGACGGTTAATTCAATTAAAATGCACAAGCAGGCGTATAGGTCTGTGCTTCAAGTGATCTCCTGAACGATGACCTTACATGCGCTTATTAGTGTGAGCGGTGTTCTTCGCGCATCTACACAAATACAAAAGGTATGTATGACAGACTACGATTTTGCAGATGTTGCATTCTCCCACTGTTACGCTGCGTCATTACAAGCTAGTTTACCTGCTTTCAAGACCTGCAGATACCAGTTTAAGGGGGTACCGGCCCGTTGTTCCAGGGTCCGCTATTTCGGGGGTCCGCCTGACTCCGCCATTCTGGTTCTGGGCTCCGTTTATAATAATCGTAACCATAATCGTAAACTCGGAACTTCTACAGCGCCCACAAAAGCGAAGTCGCGGGAACCAGCTCATTCACAGGCGCTCAATCAAAACAAAATCGATAGGCAGGGATCAAAATCCAGAGAGTCAGGCTGGCAGACAGGCAGGCGGCTAAGGTGGATGGTGCTTGGTGTTCAGACGGAAGAGGTAGGCAGGGAGAAGTGTTGGATTTAGGATAGGATTTGTCAAAAATGAGTAATGCGAGCGTCTTGAGGTACGGTTAGGGTCAGGGTTAGGTTTAGTGTCGTCATTAGAAAACAGCGTACGTTTCACGCAGCATGCCAGCCACAAAGATTAAAACCAGTCCTTATTCCCCAGACTTAATTATCATTTATTCAACGAGGTCACCTGATTAGCTGTCTGTTCATTAGTCAATAGTCCTGAATAGCGGACCCCGGAATAGCGGACCAAAACCTTTCAAGGTTGGTCAGCAGTTTATCCATGAATAATCTCTTAAGTAGGGGGTGTAGACCGTGTAGTTCAATTAGGTTATTTCTCAGTTGCGGAGCAGAAAGACTTTCATTGTTGGAGGTGGAGGTGCCAATCAATACCAAAGAATGTAATCAACAACTGAAAGTAATTCCTCTCTAAGGCTCAGATGTCCTTTCTTCCTTCAGGAAACAGCCTGACTACTTATTAATAATAACTGAACTCATACATTGCCTTCTTCATTAGGCTACTATTTTCACCCGTGTCCGATTTCACTAGATTATGAATCTGACAAATAGTCCCAATTAGCCTATTATAATTTATAATGCCCAGCAAAATAATTACTTATCAATCCAACTTCTATTTAAACACAGAAATGGTTTCATCAATCCCACTTCCATCTAGGAAAACAATTTTTTTTCACCAGTCGAGCTTCCATTTTAATTGTTTCTTGTTCGTGACTCTATCATGCAGACGAGGTTCGCGGTAACACAACTACGTGTAAGCACTAATACCTACCAATAGCAACTATTTGCAGGAGCATAACCCAACTTAACTACATTACAAAGAAACATAGTACAATTGAATCAATAGACGGCCGAAAGTGAGGAGGTAGGCCCTATTTTTCACTTCAATTTCGCCAATATATTCTTAATTGAGATCGTGTAATGATAATTCAAGGAAGTAGTTATTATAATCCACAGACCTTAACAATCTACTTTACTACGAAACGCTGTTGAGATGATTATTTTCAGACAGAAATAATGTAAAAAAAGCAGTACGATCGAGTCACTAGATGGCAGACTTTGGGGCAATGTAGGTAAGACTTCTATTGAACCAATGCGCTGCCGAAATCACAGCCATTTAAACTATCTATATCAAAATCTTTGATCTATATTTTATAGTCGCCGTTTCAGAAAGTAATGCGTTGGCTAAATACAATCGCTAGGTGGCGCCAGTATAAAGTTACGCAATATCTTCCATTTCTATTGATATATTGGACCGTCATTATCAATGCCATTTTGTCCGTAGAGCGTCAGTCTCCGATGCCCGCAACTCAGCCTAAGACAATGTCAAAAACACGCAAAACCGTATTATAACTTAACTGGACAAAACAAGTAGTATTTAAATAAAAGTAACAATAATCGGTAAGTAAAATTTTTGAGTTAAGCTCAGCATGGCGAATCCGTTCAGTTCACCTGAAGTTGCTGAACTGTATACGAAATATCGACCGACTTATCCGTCAACCATTTACGAGAGAGTGTTCAAGTTTCTGGACGAAGGGTCTGACCGGAAGCTACGACATCTGGCGATTGACGTCGGATGCGGCAGTGGACAGAACACGAAAATTCTGGCCAACAGTTTCGAGAAGGTTCTGGCAGTTGATGCAAGCGAAGCCCAGGTGGAGGAAGCTAGAACGGCCTGTTCAGGGTTTCCGAACATCACCCTGAGAGTTGGATCGGCTGAGGATCTCGATGGACTGGCCGACGAAGGCAGTGTCGACCTCGTGACGGTTGCTACAGCTTTGCACTATTTCGAAGTGAAGCCGTTCTTCGAGGCGTGCCAGAAGGTCCTGAGAAAAGGCGGAGTTTTTGCAGCGTACAGCTACAAATCTATTATCCTAGATAATCCAGAGGCAGATCAAACAGCTAAAGAGGTTTGTTCAACACGTTCTGTTTCGTTGCTGTCGTGCACATTTTATCCTACGCCTTTGTACGTTATTTAAGAAGGCTACACAACAGTGTTTTTTTATTCTATAAACGAATTCAAATGATGTAGTATATAATTATAGTGACAAAGACGCGATGCTCTTTTGCAGCTGACACGATGTTAATTATGCTGGTGATATTCGTTACCGTAGAGCGTAGAAGCAGAGTGGGTTGTTGTGCTCTGAGTAATTATATTCTGTGTTTTTTAAATGTAGTTTTGGTGCTGCTTCTACTGCTGTTGATGATAGTAACGATAATGGCAAACGGTAATGCGGCTGATCGGTGGTTGTGGTGATTATCGTGGTGTCTGTGGTCGTGGTTTTGGTAGTGGTCGTTGTGGCGGTATTGTAAATGTAAATGTATACGTTTTTATGTAACGACCCTATTTCCTCGACCTGTTCATTTTTCAATGAATTGATCGGGTGAGATCCTTCACCACCGCTGCCCGTTTGATTGGGGACCACGCCATAGGTCCCCTGTGCGGATCGTCCTTGAAATAAGCCACCATCGGGAGCCGAACCGCGGTCCGTACACGCTCTAACACACAGACATATGGGATGCAGCATAGGTCATGGAGTACTAAATATGCTATTTCGGTATCCCTGCATAGGTCCTACTCTCTATCCAATATAGCTAATTGATCCACGAATACACGTAGACGTTGTGACGGTAGTTGTTATGGTATAGTAGTGTGGTACTGGTAGAGGTGTTGGTTGTAGTGACGGTGGTACTGGTGATGGTGGTAAATTGGCAGTGATCACGATGACGATAAAGTGATTAAGTGATAATATTAGTTTTTTGTAGAAACTCTTTGGGAATATTACGACCCACGAGCTAGGCATCATCTCTTATCCAACGGTTATCAAGACTTCTTTTCAACGCTGGCTACAATTTTTCCAGTGACTGAACGGTCGGTATTAAACTTTAAAATAGACAACGGTGTTAAAGAAACTATCTCAGATTCAAAGCTTTACAAATGGACAAAACGTAGGGTTAAGGCTATGGCAATCATCCCAACAGCCATTATAAGATATCGTTAAACAATGGAAACTTCGACAGATCCGACTGACGATTGTATTTCGCGCACTAGTCCCTAACGAATTGCAGTAACAAATTTTTCGAATTGAAACGAGAAACTACTATAGAATTCATCAAAATAAGTTTTTTTAGCGCATATAGTTCTAACAGAGTCTATGGCAATTATAGTTATTATAATCTGTTAGCCAATTTGCTTAATTAATATCATGATGATTAGTTGTTCTAATTCCCGGCATAATTGTAGTTGGAGTCAGACTGAACCGGCACAAAAACGATCACTTCAAGAGTTCTCAGGATTCGTTGAGTCGAAAACAGGTTACCGAAAATACTTGAAACAGAATCCGAACATCGATGATCCTCTGAAGAGTGTGCAAGCGAAGTAAGACTTTCATGGCTTACATGCAATAACAACCAGACTAAGACGCTCCTAACCCGAATAGCCACGTTCAGAGAGCCCATAGTGGGTCGTCAGTTTGTGCCGCTAGAGCAAATTGCTTGATCCATGACCAGCTGTGAGTCTGTGACCCAGTGAGGGTCAAACGAAACAGGACGTCCTCTCCTGTGTTGCTCTCAACTGATCAACTGGACGTTTTCAGCTTGCAGAGTGTGACCGATCAGACTTAAGCCTAAGCGTGAAGTTCCCGTGAACCATTTTAGGAACCATTTTGGCTTTTTGGGGCAAAGCTATCTTGAGAAACAAAATGACGTTTGTTGAGGTTGCTGATGTAGAAGAGCTGTTTCGAAGATGCTTGAAATATGCTACATAAATGTTTTGTTACATTACATTGTATAAGAGCAACAAGTTTGGGCATCCAGCTCAAGCCTGAATATAAATAGACATACCACTACCGCCATTCACCGTTTTCATGGTTATTGTTATAGCCCAATATCGTTATCGTCCTTAAGTCAATCTACATTAGGCCTATATAATAATAATCATCACTGTATACAGCTGTCAATAGCATCCATGTTCAACTTTTAATTAAAAGAAACATTTGTGTATTGGATTATAGGCTGAAGTCCATTTACGGATTGAAATCGGACGATGAGAAACTGATTGGAGTGTCAATGGATTACATCGGCATTCTCGGAAAGAAAGTCTAATCAAAGATCAATCGTATAGGCTACATGGCGCTGCCTTTTTATTTGCACTAGATATACCCGGTGACACCTGGTGTGAATCTCGTTAACGATAACGATTAGCCTACGACAATGTTCGTTAACGAAAATAAAATGATTTCGTTAACGGTAACTATAACTAAAAAAAAATTATTAACTATAACTGTAAATATTACGAAAATAACACTAACGAAAATTCATCGATTTTTCGTTAGGCCTGCAAAAAATAAAAATAAAAAGTGCAATATCAACAAACATGATATGGATAACGTGAAAATGCGCTACAACTAATAGCCTATGTTTTCCCCGGATTTTGGATTTGTCAATTGACCCAGTAGTAGTGTCACATTTAATTAAATTTAGTTAAGTTTGGAAACGTTTCTATTACATGGCGATTGCGACCCAAGTTGAGTAGCGCAAATTCGCAAAATTAGTAGTCATAGTAATCTTTAGTCAACATGTCTCTAAAGACCTTGAGCGGCCGCAAGCGTGGTTATGTGATCTGGAGTCATTTCAAGTACGAATCAGTCACAAATAAAAGTTCGTGTATCATCAGCGGTGTTAGTGTTAATGAGAGGAAGTTGTTTGACCGGCTCATATAGCCTGTAAAACACCACTAATTATCTATTCAATCATCTCAGGTATCACCATCCACCTGCAATGTCCTGCATACAAAGAAGTATGCGCTGCAGATTGCGATAAAAAAGAGGGTTCTAGGACAGTTCATCAAAGGACGATTCATCAAGGGACTATTCATCCTGGACGATTCATCAAGAGACTGTTCATCAAAGGTCTTTTCATTAGAGAGTGACATGGGGAATTTCCCCGCGGGGAAACCGCGGTAACCGCGGTAAATTTCGCGGTAATGGGGACAACAATTGCGGTAATACCGCGGTAATGGGGACAAAATTGCGGCAATACCGCGGTAATGGGGTTTACTCTCGCGGTAATACCGCGGTAATGGGGAATGAGCCGGCAATAAACCCGGGTGATGTTGAGAACTTGAGAACTGATAAGGAGAGTTTATTAGTTTCTGAAGCCTTCTAGTCAGAAATAGTCAGGACTTGGTTAATGCAAACTGTCCATAAGATAATAACAGACTATTGCAGTCAACAATACAAATAGTTTTGTAAGCTAAAAACTGTTATTTTTTAATTTGAATTTGTGTAAACTTTTGCGGGGAATGTGATGTCGTCCTGCGGGGATGGGGTGGGGATGGGGAGCAAACCTGCGGGGATGGGGTGGGGATGGGGAGCAAACCTGCGGGGATGGGGCGGGGATGGGGACAAACCCTGCGGGGATGGGGTGGGGATGGGGACGACTAACTTGGTGCGGATGGGGATGGGGACGAGATTGTTCATCAACTCTCTACTTTTCATCTATATTATAAGGACTTCATCAAGAGTCTTATTAGGTTAATGAAAGGAATTTTTGCTTAAATAGAAGCTGGAATGATTAAAAGAATTCTTGTTTAAATAGAAGCTGGATTGATGAAACTAATTATTGCTTAAATAGAAGTTGGAATGATGAAAATAATTTTTTATAAAAAGTTGGATTGATGAAAATAGTTTCTTGTGAAACTGGAAATTGCCTTGATGAAAATAATACTTGTGTAAACAGAAGCTGGATTGATGACTGTTATAATGAACATTGCTATTATAATGTCATATATATATATAAGTACGAGCACACACACACATATATATATATGTGTATGTATGTATGTGCATTGTGGTGTATGTGTGTATGAATGTGTGTGTGTGTGTGTGTGTGTGTGTGTGTGTGTGTGTGTGTGTGTGTGTGTGTGTGTGTGTGTGTGTGTGTGTGTGTGTGTGTGTGTGTGTGTGTGTGTGTGTGTGTGTGTGTGTGTGTGTGTGTGTGTGTGTGTGTGTGTGTGTGTGTGTGTGTGTGTGTGTGTGTGTGTGTGTGTGTGTGTGTGTGTGTGTGTGTGTGTGTGTGTGTAATAAATGCAGAGAGATAATTAATATGCATACAATAGGCAACATGAATCTGTTCATTAAGGACATTCAATACTGTGCTGGCCGCATGTATCTCATTCGTATTCATGGATTTTACATACATACATAAATAGACAATGGCTTGCGTTAATAATAAAGACAGGCCTTGCCACAGGATGGACTCTGCAATCTGCTGCTCCGACTGCTGACCCATTTTCAGCGGTTAAATCGCTTAAAATGAGCAGGCAGGCGTAAAGGTTTTTGCTTCAAGTGGTCTCCTGAACCCTACATGTGCTTATTAGCGTGAGCGGTGTTCTACACAAATACAAAAGGTATTTAAGACAGACTAAGATCTTACAGATGTTGCATATTGCGAGTGTAACACTGCGTCATTTCAAGCTAGTTTGCCTGCTTTCAGGACCAGCATATACCAGTTTCAATATCGGTCAGCAGTTAATTATCTATAAATACTGCAATCTCTTAGATAGGCGGGTAGTTCAGATGGGTCATTTCTCAGTTGCGGTGCAGAAGGACTTTCATTGAAGGAGGTATAGTCGACGTCTAAGCCAAAGAATGGAATTAATAGCAGCGCAGCTGCCAGTAATGCCTCTCAAAGGCTCTAATGCCCTTTCTTCCTGCAGGAGACTTGACTACTTATTGATAATAACTGAACTCAAGCATTGCCTTCTCCATTACCATTTTCACCCAGGTCCGATTTAACTAGTTTATGAATCTGACAATTAGCCCCAATTATGTAATTTATCATTCCCAGCTAAATAATTACTTAGTTAACGAATGCAGAGTTTCTTGTTCCTGACTCTATCAGGCCATGTTCGCGGTAACAAAAATGCGTGTAGGCCCACTTTAAGAACGACCTTGAAGGCTTATATAGTTGAATATTATTGTTTAGTATTATTCACGTGAGAATTGTAAAGCCAGTAGGTTGAACACATTGCAAGCGATGGTACTCGATACCCCCAAGGCATACATCAGATTAGGCATGCAAAATCCGATGCATTTCGTCACTAAAAGGTGAAATTATTTCACGTAAACTATGGGAATTGCTATTGGCACATGATATAATAATTTGATGCCTGGTAGTTTAACTTAAGGCAGCGGCTTCACAGACGTGCCTGGACTAGATGACAACACTGCCAACATAGGCCCCATATTCTCATGTGGGACCCGAATAGAGCCCATAAGGGTCCCATCTAATGGGTCCCAAACAAATTCTGGCAGGGAATATATGGTAGATTGTACCTGATAAGTGAACTTTACCATACAGTATAATTCTCACTTAAATTTTCATTTAGAAATTAGATGTAGAAAGCAGTAAAATTAGAAGAATGTTCTTATCATTGCAGTTGACATGAAGTTACCTTTTGCGAAACATATCAAATGCAAATTCAACCTCTGAGTAAAGTCTAACATGTCGAATCCGTTCACATCACCTGAAATTGCTGAACTATACGCGAAATATCGAACGACTTATCCGGTAACCATTTACGAGAGAGTGTTCCAGTTTTTAGACGAAGGGTCTGACCAGAAGCTACATCTGGCGATTGACGTCGGATGCGGAAGTGGTCAGAACACGAAGGTTTTGGCCAACAGTTTCGAGAAGGTTTTAGCAGTTGATGCAAGCGAAGCCCAGGTGGAGGAAGCGAGAACGGCCTGTTTAGGGCTTCCGAACATCACCCTGAGAGTTGGATCGGCTGAGGATCTGGATGGACTGGCCGACGAAGGCAGTGTCGACCTCGTAACCGTTGCTACAGCTTTGCACTTTTTCGAAGTGAAGCCGTTTTTCGAGGCTTGCCAGAGGGTCCTGAGAAAAGGCGGAGTTTTTGCAGCGTACGGCTACGAATCTATTACCCTAGATAACCCAGAGGCAGATCAAGTAGCTAAAGAGGTTTGTTCAACACGTTCTGTTTCGGTTACTGTCGTGCACATTTTATCCTACGCCTACGTACGTTATTTAAGAAGGCTACGCAACAGTGTTTTTTATGCCATAAACGAATACAAATGATGATGATGATGATGCGTTGATGACGGTAGTAATGGCAACTTTAAGAAAGATGCTCCTTTGCCACTGTCATGATGCTGGTGATATAGGTTACCATTGCAACTGAGTTATTCTGGTGATATAGGTTACTGTAGCAGCAGAGTGGTTGTTGTGCTCTTAATAATAATGTTTCTGTGGCTCCTTATGTTGTTTTGGTACTGCTTCTACTGCTGGTGATAATAACGATAATGATGATGATGATAAAATGGCAAACAGTAATGCTGCTGATCGGTGGTAGTGGTGGTGATGGTGGGGGTTATTGTGGCGGCGGTGGCAGTGGTCTTGGTAGTGGTTGTTGAGGCGGTATTATAAATGTTGATCTAGGCCTACCGTACACGTTTTTATAATATAGATACTTCATGTCCTCGAGCTTCTTAATTTTTCAGTGAACTGATCGGGTGAAATCGTTCACCACCGCTGCCCGTTTGAATTGGCGCCACGCCAATGCCGTTATATGGACTGTGCTAGCACGAGATTTAAAACTCCGAAAAACCCACCATCGGGAAGCGAACCGCAATCCGTACGCACTCTAACACATGGGACTCTAAACTCTAACTGTCCGTTCTAACCAATATAGCTAACTGATCTACGCAGACGTGGTGGTGGTAGGCCCTAATTGTTGTGGTAGAGGTGGTGGTGTTAGTGACGGTGGTGCTGGTGGTACTCCATGGTGACTCAGTAATGATCACAACGACGATAATGTGATTAAGTAATAATTTCAGTTTTTCTGGGAAACTCTCTGGGATTATTACGACCCACGAGTTAGGCATCATCTCTTCTCCAACGGTTATCAAGACTTATTTTCAACACTGGCTACAGTTTTTCCAGTGACTGAACGGTCGGTATTAAAACTTTAAAGTAGACTCAGAATAAAGGCTTAATTTGTTGTTGTTGTTGTTTGATGATGATGATGATGACGATGACGACGACGACGACGACGCCGACGACGATGATGATGATGATGATGATGATGATGATGATGATGATGATGATGATGATGATGATGATGATGATGATGATGACGACGACCGACGATGATAATGATGTTGTCACTGCTGCTGCTGTATATATATATAATGTCTACCTTAATTTTGTTAGAGTCCAAAGCTTACAGTGTTTTGCACCTCTGCCAGATTCAAAGAACTCCGCCGCTACTGTTTTCGGGTAGCGCCAGTCTCAAGCCCAATAAAAGAGGAGGGTGGCTCTCGTCATCTTCGTTATGAAACAATAAAAGATCCAAAGCTTTACAAATGGCCAAAAACTAAGGTTAAGGCGAGGTCAGTCATCCCAACAGCCATTTTAAGATGCCCTTAAAACAGTGGAGACTTCGAAAGATCCGAATTATGGTTGTATTTCGCGCACTAATGAATCGCATGTACAAATTCTTCGAAATTAAACGAGAAGCTGCCATAGAATGCCTCCATAAGGGTCGAATTTAGGTTTAACAGTGTCAATGGAGTTGTCGTTATAATATTTCCGTTAGCCAATTTGCTTCATTAGTATCATGATGGTTTGTTGTTCTAACTCCCTGCATAATATTATTGTAGTTGGAGTCAGACTGAACCGGCACAAAAACGATCACTTCAAGAGTTCTCAGGATTCGCTAAGTCGGCAGCAAGCTACCAAACTTATCTGAAGCAGAATCCGAGCATCGATGATCCTCTGAAGAGTGTGCAAGCGAAGTAAGACTCTTTCACGACTTACACCCAATAACAACCAGACTAAGGCGCTCCTAACCCGAATAGCCATGTTCAGCGAGCCCATAGCGAGTCGTCAGTTTGCGCCACTAGAGCAAAGGCATTATAATATCCATGGCCAGCTATTGACCCACGCAGTGAGGGTCAAACGCACCAGCATATCCTCTTCTGTGTTCCTTTCAACTCAGCAACTGGACGTTTGCAGCTTGCAAGTCCAACTAGTAACGATCCAAGGTTGTATTCTTATATTCCGAACCCATGCACACATGAGATAAAATGCACTTGTATGGATACAATAAATGGGGACCTATTTCTCGAAGCTTTTTGGAGTTTATCCTTCATCTGTACAACTGTTGCAAAACATTTTCTGTTAAATTAATTTATGTACGCCCAATGCTCCTTCTCTCAAGCTTTCACATGCTGAATACTATACTATTCCCAGTTCAAAATGTTTTGTCACTTTTATGCATGCAACACTTACCGTTAAAATGTTGAACCTGTTGGGAAACCTGTGCCATTGGATGTTTTATAAACTGACGGCTGAAGAGGCATGCATCGCCATCTGCAGCAACTAATTAGGTTCTTTATGAAGTCAAAACGAGCTCAAGGAAACCTCATGCTACATCCAGTAGCATTGTGGGTCGAATATATATGTATTTCCTTTATTGAAACGTTAAGTTGACAAACCGCAACTTAGTACAGATAGATAGAAAGACTAATCTGATGTGATCTCTTAGAAATTCTATAACGCCGTTGCTTTCTGGTGCACATTACATCTATCGATGGCACACAAAGCCACTTCGAGAAGAGTAACATTAAATACGACCATACAACAGTAATCACAACAGGCTTTATCTGTGGCTTAATCATAAGCAAATGTAAAATTAGTATTATGACTATATTTAGGCGCGGAGTGTGACCGATCAGACTTAGTCTAAACGTGAAGTTCCCGTGAACCAATTAGGATTCTTGGGCAAAGCTTTGGCTTGACGGGACCATGCTCAGAGCAAACCTCAGATAAGCCACATCTTGGCCGCGGATTGCTCTACCTTACCAGTATTTTCGCGAGCATTACGCCATTAAATGTGATCCATGTTTGGTCCAATATGGGTCCCATATTAGAATATCTGTCCCATGTGGGCTCCATATGGGCGTGCTAGCAGGGTAGGTTCCACTAATTCGAAGATAGACACCAAAGGTGCATGAGGCGTCTAAACATAACACTGGCTCTTCTATCTTGAGAAACAAACGTTCGATGTTTATTCAGATTGATGACTTAGAAAAGCTGTTTCGAAGATGCTTGAAATGTGCTACATAAATGCATTACGTCATTTAAGAGCATCAAGTACTCAGGCCTGAATATGAATAGACTTAGGCCTACCGTTATCGCCATTCACCGTAGGCTATATCATGGTTATCGTTATAGCCCAATATCGTTATCATCCTTAAGTCAAATCTACATTAGGCCTATATAATAATCATAATATAAATCATCACTTTATATAGGATCCACGTTCAACTGTCAATTAAAAGAAGCGTTTTTGTGTTGGATCATAGACTGAAGTCCATTTACGGATTGACATCGGACGATGAGAAACTGATTGGAATGTCAATGGATTACATCGGCATTCTCGGAAAGAAAATCTAATCAAGGATCAACCATACATAGCTCTGGTAGCTCTGCGTTTTATTTGCACTAGATAGGCCTACATTAATCCAGCCATATAGGCGTTCTTTCAAGTCTACTATCATCGTAAATAAACATTTGGACAATAATTGTAAATAAACATTTGGACAATAATAATAATAATTTGGACAATAATTGTCCAAATGTTTATTAATGTTTAAGTTTCCAGAATTATTTTCGAAACTTAAATTCGCCACATGTTAGAGCTATTACGCCACTTTGGCCTGCAGTGTAGGCCTAGTCAGAAACAATTACTTGAGTGGCCCTTTGTCTATTAGTCCTACAGCTGAATCGATTTCTGCAAATCCCAATCGTTTATTTGGATGGAGTTGGATTTTATTGTTGTAGCTGATGTTATTATTTTGTTCTGTGGTTATTGCTGTTGTTTCGAGGTAACCCTACCAGCAATTCCATAGGCGAATGAGACACAAAAGCATTATACACGGATTCCATATGTAAATATGGATTGTTAAAAATGGGTTCCATGTAGGCATTATGGCAGGGAAGTGGGAGCGGCAGAGTTACCATCGCTCTGTTAGCATGGCTTGGTGAGACGGGAGTGACTCCGGCCGAGTTCTACGCTCAGCAGTCAGGACCATTCCCATAAGTGGCCCTTCCACTCTCGACATAGAACGGTCGTTCCGTACCATCTTTGCCCACATGTACTGTCGATGCTGCTCAAGGAAGAAAGGGGTGGGTGCATACTCTAGTGGCTCCACATAAGCGTGGCAAGTACAATGGCTCTGTTCCTAGAAAAATCGGAGTGTGATGCTCAGCATTCGTTGTATGCTATCTTAAAAGAAAGTGGGAACCCCATCCAATCAAGCGACATTTTCGTTGACATTATACTTCATTGCATCATTGCATCAATTTTTTTTAAAATTTGAACTGGCGGTTCACTCCCTTGATATTTTTGTCAACCCGTTCTTTTCTCCCTTCTTGTTCTTCTGCCTCTCTAATCTCCCTTCCTTCTATCTTTCTTGTATTCTTTCTTGATCTTCCACTCGGCGAATTTCTTCTTGCCTTACGGGTGCCTTTTTCTCTAACAACTCCAGTTGTTTTCTTCAATCCTTCAATTCAGTTAGCATTTCTTTGTCGAACCAATTTAATGCCGCTTTCTTCTGTTCTGTCGTTGAACATTGTTATTGTTCTTCTTTGTTTTTGGAGTCATTGTTCCAATGCTAATTCAATTGTACCTTACGCTCACCTGTGAAGTGTACCCTACCCTCGCCTGTTCCAATGTTCTTTAGCCGATAAACTGAAGACATTGATGATACACTGAATACATAGTAGTATGGATTGACTCTATATTCAAGAAGGCGGTGACTTCGTGCCGAGTACTAGGCCTATATATTTCGGAGTATCATTAGTTCATAGAGACAGAGACTTTTTGTGTTTAAATATTATATCGAACTTATTGAAACAGGAATAGGTCGCGGCGATATAAAAGAATGTAAAGGGTTTGTCAAGCAAGCTTTTTCAGTTTTAGTTTAGGCCAGTTGCCTGTGTGTTCTCTTAAAAGTAGATTTCTCAAGTCTTCATTGTGTATAGTTAAGGCGCTTATACTAACACCGAATTAACTGTCGGTTTCGTGTCCTGGGAGGCCTACCGATCGAGTTGTTCTTGTCGTAGCCTACATGTATGTTCAATCTTCAGAGAAGGAGACGTTTCTAGAACTTCTTGTCAAAGACAAGATTGTATCGTTACTACTACTTTTTACGTTTACAATATACTTTATTTTACTTCAATGAGTTTTTCCTCATAGCTTAACAGTAGTACGTTACAGTATGTTAAAGAACAAATAAAATCGAAATTGCTAGAAATTTTCGTCTTGCATTTGTTAAAGTATTCTATATGAACTTACAAATAGCTCAGTTGCGTCAGTTGAATGTATGAGTTGGAATAATAAATTATAGTTATTTAAAATGTAAAAAATAGACCACGTGAATCTGTTCATTAAAGAAATTCAATACTACAATATTCTGGCCGCATGGATATCATTTATATAAATGGACTTTACATAAGTCTTACATGAATAGACAATGGTTTGGGAAAATAAGAACGACAGGCATTGACACCGGATGGACTCTGTAATGTGTTACTGCGATTGTTGACCTATTTTCAGAGTCCAATCACTTAAAATGCACAGGGGTCATTCCATCTCAATTCAACAAATGCTTCCCACTCGACCATCTCAGATTTTGATGAAATTTGCACACAATGTGCATTGACGTATTGGAACATGGTGTGCAAAAATTTACAGCAATATTCCTAGTATTTTATTTTTTACGGAATTTTAAGGACGACTGGGGTGACCCTGTTTTTCGCGATTTGAAAATAGAGTCTTAATTTGCTGCCATATTCAGTAGGCCGTAAGTCCATTATTATTGCAGATAAATTGATGAAACTTTCAGGCCACATAGCCATTGTGGTGCTAATCAAGGGCTGTTGAAGAACTAGATATCTGATGGATAGTTTTTTTCTAGCTGCGGATTGAAAATTGGAAAAAAACAACGACCCTGTCTGGCGCCAGTACTTTACTGCTCCACTATGACCAAATGGGTTGATTAACAGAGAAATTGTGAACCACTTGCAGTAATAGTCCACATTGTGTGCACAAATAAGCAATTAGGTTGGCTTTATCATGTGTACCTTTTGCATTATGGCCATCTGAAATTGACAAAAACCTAATTTTTGTGTTTTTACGACCATTTTCAAGGCCTTATATGGGCATGTGGGATAGGTGATACAGTTTTGAAATTAGCACCATTTGAAAGAGCAGCTCAAATACTATATACAACAACAAAAATTGTTTTTGAGACTCATGTAGTTCAATTGATCTAGTTGGCTCCATTAAAGTAGTGTTTTAAGCATTCGCGAGCTGATTCGAGGTGCCAGTACTTTACTGCTCTACTATGACCAAAAGGGCTGATTAACAGAGAAATTGTGAACCACATGCAGTAATAGTCCACATTGTGTGCACAAATAAGCAATTAGGTTGGCTTTATCATGTGTACCTTTTGCATTATGGCCATCTGAAATTGACAAAAACCAAATTTTTGTGTTTTTACGACCATTTTCAAGGCCTTATATGGGCATGTGGGATAGGTGATACAGTTTTGAAATTAGCACCATTTGAAAGAGCAGCTCAAATACTATATACAACAACAAAAATTGTTTTTGAGACTCATGTAGTTCAATTGATCTAGTTGGCTCCATTATAGTAGTGTTTTAAGCATTCGCGAGCTGATTCGAGGTGCCAGTACTTTACTGCTCTACTATGACCAAAAGGGCTGATTAACAGAGAAATTGTGAACCACATGCAGTTATAGTCCACATTGTGTGCACAAATAAGCAATTAGGTTGGCTTTATCATGTGTACCTTTTGCATTATGGCCATCTGAAATTGACAAAAACCTAATTTTTGTGTTTTTACGACCATTTTCAAGGCCTTATATGGGCATGTGGGATAGGTGATACAGTTTTGAAATTAGCACCATTTGAAAGAGCAGCTCAAATACTATATACAACAACAAAAATTGTTTTTGAGACTCATGTAGTTCAATTGATCTAGTTGGCTCCATTATAGTAGTGTTTTAAGCATTCGCGAGCTGCCTATTCAAGTGGGAATTGTGAAGCGACTACGTTGAACACGTTGCAAGCGATGGTACTCGATACCCGAAGGCATTAAGCAGATTAGCACTCAAAATCCGATAAATTGCGTCAGTAAAAGGTGACAAATTTTCCACACAGACATAACTAAAGATATTGCTATTGCACATGATATATATATGCCTGGTAGTTGAAGTTAACGGTTTGATAGACGTAACTGGATTTGATGACTACACCGCCAAGTCGCCAACATACCATATAAGTCCCATATTCTCATGTGGGACCAGAACAGTGGCGGCCCCAGAGGTATAGGGAGGGCTTAGCCCCCTAACTTCGGCTCACCTCCCCCCCAAAGAAAAAGTGGGAAATCACTGCAAATCACAGGGAGGAGGAGGGGATAAAAGGGAAGGGCTTGGAGCTTTAAGCCCCCCCAAACCTGAAATCCTGGCGCCTCCACTGTACCCGAATAGAGCCCATATGGGTCCAATCTAATGGATCCCAGCCTCCCAGGCAAAATAATGTTGGAAGGGAATATAGCTGAATTTTAGCCTACCTGATAAGTGAAGTTTACCACTCTCATTAAAACTTTCATTGACAAATTAATTAGATGTAGAGCTCAGTAGTAGGCCCTAATTAGAAGAATCGTCTTGTCATTGCAGGTGACAAATTACCATTTGAGAAAATAATATTATATCAAACGCAAATACATCATCATCTGAGTTAAGCTCAAAATGGCGAATCCGTTCACGTCACCTGAAATTGCTGAACTGTACACGAAATATCGACCGACTTATCCGTCAACCATTTACGAGAGAGTGTTCCAATTTCTGGACGAAGGGTCTGACCGGAAGCTACGACACCTGGCGATTGATGTCGGATGCGGCAGTGGACAGAACACGAAAGTTTTGGCCAACAGTTTCGAGAAGGTTCTAGCGGTTGATGCAAGCGAAGCCCAGGTGGAGGAAGCGAGAACGGCCTGTTCAGGGCTTCCGAACATCACCCTGAGAGCTGGATCGGCTGAGGATCTGGATGGACTGGCCGACGAAGGCAGTGTTGACCTCGTGACGGTTGCAACAGCTTTGCACTTTTTCGAAGTGAAGCCGTTCTTCGAGACGTGCCAGAGGTTCCTGAGGAAAGGCGGAGTTTTTGCAGCGTACAGCTACGAATCTATTACCCTAGATAACCCAGAGGCAGATAAAGTATCTAAAGAGGTTTGCTTAAATATCTTAGAGAAAATAGCATATCGAAAATTAAATGGTCAATGGCGGCATTTTGGAACCTCGTCCAGGGCAGCATTTCAGCTCTGAACGCCACTGCTCATTTGAATAGAAGTCACGCCAGTTAAGGTCCCCATGTACGGACCGTGCTAGCCCGAGGTTTAAATCTCTTAAATAAGCCACCATCGGGACGCGATACGCGATCCACCCACAGAAGACTTATGTCAATTATAGCACGAGAAGACGCAACTCTTGACATTTTCAAATTGTTTTTAACCGTTTTAGGACGGGCAACATCTAGTAATAATAATAATCTTCGTTTAATTTCAAACTGACACAAACGCAGGATGATTACAAATCAGTATGAACGGATGATCACAAGTTATTACAGGAGTCGAATTTAACTGCATACGGTAGCAAGGCGCCCATCACGTCCTACATGTAATTTTACAAACGCGCCATCTCGCGAATGATAGGCTGAGTGGACCTTTATATACGTCGATGAACTGGACCAAGTAGACGCGCTGGTAGCAGTTGTGATGATAGTGGTGTGGTAGAGGTGGTGGCTGTAGTGACGGCGGTGCTGGTGAGTAATTTGATTAGTGATAATCAAGATGACGATAAAGTGACTAAATTATCATTTTAGTTTTTCCTAGAAACTCTTCGGGAGTATTACCACCCACGAGTTAGTCATCATATCCTCTCCAGCCGTTACGAAGACCTCTTTTCCACATTGGCTACAGTTTTTCCAGTGACTGAACGGTCGGTATTAACACTTTTTAAAAGACGACTAAAGACTACTCATTATTTATTCCGAGACTGAAGGCTTAGTTGTTGTTGTTGCTGTCACTGATGTTTATAAAATTCCTACTCTAATTTTCATTAATTAAATTTATTTATTCATTCCGAGAATTTATATAGCGCCTTTTCAAGAGACCTACTCACAGGCACTCAATTTTTATTATAGGCCAAAGCTTAAAGAGTATCTCCGCCGATGCCATTTTCATGTAGTGCCAGTCCCAAGCGCATATAAAACAGGAGGGCAACGCTCGTGATTTTCGCTATGACACAACGTTATTACAGAAAAAATCACAGATCTATCGCTCTACAAGTGGACAAAAAGTAAGGTTAGGGCGAAGTCAACGATCCCAACAGCCAAGATAAAATGTCGTTAAAATAATGAATACTGCGACAGGTCCGACTTAAAACAGAAGGCTTACTTCAATTGTCAGGTATTGCGACATACCTTTTTGCCAAAAAGTATGCCAGCGTGCTTGGAATATTGTATTCTATATACCCTACAAATTTCGTGCAGATCTTAATGTTTTGGATAGTCAGTTTTGAAAAGCATTATCTCACCATAACATGGTATTGTGCAGCCCGCATTATTCTACCATTAGGCCTACTCCATTGCAATGTGTCGTTTTTCTTGTAATCTGTCTATTGAAACCGGTGCAACAATCAAGTTATTTGACATAGGCCTACCCGGTCAAGAATATAGTATGTGCTGTGTAATAGAACAAGGTATGTCGACTAACACCAGATGACGTGTGGTATTGCAGCTGCTAGAAAACAAACTTTGTCCACATAACCTGTTACTGCACCCGTAATGATACTGATGGTAAAGTGTTGGTGTTGTAAGCAATCCGGTATGAAGCAAAATGTTTATTTATTTCAGAAAATTTATATAGCGCCCCTTCAAGGATGCCTACTCAGAAGCGCTCCCAGCCCAACCCCGGTCGAACAGGACAGTCTTAAGAGAACTGAGAAATGAGGCAGAGTGACCAGCAGGTGTCAGACGAAGCATGGTAGGGAGCCCATTCCAGGTTGAAGAGCCCGCCACGGAGAAGGCGCGACGCTGCCTGAGAGCAGTCCGCGAACGAGGAACAATGAGCTCAGCCTGTGCAGCCGAGCGGAGAAAGCAACGACGCTGGACGCATGTGGTGGAGCAGCAGAGCTCCCGCAAATATGGAGGGGCTAGACCCTCAATACAGCGCCGGACCAAGACAGAGATTCGATACACAATACGCTGTGGGTAAGGAAGCCAGTGGAGCACGTCCCTCATGTATTTAGAAACCCGCCCAAACCTCAGAACGCTCCCAGCCCAACCCCGGTCGAACAGGACAGTCTTAAGAGAACTGAGAAATGAGGCAGAGTGACCAGCAGGTGTCAGACGAAGCATGGTAGGGAGCCCATTCCAGGTTGAAGGGCCCGCCACGGAGAAGGCGCGACGCTGCCTGAGAGCAGTCCGCGAACGAGGAACAATGAGCTCAGCCTGTGCAGCCGAGCGGAGAAAGCAACGACGCTGGACGCATGTGGTGGAGCAGCAGAGCTCCCGCAAATATGGAGGGGCTAGACCCTCAATACAGCGCCGGACCAAGACAGAGATTCGATACACAATACGCTGTGGGTAAGGAAGCCAGTGGAGCACGTCCCTCATGTATTCAGAAACCCGCCCAAACCTCAGAATGCGGCCAACAAGGCGGGCGGCTGTGCGCAGGACCCTATTCAGGGACCCGGTCCGGCAGGCGGGAAGTCCATCATATATGGCGCTCCAGTAGTCGAGCCGTGAGACTACAAAAGCATGGACCAGCGTCGACGCTGCGCTAGGAGACAGAGAGCGGGAGATTACCTTGAGCTGTCGAAGCTGATAGTAACAGCTGCGGCAGAGAAGATTTATGTGACGCGTAAATGTGAGTTCCTGGTCTAGGGTGACTCCCAGGTCACGAACTGAGGTTGAGAAGGTGAAGTTGGGGTATTTCAAGGCAAGTGAGGTTAGGTCTATTTTAGAAAGCTGCTGGGGTGTGCCAAGCCAAATAAGCTGAGTCTTAGTCGGGTTCAGCCGCAAGCGGTTTGAGGACATCCAGGACTGCAAAATGTTGTTTAAAAGCAATAAAGTTATCTTGCGCAATGAGTAGGCCTACATCATGCAACAATTTCGTTAAAGGCATAATATTTAGGCCTATATGGTGCTTCAAACAGCTTATGGATATATCGTCAAATGGCTTAGATGCAACAGTTTGAAGTATCAGATCTTTGATGCCATTTTCCCGAAACACATTATTTCCGACATATCTGGTTATTGTAATAAGCCCTTTAACTGTTTTTCGAGCTCTTAATTATTTAATCGCAGGTACAAAACCTTCTAAATGAAACGAGAAACTGCTATAGAATGCATCCATATACGCATTTAGGTATAACAGAGTCAGTGGCGTTATAGTTATACTAATTCTGTTTATCAATTTGCTTAATTAATATCATGATGATTAGTTGTTCTAATTCTCGGCGTCATTATAGTTGGAGTCAGACTGAACCGGCACAGAAACGGTCATTGCAACAGCTCTCAGGATTCGCTAAGACGACATCAAGCTACCAAGCTTATCTGAAGCAGCATCCGAACTTCGATGATCCTCTGAAGAGTGTGCAAGAGAAGTAAGACTCTTTCACGGCTTACACCCAATAACAACTAGACTAAGGCGCTCCTAACCCGAATAGCCACGTTCAGAGAGCCTGTAGCGGGTCGTCAGTTTGCGCCATTAGAGCAAACTGCGTGATCTAACTGGCTTTGACACAGCACACGTCTCCTGCCTGTGCGGCTGTGCCCTTTTCAACTGATAAATTGGACGCCTAGACGTTTGCTGAATACAAGTCCAACTATAGTCCGCGCCTCAGATTCACATTTCGGTGTGACTTGCGCGCGTTACAAATTTATTTAATAATAAAAAATAGTAACGATGCAAGATTGTATTCCTGTATTTCGAACCCATGCACACATGAGATAGAATGCACATACAGTATCTAGACACCAGAAATGAGGAACTATTTCTATATATATATATACGGACGTTTATAAGGAAGTTTACACGCTCACAATCCCCTCGAAGCTTTTCATTTTAGGATGCTGGTACAAAGCTCTGTTTTGACGGGACCAAGCTCACGGTAAATCCCAGATGAGCGGGTAGCCTATACCTTCGCCGTAGATTGCTCTACCCTGTCAGCATTTTCATGAACATTATGCCATTAAATGTGACCCATGTTAGGTCTATATGGGTTCCATGTGGGCATGCTAGGAGGATATAATGTTCCACTAGTTCGAAGAGATATACGCCAAAGGTGTATGAGGTGTCAAAATATAACACTGGATTCAATTTTCAATTCAATTCAATTTATTGATAAAAAAACAATCAGGAGAAATGAAAAAAACCCAGTAGCATGACATAGAGTTGCATATTTCCACGTTACATATGAGACATGCTTGAATGTTGTTGTTAGTGAGAACAATAGGCACCCAAAAGGTACTAGTCCCGCTGAAAAGGGGCCTGTTATTACAAAGTAAAGTGTGTAAAAGATGACGGAGGCTGCATAAGTAGAAACAATAGGCGGGATCTGTCAATGCACACCCATATTGGTCTTGGATGTACCATGGAAAATAATGACGCTGGAGCATTGCTCATACATACATGTATGTACATATTTATACAGCATAGGTCTATGTGTGCAGTAGAAAAGATAACATTCATCTTAACTACATCTTAACTAAGAGACTAAACTATATGCTCCACTGTGTGTACACGCAATGAGTGTCTGAAATGTCTGTAACATAATGAAGTTCGGATACTGGGTGGGAGGCTGTTCTTTCTTGAGAAACAAAACGACGTTTGCTCAGGTTGATGACGTAGAAGAGCTGTTGCAAATGTGCTACATAAATCGTAATTATCTAAACTCTAGAGGCCTAAAGTCTAGACTTCTAAAGCGCCACTCGAAAGCCAAGCACAGGGCACCGGCTTATTCACGAGCGCTGGATAAATGATAAAAGATAGAAGAGCCAGCGTTATAGCCTATGTGATAAATATTTTGTCGCATTACGTAGGCCTACGTCATTATAAGAGCGTGAAGTGGGACATCCAGCTCAGGCCTCAATAGGCTATAAATGGTCATTTTCGCCATTTTGAGCAATGAAAGTTAGACCTACCATGCCTTCCGCCATTAGACTATTCGTCTATCACTGTTATCGTTATATCCCCCATATCGATATCGTCATCAAGCAAAATCTACATTAACCCTCGGGCTACCAAGGGGGGTGGTTGCCACCCCTCCCCTAGGTTTTTTTCATCTCAAACTTGTTCCGTATGGAATAAAAATTTGACCTTTTAGGTAGCTGTAGGGCAGGGGTGGCCAACCTTTTTTGGCCTACGGGCCACTATGATTGTTGGTAAGCCCGCGGCGGACCGCAAAATGTTTGTCCTCACAGCCTCGAAAGAAATACACATGTTTATTTCATATTTTACAATATGTATAAAAACAGGTAAAACTACATTAGGTCACTAGAACTTACAACACTAAATCTTTTAGTGTTTTAGACATCATTCATTATTATGCAGTATTGTAGTAGTCGGACTAGTAAGTAGATGCAAAATTAGACAAAAAATTATTTAGAAAGGACCTTGCGGGCCGCAAATCAGCAGCCCGCGGGCCGCATTTGGCCCGCAGGCCGCGGGTTGGCCATCCCTGCTGTAGGGGTTCATTTACACACGTTTTGAGGTAAAATGTGAGATGATATCTCACACCGTTCAAAAGTTATACCCAATATACCCGAGGTACCAGGGGGTGGATACCCCCTAGATGTTCGACTATATCTTATCCGTCATTTAATATTAAGAGACACAAATTATACCATTCTATAGAGAAAATGTGGGGCTACATTTCTATGGTCGCTGAGTTGACCTGAGACAACCGGAAGTGCTCAAAATAAATTATAATACGCGTAATATGCGTGAAAAATGGCTGAATGGAAGCACTCCCCTTAGTTTTTTGTCTGTAGCGTATTCATTTGTCTTCCTGGAGGAGAAACAAAGACACCATTCTTTAGAGGGAATGAAGGGCTTCATTTTCATACCTACATCTTTGTCTTTTGAATACCGGAAGTGATCAAAATAAATAATAATACGCGTAATCTGTGTGAAAATGGCTGAATACAGCATTACAACGTAAACCGATATATATATCAATCAATCAATCAATCAATCAATCAAATCTCTTTTATTGAAGGCAAATGAAAAACACATAACATTTCAACATAAAGTATCAGGATTGGCCGCAAGAGGAGTCCCAAAAGGGATCAAGATCCCGCTAACTAGGGACACCTAGAACAACATTTCAGAAATATGAAATAGCTAAATCCTTGATAAACAGTGCATATATGTATGGATTAGGGTTGCCACCCGTCCCGACTTTGTCGGGACAGTCCCGATTTCGAGGGAAATGTCCCGTGTCCCGACTTGACCTAGTCGGGACAGCGAAATGTCCCGACTTTCAGATGTGTGACCAAACTAACAAAATGTTTGTGACCAGGGCTTTTTTAGCGTGCAGTTCTACACAAAATGTGCAGTCGGAAATCAATCTGTGCAATTGCAAAAGCAATTTTGTGCGGTGAAAAATTGAGGAAAAGTGTCGTTACTACCCCCCCGGTCGTCGTCAACTTTTTCCGTCACCCCCCCGGTCGTCAACTTTTTCCGTCACTACCCCCCCCGGTCGTCAACTTTTTTTTTTATGCAGTTCTAAAAATTGCTTTAAAAAAAGCCCTGTTCGTGAGCATCGACGTCGATGATTACGAGAAAGTTAAAGTTGCGTCCCGACTTCCTAGTTCGAAAAGGTGGCAACCCTAGTATGGATATATATGTATGAATGTACATTTACACTATATAAACATGTGTAGGGATGATTTTGTGTATCTTTTATACATAGATTAGTTTCAAAACACACATAATCTTATATTTGTTTATCCAAAAAGTACAAAATGTACGCAATAATATACAATATTGCTAATTAATGGGTTCCGTTGTTAAAAGTGATGTAATTTTGAGGTGCATTCACATAATGTACAACTAAATATACCATTCTGTGCAGAAATGAATGCTGAATCCAATGCTATATTACAAGTTATGATATGTAAAACCAAACACGAAATCCAGGGGGGGTAACCACCCCCACCCCCTTGGTAGCCAGTGTTACAAAAAAAGCTTGGTAGCCCTAGGGTTAAGCCTATATATAATAATAATCATCATTGTATAGCCTACAGTTGTCAATAGCGTCCACGTTCCAACTGTCAATTAAAAGAAACGTTTGTGTATTGGATCATAGGCTGAAGTCCATTTACGGATTGAAATCGGACGATGAGAAACTGATTGGAGTGTCAATGGATTACATCGGCATTCTCGGAAAGAAAGTCTAATCAAGGATCAATCATTATCATACATGGCTCTGCGTTTTATTTGCACTAGATAGGCCTACATTAATGCAGCCTTTAGGCGTACTTTACAGTCTACCAATATCGTAAATAAAAATTTGGACTATTCTGGAAACATAAATATTCGCCACATATTAGGCCTATGGGTAGACTGTATGCTAGGTAGGCCTATTGGTATGTTAGGCCACTTGGGTTTGTAGGCCTTCTCAGAAACAATTAGGCCTACTACAGAACTGTGGCCCTTTGTCTAGTACATGTAGGCCTACAGCTTGATCGATTTGTGCAAAATCCCACTCTTTTATTTCTGTGGAGTATAGGCGGGTGAAGGCTTTAAATTACTGGATGCAGCGATTTCTATTGTTGTAGCTGATGTCAGTATTTTGTGCTGTGGTTATTGTGTTTAGAGAATGATAGCCCTACCAGCAATTATTCCATGGGCGAAATATGATACCCACAAGGGCTACATATAACATTCCATATGAAAATATGGATCCTTTTGGGCTCCATGTAGGCATGTTGGCAGGGAAGGGAAGGTGGAAGATTCGCCATAGCACTTTTAACATGGCTTGGTGGAATGGTGGAAAGGGAGTGACTCCGGCCCAGTTCTACGCTCAGCAGTCATGGGAGTCACTCCATGACTCCCATGAATTGCCCTTCTACTCTCTATACTTAGAACACTAGTAGTGTAGTGTCTCCTCCTCAAGGAAGTTCGGGATGGGTGCATACTATACCCCGCAGTCGATCGAGTCGAGTGTATACGATCGACTTGGCTCGGCCGACGATCGACTCGATCGACTTCGTCGACTCGCCGACCTTTCGACGACTCGATCGACTTGGCTCGGACGACGATCGACTCGATCGACTTCGTCGACTTGGACTGTAGTCTCATGGCCAAAATTGCTGAAGACTGTTGCATTCTTATATTCCAGTACCTAAATTACTCATGAATTTCAATTGCACACTCTTCTTCAAACTGTAATTGAACTGATAAGTAACATTTCAGGTTTTATAATGATATCGTATGTGCCTGTGGTTGACTTGTAAGGATTAAGCCTCGCCTAATCCGTCGACTTGATCAGGTAGGCAGCTAGGCTACAGTGGAATCTTCTACAGTAAGGTACAGAAATTAGTACCAGCTCAAACGGCAGTAGAGGAACTAGAGGCGCTAGCTAGGACGCATAAGTCTTAATGTTTATATTATATCCTGGTCTTAGGCGCTATATAAATCTTCGTAATAAATTAGAGTTAGTTAAAAAAACTTGAAACTGCTCACGATTACTGAAGTTAGTTATAGAGTCTCAGGCTTGGAACCTCTTGGAGGGTTCTGTCACAGAAAACTGAAAAAAGTATCTCTATAACTTCCATTAATAAAAAAGCGCTGAACTTCATATAAGGTTCATACGGTAGTTCTGTGTTTACACAGAAATTGACAGAATCACGTCATTATTATCATAAAGTCTGTTATTTTGTGAAAAAAGTAAGTAAAATATTTCTGAGTCGAGTGGAGTCGAGGAAACAACGATCGACTCGACTTGGCCGAGTTCACGATCGACTCGATCGGCGAGTCGATCGAGTCGACGATTTTTCGATCGACTCGACTTGGCCGAGTTTACGATCGACTTGATCGATCGACTCGATCGGCTGCGGGGTATAGTGCATACTTAACCCTCTAGCGACTGAAATACTTTCATCTAACTCCGAAGAACACACAGACCTTTGTCAAATCTCGTGGGCGGTTTGTCAGAGGGGGGGTTAAGAACAGTACCACTTGCACAACAGCCAACTACGACAGACGTAGGCAGAGGCGCGTTTACGCACAGACGCACTAGGCGAATATCAAATAACTTCACATTTCTTGAAAATAGCTTCTATAACTAATCATAATTAGGCAAGCATCTAGAATCGGGTGCGTAGGTTTTGTTAGTGTCGGCTAGGGACCTAGGGTCCAGGCACGTAGCCAGACTTAAATTCAAGAGGAGGCAACTTCACAGACCATTGGCAAAATCCTGGTTATTGGTCAATAGAATTCCCAGTAGGGGCCTATATAAAAAAGCAAGAGGAGGCAACTGCCTCCATGTAGCTACGTCTATGCTAGGGTCAGGTTACGAGTCGTGAGAGTCGTATGCTTGCGCACCCCGATACTAATGTTTGCCCATAATTACAGTGTCAATAACACTCAAAAACGGCTCCCAAGTTCAAATTGTGGGTTTTGCACATTATCGGCTAAACACCACCAGAGTCTCAGACTCCGTCTGCAAGTTCAGAAGGGCCCCAAAACGTTTGTGCATATGGCCCTGTTTTCTGCAAGGGGCCGTCCATAAATGACGTCACGCACCTAGGGGGTCGGGGGTCGGAAATTTGTGACGAAGTGTGACATGGGGTGGGGGGGGTCTGAGTAGTGTGACGTCACACCAGGTCTATGTTATTAAATTTAACAATTAACAACAATTTAATTTTAATAATAACAGCACTAATTTTGAGGATTAAATTTTCATTATTTTTTTTTATTATTTTAATGTATACGGGCACCATTATTAATAATTTTCTAATTATTTCAATATTTGGTCACCGTTAGATTTTAAAATATTCATGCTTTCGCTATTTGTTCCATGAAGGAGCATTTTGCTTCGCCATGGAAATTGGTTTTAGGGGGTCAAAGCTTTGTGACGTCATTTTCAGAGGGGGTCTTACTTTTTGTGACGAAGTGTGACGAGGGGGGAGGGGGTTAAAAATCGGCCAAAATAGCGTGACGTCATTTATGGACGGCCCCTAAACGCGCCTCTGAATGTAGGACATAGGCCCTACATGTATGAAGCCATATGCCAATATTCCACATGGGCCTCATATGCTCCACATATGGAACCACATGTGGGCTCATACATAGGATATATGAAGCCCGTGTGAGAATATTGTCAGATGGACTCGTATGCCCTACATAATAATGTTGTTATTATGATTGTGCCCTAATAACCGAGACGTGTTCACAATGTTTAGGCCTATGATTGAAAGAAGGAAGTATAAATTATGTTATATAAGAGGTTGACACATTCATCCATGACGTCATCGGCTCTAGTTCCCATACGCCGTCATTAAACAACATAAAGTCACAAACACCCATCCTACAATAACAGTGCATCTGTCACCCTCTAAACAAAACAGTCACCGAGCAGTGTTTAATCTAGTCCCCTTGCTGTCGGGGGGGAATTTAGGGTTCTGGGGGTATCCAGCTTATTATAAAAGTTGACGACCGGGGGGGTAGTGACGAGTGTTACCAAGAACAACACTTCAAGGATTTTCAAGAGGTAATAACAACAATTTTCCAACAATGTTCGAGGGGGTAGTAACAAGACTTTTCCAAGAAGAATTTTCGAGGGGGTAGTATCGAGAGTTTTCCAAGGCAATATTCTACAAAATTACACGTGTTTAATTTGGGGCCGTCCATAAAGTACGTCACGCTCCAGGGGAGTTAGGGTTAGGGTTAGGGTTAGGGTTAGGGTTAGGGGTTAGGGTTAGGGGGGTTTAAGAAAGTGTGACAGTTTGTGACAGGGGGAGGGTCAGGCCATGTGTGACGTCACACATTTATTTTTTTTATTTTTTTATTTTTATTTTTTAGAGAATTTCATAGCTTTAAAAATAATTTTCAAAAATTTTCTGAAACATTTTAATTAGTTTTATGTCAAAATAGCATGAAATGCATATCTCCTGAATGTGTTTTTCACGATTCCTCTCGCTAGGAGCGCTAGTAATAATGCTGTTGCGAAGCCTTGTTTATGTATTAGCCTTGCTTTCGGAAGTATTATTATTTCTATGTTGAAAGTGTGACGTACTTTAGGGGGGGGGGTCCGAGTTTTGTGACAGTTTGTGACAGGGGGGAGGGGGGTAAAAATGGTCAAAAATAGCGTGACATACTTTATGGACGGCTTTAATTTTTCTTCAGGCTAAAATTTCATCTCTTTAATTTTTCTGGGGGGGGAAACTCGATCCTGGGGGGGGAACTTTACCCCCCCAGAGACGTCTAGATTAAACACTGGTCACCGAGTATACTTCCAGTGGCTCCACAGAAACGTGGCAAGTGCATTGACCCTATTCCTAGTCAAATCGGAGTATGACGCTTATAGCGTTCTTTTAGCAGGTGTGGAATGTGGAAAGCAGAAAAGTACATCCTAGTTAATGATCACATGAAGTTATAATTCGAAACTGCAAATTTCTAAAGTGCTACTCCTAAAGCTAAGCATAGAGCACCAGCTTATTCACGAGCGACGCGTCACTTCATGTCAGAGGGGTTGTTCAAAGATTGATGTCCAGGGGAAGTCCGAGTCTGGTTGCCATGTTCGATAGTTGTGTATGGGTAAGCATATTCTAGCTTACATAATAAGGAATTCAAACAATAAACAAGAGATCGGGACTGACAAAACGCAATTCATCAGTAAACTTGTCAGTCACTATAAAAAAATTTAACAACATTTGAAAATTTGTGATAAATTCTAAGGAAGTTTCACAGAACCGTTCATTTTACATGGAAATCAACATTAACATTTTGGCTTTAATTAATTTAAACTTATTTACACAATCAGAAGTAAACACACTTGTAGCAAACAGTCGAGACAGCAATATTCAAAACAATGCAAACTTTACAAAATCATATAAAACTACTGTAATACTATGCATCGTAATTACTTATTTATGTAGCTCCACTCGTTCAACCGTCTGTAATGTTCCCTACTTCACTGCATTGCATAATACAAAATAGTAGTCTGGATTGAATAAGAAAGTGAAAGCAAGAAGTTGATGTCTACAGATACCACCAAAACATTTACAGCGTCTTTCATAGTCATTGCACAGCAACACTTTGACACAGGTCTCTCAAAAAAACCTTGTCCATTTGATGTTACAGAACTCAATGAAAATATCAAGCGAAAATTCTGTAAGTAAATAAGTAAGTAAATAAGCATCCATTGGCTAAGTAAAGAACCGTATGCATTTCAGACCAGCAAAACAACATGACCATTTCGTGAGAAATAAAATTTAACGTTAATTATTTATTCACAATAGATGTGCATCGTAAAAATAGGTCAATAGCTAACTGGATAAAATTGAGAAATTAATTTCGATCTGTTAACATGACCGAGTGAGATTAACTGACACTCAACTAACACTAAAAGAAGGCAAGGTTGTAACTCCACATGGTAAGCTAACGTGGTAATGGAGTCGTTGACTTCCTACTGATCTCTGAAATCAAAAGCTCCCAGAGTATGTTTCGAGGATGAAGGATCGTTTAGCAGAAATACGGACACGAGACACATCAGTCCAACAACAGGAAAAAAACATTCTAGACAATTCGTTCATATGAAGGATTTCAAGTGGAGAGATGACTTTTCTTAAAATCTCCAATGCTGAAGTTAAAGACATACATACGTGCATGCAGGAGCAATATTCCCTGAATGACGTGTCTCGTAGAGTCATGGTAACAGTGTCATGTACCTCACACGTACAGATTAAGTTAAGTACTCCAAACTTGGCAGATTAACAATTTTTCCTTTTATCGCTGTCGCAGATACCAGCATTTATTGCCACTCTGACTTCAAATACTGGATCCACATCTGGCTCATCACTGGTAACAATCAATCAGAAACTACACTAAAATTCTTCTGGTTGAAGCTCACATTTAAGAACATTTAAAAACAACTATTTCAAACGGCATTTTTTATCATATCATCAGATGCCCTGAAATTCGAATCCTTTGTTACAATTGTGAAGTCACTGACTGCATTAAGCGGAAAAAACTCAAATAGTTTTAGGACTTACATTCTTGTACCCTCTGTAGCTTAATAATGGTAAAACAACGCAAGATTAAGATTCTCGTAGTTTAAACATAATCATAAATTCTGACCACAGAATTAAACTGCTATCAACAACGAAATGCCACACTCGTTGCTTTTCAACAGACAGCTTCAGAATCTCAAAACTTTGGTTCATATAAAAAACATTTAGGCTCCTTAGCGACACGATTAAAATTTCCATTCTGATCCAGCCAGTTAAAGAAATTTCAGTCAAAGTGACGCGTCGAACCACTTTTCTCTTTACAAATATATGGACAAACACTGTATTTCAATCAGAATCAGTCAATTGTTATCTAAATGAAACACAAATCTCAAATAAACTGTGCGTAGCAAGACAATTAAATGCCTATTAAGTACCTCTGCAAAATGATCAGTGCATGTAAGTTGTATCAAGACCAATCTATCACAGATTTTCACATCAAGCTATTATGTATTGCCTGTCATGACAACCAGTTTGAAACTCCACTAGTGCTGCGCAAAGTAAACCAGAGTCTCATTATAAATTAATTTTGGTAGCCAAGTCAAGAACTTTGTCATAACCAGGCTCCATTATAATGAAGTTGACTGAAGGCCTAAGCTGACTTACAGTTTTGGATATAAGTTCCATGGAGATCATGGAGCACAGAGTTTCTAAAGGACAAGCAGGTGCACGAATTGGATTTGAGAAGTTCTCTGACCTGGATTTTGCACTAGTTTAGAAGGACATCAACTGGGTCAAAGCCAAGACTCAAACAACGTTGGAACTACCTTAAAAGTTGGATCACATACACATTGTGATTGTGGGAAACAAGGTGGAACTGGTAGAAGGGTTTGAAACCTTCGGCTGAAAGTCGAGAGACTCGAGACTGAAGGCAGCAGTAAGCCATTCATTCCTTTATTCATGCATTGGACTTATATAGTGCCCCTCCGAGATAACATACTCAGAGGTGCTACCCGCCCAATTCCAGCGATATAGAACAGTTTCAGATTCTTCTAAAAGGTGTATGCAGTCTCTAGCTAAAAGAACATGCAGATCTGAAGGAAGATTAGTCCACGTGGTCAGCCCAACCATTGGGAAGGCACGACGCTGCATCCTTGAAGTGTGCACAAAGGGAACAGCAAGTTCCCCCGAGACGCAGAACAACGATTTCTGCGGGCAGCCAAACCTGAGGTCTGATGGCCAGCTGCCATTGCCAATGACTATGAACTGTATTAAAGGGGAATCTGGAGTACGCATATTCGGCAGGTAACAAAAATCCGCCTCTGCATGTCTTACATACTGCCTGTACTCCTTGACCAACACCCAGAGAGGAACGTGCCATTGATGATGACAATGCTGATGATGATACATGTTTCCAAATCCAGCATTGCATAAAGGTAAGGTAAGCCTTAAGGAGGCTTCAGAACACAAACTACATGAAATAATATGCCCTCAACAAATATGCCCTATGGAACACAGACTGAGAAAGGAACACAAGGTACATTTATGTCTCAGTTGGTGCGATTAGCTCACGTATTTTCTATCAAGAATTCAGTTCCTATGACGCTGAATAATAATCTGGTGTGTAATTAATGTCTGATTAATAATTGAAATTCAAGGAAATTGGCTATATGCAGTCTGTCATTTCTGAGGCCTAAATATGCTTTGTAACTGTGTCACTGACGACTGACCCTGCTGGTCTAGTCTTGTCGTAAATATTGGGTTATTCCTATTTGTCAAATGTAGATGAGAAGACGCAGCTACTAAGTCGACCCTCTGACTAGTTGGGTCCCGTGGTAATAATGCTGGGGGCTTGACGACTGTGTTGACAGTTCTGTCTGGCGCTACCTGGTATTGAGAATAAGCAGCAAGCGAAGGCACAGACATTCCGAGGGAACGGTTCGTCTGTCCAATCGAAGGAAACAGCGAGAGATTCTGTACCCCCGGAGTTGGCGTGCTGCCAATCGTGACTATCGTCTTCCCCGGGGTTTTGTCGATTACTACGCTCATTGTACCCCACTGATAAACAGGGTGATTTGACGTCTCGTCGTTCATCTGCGATGTACGTGGCACGAGGTCAAGCGTTGAGGGTCGCCGGGCTGCAATGTCCTTTCTCACCATGGTCTCGTTCGCCGTAATGTGCCTATAGGTTGGAGAGTTCTGCTCAGTCGTCTGCTGAAAGTCTTCTTCAACCTTGCGTGGACTGTAGTCAATGGTAGGTTTCCTAGACATGATCAGTGTTAGGGGGTTTTCCGATGCACTGCGACGTGAAGTGAACCCTGATGCCTGATCCGTGACCGGACCCTGATGAAGATTATGGATGGCTGTGTAGCTGCTGTGTTCCTTTGGACTTCTGACTTGCGACTGTACAGCCATATCGTGCGAAATGTCCTGAGCATCGTAGTCCGTGTACCAAATGCTTTTGCCTACAAAAGTTTCACATGAGTCAATCTGAACTAATTCTACAAACAACATTACTATGTGCTGACTTTGACACACATCTGTTGTATTACAATTGCAGTGAATAGGACAAGCAAAAGGAACAAAGGTGATATAAAGCAATACACCTAACGCGTGGCAACGTAAGACATAGTCATGTAATGGAAGGCAGGATAAATTAAGGAAACAAAAGCTCTGCAGAAGTTAGTAAAGATAAGACAAGAGAATCAATGAAGTTTATTTTATTAAGGCACAAGATTTATTCATGGACTGAAAAGAAACCAGATTTTAAAAAAAGTATCAAATGATCAAGGTGGACATTCGTTGCCTTTGTAAGGTACTTGAAACACACAATACTAAATGTCTTGATACATACATACATGCATACATACATACATACACATACATACATACATACATACATACATACATACATACATACATACAAACATACATACATACAAACATACATACATACATACATACATACATACATACAAGTTACAGGCTAGCTGCTGAGAGCTATTTTAGACATTCAAGCTGTCCCATTTTAATTCCACATTATCTCGTTAAGTCATTAACACTTTAACGACGATCGTGTACTAAAATGCATTGAAAACCAATCCCCTCATCGTTAAAGGGTTAAGACAAACAGATACAAGCAGAGAGGAAGAAGACAGACAGGGTAAACTACAGACACATCTGGCATGCCAACTGTTTCACAACAACTGAGACGCAAATAGGATAAGACAGCAAGGACCAATCAATCAACCCTGAACCTGCAGAGCACAAGGGAGGTTCCGCATGAAGGCCATCGTTATTCACCACACGGAGGACTTTCAATAGTAAACGTGGCATGTTTACAGTTTCGCGTCACACAATCCACGGCCATTATAATTTACGTCATTCTCTTCCACACAAAAGACTATAATTGCTGCAGTTTCTTTGCTGCATAGAAATAGCATTTCTCACAGATCGTTAGGTGGCAAATTGGTGTTGTGGATATGTCACTGGCATGCACATTGCACAGTAACGTTAAGCAATGTCAAGTGCACTTATTAAAAAAACAGCTGACAATCCAAGGAAAGTGAGATCATCACCACCAACTCAGCCTGCCACTCCTCAAGGGTTAGATATACAAATTGGGAGGTTACAATTCCATCTGTTGTTTGACTCAAGCCATTGTCTGCTGAAAGATCCTTCAACCATGGCACCACAACTCTGAGCGGTTGGTTAAATGACAAGTAAACAATTTATGCCCAACCAACCAAAGTAGACGCCCAAGTGGCAGAGATTGTGATAGGCATGATAAATCACAGGCGGATTATATGAACACTAATCTAGTAGACATTTATTTTCATAATTAACTGACTGACCTGAGACGTGGGATGTGGGAGATTTCATCGTCTTTCCCATTTTTCGCTTGGGTTGGCATGCAGGTTCCTCAGTACTAGTTGGACTTGAGACTTCGCTGAGTGGTGTGCTAGGTGACGGATCTGCAAAAAAGGTTGGTATTTGTAAGTATGCATATATTTTGGCATTGATGCACTGCTGTTGATCAAATGACCATGGCATAAATCTTGGTATAGCAATGTATCATATATAATTATTGATCTCTGCATGCATATATGTATGTTTCTATGTACAGCAAAACTTCATTATACTAGGGATCATCATTAACATATTGATATATCCAAGCTTCAAAACAATCGATATATTCACAAGCTCCCTTGGACAGACTTAACATGAACTGAAGTTGTCAAACTTGTAATACATGTAGGCTTGCAAATACGTTTTTGGTGACACTGATAACACGTCAAAAGTAATTCAGTTATAGAAAGTACCTGTGTATTATAAAAATTAAAGCTCATAGCTAAAAATATTATACACACATTTTTAACTTATAACTGAAAAACTGCTCTAACATTTCTTAAGACTACAAACCAAAACCGGAAGTTGCTAAGTTCCTAAACATAGAATGTTAGCTAAACTTTAGCACAGAGTTCACACAATATCAGCGCCAATTGTCTCATGGAGTCACACATAAGTGCAAGACTATCGCACTCTCAAGATGTTACAGCTCGCCTAAATAAGCAAAGTCGCGTGAACCAGCTCATTCAGGGAGGCTCAGTCAAAGCTAGCCATCTATATTGTTATCTACAGATTCTTTTTCTTTTATGAAGCTATTGTTTAAAAAAATGCACAACTGGTGATATGTGTACGTCAGCAAGGGTTTGTACAAACCTAATGCAATACTGTTGACATCGCTGTTCAGAATTATTAATGTCTGTTTTATTAGTCACAAATTGAATGCAGTTAACAGATTAGACAAGGTTACATTTAACAAAAGTTCATTTGCCATAACTTAGCTTCTGCCAAATTTCTTGAACTAAAAGCAAGTGCAAAACTTGTTAAGTCTTATACTTACGATTATTAATCTGGAGTCTCTTGGCACGTGGGCTATTTGACCCGGACACCTCAGTCACTTCCGCCACATGAACGAAATCTACAGACAAACAAGTGGTTAAAATTTCAGCCAATTCGGAGATGGTCGAGTGGAAACCAGTGTTTCCGTTCGAGTCCAAAAAGAGGACGTATTTACGCCCTGACCTAGAATTTTTTGAACGTAGCTCGTTTCTTTCGTCTATCACACCGAAAAATTTGGACATTTCGGATGTTTTTACGGACGTAAAAACGGCCATTTGGGCGTTAACGGAAACACTGGTGCAAACCTTCCTCCAAATTGGTTCAGTTGAGCTGGAATAACCCATAGACCATAGAGGCCAGTTAAAATCTCATCCTGAATTCTGCTGGAATCCAATGATGTTGACCAAATAGGTATAAGAAGTTTGTACAAGTAGCAGTGCACAGACCACATGAGCCATGGAAGTTTGGATGCATTGAAGCCTGTTCGGTTCAAGATTGAGATACTGGCACACACGAGGTAATGTACTCAAGGTGAAAGCACACAAGATAGCAAGCTAAAGTTTGTGACTAGTTGTTGGTAGCTGACCTGATGTGATGTATTGCTCTCATACTAAACAAACAAGATTTGCAAAGGTATGTTATGTGGGGTTGAACTGTGAGATTACTGTCCACAGAAGTAAAGTGCTTTTTATTCCTGTATGGAAGAGATGTTCAAGAATCTTAGAAATGCTAGCGACTTTGGAGACTGGCCTAAATTTGAGACGTTGCTAGTGTCCATGTCAGGTTGTTTACGTAAAGGTGTGATTAAAGAAGATTTAAAACATGTTGAAAAACAGCCATCAGCAAAATACTAGTTGGTCAGGCATGCAAGGTGGCAGGAAAATAGCAGAATAAGACAATGCATGGCGTCAGTATAAAGTCCATAAGAGAGGATTTAGAGATAATGCACTCTAGGTGAGCAATTAGCAGGTTACAGATGGTGCATCAGTAATAGGAAGTGCCAAAGAAGTCAGAGACAAAGAAGTCAGAGCCGAGAAGTATGTCATCCCATATTAGATCAGCAGGGCACTGAACAATATTACATTTCAAATTGAAGATTTTGTTTACAAAAAAATCAAACTGGGTCAGAACATAGTTTCTCGTTCTCCAGTTCCAAACATTGGCAATTACTGACAACTCCTTTTGACTATAGAAGAGACTGGGAGATGTGCCTTCACTTCAGTTCCAAGGACTGTGAGCACTTTCAAGCTGGCTGCAATAGTAAGAGCTCCTAGAAAACAGATGACCATCCTCTGCAGTGATCCCATCTTACACAAAAAAGAACCAGAAAGCCGGCTTCAGGTTAATCTAGAAATTGTTACTGGTACGGCAGTCTGGTCGTCAAAAAAGAACCGGAACACCGTTCCCGTGCGTTCTGGTCCCAACCGATCCCTTGTCCTCTGTAAGGTCTGCACTTCTCCATCTGCGATCTTATCAACAACGTTCCCATTTTGCCTCTGTTGTTGCTTCTGAAGAAAGCCATTTTGTGATTGGTTAGAGGTTGCCTATAGCAGGCCTGAAACGGGGCTACTTTATCCCACGTCAGCAGCAGCGTCACAGTCTTCTTGAGCTTTTCAGCAAAGTTGCCTGCAGTGCTTGCAGGTTCAGTGAACAGAACTGATTGAGCAAGCAACTGACGTCTCTCCTCTGCTCTGCCGCTCACGGCGATCTGACTGTTTCTTTTGCTCATACAGCTATAGTGCAGCAATGCGCTTTCTCTATTATTGGCCCTGTGACGTGGAACGGCCTTTCTCAGGAAGTACGCTGCCTCCCCCGGGGGTCCTTCCCTCGCCGTTCTATTGGCTCCTTAACACTGCTTTTTTCACTTGGCCTGGGTTGGGAGTGCCTCCAAGGAGAGATCGTGAAGGGGCGCTATATAAATTTAGACTGCTTGATTGAATTGTAAATAAGCCACGAGGGGTCGTGCTCTCTTTAGTACAGGTTTTTCCACAGCTATTAATAAAAAAAATTAGAGGTAAAAAATTCAAATGCTAAAATATGAACAGCTTCCTCCTCATCAGTTCATCTAATAATAGTTCAAGAGCTCTAATGAATGCCTGCTTCAAATAAGATTCAAGAAATGAATAACTTAAGAACAATTTTCTCAAGTTATTCCGTTCTTGAAAGGTCCCTTGAGTAAAACGCCACCACTCAAAAGCCAGGTTCATAAAGAGCTATGGAAATGTCATGCAACAATAGGTTTTCAGTTACTTTGCAAACTGGATGATATTATTAAACATATCAGCCTTGTTGGTCAGTACAGGTGCAATTGGTCCAACACTACAGGTAAAGCAGAAATGCTTTGTTGCGTGTCTACCTGTTTCTAAATTTATGCAGCTTTCACAGCAAAGTCATTTACGCTCAGACCAGTAGGTACAGTGCTTTCAAACAGGAAACCAACACAAGCCACTGATGCATGACCAAATCCACAGGGCTTTCATGTACTAAGCTGGTCAGCACAATAGCACTGCTATGCAAATAATTTTGATATGTAGCTATATGGTATACTATGTGAGCCAAACAGGGTCAACACGATGTCAATAAGTAAAAAGGAAGCACAGACTGCTCCACAATCTGTTAACAAAGAACTCTGTCCAGAATCCAACTTCTGAGAATATTAAGGCATATGTGTAAGTGGGGCATTGTGCTTTAGTTCAGCCAAGTGATAGGTGGACTGAACTTAGGCCGTTTCATCAGCCAATAAATATTTATGTGTACACCTGCATTGTGCACGTTCAGTCAAATATTGTACACTAACAAACCCACAGTTACCGTACAAGTACAGGACTTCCAAAGTGGTTTTTAGATAAACTAGAATGCTAATGGTCTACAACAGCGTGTCAACACAAAAGTGTCTCGCTACTGCATCAATGTAACAGGAGTAAATGATAATTTCTGGTTTCCGAAATGTCGCATTCCTCTGGGACAGTGGGCCAACTGCACTTAAGGCACTCAGCCTCGGTCTGCTAAATCTATACATAAGACTCAGAATGAACACGACAATAAACTCATTGAGTGTGTTTTACTGATCCTCTGAGAGTCTCCATAAAAAGTCAAGTTCTATGCTGCACTACAGTCATGTCCATTACAACCACACCACGTTCATTACTGACTGCATTTATATAGCCCCACGATCTAATGACTAAACCTCCGCTGACGGCAAGAAGCAACCGCAAACAAACAACTTGCTCAAAGTCCTAACAGAGCGATCAAGTTAGCAGAGGCTGAAACCCAACTGCCAACATTAAGGGACAACCAGTAAGCCAACCGCGACTACCGGTATTAACAACACTTGTATTCATAACAATTACTGATAATGACAAAGTAATGGCTGGTCATATGATGAGAATGTTCCAATCATCAGGCCAATTATGAACAACCATTATATTTATAACAAATGTTCAGATTAGTTTAGATCAGATTAGAACAACTACTGATAACGACAAAGCAAAGTACAATAATAAATTTTAATACAGTGGCTCTAGTTACCTTGCGGAGGGCTAATATTGCTAATATTGATCTTCGTAAACAGCTTTGCCGCCTTTGCGAAAAAGTTCTTTGGTTTCTTTTTCTTTTTTTCGTATGCTATCTGCATATGATCGATGTTCTGCTCACGGATCATGACTGTAATCTCTCGCTCAAAGACCTCAAGCTCACGCTCGTACAGCTCCTGCTCACGACGGTTGAGACTCTGCTCCTGAGCCTGCTGTTTCTGAAGCAACTGGTTGATTGCATCAGCACGTTCATTCAGCTCCTGTTTCAACAATCAATGATCAGTCAATCAATACAATATTTATTCAACAACTCACTATTTGAGCTTGTATTCAGCAAATAAATATAAATAAATCAGTTAGTCAATAAGTAAATTCGATCAGTGAGTACACTGTTAAGTCCACGGATAAGTTGGTCAGTACATGGATATTAAGTGAGTAAAAAATCACATAGTTAATCAGCTGCCAGCCGATACAACGACGCACAGTGGAAGGTAACCTGTTGCCAACTGAAAAATTCGAAAACACCATAATTGAAGGGAACCCATTGCCAAATCTGTTGACTCCACAGCTGAAGGGAACCCTTGCCAAATTAAAAATCAAAACACCATCATATGAAAGGTCAGCTTCACCGGAACTGTTTAATACTTAAATTTTTTAAATGAAACTATAACAAAACTGACTGTTCAAAACAGTCTTAGGTTAAACAGATTACTCTAAGGCTTACACGTGACACCTGAAAAAGTCAGTTAGTAAAAACTTTCATGATAAGCTGTGTTGATAGTCAAGTATCGTATAGTTAGTTAGTTATTAATTTTCTTTAGCAGTAGAATGCCAAATTCCTCCTCAAAAGAACTTAATTCCCGAAATTAACTTAACAAAAGATGACTGCTGTGCATGTGCTGGATATCCGTGTGGGATGTTTAACACAAAGTTTGCATGTTGTAAGAGGATGTTAAGCCTCAGAGGAGTCACAAAACAGCAGATGCCCTGCACATCTTCATATGAGTAGCAGAACAGCTCAGACCCTGCAAAGACTAACATGTGATTCAAGTAGGTTCAGTAGACTACTTTGTCAAAACCTATCAGATGCAACTTATTTTGAAAAGACGACAAAGTACGATAGTATCATCGTTTAACACTGAAAACAATATCATAAATTAAGAAGTAAACAGTTCTAAAGTCATGAAAGAAAATGTAATATACAGAAAGTCAAGGTAAGATTAGCGAATGTAAGAGAAAGTGAGGTAATGCAATTTATGGTACGGTAAAGTATGGTAATGCTCAGTACATGGATAAGTGAGCCAATAATTGCATAGTTAATCAGCTTCCACCTGACAAAATTAAGCACAGTTGAAGGAAATCCATTACCAGATTGGCCTGTAATGCGGAGAGCATGGGTTCGACCCTCGTCCGGGGTGGTTTAACTGTGTAGGGACCTTGAGCAAGTCCTTCGAGCACAATTGCTCTGCAATATAATTGCTTCTGCGCCGCCCAGGCGTGTGCACTTCTGAGCTTTGGGTCACCTTAGGAAGAAGGGCGATATCAAAGGCAGTTGTATTGTATTGTAATGTATGGTCAGGTAAAGTAAGCAGGGCTACATAAGTAAGACAAGGTAAGGCATACACACCTAATGCACCCAAACCATGTTTGTATAAAACCATAATCTCCATCATAATTATGTAGGGCTAAGTTGTTGCATTATGACAACTGAAAACGGATTGAACGAACTAATATAAATACATACACATATAAGTAGGGTGAAGAATGGGTATACTACGGAAGGGTAGGGTTAGTGTAAGGGAGGGTAAGGTTAGTGTAAGGGAGGGTAGGGTTAGTGTGAGGGTACGGTTAGTGTAAGGGAGGAGAGTACGGTTAGCGTAAGGGAGGGTAGGGTTAGGGCAAGATACGACTAGGCTGGGTTAGTTCAGGTTAGGTTAGGTTTGGTTTGAAAAGTACAGGTGAAGGGTTGTGGGGCCTTTGCCCAAGCAGTAATAATAGCACTGATAGTCCAACAACAGCTGAACTATTATAGTTCTCTGTGTTGTCGTGCTCAAAAGCTTCTTGATTTGGGACATCGTGGCCACCAGGGCATGCAACGCGGCTGCATTTACATGCAAAGCAATGTCATCATTCCAGGCCATTCAGACATTTTGACAGCCAGCAAACAAGCGTCTTGCACAAGACCCAGCAAATAAGACAGACACTCATTTCTTAGAAATTTAATTTTCAGCATGCATTCCTATTGGCAAATTTCTGGTTTTGTTCTCAGCTACAAGGAAGTTCTGCCAATGAGGTAATCAGTGCTTTCCTCTAGTAACCATAAGGTATTTCCGAGGACAGACCCTGTAGCCCTGATGGCATTCGGTCACACATGGGTGCGCGAGATTCAACACCCCTAAAACCTCTGACCCGTGGAAGCACACATTCGACAGTCTGTATTTGACCGCCCTGCATTCGAGTGGTTTTTATTCACTTTAGAGTAGCTTCAGTGTCTCTTACTACCTTCTGTGTAAAGTAACTGTAATGGCAAAGACAAAGTAAAGGATGGGTCTGATGTAAATCATCATCTCACAGTGACATGTTCCAATGACTATTGTTATTATACTCAATATCATGATCACAAATGCGACAACGGATAGAGATACATGAATAACAAATGTTTTAACATAACTAAGTTAACTTTATGATAATAATAAAAATAATAATAAGAGTAATAATGATGATGATCATAATAATAGTAACAATACTACTAATACTACCGTAATACTACTACTACTAATAATAATAATAAATATTATTAAACATAATAATAAGTAGGCCTACCATGAAAATGACATTGACTAAAGCATACACAACAACCACAACTGTTATGATAATATAAAATTAATCAAGAATATTGTAACTACAAATATAACAGCAAAAATATTACAATTGTAATACTTATGGTAACATTTGTCAATACCAATGGTAATGTTAACAGCAATAACGACAGGGCTAGGTACAGGACAACGTTGTGCATCTGTGCATTTGCCCCAAATCCCGAAATGGTGTAGTCAACTAAACTGATCTTGCAGTGTTGGTTATGGTTATGTCTGAGCTTTTATTAAAGTTGCAAAGTTGATCAAAATAATTAAATGGGGTAAGACCGCATAGCAGTGAGAACTACTGGGGTAATTGCAATGTTAGCAATGTCAGTTTACCACCCCCAAATGCCCACAGAAGGGTAGTGTTTCATCGCCCGCCCTTTTTTAATGTATTTATTAACAATTTAGTTATGCAACTGTGTCAATTTGGTGTGCATTGTCAGACAAAACAAAGCCATTCAACCTTTTTCAGCTGCATTGGAGTACCCAGCAGGAAAAATTCAGCTTTTGACAGGTTAAGAAGGAGATCATTAGCTGCCATCCAAGATTTTCATGTCCCAAAAGAAAATGGACAACAGCTGCACAGATGAAGGACAAATTATAATAAACTGTCAAAGGAAACTTATCATTCATGTAGAAATGATACAACTCTCAAGATTGTGAAATATTGCATCCAGTGGCATGGTGTTAAAGATTTAATCTTTCGTCTTGATAGTTGATACATTGGACTTGGACTATCACGTAATTAAGAATTACTGACATAGGTTTGATTGTTATCTGGCCTGATGAACCTTAAATTCTCTTAAGAATATATTTTTTTTAAATTTTACTGAATACTCTGCTTCTGGTTCTGAACTACTAGGCTTACTAGGTGCTACATAGTAGTAATAGTACTTGTAATGGTATTGAAATGAGCTAAAAGGTTCTTCTCACATCATCTCTGGCTCGAAGTTCCTCCAGCTTCTGCTGGATTTCTTGGTGCCACTGGACCTGGAGTGACTGGAAGGAAGCCATGTTTCGTGATACAAATGGAGATTCCTCTATGCTTTCCAGTGTAGGAAGGGTGCCGCTAAATAGCGGTCGCATTTCGGGAGTCTCCTCCCAACAGGCTATTCAAACAAACATAAAATAACACCCTCTCATCATCAAGCTATTCACAAATGCATGTACCATATATCTGTTTCACAATTCTTACTAATACACAACTTAAATTATAAGTGCACGATTATTAGGCACAGTGGCCGACTGGCTAGAGCAGTTGACCTGTAAGGCCAAAAAAAATAATGGTGTGTTTCCGGTAACAGAGTTAAAAAAACTGGGTAGGTAGGTAGGAAAATAATTTTATTTTGTTAAAATAATTTTATGCAGTGATTTCCGAAAATTAAGCCACTGCCAATTTATGCACAGCGGTACATGCTGTACCAAAGTATGTATTTTCTATGCGAGTATTAAAAATGCGTATTTGCAGAATGTACCTACAAACTGCTGTAGAAAACAATCTTATTTATTTCATTTTTGTTGACATCGTTTTTCTTGCAAGGTGAAATGGAAGGGGCAGGGGTTGCTAACTGTTGCTAAGGAAGGCGGTTGCTAAAGGGGCCAAGTCTGACTTTGAAACTGGTTGCTAATGAGGCTGACACAGAGGCTGCTTGCTTCAAAGCTTGGTTGTTAAGAAGGCTGGTTGCTATGAAAGTAGAATGCTACGGAGGTTGTTAAGTAGGCTGATTGCTAAGGAGGCTTTACTTTTATAATGGCACGTACGATAAAAGGTATTTCTGATACAATGAATATGGCGGTCAGATTTGTGAAATAACCCTGTGAAATTACCGTGAGAAAATCCACCACTTTCGGGTCTATTACCTCCCTCTCCCAAACTCCACACTTTAGCCCTTTTATTGCTGTAATTTACTGGACCATTATTTCCATTGAAAGACCGCTAGTTTCCGAACGTCTCTGCTTTAGTGAATGCACCTATAATTTCGCGATTCTGCATCTCCGGCATTCAAAGGCTTAATGTATGTGAAGTAAAAAAATTTTTCTTAAAATTTTCCGCAAAAAAATTTTTTTTTTAATTTTCCGTAAAAGAAAAATTGTTTTACAAAATTTTCCGAGTCGCGGCAAAAAAGTGAGTCAGTCGCGTTACCGGAAACACACCATTATTTTGTTTTGGCCTAACACAGAGAGTATGGGTTCAATCTTCGTCCGGGGCGGTTACTGTGTAGGGACCGTGCGCAAACCCTTAGAGCATAATTGCTCTGAAAAATAATTGCATTTGCGCCACCCAGGCGTGTGCACTTCCGAGCTTTGGTCCACCTTTGAAAGAAGGGCGATATCAAATGCAGTTGTATTGTATAAAATTCTTTTAAATTACAAGATCAATTATGCTTTGGAAACATTCTTAGACATTATACAAGAGCTGATACATAGATACGTGTGTGCATGTGTGGACTGTGTGCAAATATACGTATGATATATGGTAAGTGTGCATATTTATGTATGTATATACATAAGTCTGCTCAGTTGCTTGCGTCATTTCGTTCTCAACTTAAATCTTATCTCTTTCAAATTGCTTATCACCATGGTCTTAGAGGATGATCTTCTGGATATTGGCCTGACTACGGCGTGGTTTTGGTGTGCCATCGGTTGATGCCTTGTGCATTAGACACTGGCGCAACAGAAGTAACTAATTACAATTCAATAAAATACATAAATACATAATATACATAAATATACTAAATACATAAATTACATAAATAGATTACACTTTCTCAACACACATGCAGAAGCCAACACAGGTTTCTTGACAATCAGCAGCACCAACTATTAACCAAAGCCATCACTAACCATCAGAGAAAGGGTTCTCTGGAAATACAGCAGCAGAGTGCTAGACAGATGGTACCACCAGTGTATCGCCAGCCATCCTCTAGGATATTGGGAGAAAACATTACCTGCATTCTACTATCGAACTAAGAGATGCTCTGTATCCTGTAATTCCAGGACACAAATGAGTATGTCCAGCAATATTTCATTCGTTCATTCATTCAGAAAATTTGTAAAGAACCCCTTTAAGATTTCTACTCAGAGGCACTCTCGACCAAACCCTGGCAGAAAAGGACAGACCTTAGGCTGTTATAAAATGAATAAGAAAAATCCATAGGTAGGAGTCGCAACTCCAGCAGGAGCCCATTCCAAACAGTTGGACCAGCAACAGAAAATGTGTGATGCTGCGTAATACAAGGTACGCGCGAAAGGCACAAACAGCTCACAACTCAAAGTTGCCTAGTATTCCTCAAAATAAACTGGATTTCATTTATTTTTATGAATCTGTTCAATTCTATAAAGACTTACATTTCAGAAGCTTTTGAAAGACTTTAGGGCACTTCTCGGGAATTGGAAGTCTTCGAAATGATCCCACAGCATAGAGGATCTGCAGCGGCTCATAGCCATTGTATGGCACTTCACCCGTCAGCATCTCCCAAAGAACTACACCGTAACTACAAATCACACAAGAACTTAGTAATTCCACATTATAATGTTTTATTATTTTATTAAGTTCACTACTACTGAAAACTAATAATAATGTAATCGTTTTCTTTATTAATTCAAACTGACAAATGCAGCATGATTACAATTCAGTATGAACAAGTCATTACTGGAGTCGAATTTCATTGTATACAGCAGCCATGCAAGGCGCCCATCACATCCTACATCTGATTTTTTTTTAAACATCTTGCGAATGATAGGCTGAGTGGACCTTTGAGAGGGTTGCGAGAAGTGATCCCGCTTCCAACTGCTCTTCATGCCAGAGATGTTACCACTGTTCTGTGGACATCCCTACCCAAAATTAACCTTTATCTTATCTAATTAAAGACAGAATTACTATGTTTTAACTAATTACAGACTGAAAGCTTCATTTTTTCATTGTTTATCTGGAATTCAGTAAAGGCTTCAAGCACAAAATCACATCCTGTTGTATTGCCCCATGTCATACGGTGTCATGGCATATTATCATGCCCTTACAAAGTAAAAACCTTCAAGCAATACATCTACAACCTGTTCTCAAAGAAACGTTTATGTCAACCGCTTACTCGTTAGAATGAAAAAAGGAAAGAATATTTCAGCTCTTTAGGCATGATAGTCAAACAACTGATCAAAAGGCAACTATAGTGGTATTAATTTTATCAATTAATTTTAGAAACAAAGACACGGTAGAAAGGCAGAAGCTATCAAATCAATAATATCTGACACAACAGAAATAAAACAAAAGCAGATCAACATGGCACGATTATTTACTGCCAGACAATAGATCAAGGCACATCAAATCAACCATGCAAGAGAGAAGCCAATTAACTTTTTTGGGTCATACCGAATCAGCATATATCGACCTAAGGATTGCATTGAATCAGATTCATATGATATGATGCAAAGACTGAACTGGGTCAGATGAGATGCGTACAACATGACCCATATCCTACATACCTCCAGACATCACTGTACTTTGAGAACTGGTGATCTCTTATGGATTCAGGAGCAGCCCATGCATAAGTTCCCGCATTACTCATGCGTGCAGCTTGGGTTGCCTGCCTCGCTTGACCAAAGTCTGTGATCTTCAGGGTTTTGCTCAGCAGGTCACCATCAGCTATTGATTCGTAGACCAAGACTGAAAAATAACAGAACTTCAGTCAACCATCTAGTCAACCATCTAGTCAACCAGCCAGTCAACAGCCAGCCATCTAGTCAACCAGCCAGTCAACAGCCAGCCATCTAGTCAACCAGCCAGTCAACAGCCAGCCATCTAGTCAACCAGCCAGTCAACAGCCAGCCATCTAGTTATGCAGCCAGTCAACAGTCAGCCATCTAGTCAACCAGCCAGTCAACAGCCAGCCATCTAGTTAACCAGCCAGTCAGCTAGTCAACCAATCAGCAACCCATCCAACAACCCAGCAAGGCAGTGAACCAACCACCAACCAGTCAGTGCATTATTCAATCAGTAAGCATTATTTTAAAATATCAGTAAACCAAGCAGCCAATTAAACAAGTTGATTCTGCAAGACTTTTACATCCAAGCAAACAATTACAAGAAACATCTGCCATATACACGTTCCCTTGGTCACTCTCTGACACATTCTATAAGTGCTAGAAAACTGTTCTTCTTGACTGTGCTGGAGTCGGGAGCACCTCTGAGTAGTTTCCTTGAATAGGTGCTATATGAATACTTGAATGAATGAATGTTTCAACAGATCAAACAATGGTGCAACCCACAAAAGGAAACAACCAACGAAATGACACAGTCTCTCAAGAATAACATTTTGATAAGTTTTTAATAGACTAAATACATAACAAAAAGCTGATCAAGTGAGTTTTGTCTGAAATTACGCAGATATCATCAGCAGAAGAAATTCTAGAACACAGAAAATGAAAAACCAAGTGATGCATAAACGGAGTTCTACGTACTGTTGTGTGACTTCAGGTCCCTGTGTATGATGTGCTTGATGCGGAATGACTGTTCCACTTCCTCATGAAGGTAGAGCATGCCCTTTGCAATCTGGATCGCCCAGTTAACGATAACATCCAGAGTCAGTTTCTGTCCTCTTAGTACCTTAAACAGAGATCCCCCGCGTGCATACTCCATGACGAGGCACATGGTTGGCTCCTCGAGGCAAACGCCCTTCAGCAAGATGATGTTTGGATGGCGAAGAAGGCAGAGAAGCTTGGCCTCTCTGCGCACTCTCCCTCTAGCACTCTCTGCCGTTTCCTTTGACTCGCGGATGACTTTCTTGAGTGCTACTTCCTCCCGGCGCCAGGTTCCACGGTAGACCCGACCAAATCCACCCACTCCAATCACCTCGCACTCTTTCAGCTCTGTCTTGTCAATCTCGAGGGGCCGGATGCTGAATGGGCCGCCATTCATACTCTCTTTCTGGGCAACATAAATACTGGGGAAGATTCCAATCCGGTCGTTAGCCTGTCCAAACCACCAACCACCCTCATTTTTCTTTAGTACTTGAACCGGCTCACCCTTTCTCAGCGTCAGCTCGTTTTTCTTTGAGCTCTGGTAGTTGAGAATCGCTGTCCAGTTCTCGTAGACTCCCACTGTTTCTTTGATTTTGCGACCAGGGTGTTTCTTTCCCGAAGGTATTTTGCCGATGAACTTGGAAGACTTGTGAGCATAGAAAGGTGGACTTCGATTAATGGGGCTGTCTGGTATTGGCACTCTTGAGGTTCGGTGGTATGGGGACTCATCCACGAGGTCGCCCTCTGACGGATAGCGCGGTATAGGAGGGGGTTGTCTTCTAACATGGAGCCATGGGCTTCCTGGGCTGTACAGAGCCATGTTACAAGCCCAAAGTAGCTGGAAAGGCTCTTGATAGCCAAAGCCAAACTCCTTGAACTACATCAGAATGCTGAAACATTTAATAATATGTAATGTATGTAATGTAATTAGTAATATATATAAATAGCGCTGCTCACAGCCATGGCCATTCAGTGGCGCTCCCAGTGCGAGAACCCCGAGAGAAGAAATAGGTTTTAACAAGAGAGAGAGAGAGATGAAGACAATGATCCAGGAAGAAAAGTCTCACACAGAGTGAAAGGAAGGGCATTCTCCATAAGGAGGGCCCAGTGATGGCAAAGGATCTGCTATGACAGTGCACCAACATAATGAAAAATTCAAACCAATAAAATATTACTTAGAGTTTTACTACCATTTGTAAGTACTGGTGTGTAAGTATCAAGAAACTTAATGCAGTGTCTCTTAATTATCTATTTAATTTTCAGATTCCAGCACCTGTGAAGATTATCAAAATTTCCAGTGGATGCCCAGTGCAACCTCACATGGTGCAACATCACATCGATGCACCTTGCAATTCTGGCTTTACCCTCATAAAAGGCTCATATAAGTCAACTACAAAGTTTTGGAATTTTAAAGTGTCAGCAATTTTTTACTTACAAGCAAGTATTTACTTTAATGCGATTTCAAAACACATTCATGAGCTACATGTAAATTACCATTCCTAAAACTTCTTTATAGTTGAGGTTACGAGATGCTGTCTTTACCAAACATTGTCCTGATGTGCCTGTCTATGCCCAATGAGAAATTGTAAATAATTATAAGCAGTACTGATTTGAGGGGGGCAGACAAACAGCCCAAACATAAGACCATCCAGTTCAAAATTGGGCAACTGGCAACCATAATGATAGCTACCATCCTACTGCATTAACCTTCGGAGGCCGAAGTGGGGTAGATTCTACCCCAGCGGTGTTTGGATGTTGATTGCGGAGTAACTGTAGGTAGTCATAACTTGACGTTCCACATGTTTACAAGTTAACACCCCCGACATATTCCCACACCAAAACGATCATCATGTCATGTTGTCAGAGAAAGTTATTTCAGTTCAAAGTGTCATGGGGTAGAAATCTACCCCACTTCGGCCTCGGCGTTACTACTTTTTCGTTCATAATGAAGATGTATTTATAGAAGATATTATCTCATTGTTATGCTCCAATTAGAAATGAAGTGCTGATTCTACCACGGAATTGAGCTTTAATATTTGCCTAATTCTGAAAATGTCAGTTTCCAAGATGGCGGCCAATATGGCCGCCAAAACAATACATTGTGTATATTTGAACTCATAGATAAGAAGCTACAATGACAAATGAAATGTCCATTGTAATACTATCAAGGTCAAGGAATCGAACTATCGCATTAGGAATAGTGTGGGAATAGAACTTTCCAAGATGGCGGCCAATATGGCCGCCGAAACACAAAAGTGTGTACATCTAAGCTCATACATAAGCTAAAATGACAAATAAAGTGTCCATTGTAATAGTTTAAAGGTCAAGAAATCGAACCATCGCATTGGCAATAGTGTGGGAATAGTACTATCCAAGATGGCGGCCAATATGGCCGCCGAAACATAAAATGTGTATATCTAAGCTTATTTTTAGGCTAAAATAACAGATAAAGTGTCGAATGTAATATATTCAGGGTCAAGGAATCGAAAGATCGCAGTGACAATAGTGTGAAAATGTTACTTTCCAAGATGGCGGCCAATATGGCCGTCAACCCTAAGCCATGGGCTCAGATATAGCCATTTTTGTGCTTTGGTGGCCATATTGGCCGCTATCTTGGAAAGCTATATTCCCACGCTATTACGACTGCGATATATCGATCCCTTGACCCCGAAAATATTAAATTCGACGCTTCATTTGCCATTGTATCTTATATATGAGCTGAGATATACATATTTCTGTTTTGACGGCCATATTGGCCGCCATCTTGAAAATTTAAATTTTCACACTTTTGCTGCTACGAGAAAGCGATTAATTGAACCCGAAAATATTAATTTCGACGCTTAATATTTTTATTGTTGAAAATCATTAATGTGAGAAATCCATGTCTCTGTGTTTTGGCGGCCATATTGGCCGCCATCTTGGATAGCAACATTCCCGTACTATTATAACTAAGAGAAATCGATTTTGTGACACTAAAAATATGAAATTCGACTCTTCATTTGTCATTGCACCTTATCTATGAGCTGAGTTATACATGTTTTTGTTTTGGCGGCCATATTGGCCGCCATCTTGAAAAGTATCATTTTCAGACTATTGCCACTGCGATAGTTCGATTCTTTGACCCTGAATATATTACATTCGACACTTTATCTGTTATTTTAGCCTAAAAATAAGCTTAGATATACACATTTTATGTTTCGGCGGCCATATTGGCCGCCATCTTGGATAGTACTATTCCCACACTATTGCCAGTGCGATATTTCGATTCCTTGACCTTGACAATATTACAATGAACACCTTATTTTTCATTGTAGCTTATCTATGAGCTTAGATATACACATTTTTGTGTTTTGGCGGCCATATTGGCCGCCATCTTGAATAGTACTATTCCCACACTATTGCCAATGCGATAGTTAGATTCCCTGACCTTGAAACTATTACAATGGAGACTGTATTTGTCATTGTAGCGTATGTATGAGCTTAGATATACACTTTTTTGTGTTTCGGCGGCCATATTGGCCGCCATCTTGGAAAGTACTATTCCCACACTATTCCCAATGCGATAGTTCGATTCCTTGACCTTGGAAATATTCGAATCGACACCTCATTTGTCATAGTAGCTTACCTGTGAGCTGAGATATTACATATTTCTTTGGGGTAGAAAACTACCCCACTTCGGCCTCCGTGTCCTGAATTGGAGCTTCGGCCTCCGAAGGTTAAAACAGTATGCGAGTGGCAGCTATAAAAATTTATAGATACAATACAAAATAGAAACAAAGTGATCTATTTGCCACTACACTATTATTAGATTAAAAGCCAACATTTCTCCACACATCATGAGTAGCAGAAAAATCTATTTTCGCCTTCATTTTCGCTCACAAAATGTGCTACATAAGTGTCCTGATACAGTGATACAGTGATACACACATACATACATACATACATACATACATACATACACACATACACACACATAAAAACACACACACACAGACATACATACATACTTCAGTGAGGTGGAAGTTTCCCTTTTCCAACAAATCCTGCCCTGAAGACCACACAGGGCTACATGATAACTGAAGATACATTCAACATTCCAAATTTCCAATATGTCCATAGCAATTATCACCAAAATGGCAATCAGATTTACAACAAAGGTATATTAAGTAGCCTATACCTGGTGGTAGCACATTTGAAGCATTTATAAATGGTATTTATAGTATTTATTATTATTCACCTCTTACAAAATAATCAAAATCTCCTATGCGCATCATGCAAGACGATACAATAAAATACAACATGTATTTATAATATGCTTTAATAAATAAAGTCTTACTCCAAGGACATGTTACAATGTAGTTACAATGTAGTGACTATCAAAGTACTTAAAGAAAAGAGGAGTCTTAAGTTTAGAATTAAAAATATTGATCAAGGAAGATCTGCATATTGGTTCTGGTAAAGAGTTCCATTCAGCTGGGCCAGCTACTTCAAACATTATGTTTCCAAATTGTAGATTTGCTCTTTTGATTACAAAGTCTCCTTTTGAAGCTGATCGTAATCCAAGTCTTGACTCAAGAACAGCACAGGGCAGAACTAAAGATGATATAAGTAAGGAGGAACAGAACCTGACATCACTATGAACATCAAAAGACAGATTTTAAAGGATATCCAAGCCTTGATAGGTAACAAGTGTAGTAGTCGTAGGGAGTAGGTGATATGATCTCTAGGGCCAAGGTTTTAGACTAAACGTGCTGCAGTGTGGATAACAGAGGTAAGCCATGAAAGGGTAGATTTTGGCAGACCGCAGAGTAGGGAATTTCAGTAGTCAATCCTGGATAATATAAGTGAATGGACTAGTACATGGAGGCAATGCTCATTTAGGCAGCATTTGATTTGACCTATTCGACACATGGGCTCATGGGTAGCCTATAACCATAGGTAGGATATATACAGCCCATATGGGAAAGCTGTCATAATTATTCTCCCCTTATCTTCAACAAATGAAGTTTCAGTTAGGATAGAGATCATCAGAGTACTAACAACTGACATAGTAAAAATCTTATAAAACAGAAATACAAAAAGCTCATTAAACAAACACCAGCTATGAATAACAGAATAGGCCTAAGAGAGACATATCAGCATACCTGTCCATCGCGTACATTCCTCGACCAGTTAAAATATGCACAGATTTACAGTCATTTTCAGAACTCCCATAACTAAATCCAAACGTGGCCTCGTAGTAGGGGCCTACTCGCGCGCTCGAGTCTGGCAGATTCAAAGGCGATCATAGTTCGAAGTTTTGCGACAGCCCACAAAGAAACATTCACGTCGCATAAACTTCAGATCTGTTGAAAGAAAACAAACCTAAATTCAGTTACTATGCTTCTCCTTCTGATCGGTGAGAGGGGCTGCTCTACCTACGCAGTCATTCGTGACCGCAAAGCCAGTGGTCACGGCTGACAGCGCATCGTGTACGAAGGGCTACGCCTCCGGTCGCAATGAATCGCGCTGTAAAGAACGTTTTTTAACGATAAGAGGTGTCAGTTTAACATAATCTGCCTCCGAGACATTTTAATTGCAAGAAGAAACTTCAAAGTTTGCTCGAAATACTTTATAAGCCCCATAAGTTTAGCGTTTTGTGGCCAACAGACGACGAAAATAGTCGGACACGTTTTTGAACCACTTCCAAATTAAAATGAATGCTTCCAGTTTTAGAATAATTGATTCAAACGAGATGAGTTCTAGAACTCTGGCTTGATTAATGAAGATTCTAACGCATTTAATTTGTGTCTAGCTCTTTACGTCGGTTGTATAAATAGGCAACACAGACAAAATACGCCGGTTATATAAAATCACCGTTTATCTTGTTCATTCTGTTCGTTCCCTTTGCTACAATTTTTATCTGCGGATATAATTTTCGCCAGTTTTCGCAAATTTATCACAAAATTTATGGCCAGAATTAGGCCTATTCAGAAATGTTCCTGATATAAACCATATATATAAAATCTAAATAATTTAAGCCACGCCCTCTTCTGAAGACTTTTGGAGTTTACGACTACGATGTAGATGCAAACTGGAGTTAAGTTACAGATTACAAGCAATAGATTTAAAGCTTAAGGTCGAATTCTATAGGTTCGTGTCAATCAGATATAATAATTATGTCCTGTTATTTGGTTTTCGATTAGTATAGGATCGTGATAGGATTCGACCACTTCACCGCGTCTATTTATTCAAAATATATTGAAAAATTACTATTTTATAGTATAGTAATTATATATTAGAGTTTGGACAACCTATGTCCCATTCTAAATAAAATGTAAATGTATACCTACACGTTTTCCTATAGCGGCCGAAGGCCTTGACCCTGAGTTTTACTTATTGAATTGATCGGGTGAAATACTTTACCTTAATTCTACCTAAGCAACCAGTTAAAAATTATTAATTTACCGAGTTACTTCCCGAGCTAGGCAGACGTATAGTTGTTTTAATAACCCTAATCTGTTATGTTGTTATGTTGGTTGTATTAAGTTGCTGTGTTGGTATATTTTATGTACAAGTTGTGTAATGTTTACAAATCAAACTTAGTTCCTTGATCTCCTAATTTTATTATGACCGTCGACCAATCAGCACTTTGTTCTGTATTTGCTGCAGCCCTACCAAAGACTTACATTACACAGGACTAGAAAGCCCGTATTTAAAGCCGTTTGACTTCTAGATGGAGCGTAGCCCACTGGCGGACAGGAAAGTAATGCACCTTATTCACATAACAAATACATTGCAGTTTATTATATTTATGAAAAAAAATTGACAAATGTTATAGAAGAATTTGTGCAGAGGAAAAATACTTGTGGGGAATAAAACATAATTAATATAAGGTGAAAAAGTGAAGTGAGGCGACACCTGTGGGTAAGAAAGCAATAACTCGCCGTAACCAAAGACTTTAGATCGTATGAGCTTCGAAGTAAACACGGGACATCATCGTAGGCCTGCGCGTTACAGAGTACTACAGAAATGGCAAAAATGTTGCCGAATTTGGGGTAATCTATTCTTTTTACATTTATTTCTTAGTTTTACTTATTGGCGAGTTTTCAGTGCAAGTGAGACAGTTTGCTATTTGTGCAACGTTGCTTGTTAGGTATAAATAAAGTTGGTTTTAATGTTGTAACAGTGATTTGGAGAGACTTTAAACCCTGAAGTAATTGATTGACCCGTGTTAGCTATGATCCAGATAAGGCGAGTGTCATAGAATTTGAACCAACATTTTAAGCCTTCAATATTATTGAAATATTTCTGTCCTTTCTTTGACAACTCTGTGAATAAGCTGGTTCCCGTGACTCCCCTTTTTGGGCCCTGTGGAAGTCTCGAGATTACGATTTCTGTGTAACGTATACCTAGCTTCTCAGTGTCAGAGTGTTGCATTTTCCAAGCCATGACACAGAGCCCAAGACTAACCTTTGCATTCAGCATTATTTCAGTCTAAAGCCTAGTATATATTCCTTTGGTCACCCAGGATAGACATTAATTAATTAATGGGGTTTTTGTAAATTATGTTTGAAATTATTACAGACTTATTATTGCTTATACCGTTTTTTATGGGAAATTGGCACTTCATACATTACATTACACTAGACTATTACTGTTCCATGTGTTCTTACAGCAAACTGAGCGGTCGTACAGTCTTCATCACTGGTGCCAGTCGTGGAATTGGAAAGGCGATAGCACTGAAATGTGCCAGAGACGGTGCTAACATTGTCATTGCTGCTAAGACTGTAATTCCCCATCCAAAGCTTCCGGGAACTATATACACTGCTGCGAAAGAATGTTAGTGAAACATAGATTTAACTAATATGCAATCAAAATTTTTCTGTGTTTTTCTTAGTATTTGGCTTTAATAAAGTTTTTGAACTTACTTTTTTTATATTTATTGTTGCTTAAAGTTTTATTTGGTTCAACTACTTTTTATACATGAAAATTAAATAAATTACATGATGGATTTCAGGTCTTCATTGATAACCTTATTTTTTCACATGTATAAATTTTTTTAACTTGCTCTCAATGCTCTGGTCAATAAAATTTTTATGCTCTTCTTGTTGCTTCTGGCAAGTGAAACGTGTGAGGTATTAGCAGGCACACATCCAAATACCTGCCTGAAGGGTGGCACCTGGCCGTGAATCGTATGACCCAAAACCTGGCCACAGAAGCATAGTGATTACTTGAGTGAAGCATATAAAAAAAAATCTTTAGTCTCCTGAAGTCAACAAGAATTAATGTGCTGTTGTATTAGTGGTCTGACCTCTGTAGGGTGAGTGCTTAACTAACTTTGAGTTAGGGCCATGTGCACATAATGACACATACATACAGCTTATTAGACAATTTATTTGTTATTCAGCGACAGAGCGGTGGGTAGTCGGGTACCCACTGAGCATGAACTCAGTTACCCAGGTTGTATTTTACCAAACTTTTAACACCTCTAGTGGGGTATTAAATTTACTTTTGTGTCTCATAATGTCAGCCTGTGAACTTTCTCATTCTTAAATCTATAGATTCAGACGATACAGCGATTACTTATACCATAGATAGACCAACAGCATTACACACAGTTAATCTGGAAAGTAAACAAAAGCAGCTGTATCGTAAGCCAGTACTTACTTACTATCTCATGCAGTGCTTTAGGTACAGAGTTCCAGGCAGCATAAGATTAGCCGTGTGTGCCAGCTTTTAGCCTTTGCAGTGGGTGGCTATATAACGATGGCTATCTGCAGACTTGGCTGCAAGATATGAGGCTCACTACAGATGTTATGAGAGTCAAGAGGTATGATGAGCTCTATCCAACATAGGCCAATTGCTTAAGGACACAGAGCTTTTTGTGATTCTGGGCATTGCCAATGAAGAAGTTAAAAATAGGGAATGATGGTCTGATCTGTAGTCTTTGTTGTTCCTCTGCTTTTTAATCAATCTGTAAAATGCTTAAGTTCCGGAATATTGTCTTCAGTCCTTGTTACATCACCAAACCACTTGATGCAAGTCAGGGTACTTAATGAAACGATTCATTAATTCAATAATTAAACTGTGAATGCGTCAGCAACAATCACATGGATCAAATGAAGCAGTTGCTGCATGGTTGGGACAATTCTTTCTTTCAACAGCACCAAATATATCCAACATCAAAACTTTGATTAATTTGCTCTTTTTGTTTCTACTGCTGGTGCAGTGCATAAGTACACTTAAAGGAGAGAGTCCTGTACTCCTGTCAGTGCCCTTATAACCTGGACCTGCTACCCGAGTGAATCACTGATGTTTCCGTTTTGATGTATGCTTCAATTCAATACACTTTGATGTAGAATAAGTTTGTAAGTTAGTTTATTTAATATCTTCACTATGGTTGCTAATTACTAATGGCCCTGCTGAAAATGTTTTAGTGGAAGAAGCCGGTGGAAAGTGCCTGCCATGTGAGGTTGACATTCGGGACGAGGATCAGGTGAAGAATGCGGTTGAAGCAGCCGTCAAGCAGTTTGGCGGCATCGACATCCTCATCAACAATGCCAGCGCCATTAATCTGACAGGCACTGAAGATACGCCAATGAAGAAATACGACCTCATGAATGGAGTGAATGCAAGGGGAACCTTCCTCTGGTCTGCTTTTCTAACCCCTTCACTGATTTTTATTTGTTGTTGTTGTGATCCATGTACTAATCCAGCACTGTGATTGGAATTTAGAAATGTGTACAGCACTGCCTCGGGAATTCATCAAAGAAGTAGTGTTTGCTTGTCTAAATGATGATCATATCAAATTGTATATTCGTTATTGAAAATTACGTTTGCAGGATGTTACAGATCACATAAGAGGTTGCATTAAAATGATTTTGAAAAAGGGAAAAAAGATAAGGAGGACTAAATATATGTCTAGGGATTACTTTAAGTGATGGTAAAGCTGCCAAAAGCACGGGTGGGGTGTGAGGAAAACCGCTAGAGTTTAGCGCAAAGGATGAAATTCTGATTGTAAATGTTAATACGAAAGAAAGTTCATTACTAAGTTAGCAATGCTCAGATAACTAGCGGAATAAAATCACCATTGGTGGGCTTTTGCACTGCGCTCAACCAACAACCAAGGCAGGTTTCTTTTTCGTTTCCAGTCCACTGATGTATTCGTGCCAGTAACTAAAACTAAAATCAGTCCTCTCGGGTCGCTGGTCCACATGCCTGGAATAGTCTTCCTGCGCCTATTGAGGAAGCCAAACGCCTTTCTCTTTTAAAAAACAGTTGAAAATGCACTTGTTATGTAAGTCAGGGCATTAGCATTGCACTGACAGTAAAATCTAGAAGTAGCTTGTTACCGACAATGCTTTATAAATTGTCATTGTTACAATTAGAATTCGTTTCGAATGAGATAGTTTGGAAACCAGAGGAGTGAATGGATCAGGGTAGGAATATTTTGATTGATGTGCAGGATCCGGAAATCTGTTTAGCCAGCCGATATGTGCTGAACAGACGTTCAGTTGGTATCAGAACCTCTCCATGGTTGACATCTCCATACCACTCCCACAAAGTCTTCTTGCCCTTCAAATGAGTATGAGACGACAATTTTGGTCTAACAAGTACAAGAAGCATCTAAGTTGTGTACTCATTTGAATGGCAAGAAGATCTACATTTTGATGCTTATTGTACTTGTTAGACCAAAATCTAACCAGCAGATGTTTAAAAACCAAAGTCAAGATGACCTCAAAGCTAAGACCAGGACCATTTGCATTTGGGACCAAATTTAAACGAGGACTTTTCAACACACAAGAGCAGGCCAAAGGAATTTAAGAAATGTTCTGCTCTGCCATCATATGAGTTCAAAATGAAAATTCGTAAGGATAAGATCATTTTTATTTATTTGCAGTTAAGCAACAAATGTGTCATAATTTTTATGTGTTGTTGTTGTCTAGTTCGAAGTACTGCATTCCTCATCTGAGAAAAGGAAAAAATCCACACATCTTGAACATCAGCCCACCTCTGAATATGACCAGCAAGTGGTTCAAAAATCACGTAGGCAAGTGATTCTGTCTGTTTGTCAGTCAATTTTTTCATAAGTGTATAATTTTATTGGTTTAAAAAATTATTCATGAATCTCCAAGATAAAATCTCAGATGTTGTGATACAGCCTGACAACTTTTTTTAACCTGATCGATATCCAAAGGAATAGGACACTGTATGGGGTGATATGTTTCACTGTGATAAGTGACTCTTAACCCTCTGGCCCCGAGAAACCGATTTATCGGTTTGAGCGTTCGTTACTTGTCCCAGAGAAACCGATATATCGGTCTCACCACCCATGACGCATGGGAGCGCCGGGTTACGAAAATATTGCAATGGGAATTCAGGGGCAAAAGGGTTAATACAAAAGACCTATTTGAGTATTGCTAAAGAGTTAACCAGATGAGGAGGGGGTTTAGGGTAAAGATGACACTCTGGCACGAAGAGCAGAAGACCCGCACGGATGCCGGATTGATTCTTGCTACCCTCCCAAAGGTTGACTCAGCCTTTCATTCACCAGGTGATGGTCAAATGAGCAGTAGGGCAGATGGCCTTGCATGGCTGCCATACGGTTAAATTCGACTCCTGTAATAACTTGTGATCATCCATTCATACTATGACTTGTAATCATACTGCGTTAATGTCAGTTTGAATTAATAAACAAAGGTTATTATTATTATTAATGTTGTGTTCATTTGTATTTTTCACTAACACTTGAATATTTGTTTAGGAGACCTTATATCGACTTGCACTGATAGTTTTATCAAAGTGAAAGTAATTTCAAGTGTCATATTTTGACATTTTTCCTAAATTGCTAATTGTTGACTTGTGTTTTGTGCATTAGCATACACGATGGCCAAATACGGGATGACAATGTGTGCCCTTGGAATGTCAGAAGAACTGAAGGCCGATGGAATTGCTGTCAACACTCTCTGGCCTCGCACAGGTGATATCCTGTTTGTACCTTCTAATTAAGAAATTACACCATGCATACTGCTTTCCTGGTTGCTGCATGTATGCGTGTATGACTTCTAAGTTGGCAAAAGTTTTTAATTAAAGCTAATTCTGAGATCCTGTGAGTAGCTATTTGTTTTTGGCAAAGTGTTTTTGGTGCCAAAGGTGTGTGGATTTCATAAAGTTCAATTCTAAAATTGGCAACACTGTTCTAATTATTGGATTATATGACTTTAGATTTTCAGCATAAATTTCTTTTGCAAATTGGTAAATTGTGGGCAAAGAGAAGTAATTGCCTGTGAGAATGTCATAATGCCAAATACGGTTAATATAAACCATTACTATAACCACACTTTTTATTGAAACCAATCAAACAAAAACGGTTTTGACAGATGCAATAGGTTACAACGAAGATCGTCGAAGATATTGGAATGAAGGGGAGAGTCCTAAAAGGTCCTAAGCCCCACTACAAGGGTCACCCTAAAATAATATTTGAATCAAACCGTCATATGAAGGTGATCGGGTTAGAATGCATTCAGAATTTGCTGTGGTCTTTCATGTTTCTCATGGACACTTTTAAGCGTTCTGCTGATTTAACTGGCCTTTGTTTTATGGCTAGCAGCACTAAAAGCACCTAATTATTCCCCATTATAACCATCCTTTTAATAAGCTACAGTGTTGCTGTTCTCTTTGTAACCTTAAGATTAATTAATTGTTTTGTGGAATGATCTGGATGATAGACTGATAGTACTGGTCTCAGTGGACACTATCACAGCTTTTAAGAGGAAGCCAGGAGAGATAGGCTGTTAAGCATTGCAGGTTAACTAACCACTTTAAACCATTGCTATGTTACCGGTGTGTTAGGTTATGTTGATTGCTTTTGAGAACATACCAGTACACTTATAAAGAAGATGTGTAAAAATTTGGATTATCTTAGCCTTGCCTTGCATACCATGGTTTACCTTGTAGCTCTTCATTGCAACATCAAACTATAGCAATAATATTATTGTAGTATTGTGAGTGGAGAATTCTTCCTCATGGTTTGCCAAGTGGGTTATGTAAAGATTTCTACTATTTTATGTACCTGTGTTTGGAAATGACCTGTAAAGCTATTGTCTGTCCATGTTTATGGATTTAGCCATATTCACTGCTGCCATGGAAATGCTTGGTGGTGGTGGAAAAGAAGTGGCAAATCAGTGCCGGAAGCCAGAAATCATGGCAGATGCAGCATATGCAATTCTCATGAAAGGCAGCAAGGAGTTCACTGGAAACTTCTTGATCGATGATGATGTGCTCAAGAAAGAGGGGATCACCAACTTTGACGATTACTCCTATGTGAAAGGTATTTACCGTTTTGTCTTTTTATTATTGGGTGAACCCCATTGTGTAGGTTACCAATGCAGAATGCTCTGTAATATTGTCAACAGATATGGGCACGATTAGTTAAATTGCTAATCGATTGGAATTAGCAAAATCTTGTAGCTAATTGATGAGAATTAGCCGTTTGTCTTAACGATTAGCTAATTGATTAGAATCTAATCGATTAGTTACCCATCTCTGATTGTCAATAGGTTTAATCAGAAGTGAATTTGCAGATACTCTGTCGTGTTTACTTTGCATTCAAGATTAGCAACTACTTTCTCTTTGGTCATGGTCATTTCTTTTATAATATATTACAATGACTTCATCGTCATCATCGTCATAATGCACAGGACATCAAATGATGGTCACTTCAATGAAACTGTTCGAAAAAAATTCAATTTATGTGCAATAGGTGATGGAAATAAGAACGTGCGCTAGAGTGAATAATGTTAAAAATTTTCATTTTTCAGTATCTCTAATTATACATGCGTACTTAAAATAGAAATTAGTCATTGTAAACTTTATTCATTGTATGTAACTGTCTTTTAAAATTGTTACACTGATATCAAAGATGAGAAAGTGGTGAAAGAATTAAGCGGAATTGGGATTGAGAGAGAGGGAACAAAGATGAAGAAGAGAACATCCCGTAGGCTAGCCTTGAGAAGCAGTTTGTAAGATTATCTGGAGCAGGGCCTATTTTAAAGAATTTTTCACCAAGCACGTCCCCCCCCTAAGAAAAAATTGTGAAATTGCAAATGCCTGTTTATTAATAACTAAATGCTTTAGCACATCTATCACACTTGTAAGGTCTTTCTCCAGTATGAGTTTGATTATGCGTTTCTAGCTTATATTAATAAGTAAATGGTTTAGCACATCTATCACACTTGTAAGGTCTCTCTCCAGTATGAGTTAGATTATGAAAATTTTCAAATTAGCTGAAAACTTGAAATGAGTCAAACGACATGATAATTTGATATTGAATTTGATAACATTCCAATTTTTGCATGAACCAAATAGTTTCTTATACAATTCTAACACTGTCATTATAATTATTAGTTACGAAATGGACGACACATGTCTTAACAGTATCATTGATCATGGGTCAAATCTTCAAGACAAAGGCAAAGTTTATAGCTAAGCTAACAGACTAACAGTTACTGGCGCCGTCTTGCGGCTGGTCAGTTTGAGTCGCAGTCAGATAATTAAAACACGTCCTTGAACCATTCCTGGGATTTGGCCTTCACAGTTGGTCGCGAACGTCGGTTACAAGCTTGTAACCATGCTCGCAGTGCTGGGCGTACATCAAATTTTGATGTAACCGGCATATTCATTCGGACATGTAAATGTGCATCAACTGTCTCTGCATTGAGGCTGCTTCTATCATCATCCTTCATGAGATTGTATGCACTAACAAGTCTCTCCACGTCACATGAATGAGGCTTTGCTGCGAGTAGTCTGGCGACAGCTACAGAAACAGAACGCCAGTCTGCATTAGTCAGACTGATCTTAAGGAAATCCTGCAATGTGCTTGTGTTGGACATCTGCGCTTTCTTTGCAGCGTTCACCAGCTCTCCGTAGCTACTGTAGAAGTCACGCTTCGCAAAGTCTGATGCGAGGCCAGTGTACACCCGTTCAATGTCTTCATCAGATGCATTGCCGTTCAGAAGCATTGGTGGAGAAAGCGCCTGAAACTCCAGTGCATAGCGAAGATCACTGGCACCTTTGTCAGTTCCGAGTCGACTGGTCAGAAAGTTGCACAGCGAACAAATAATCTCAGTCTTGATGGCATACACATCGCGACCGCAACTGCTAACGAGAGAGTGCTCTCTCTTACAGTGCCTTAATTGGACGACTGTGAGCTTAACAGTGTCGTAACTCTTGATAACTTCATCGGCTTGTTCCTCATTCCCTGTAATTGTTACTTTCTCCTCATATCCACCTGGGTGCGGACGCTGTAATAATTTCCTTAGGTCCTCCACACATTTATCACGATCACTTTCGACGTCAAACAGAGTCACTTGGTTGCCCTGCAACTTCTTCTGAAATCTAGAGTAGATGTACAGCGCGTCACACAAGATCGCTGCAATGTGAACAGTGTCAGCATTAATCCACTTCTTCAGCATGCCATATTCTTCAGCGTCTTTCAGGGAGAAAGTCTGCAGATGTCGCATCATCGGTCTGTAGTTGTCCAGAATGGATGACAGAAGACTGTTAGAATATTGTGTGAATCTTATGTCGATTACTGATGGATACTGTCTGACTGTGACGCCAAGTTCTTCCGCATGCTTCTTGAATTCCTTTGTTCTACATGCTGAACTGTTATAGAAACGCGTAACTGCTTTACAGTCATCTATAACACGCCGTGCTTCAGGAACACCTGTAGTCATGTCTTTGAACACTAACTGAGAACGGTGAACACTGCACCATATTTTGAGGAGAGGGCTAGGGCCCTTACATGGACTTGACGTGTCCTTAGTGGTGTTGTCTTTGCGTTCTTGCTCGAGCAGTGTCCATAGCGAATGATGTCTTCCAGTATTTTCTGACGCGCCGTCTGTGACAATAGAGGTTGTTTGCTTAAATATCTCTGGCCATGTTGCTCCACACTTTGCAGACGCCTTCCTGAGTGCCTCCAATAACCCCTCGCTACCTCGCTTCTCGCTTTCAGCCAAGCCCATGTACCAAGTCTCCATGTCTCCAACCGCCGTTACAACCTGCGCCATAACATGCTTGTTGTCTATTCGCTGCTTGTCAACAGCACCATCAACTCTGAGAGAAAGCGCAAGGATATCTTTAAATCGGAGTGCAAATGCCTTACGGTCCGTTTCTGCGATTGTCAGTAGCATGTCGCGATGGCTTGCAGGAGTGACATACTGTAGATCTGTGTCAGTAGGAGAAAACGGAATTTCAGGGTTGTTCAAGTCTAATCTTTCAGCCATCAATGACGCCACGTATCTAGCTGGAAATGACCACGCAGATAGTGTCCCGCGTTTGGCATCCATGTATACCTTAATCATGATTCTTGCTATCTTTTGTTCCAATGCAGTGTTAGCAAATCGCAGTTGTTTCTCCAACACAGTTTCTCCCTCATGTATCCGACCCTCGGCAAGAGCCTTCTGTTGTCGACTACGTGTCAAACAAGCATTGTGTACTGTCGATCCACAGTGTTCATCATACATCTGCTGCCTGAACACTGCACCATTTGCAGTGCATATGGCTGGGATCCTTTGACAGTGGATCTTCACCAGATCAGGATGTGCACAACAGATTTTGCAATGCACAATCCTCCTTCTACCAGACCCACCACGAGCTTCACTTCTGTACTCTGCCCAATGCTCAGCCTCAACCTTCTGTTTGCGTCCTGACTGATTTTTGCTTGACTGTACAACCCCTTGAAATTCAATTGCCTCGTGAACCTTTTCCTCAAACTCATCGACTTTCACATCCACCGGTTTACTTCCAGCTGGAGATAGCGAAGCTGTCACACTTATGGTTGACGCTGAACATGTTAACTGTGCGGATGTGCTTGACTTCTCTTCGGTTGTGGTACTATTACTAGCTGCAGTACTTGTTGAAATTGAATGACCAGTGCCACATTCGTCATCAGAAATGTTTGTGTCTGATTCCGCTGTGTGTTGACTATTCTGTTTTTCAATACTTACATAGTGATTTGTGCCAACCAACCCCAGATATATAGCGTAAGACTCAGTCTCACATGACGATGCTTGAGATGAGGTAGGTAATGTTGCCATATCAATACGCTGTTCCCCCTCCACAGTTAAAATGATGATAGGTCGTCGATACAGATTGACTGCTACAGAAAGAATTACACCATCACCCCATGTGCCACATTTCTTCATGTTGTCGATATATACTTGCAATTCCTGCTCTGTCATAGCTCCACTGTCCAAGATCATCTGCGACTGTGAGTGCGACTGCAGACATTCAACCAGTTCCATGCGTACATCATGAGCAGTTGTCGCTGTCGCTGAGCTTCCGCGTCCAAGCTGAGTCAACTGTCTGGCGAGTGAACTAAATAAACAGTTTCCATCTGCAGCCACATTGACAACCATCATATTCCTCTGTGCAGCTAATGATTTCAACTTATCCATTTCCGTCAACTGTCTCGGCTCAAACGAATCTGAAATTGCAAAGTACACAAGTATGCCAAAGAATGTTAGATGGTCGAAAAAATGACACCCACTTTAAAGAACTTGCTTATGCTATAACTCTTACTAAACTACTATTATTGTAGGCTATATATCAGATGCTAGTAGCTTATATCTATTCATAATTACATATCTTCAATGATGACACAGAGTCACGGAAGTCCTGAGGGAGACTGAGGGAGACCTTTACCTTTAATATAATACTATATGACAATAATGATATAGACTGTTTGACAGGTCACTTGGTACAGTTCATCATTTACTTAGCTACATTTATCAATGTAATCGTTTCTTAATTTTTAAGTTAACATACTGCAACAATTTATAATTTTACAGCTGTGTTGAGGACCAAAGCAACTAACCTGCGTGCGCGTTCCTCTTCGTCATTCGTTTAAACATGGCCTGTATGTCGTTTCCAGGTGACGACGCAACCCGTTTTTTACTCATCGTGAAATTCGCAAATGAATGAACTAAAACAACTGAACTGACCGAAAGGCCTAATAGTCCTAATATCGTAATAATAAATGTCAATAAACAATTATGAATTATAACGAAAACTCAACTGTAGCCTAAATATTATTTTTACATCAGTCACAAAATTGCGCGTCCCGTTCTCTCGGTGCTGTTTGTAAACAAGTTTAACGCGCTGCATGACGTCATGAGCCCAAATAGATGTATGGAACGCCGTTCGAACTTTCCTAAAAAAATAAAATATATTGGCGGTGTTTTTTAAAACAACTTTAAACAAGTTCAGTAAGTGCCGTGCCAGGCGTGCCTGAGCGATCAAGCACGGACCGTCAATTCCTCAGGCACGTTTTTGTAATCTCAAAGCACGGACGTGCCTGTCGGCACGTTAAAATAGGCCCTGAGCTTGAAGTGTAAGGAAGTTAATTTATCTGAGCTTATACTAAGTTGGGTGGCCAATCTTTCTCTGCCACCCAATCTTCCCACTGACAATGTTCAGTCAACAAACTCATTTTGCAGCTGAATTCACTATGGCTGCAAGTGCCACGTAATTCAGTCTTGAAATAAGAGTTAGAGATTTGCTTTTTCATCTTTTATATCATTACAGGCCTCACCAACCTCTGAGTTAAAAGTCCAGCATGCTTAGACTTTTCACAAACAATGGGATCATTACATTTTATCACTCAGTTTTATGTGGACTTTTTAGCACTTTAACAAATTGAGAGAGATGTTTCTTTTAGGTGCAACTCTCTTGAATGATTTCTTCCTGGATGATGCTGAAAATCCTGAGAAATTTCCTGATTTAAAACTTACTGCTTTCAAAGTACCAGAAAAGCCGGCTGCAAAGTCTGCAAATTCTGCAAGTTTCAGTGACCCAGAACTCAACAAAACATTCACTGCAATCAAGTCACTCGTCAGTGAAGACCTTGTCAAATCAGTGGGAGGGTTTTTCCTGTTTGACTTAAAAGGTAATTAATGGGATTATGGTTGAGAAAACAGTGAAATATTAATATTTAGCTCTAGAAAAGTTTAAGTTTTTTAACCTAATGCTTTTGTTATAAAACACTAAATATTGATTTTCCACCGACTCTGTAAGTTTTAGCACTTTGGCTGAGGTTATGTTTGGTGTTATTGTCACTATATTTCAGTTTGCATTTTTGCTGGGAAACTTGACAATAACTGGTAACTTTATTTCTGAGTAATATTGTGTAAGAGTAGGAAGTGGCTGGAGTTGTTCAGTACTGACAGTAGGCCTGCATATGTTAAACTAGTGTTGGATATCTTTAGAAAGTGTAGCATTTTTCTTTTCAACCAGAGATTTTACCACCTGTAAAAGCAACATGAATTTTGCAAGTGATTTTGGCTTTGCTAACAAGCATGGTAATTGGTGTTCTGACCCAAAATGCACATGTCTGAGGGCAACAACACTTGTGACAAGAATGAATGGTGGGGTAACTGCTGAAAATGAACACTGGCTCCCAGATTTCTGTTCTCTCAATTTTGACACCTCTAATTCCAATGAATACTTTGTAACAGTAGATATTGGCTGGAGTTGTTTAGCACAGTGAGATCATTCTATTTTGACATTGAACTTTGGAACATTAATAAGGACCTCATTATTGTTGACATCCTTAATTTAAGAATATCTGCAATATATCAGAACGGATAGATAGTTAGATACATGATGAATATGCTCTAACCTTATCTTCCCGTTGTGACTTTATGAATTTACTTATTTGTTTTTTAAAGTCAATATTACATTAGGCCTATATTTAGAATGCATGTTTGTTTGGTAGGGCAAACCTCTTTTAATACTGGATGTAAATTTTTACCTTTGGAAGGTCTTGATCCAACTACTTCACCAGGACCTAACTTCAACATAATCTGTACAGCATTTTGTACTTGCACTGGCAGCCCCTTTTAACTTTAGCCCCCATGAACCTAAGCCAACCTGAATTCATGCTTGCAAAAAATACGTGAACTGCCCCTTTAGAATTCCCATTGTGTGCAGCCATTTTGTCGATCTCTGCCTAAAATGTGTTGTTTGACCTTTATTAATTGAATGGATGTCTTTTCCTTTCCAGGCGCTGGTTCACTGTATCTTGACCTGAAGAATTCGCCTGGTAGCACAGGTATTGGCAGTCCACCAGAGGGCTCGAAACCAGACGTGACGATGATCCTAAGCAAGGATGACTTCGTGAAGATGTTTGCGGGTCAGCTCAATGCAACCTCGGCCTTCATGACAGGAAAACTGAGAATCAAAGGAGACCTGGGAATGGCCATGAAGCTGGATAAACTCATGAAATCCACCCGTGGTGCAAAGTTGTGATTTAACTGGCTTTCAAAATTCAGTTAATTTAATGAGAGACTTCCATGCCAAATGGCAATTTCTGCCAATTCCTTTTCTAGTTTTGTCGACAGATAGTAATGATAGAGACTTTAAAGCGAATATATTTTGTATACTGTATATATAATGTGTCATGTAGTGACTTCTGGAGCACTGGTAGAAGGTCCTTCGAGTGGGTTCTGTAAGTGGAAATCTATAAATTAGACTTTGCATTAAAACAGTGGAGTTTTCCCAGCTGTCTGAGAATTATCATCCTTGGCATCTTCATATATTACACATTTCATTTACTGTATTACATGTAGTATCAAACAGTATCAACTGCACTGGACTTGGAATATTGGAGGTGGTATAAGAGAAAATCACTGCCTGGTTGGCCTTTCTTCTGCTATCCTATGGTTTTGCCCTTTTGTCAAGTCTAGCTGTTTGTAAGGAAATGACATAGCTTTCCAAAACTTTCCACCATTATTCGATCCATTGATACAAAGTAACAAGTAACAGTACTACAGTATTACGAAATACATGAAATTAGCAGGGCATACACTCGATTACTATGGTAATAAGTAGGCACGTAGCGAAACTTAAATTCAAAAGGAGGCAACTTCACATACCATTGACAAAATCCTGGTCATTGGGGTCATTAGTCAATCGAAGTTCCATTATATAAAAAAAGCAAGAGGAGTCGACTGCCTCGTCGTGCCTCAATGTAGCTACGCCTATGGTAATAAGGGGTAATTCCTGTAACATTGTAGCTTTATGTTTTAAATAAACTCGAAGTATTTGTACAACCTAATGAATTGCGTTAATTAACTGTCTCCATATGATATTGTGATATTATGATGTTGATTTTCTGTCAATAAAAAATGGCTTACTTTACTACATGTATTAAAAATGTGATGCATTTCATATTAAATTTAAACAAATGCAACAGTATCTATATTCCCCAGGGCTCCATTCTATACACATCTAACATCGCCAAAATTGCACCATGTTGTGGTATTTCTATCCATATTTACGCTGATGACACCCAACTATATATAAAACTTTCGACCACTAACATCGATAACTCAAAAAAACCAGACTCATTGCTTGCTTCCATCAGATAGTCTCAGTGTGCATCTATGCGCCTGAAGCTACATACGAACAAAACGGAATTGATATGGTTTGACCGTCAATCCAGATCACATCTTGACTTGAAAACTCTCTCCCTGCAACTAGATGAAACCTGCTCTATCCAGCCTTCTAACGTAGTTCGTGATCTTGGAGTTTTTCTTGATAGTCAACTTTCTATGTCTAATCATTATTGGCTCTATCACTAAAGCTTGTTTTTTTCATATCCGACGAATAAGCCAAATCAAGCGCTGCCTTAATGAGCATTGCCTTCATATCTTAGTCCATTCACTTGTATTATCCAGGTTGACTACTGTAACTCAATACTCTATGGTCTGCCAAAATCCACTCTTTCACAGCTGACCTAGAGCTGTTATCCACACTGCAGCTCGTCTAGTCAAGAACCTTGTATTGGCCCTAGAGATCACATCACCAACTCCCTTCAGCAATTACACTGGTTACCCATTCAGGCTCGGATATAATTTAAAATGTCTTTTCATGTTCAAAGTAATGTCAGATGCTGCTCCTCCTTACTTTTCATCTTTAGTCACACCATGTGCTGCTCGAGTCAAGATGTGCATTGCGAACAGCTTCGAAAAGAGACTTTGTAATCAAAAGAACAAATCTACAATTTGGAAACAGAATGTTTCAAGTAGCTGGTCCAGCTGAATGGAACTTACCAGAACCAATCTGAAGATCATCCTCAATTAATATTTTTTAAATCTAAACTTAAAACTACTATGATTAGTAAGTACATTGTAACGTGTCCTTTGAGTAAGACTTTGTTTTATTAAGGCGTGTTATAAATACAAGTTGTATTGTATTGTATTGTATAATTATATTATTACAATGTATGTATGTATGTGTACATACTGTTACTGTACATTTGACTTTGTTCCAGTGCATATTTTAATGGATTTGGACTACTGGGACAAAGTCTGCTACTCCACTTTCAATGTTATTGGAAACTAACATTGAAAGTAGAGTATTACCAAGGACAAATAACCAAAACTGCTGGGACAAATCCTAAAACTACTAGGGCAAATCCTAAGACTACTGGGACATTTGTTCCAGTAGTTATAGTTAAAATATGCACTGCTTTGTTCTGCATACCATTTTCAACCTACCTTTAAGTGCACTTGTTTAGATAGATATTCGATAACCAAATGAGCAGCACTTGAGAGGTTCTTCAAAGGAGCTGTTTTGATAGATGGGTACCTATATGCCGTACATACCGTATATAGTATATACAGGCATACTTGCATATACACGCACATGACTCTTCTGTGAAGTTTACTGCGCATTGCTTTGCTACCTGATGTAATCTCGTTCTTATTAATGAAGGACATCGTATATGCTTGTGCAGAGAGCACCTTTGACTACACATTATATATATACTCGTGTTTATTGTTAATTCAAACTGATTCGAACGCAGTATGATTACAAGTCATAGTATGAACGTATGATCACAAGTTATTACAGGAGTCGAATTTAACTGTATGGCAGGCTGGCAGCCATGCAAGGCGCCCATCATGTCCTACTGTTCATTTTACCAATTCCACCTAGCGAATGAAAGGCTGAGTCGACCTTAGTTTTGTTTTGAGCTACATAAATTATACAATTGCACGCGTGTTGCTTGGATGGAAATCTTCAATGTCCTTTAACGAGCCTTCCAAGTTTTGGTTTCTGGTGCATCTTGTAATACTGTCTTTTAAGTTTGTGCTTGGGTCATATAAAACAGTACAGTTGTCGTTATTAAGCTTTATCATTGTGCAGGTCCTTCATCCTTTGACCATTGTAAAATGGTGCAGGTAATAAACAAGTGATACATACACTGGTTAACTAATAATTATAACATCACTAGAATAACTCCGCCACTGATCGTACTGTCAGTGCCAGTCCGAAGCCTGGATGAAGGAGGAGGGCGATGCTAATGATCTTTGTTAATATCACACAGTGTGGTTAAACTTAAACTACTACTATTACATCACTAGAACTTTTTCTTGCAACAGTGCCATATTTTGCTGTACTTTTAGGTAGCCTATTTTCACACAACCAGGACAAGTCATGCACACAGTCAATGCAAAAGTATTACGTACAATAACAGTATACAAGACGACTACATCTGTGCATTTATGTATAGTAACAAAGCTCTACGTGATGTGCACATTCTTCATTTATAAGTCTAGTTGTTAGCCTGCTCGACTAACAACCCAGTTACCCAGAGGTTGAGTTCAAATCCCGCCACGGCAGAAGGACAATTCGAGATTTTCTGTGCCCTTAGGCATTACCCAACTCGGCTATAACGAGTACACCAAACTGTACACTGTTGGTGGGCAGATGAGACGGTAACGGGCATTGTCTTGATCACGAACAGAAGTTGCATCAGTAACCAATTGTATTCTTCTTGTAATGAGAGAAATAATAGGCCTATACAGTATGATCACAAGTTATTACAGATATACCTATAGATATACCTACCTACCTACATACATACATAACTACCTACCTATAGATATACCTACCGGTAATCCCGTAGTTTAGGTTGGTAAATTATTTTATATCGTCAAATTAAAATGGAAGCTGGATTAAGGAAAAAAATTGTTTCTGTAACTCGAAGTGGGATTGATGAAACGATTTCTGTCTTTCAATAGAAGTTGGATTGATCGAAATAATTTTTACCGTAAATAGAAGCTGGATTGATGAAACTATGTTTTTGAAGCAATAGAAGCTGGAATGATTAAAATAATTGTTTCCGTAAGTAGAAGCTAGACCCATGAGAATAGTTCTTTGCTTAAATAAAAGTTTCATTGATGAAAATATTTTTTGGTTAAATAGAAGTTGTGTCATGAAATGGAAGCTGGATTGATTAAAACAAATTTTCGATGAAATGGAAGCGGGATTGACGATAGTTATCATGGACATAGGTAGATTTCTTACTTACCAACATGAAGTTCGGTATTGAAGATATTCAAATAATTTACCAACCTAAACTACGGGATTACCGTACCTACCTACCTACATACATACATACATGTACATACATACATACACACATTCAGTGTCCGCGCTGTAGTTGGGAGCGCCTCTGGGTAGAAATCTTGAAGGGGCGCTATAACAAGTGCTCATACACATACATACATACATACATACAGTACACACATGTATGTCGACGCGAGCATACGCACGCGCGCATACTGAAAATGGACCATTTCCTTTGCGTGTTGCAACCCTAGCGGTTCTTTCATCAGACTGTGTGCATTGTCATTTGCTGGCAGACGTCCGGAGTACAATTAATGACCTATAAAGACGGTCAGGCGAGCGACGTGTGTATCTTCGGTCCATAAGTTAAGACGCGAAGGACACAATAATTCAATCGAAAGCCTGCGAGGCAGTTGACCTTGATTGCATAGTAGCCGGACTTCTTCCGCGGGCATTGAACGCAGAGATAAGATTATAGCACTGGGTGTGATAAGCTCACGTACGTGAACGAAGATTCACATTAATTTTATTTACTCCAAAAGGTTAACGACATCTAATGGCCACTATAATTATGGCCGTTGACGTCTTTAACAAAAAGTAATTACTAGTCAGTTCATTCTTAATTTGAGATCGTTCGTTCCTCTTAACATTAGTTTCTTCCAATTTAGTAAGTATATACATATTCTATAATTTGACCATTTACAGTTCCTTTTTTAATGGCCTTTCTCGTTGGCCACAAAGGCACTTTTCGTGGCCATCAAGCTCTTTTCCAGTGGCCATTTCGGCTCTTTTTGATGTCCATTTCGGCTCTTTTCAATGGCCGTACAGGCTCTTCATGGCTATTTTTGCCAAGATACACGTACCAGGGCTGTTAAAGGCTTATATAGTTTGTTGGGGTTTTTATTTTAAATTTAAACAAATTTAAAAAATTGTTTTTTGGTGTTTTAGAAATTTAGAAATTATAGATGCCAAAAATGGCTTCTCTTCAACTCTCTTGGCAATATTGTTGTATTGTCTTTGTTAATTTCGTTATATGACATTCTACGGATCTACTGTTCTAGTTAATTTCATTTATGCATCTGATTAATTTGAATGGTATTTTGCCATTTTTATGAGTTTTATTATCCGAAATAGGAAATCTTAAAAACAAAAAACAAAAAAAGCACAAAACTTTTCATTTTGAAAATAAATTGGTTTTTTGCACCTCTGAGATACACAGACCAAGCATCACAAAGTCATTGGATTTTAATGAGCTCTGGCTACACTAACTCCACCCGGTGCGATTGTCTGTTTAGTTGTGGAATTGGTGGCCTTCAATGCCGAGTCTTGGGACATCCATAAATAACGACAGCCAATTTTCTGCGTAATAATATCACAGCTCTTGACGATTCATTAGCGAATTAAGGGCTTAATCAGATCGAAGACTTAACAAACGCCTCCGAAAAGACTAACGCAATAAATATTTTATCAGATTTATTCAGAGTCTTAAGTCCTTTTTGTCCTTGTTGTTCAGTCGCGAAGCACACGACTTCAAAAAAATGTATTGAGCATGCCTTAATAAAAAAATCCATCTTGTTTCGCTATAAATAAAATATGCGTGACTATAATAATTGTAGCTGTGACCTCGACTGCTCTGTGGTGCCTCACAATGAGCCTGCGAGCGAGCGACCTCGAGGGTTATTCATCGACGTATATTGAGGGTTAATAACCTACTCTCATCGTCACAAGGACACATGAAGTGTCCTTGTAGGCACCGATCGAGATCGGCTTAGCTGGCCAGCGAGTAGACTTGTAAATACTAAAGCACAAGAATTAGACTCTCACAACCAGACATTTGCTTGTTAACTCTAATTATACACATTGTGTAAATAAGCATATATAGAGTATAGACATACAAATGCATTTCAAAAATACGTACATACATAATATGCATACATAATACATACATGCATACATACATACATACATACATACATACATACATACATAATACACAATATATAATACATAATACATACATACATACATAATACATAATACATAGCCTAATACATACATACATACATACATACATACATACATACATACATACAAACATAAGTTAATCCTACATACCATACAACTTTTACATAACCTACATGTTTACATACTGCGAATGTGCGAATTATGTTATGTTTAGGTCTGCATGTGTTTATGGATGGAGGTATGCAGACAGGTTAGAGAAACGTGTGAGTGCACGCATGCATATGACGTGTGACACGCAGACAGACAGACAGACAGACAGGCAGACACAGACAGACAACTGAGAGCAGATCTCTGCATTCTGCGTAACCGTTATTGTTCTTGTAGACTATAGGCTACGCGTTAAACACGCAGCTGATGTGTGCATAGAATACAAACATGTCAACACACGCCTCCACAGTGTGGAGTCCACACATAGCCTAATTATATGCACACACACATTGCGCATACACACACACCCACACACACATTGCGCGCACACACACACACACACACATTGCGCATACACACACACACATTGCGCATACACACACACACACACACACACACACACACACACACACACATTGCGCCTACACTCGTAACTCAGCTCGAAGAATTTGTCGTTTTCTTCTGTTTTATAATACCTGATCATACACTTTTGCATGCATATATAGACCTAAGACATAAGAAAGACAGAAAGTGGTCGTATAAAACTTGACAATGCAAACTCACTTGGCCGGCTTCCGGTTTCCCTCACACAGACCTTGAGGCTTAATTGAACAAAAGCCTCAGCCTACGTCATATAGCCACTGACTCACCCTAAAGGCCTGCGCTTATAAGCCTAGAGCCATAGAAATAACAATACTGTGAAAGTACAATCGAAAGTCTGGCATATCAAAGCATTCAAAGCAGACATAAGATTTCTGCTGATCTGGTGATGGTTTTGTCATGCAGTTGTACAATCGAAACACTTACTAAGACATGAATTCGTCTTAGACAGTCCTTTCGGCCGCACCTATTGTGGTGCACCCAAACAACCAATTATTCTTACACGAAACCCACACATACTCGCACTGTTTCGCAATCACTTGATAGCATCAATGCGAATTAGGGAACTGTACTCATCGACCGCCATATTATGTGTAACACCGGAAAGTCTATGTCCTTGTTTATTCGTATATAATATAGGCTATACGCAGATACACATAGGCCTACACATACACATTCAAGCATACGTAGGCTAAATATATCATGCACAACTTCTACATACAAATATGCATAGGCTACATACAAATGTATTATATACATGATATTACATACATGCGGACACCACATAGCATAGAATACATGTATATGCATACACACGCATGTTGACTCACACAGACACACACACACACACACAAACACGTACACAGACACACACACACACAAACACGTACACAGACACACACACACACAAACACGTACACAGACACACAAATACGTACACAGACACACAAACATACACAAACACACGCTGGTTTGACTCCACCACTGCCAGGATTCTGGTAGTGCCAGTCCTAAGCTTGGGTAGAGGAGGAGGGCCACGCGATTCAACTTTGTTACGTTACGTAACCTATCTTACGTACCGGTATTTTGACATGCATGATCGTGGTATATTTATGCATATCGTCACAATTACACAGAATTGGACTACATCATCTCCAGCTTACATCAGCGTCTGATCGATCATGTTACCCTATCACGTGTGAATAATAGTCAGCATACAAACTATCGAGTAACATGAAGGGCCTAGGTTACAGGCCAGAACGGCCACTCAACATGGGCCCGTTTACATACCACAGGCACGTATTATGGGCCTATAGCTGTTATTATTATGCCTGTGTTCAATACGTCTCTCTGTCTGCTATATACGCAGTAAACTTTTGTTTTCGTCTGGCCTGTACTCGTAAATATTATTATTTTTTGAAGCTGTGTTACAGTCCTGGTTGAGTTAGAAAAATACAGTTTATGTTTACAAGCGCACGGCCAAAGCACGAGGCTTTCACGAGCACAAACATGGCGGCGGTGTTCTTTCGGAGCTAATCCGACCATCCATCCATCCATGGGTCCTAATTAGGCCTATAAGTTATCTGAAATGCCATAATTGTATTCAGGCCTACACGTCTATGATCCAGGACATGTCTCTTAGCTGCTACAGGGATGAGGGATGACAACAGGCAGATCCAATCCATTTAAATTCAACTAGACTCCATCAGATCTATCATATGTAATTTTATAATACGGTACAGTATAAATACATGGTCACTTCCAGTTATATCGCTATCAAAACGTACGCTGAGCCAGGAATTTTAAGCATACGGTGAAGTAAAATAGTGAGGTCAAAATATAGGCTATGTGGCACGATACCCGATTGGCTTAGGTTTTCACCTTTCAGACCTACGTCCAAATAAACCAACCCCATCGTATGAACCGACATCACTGTGTCCTATGTTACCACTCTAAATTTTCGAAAAAACATAGGTAATGGCTCCAAAAAACATAGAAAAACATAGACACGTTTTTTAAAGGAATACGTGTAGAATTAGTTAAAATTAGTAATGAAACACACAGCAGTAGGCTATTACTGTAGGTAACACATTTGCTACTTAAATTAGTCACCAGAATTTAAAAACACATACCTGTCACAAATAATATATTATATGCTGCAATTATATATATATATGTAGGATATATATATATATATATATATATATATATATATATATATATATATATATATATATATATATATATATCATATATATCACCCCTTGGACCATAATCACAGAATAAAAGTCGGTTGTATAGGGTATACGCCCACGCACGTTCATTACGCATCCTGAATCGGCCACATGAATATTTAATTACGATGATTGCTTTTGTATACAACCTGCGCTTCTCCATTGGCGACTCACGATTAGGCTGGTCATTGTCTTCCGTAGGCTTGAAGACAGTTAGATGGATAGGGCTCAAAATGTGCTCTGTTAAGCATAGATACATTTAGGCCTATGCGTACATGCACACATAGACCAGCCAACATAATTATTTAGACATGTGCAACAGTGTCACAACACGTGTAATCTTAATCGCAATCTCGACATTATGTCTATACAGTCATCGATCAAAGAAAGCGAAGTCGTGCTTATTCACATCAAGGATGAATAGATATAAGGTCAGCCTCGGCTCTAGGTCACGGTCCAAGGGTCAGGCAGGTAGGCAATCAGATGACTGTTAATTGTGTCCACGGTGTATGATACTTATGGAAGTATCGGAGCGGCGAGATAAGTAAGGGGCTGACGAGGTAGCAGGATAGGATTTGTGGCGGAGAATGCTTTCAGTTTTGAACTAAAGTCTTTTGCGCTGAAATGGCAAGTAGTCTAAACTCTAAACTTTACGGTTCACTATCGATAGGGCGACTCCGAAAGGGCGACCATCAAAAGGGCGACCACAAAAGGGCGCCGATTTTAAAGGCGACTGATCGAAAAAGCGCCGATCAAAAGGGCGACCGAACTAAAGGGCGACCATCAAAAGGGCGACCTATAGGCTGAAATCTCACCATATCGATCGTGAATGTTAATGTCAGTTATGAATAAACGAAATGAAAAAATTACAATTTATAATTATAATGTTAGTTATTAGAGTAAATAAAACACTAATGATAGTCAACGAAACGAAAGTCTCGGCATTAAGTCTCTGCATAAATGTTCAATCTAAAAAGTTTCAATACCTATTAGCAGGTTCATACGTTGAGTGTGAGGTTATGAGCTATCCCTCTGAGGTAATCCAGGTTGCTTCTGTTACCGTAATCTTCAACCACGACTTTGATACGCTTGGCAAGAGTAAACAACGATCACTCGGCAGTCAAAGTTCAGAAATTACATGACACATAGGCCTACAAAAGCCTGTTTGCCTATTTCTCTTTGATCTACCGTATTTCATCAACCGAACCACTAAGATCGTACACAGCGCGAACGTTCGATGTTCGCCCTTTTGATGGTCGCCCTTTAGTTCGGTCGCCCTTTTGATCGGCGCTTTTTCGATAAGTCGCCTTTAAAATCGGCGCCCTTTTGTGGTCGCCCTTTTGATGGTCGCCCTTTCGGAGTCGCCCTATCGATAGGATACCAAACTTTACTCCTTGTCATTTCGGCGCAAAAGACGAACTCAGGAACGCTTTATCCGATAGGCCTAAGCAGTGGAGGCGCCAGGATTTCAGGTTTGGGGGGCTAAAGCTGCAAGCCCTTCCCTTTTGTCCCCTCCTCCCTGTGATTTGCAGTGATTTCCCACTTTTTGGGCGGCTGAGCCGCAGTTAGAGGGGGGCTAAGCCCCCTATCCCCCCTCTGGCGCCGCCACTGCATGGGCCTAGAAGGCGTTCCTGAGACCTGAGTTCGTATACAGGTGGATCAGGCATAGCCTACGCGTGTATGCATGTAATAGCAGTAGAATCAACAGCAGTAGTAATACTGTAATACCAATAAAACTTAACTTGTTACCTCTTCCACCGTCTTGCAAGTACCAGTCACTGCATGGCAGTCAGCGCTTTTTTTACTTCCGTGGCACTTTTGCTCAGCCTGATCTTGACGATCGAGTTACTAGGTCTGATAGCCGTTCAAGATTTTCATTTAATTTTCCCCGAACATTGTTTTAAGAATCTGAGGGATCATAGCTACACCTGGGCTAAAAAAAAAACAATAATAGGCCTAGGCCTATTAAATTGCAAAGCCGTGTGTGAAGACTAGCCAAGTAGCTATTCCAAAACATTAGCTCCCCTAATTTCTGTAATCCTGCATACATGTTCTTCAGAGGAAAAAGTAATAGGCTAATAATAATAATAATAATAATAGTAATAATAATAATAATAATAATAATAATAATAATAATAATAATAATAATAATAATAATAATAATAATAATAATAATAATAATAATAATAAAGTTAATAACACATAGTTGCTAAGCGGCTATATAGGTCAAGGCCAATTTGGATAAATTGCATCCACAGGCTATAGATTCTGATGTAGGCCTGCAATGCATTCGATGACCTGTTTATACCGCACTTGCTGAGTTCATAGACCTTTTACAACAGCGTTTTATTCGCCTGTTACGTCGTATTGATTGTTTTCAGTCAGCATATTATACGCCTCGGGCATTCAACCTTCAGCGAGAGCCTTAAGGTCAACACTTCTTCGGAGGAAAGTGACTGACGTGCACTATTGCCAGTAATCACACGTCAGCTGTTTATCGCGAACCTTCTCGTTGTACCGCTCCGCTCGCGAAATAGTTCCTCAACACAACACTAAAAATCATTTTAAAATCGCAAAAACTCGCAAAATCGCGGCGTTTCCACGCAGAATGTGGAATTTGTAAGCATTAGTAAATGATTTTGTGATGTTTGGAGGGGTGTGAGCGAGGTTCCCACGACAGTCAGTGCGTGTATTCTGACACGTCTCTGTGAATTGCTGCGGTTAGTCATTGCATCAGAGGGTCCGCCTGCGATATAAGGCTGGCGATCGGGAGGGCGTCAGCCTTATTTTCTGTCAGTCGGACCGTTATTGGGAAGCTGGCCTAATAAATCTAACTTTTCCGTAATAATCATCAGGATCGTTTTCATAATCCGGCTGGATCGGTCGGATACGGAGACAAATCGGGGGCGTATCGAATCTCGCCTTCTCGAAGCCACCAAGGACAATACACCGAGTGGGCGCGCGTTGCGAAACAATAGACATTGTCAGTTCTGTTGATAACAAAAGCGTTCGTTTAGACGGATAATAGCTTTGTACGAATCGGCTTCTAGTCATTTCGAGGCGTCGTTAGTCGTGGATATCGTCCAGCTTTCCTCGTTAGTAGGAACTGAGGTGTTGGTCGGATTGGTTGTTGGTGGTGTTTGATGAGTCTGACGACATCGCAGTTCTGATTGCACAATATTCGTATGGTCTTAATCAGTCGTCAGTCATTGCTTTCAGAGGAATCAGAAATCACGAGGCTCAGTTGCATAATCCACTGAAGACCTCCTTTCCTGTTAGGACAGACTCAGTTCTCTGCTGATTAAACATTAACTGGTTGCTTTACAAGTCGCAAGATTTGTCTAAAAGCAGTCAGCACTGTAGGCTACAGTTTTACAGTGCTACTTAAAGTTCCAGAATACGTGATACTGGTTAAACTCAAATAAGTTTTGAGTTGAAACCAGCGAGCAGAAAACTTGAAGGACAAAGACTGACCAGTTAGTAGCCTACACTTCCAGAGATCCTGAGTTTCCAGAAGTGCCTGCAATCAGTCCAGATTCTTAGTGGAGATCGCAGAAAATTTTGAAGTCGGCATCAAAGTCGGTCTCTATGAGTTTAACAGGAAACCGATCTTCTAGACAGTATTTGTCAGTGCAACGACCAAAACGGCACAAATGGACTGATAATCTGAAGTGTAAGAGCCCCAGTGGGAGTGAACTTCATCAACTGTTGAGTCCTGATGGCCTCCATTCGAGTAGTCTGGCATTGCCTAACAAAGACAGTGTTGCTCCCACGAATCCTTCAGTTCGAAAAATTGGTAACTACCTCATCCTACAGCAAATCGACACGAATTTGATGTCCTTGGCATCGTACAAGGCCGTGAATATTCAAACGCAACAAGAATATGTGTGCAAGGTAAGACAGCTTCATTTAAGAAATTATATTTCGAAACTGTAAAGTAATTTAACCTATGATATTTATTCAGAAATATATTTGGTAATTTATCGTTTAGCGTCCCAAATTATTCGCCCATTGTTATTCTTGCTTAAATAGAAGTTGGATCGATGAAAAATTTTTTTAAATAGAGTTGGATTGATGAAAACAATTTGTGCTTAAATAGAAGTTGGATTAATGAAAATAATTTTTTGTGAAAGTAGAAGATGGATTGATGAAAATAGTTTCTTGTTAAACTAGAAGTTGGATTAATTAAAATAATACTTGTGTAAATGGAAGTTGGATTGATGACAGTTATCATGGACATTGATATTAAAATTCCATGTCTATAAAATGATGCAACGATATGTTATAATGTGTACATAATAAGGGACACAAGAGCAATAAATTGCCATATATTTGTATGTAATATAAAATTGCCAGAATTTCTTATCAGCACAAAAGCTTGCGTGAAAAATTGGTGTTGATCTTAAGAAAAACTGGATGACCAGCTTATTCTCAAAAATTGTATGATCAACTTATTCTCAAAACTGCATGACCAGCTTATTCTCAGAAACTACGACTAGCTAATTCACTCACAATTAATCAGACCAGAATACAAGTTTCAGCTTGCTAAATAATTTTCAGTCCAAATCCTATTTATTATTATTATTATTGTTATTGTTATTGTTATTGTTAATGTTACTATTATTATTATTATTATTATTATTATTATTATTATTATTATTATTATTATTATAGGTGAAGACAAGTGAGTTATTATTATTATTAACCCTAGTCAGTGTAGTTAAAATTACCTTTAATCAGCCTAAGTTGCATTCACATATTAAGATTAAATTACTGATTCTCAGCTGGTCTTAATTTCTTAATTAGCAGTTTTCATTTGAAAAATCATTAACATCCAGGCTTAAGATGTCATTATATTAGAAAACTATGGTTATATTTGCTGTAGCCGCTTGCAATTTTTGGTAATGTTTAAGATGACAGTAAATTTTTGTCATTTCATAGATTGTGAGTACAAACGTTCTGGTAATTGTGGTCAAAATGTTATTGACATTAAGTAACTTAATGCATTTGTACTTGATTAATGAATGAAGTATGTTTATGCAAGCATTTTGTTATTCTAGGTAACGCCTATCGCTCGCTATCGTGATGTACTGGAACCCTACTTACGAGCAGGTCACCATGAAAACATAAATGAAATTCAAGAGGTGGTTGTGGGCGAGTTTGAGGCGTATTTTTTCTTCCTCGAGAACTACGGAGATCTTCACACTTATGTGCGTAATGCACGAAGGCTGAGAGAACCCGTGGCTGCCAAGTTTCTTCATCAGATCGTGTCTGCGGTTGAGCACTGCCATGAAAATGGAATCGTCGTACGAGATCTCAAACTGAGAAAATTTGTTTTCAAAAATCCAGAAAGGTACCTAAAAGAATAGCTTTTGCTAGAATTGCTCAATCATGATAAAGAATTGTTAATAAATATTGTCAAACAATGCAATCTGGATGTAAATGATATTAAGATTTCAAAATTCCTATCAGTATCTTGTTTATGTAATCATTAATTAAAGATTTGAAATTTATTACAATAGCCTCAGAGGTAATGGAAAGTAATTTCATTTTCAAATAGTGCTTCTGAAACATTTTTGAGGTGCTGAAGGAGTTTAAAACGATACTCCTGTGATCTGTTTAATTGGTTTCACACATACATCATCATCACGAATCCTGAGCCGAACCCGTGGCTGCCAAGCTTCTTCATCAGATCGAGGCCTGCGGTTGAGTCAATGCCTTGCAAATGATTTCATCGTATTTTTTTCTACGAACTGAGGAAATTTGTTTTCAAAAATCAGACCTTCGCACTTCTCCCTTAATAGAGAGTTCCAGGCTTAGGACTGGCTCATGATATCCAAATCTTTGGTATCAGAGGCGATGTCCGCCAATGCGTAATCCAGCTTTTCAGGGTTCCTGCTGAGCCTGTCCACCTATCAGTATCTTGTTTAGGTAATCATTAAGCCAAGATTTCACCACTGATTACAATAGCCTCAGCAGGCACTGGAAAGTACTTACTGTTGCCAGTGCTTCTGAAACATTTTTGAGGTGTGAGTAGGAGTTTAAAATGATACTCCTGTGCGTAAACTCTGTTTCATTGGTTTAGGAATTAATTAACAACTTAACATAATAGGGTGCTGAAATTGTTCTTCGGCCTGATGTCCATGTATAAAATAGATTTCTTGTGATAATTTGGGGTCGTCCGGTAAGAATCCGTGCGAACAGGATGTTGTCCAAATGCAAACAGGGAGGAGGGGTTACACCCAGTGCAGATGTCTGCATATAACTGTGTACATATATTTATTTTAATACAGCCTGTTCCTCACACACCAAACTTTATTCAGGCGGCTGACAGTGTATAAGGTATTGGGTTTGATTAGACTCCCATTGCAGTATGAAAGCACCCTCCTCATAGCACAGTTAGCCCTGCCAGGTTAGCAGATAAGCCTAATGGGGGCCTCAGTACTTACTCTACTTGAGTGCATGCATCGGCAAAGGATTGAGGGAAGGTAGTACCACCTGCTTAAATGTGGACTGGGAGAGGGAGGGATGTAAAGTAGGCAGTTTTTGTGGACTACTTCCTTTTTGGACGACTCCCTATCATATGTGGAGAAAGTGAAACTTGAAATTTAGTTTTGCTTTGAAGCAATAATTGATTGAAGCTCTGTGCTTTATGGTTATTGCAATAATTATATAAAATGTTTAGATGAGGTTAGGTAGCTGAAACTTTTAAGCAACGTGGTTCAGAACATTCTAGTTTAGTTTTGTTTGTGGGTTTTTTAATTGTTTTTTGTAAATTGCTTTCAGTTGCGTTTTGTGTTTAGTTTTGTTTGTGTTTTTTATAGTTTTTTGTAAATTGCGTTCAGTTGTGTTTTGTCTGGAAATGTTATTAAACGTTGTTGAATTCATTATCATTAGGACGGAGCTGATGTTAGAGGGCTTCGAAGATTCAATAATTCTTTCTGAAGTGGATGGCGACGAAGATGATGCACTGACGGACAAGCATGGCTGTCCAGTGTACGTGAGCCCAGAAATTCTTCAGAACACAACTCACTACTCCGGACGACGAGCAGACGTCTGGAGCATCGGTGTCATTCTCTATACGATGCTCGTTGGCTGCTATCCGTTCCATGACCCGAATATCAATGTGCTATTCTCGCTGATCCGCTCGGGTCACTACAACATCCCACCGACACTCTCGTCCTCTGCAAAATGCTTGATTCGTAACGTTCTTCGAATGAAACCGGACGAACGACTGAGTGCGAACGAAGTTCTCGATCATCCGTGGTTCGATCAGTGTGAAATGAGATCGGAACGATTCTGGCGATCGGAGACAAAGGAACAGGAACACCAAGTTCCAGTTACTACTACTAAGTCAATCGGCGATGCTGTTCTGTTTGAAAAGGTTTAAACAGGATGAAGAACTAGATTAATTTAAGATAATTCGTGGCATCACAAATGACAGTTTTGACTGTTGGATTGGAATTTGTCGAGAATGGTTTTTAGGCCTGATAGCAGAACAGAATTGTTTCCCTGCTTTAATGGCCAAAAAATTCCTTTGCTTCAAACCGCGGCATTGCTGGATTGTTTTGTGGGTAATAGGTTTGTTGCCCGTTATCTGGGGAAGTGTAGTAGCAGACGATCCATCACTCCATGTTGGGAAGATAGTTATCCATCACTCCATGTTGGAAAGATAGTTATCCATCACTCCATGTTGTTAGAAAGATAGAAAGATAGTTATCCATCACTCCATGTTGGAAAGATAGTTATCCATCACTCCATGTTGGAAAGATAGTTATCCATCACTCCATGTTGGAAAGATAGTTGAGGACCCTTTCTGTGAGAAGTTCATTGTCATGCAAAGAATTTCTTGCTTTGCACTAGGTTCGGATATAAATAAGTTTGTCATACACAAATTTCTTATCAAGAAGCTGTGGTTAAGAATTGGCTATGTGTGTAGACGCGTTATTAGTGATATCACTCAACTTGGAAAACATCTGAGCAGTGTAACACCATTTTTGCCACCCTAATTTTGTTATGGAGCTGGGAGAACAGTGAACCCTGGCTTTGTTTGCTTTTTATAAATATATCTTTAAGCATGAGGCAACAACATAGAAATGTTACTGAAGTATTGGTATTTGCTTTTACCATCCTGCAAGTTTTAAAATGCTTACGGTAATGATCACATCCACAATATATTACTATTTCATGCTTTTTCACAAACTTAGCAAACTCAGCAGAGTAGATTTTGTTACAATGTCCGCCAACCGTTGCTATACCACTGAACATTTTCAACTATGCAAGTTACGCTATTTTTGTATTTTGTTAATTCCTAGAATATTTATTGTGTAAAAGTTACTAACGCTGTTGACGTTGTTCTCGTGTTTGGCCTTTCCTCGGCTCTGTTAATTTTGTGCTATGTGGCTGTGGTGTTTGTACTGTTTCGATGAAGAACAAGTTCAAAAAGTATTACTGTTCAGCTGTTCTCAGGTTTACACTTGTACATTGTCATAATTAAAAAGCAAATTCTACCTGTTTGTATTTTAACTGATGATACCTGAAGTACAGATTATCTCAAAAGTGAGCGCTCCATTCTCTAACTTTGTAGTGTCTTATGACGCCCAACTGATGCAAAAGACATGGGCGTATATGGGGGTTTACGGGTTCAAACCCTCAAAATAAATTGTCGAAAAAATTTTATATGTGAAATACAAAAAAACTGAACCCCAAATTGTTTCCTGGCCATGTTACTGGCAAAAGAGATGTAACTATGGCATTGTGAAACAATATCTTTGGGGTCGGCCATAAAGGAGTCCGCAGTGATGGGGAGGGAGGTTCATCCTAATGCGCACAAGGGAGGACTGGGGTTATTTAATACCAGTGCGGTCGTCTGCATCTAAATTTGATACATGCTGTAGTTTTTTCAGTACAGCCTAAACCTTAAACTTCAGTCAGATGACAGATCACTCATGTCTGCACTGCGTTGGTTCGTCATTAGTAATGTTCTGTTGCAAACAGTTCAATGACCATTTCGTCGTGCCAGCGTGTTACCATTCAACCATATCCCACCCCATTGGAACTTCTCCCACCCCATCAGATTTCGGTTCCATCTCCCTTCGTCTCCCGGGCAACTCGGTTATAATTAATTAGTAAACACTGACCGTACACTGTCATTGAAACGAAACATCTGCGACAGAGATCACCGAAGATATTTCAGACAACGTACTTAAGACAAGAAACCTTTGGAGTGGAAAACGATATATAAATGATAGTTTAAATTCCCTGCCAAGGATATACTTACTTACTTTAACCTTTCAGATAATAAGCAATGTGATAAGATGTAAGGCGATATAATGGAACACGATGTTTCGTCACGTCATTACATGTCATGCAATGTCATGTCATGTAATGTCACAATTTTAGGTATTAACAATGACACAGGTTGTGTGTGTCGGACTGTGTCCTTTATAGTATCCGGGTGGGTGGCATCGCGCTTCAGGAAAGATTCTGAAGCTGTAATTTATGAGCGTTTAATTGAGTGGGATGGGTGGCTACTGTTAGAATATCACAATACTGAAGTGCAGTGTTGCCAGATTTCGGAAGTGCTAGGTCGCGAAATCACGACAAAAAGTAGCCCAAAAGTCGCGAGCTGAGCAGCTAAATGAAAACATCGATAACTTTTTGCTAGGTAGCCCAAATATCGCGAGGACGAAATTTTCAGTCGCGAGTATATCCCCCGGATGGCGCATTGAAAAGTAGCCCAACTCGCGCTTTTCGCGACGACCTGGCAACCCTGCAGTGATGTGGCCCAGTCGGAATTGCACAAAGGATATCACGTGCTACTACTCATTTTTTACCATCGCCATCTAGCAAATGAACGTCTGAATCAACCTTTGGGAGGGTAGCGTACAATAAATCCAAGCAGTACGACTGAATACACTTAGAAACCACCAATAATGCAGATTAAACCGGATACTCTATTTCGCTAAGGGAGATACTTATTTGGGGATATTCTATTTTGTGACACCAGCAAACAGCTAGTGAAAAGGTAATAGTAGAGGTGATAGCTGTTAAAGATATGTACTACGTATGCGGGAGTGCTGTGGAAGGTCCAGAGAGTTAGATGCGTTTAATTTAATCACGTAATTCAGGCTGTGGTTCCGCAATCAGCGTGTGCCCTCTCCTCATAATTCCCTCGCTCTTCCTCCGTTTCCTGTTCCTCCCGTTTCTCCTGTTCCAGGGATGATCGGAGGAGAAATAGTAGGTCTGCCGTGTCTGAATGTGGTGCTAACTATCAAACCTGTTGGTAATTCGTTTGTATTGGATTTGGACTCTACATGTATGCAGGAGAAAATAGGCTCCATTCCAGTATAAGTAGGATAACCCGGCTGGGATATCTATCTACCGATTGACAGCCCAGCCTTTGACCAGCTCTGCGGCAGGCTGATACCGGTCTCTTCACACAGCGATTCAAAGAAAACTGAGGCATGTTTTACATATTAAGTTGCTCCCGCCAAGGAAATCTACTAGGCCTACCTAGAAACTATGCCCTACGCCCACGTTCTCATGACAAGGTCTTGACTCTTATTGGCAATAACACGAGGAAAACGTAAATAAGAAGAATGCTGTAGCCTGTAGTCCTATTGATTTTGTAGCCTATTTGTGCTACGATGTCTGCACACCGGAGTGCGGCTGTTCTGCAACCGGTTTAATAAAGAACATAATTATATACTTACTTAATAGTGGTGCCACAGAAGTTGTAAGATTATCTTCCTCTACCTTCCGTTCTGCTTCTGCTGACCAAAGTTGTTAGCCTATATGATTAATTTTAAGAAAAGAACATTATTTTTGCTGACGCACATAGATTTTATTTCTCGTTATTACTCATGCAGTATATTTTGTGATGACGCAAACAGCAAAAACGTTTGTGACTTCACAATGCAGCGACATAATATAAGACCTTAAGACTTCGTTTAAAAAATAACAGAACGTAGACCTATACCAAAAATTCTTGCCATTTTAAGTGTATTTAATATTAACATCAGAGGATACGATAGCCAGCCTTGTAAACGACTCATCGGGATAGATATCCTATAGTTGAAGATGAGTGAGACAGAGAACGAGGATTGGACTGCAGAGAGGCGGAATGGACATAGACCGAGCATGAAAGGCGAAGCGGCGGAGGAAGTGGAACCGCTGAGATATCAAAGCACCAGACGACGCCAGGCATCAACATCTGCCCCGTGCTATCCCGAGTCATCTCAACAGCAGCAGCCACATCAACAACAACAACAGCAGCAGCAACTGATGTCGGATCTGATGAGCATCTTCAGCAACGACGACACTCGTCAGGAGAGAAGAGCGGCCATGCACTTTCTTAACAAGGTCCTTCCAGGTATTGTCACCCGCCTCAGAGAATTGCATCCAAGGTTAGAAGCGGAAGCGAATGAGCAGAGATGCAACACTGCCAATGAGTACGATGCTCGTGTTCCGTGGGCTACGCCTGAGGAAAGAGACAGATATTTCGACGAAGTGCAGCTCATAGTCGATCACCCAATATCAGATCAGCATCCGCCCCAAGACCAGCCGAGGCAGTGGCCGGACAATGCACCGAAGCACCCCGTAAACCCTGTTCCCGTCTCATTCGAACTGATCTCATTAGTCGCATCCGAAATGCGCAAGATGATCGACTCTTCTCACGCTCTGATTCACTGGATCACTCTTTCCATGTCCCCTCCGAAAGTCGCCACCCGTCATGAGCTCGAAATCCGACAAACGACTCTCGCCCTTATCGCCCGCATCGTCCAGTTCTGCAAAGTGAAGATGACCGAGCGCATGGAGTACATGTTCAGCGCGGCATCCGGTGAACTGCGCGCATTCGATGAACCGCTCTCCTCTCCGCTCTCCTCTGACCGGATGTCGGCCAGCACTTGGCAAAAGCACGCCAACAGTCTGGCAGCTCAGTGCGAGCTTCTGATGCACTTTGTCCAGACGCATATCCATACTCTAGAACAGAACAGGGCCAACAGGCCGACGAGAGAGCCGCCGAGAAACTCCACTCCATGCTAAACGTATGGGCCTAATCACTAACTCCATCCGCTTCGCTCGCTCGCCGTATTCGACCTATGACTACATTGACTATAGTTTGCGATGGACTTTCTTATGAACTGATAACCTCATGGACCAGTAGGCTAAAGCCAATCCTCCCAGACACTTAGGTCTACAAAAGCCAAGTTATTTCCAAAAAGAAGTCCAGAAAAGTTACGAAACACCTCTCACCGCTCAAGCCTCTCCTACCACCATCATTAGACCTATTCACGAAGTCCAGTGCAATCCCTTTCTGCATATATACGCCCAGTCTTTCTTCTTAGTTAACTTAGGATATAGCTCTATTCTTATTTAATAATTGCTGCGAAATCAGATTAATGAATCTGACGACAGAGATATGAATGTTGTTTGACTAATTGCTATGGTCACATCGGAATTGGACGTATTAAAGCAATCCAGATCACGGATTCTGTATATATATTTTAGAAACTCGGCAGGGAAAAAATCTTATTTAAGTTTGTTCCGTGCAAGACAAGCTCTCTCTCTCTCTCTCTCTCTCTCTCTCTCTCTCTCTCTCTCTCTCTCTCTCTCTCTCTCTCTCTCTCTATATATATATATATATATATATATATATATACCTTTGCATATATATATATATATAGAGAGAGAGAGAGAGTGAGAGAGAGAGAGAAGAAGAGAGAGAGAGAGAGAGAGAGAGAGAGAGAGAGAGAGAGAAAGAGAGAGAGCGAGATATTTTGGCTATTCCAGTAGCGCTCGATAGAATCGGCCAATGGCTAATCAGTTAGGTGCATTGAGCAATATGAATGTATAAAATAGTTAAGAATTTGAGGGAAGGTCGGGTAACGAACTCCCATTCATGTATATGATATCCGACGTATAATATTATGTCGAGGCTGGTTCAAAAGGATTGTCAAAGTCTCAAATCCTCAATTTGCGAGGCTGCCCTACCACTGAATGATTCGGTTCCTTTCAAAAACCAAATGTGTCATTAAATCTGTACAAAAATGTTTCAACTGTAATGTAAATCTTTGAAAATTTCTCAGCGCCCACAAAATCCAGGTCAGGGAGCCAAGTTTTAATATGCAAAGGTGCTATATAAAATCAAGTCCGCAGTAGCCAAACTCCTCTTTTCTTTCCGGTGCCATGCAGGTCAAAATCCGGGAAGGTAAAGCTGAGGAGACAGTATGATGCTACGGTGGCAATCGGTGATGACGGTGGGCGTGTGATAGCGCAGGAGTAGAATCGGGAATTCAGGATATGAAAGTTTGAACAGTTCGGTTTCAATCGTGAGTGGAAAGTATCAGAGAACGGCGCAAGCGGATGGGAGGTTAAATTAAGAGGTGAGACAGAAGGAAGGATGAGCAAACTGGCGGAGGTCTTTTGGGAGTCTGTTCCAAAGAGCTGGTGCAGCTTAGACTAAGGAGTGGCTGCAGAATTTCAAAGAGGATGAAAATGGAGGCCGAGATAGAGAAAGATATGACGATGAGCGAGTAGACCCGGGTGGTTGGATGGTGAATAACTGGCAAATGTAGGAGTGTTGACATGTTTGAAGGGCGTTGTAGGTAAGAGATACAATTTTGTAATGGATGCGTATAGAGCAAAATTGAGTTTGTGGGTGACGTGGAGCCTGGAGGCCATAACCGGAGTCTCTGAATCCACAACTGCCTTATATATAGAATATAGACTGTATAGGCCTAACACTAGTGCCGGTCATATTTTAGCATGCAGGCTTACAACATATCCTGAAGTCACTATACTTTGTTGAGGTTCACACTTCTGTACACTAATGCAGCAACGCGCTTTTTCTGTTATTAGCCCAGTGACGTGGAACGGCTTTCACAGGAGGTCCGTTTCCTCCATCGGGTCCTTGCTTCGCCGTTCTATCAGCTCCTTAAGACTGCTCTTTCCGCATGGCCTGGGTCGGAAGCGCCTCTGAGGAGAGGCCTTGAAGGGCAGCTGCAGTATAAATTTCGACTGATTGATTGATTGAAGAAACACAATCAACGGATTATATATGATGATATATGATCCTACCAACCACACTTTGACGTTCGCGCTTAAGATTTTAAGGCGCTTCTCGTGAAACATTCCCGCCGGCGCGCATTGTAGGCCTATAACATAAACGAAGTTCAGGCCTATTCCTCCCAAAATTTAATGGCGTCACAACTCATCAGTGCCGTCAGCATATATATGAATAATATTAATTTTTCTTATGCAGTTTAGGAAGCAACATGTTAAAATCTGGGAAACGTTGAGCAACTGATCATTGGTTTTATTTTTAGAAACACAGGCATACAGTTCAGATTTAATTTAACTGAAGCAGCTTTAGACTGTATATATATATAGCTAAAGCAATTAACTCCGTCAAACTGTCAGTAGGCTACACGTATCTCGTTGTAAGACGTTTAATGGCGAAAACGTTAAACAGGGTTTGAAAGTTGAGACGCGTGAGAAATCGAGGAAAACTTCGTCTCCCTTCGTTACAACTCGAGTTGACATCCAAGAGCGTCTTTTAAGAGTATTCCCACTAACTTAGGAATGAGTTAGGTTTTTATACATCGATTATAATTATCATTCAGTATCGTACAGCTTCCGAATGCATAAAATAAACAATACCTAACACAGTATGAATAGCTGGAATGGTCTAAATTCTTCGAAGACCTACTGGCAATAAACGAAAATATTAATGGCATACAATACTACAAGTAGGCCTAATGTCGTCTATGAATACAGAAACTGTAGAAACAGTTCGGTTATGCAATTCTATGTAAACCAAAATCTCTGCCGCCAGAGGGCGAGCTAATAGATGAACTTCACATGAAGTTCATGCTCATCAGTTCTTGCTCGGAAACCGGTTTTATTTTATATGCAGCGTGATCCAACGGGTTTTGATAAGCATCTCAAAATGTCGAGATGACTATTCTACCTGTGCATGTGCTTGCATCTGACGCAGGAGATAGTAACTTCTCAGACCGAGACTCAACCAGTGGCGTAAAAACCGTATAAGGAGGGTGGACAAAGTCCAGGGCCCCCGACTCACCCCAAAGTCCCAAGGGTCCCAAGCTTTTCAACAAAAATATATATGTATTTTTCAATGTTTCAGTGACAATAATTAATTGAATTGAACTGTGGATTATTCAATCAAATCAATCAAAGAAACTTGATGTAGCGCCCCTTCAAGATATCTACTCAGAGGCGCTCCCAGCCCAACCACAGCTGAAAAGAGTAGGTGTCTATAAACATATAAAATAAGAACTTACAGAAGAAGAGTTCCTAGATAGGAGACGGAGCTCTAGAGGAAGAAGCCCATTCCAGATACTCGGTCTCATAACTTTTACATTTGTTTCTACCTAACTGCAGTTTTAAATAGCTACCTCATTATTTTTACTCTTTACTCTCATTAATGGGTAAGTGCCCCAAAGCTTAGTGTCCAAGGGCAAAGGCTAGGTTGTCACGTCACTGGACTCGACCCATTTTTAGTACATGTATGTGTGTAAGTCGAAAACGATTCCATTGCTTAGTCTAAAAAACTACAAATTATTTAAAGGCAGAAACAACATATTTTACATGTTTTCCATAGAGCGGCTATGGGTATTTCAGCTGTGAAACAAACACGACCAAAGCAACCCAACAATAGTCCTACCTTCGTGACACTACCTGCATTTTCTTAAGCATACTAATACACAGAAGAGTACAAGATAATATGTATCTGTTATTTGTAAAGCGCCTTTAAAGAAGTTCACAAAGGGCCCTTATTAGGCCTATAGCACGGCGCTTAACAATAGCACATCACAGTCATACAGGCCTTTGTCAATCGGCGTACCTTGACGGTGTCACAATTAACTTTATGTTGCGCAATTAGAACGGTCTCAACAAAACGCTCTCGTTTCAAACAGTGGTCTAATCTGCAGGATAATCTGCATCGATATGCGATCACACACGTCACCGGGTTTCACTAGTTTTCACGGTTGATTTACTCGATCACACGAAACAGTTTCATTGAAAGATCTTAGCAGAACCTGACTTCTCGGTTGGCATCGAATCGGAAAATGAAGTCTCAAAAGGTTGAGACTCTAGAAGTCGGAAAACTCTTTGACGAAGAGGTCGACCGGGGACTCGTCCAGGGGTTCCTCTTCGTAGTGATCGTAATTTCGAAAGTCTCCCGGGTCGTTGCTGAACTCTGGTAGGAACGGCGGTGGTGTCTGGAAATGGTAGAAATGACTGACATTAACGGATGCAACAATAGCAGCAACAACGGCAGCAAAAAGACGAAAGAGAGACAGGGACAAGCAGACAGACAGAGACAGATACAGAGAGAGAGAGGGAGACACAGAGTGACAGAGACAGAGAGAGGTACAGTCAGACAGACAGAGACATATACAGAGAGAGAGATAGAGAGACTGACAGAGACAGATACAGAGAGAGAGGGAGACACACAGAGACAGAGAGAGAGAGAGACAGTCAGACAGACAGAGATAGATACAGACATACAAACATACAGAGACAGACAGACAGAGACAGAGAGAGGTTTCGTTTGGTAGGCTACCTGTCTTTCGAAGATGGCCATCCAGTCGATGGAGCTGAACCACGGATGCCTCTTTACGTCGTTGCATCCGTTCTTCATGTTTCCGAATCTCGTCGTCAGATCGACCTGGAGGAGATTGGACAACAGATGCCGAAGACCTGAACTCATGTGACCAGGATACGACACCTACACGAAAACAATCCAATCCATAGAAGCAAAGAAAGAAAGAAGGAAATACACGCATACAACATGCACACATAGTAAATAGGATGATGAAAGAATGACTACAGATTGAACTTCTAACGAATGAATAATGAGTAATGAATTATAATGAGTGAATAATGATGAATAATAATAATATTAATAGTATTAGTAATTACTAAATTACTGAATTACTAATTAATAATAATAATGATGATGATGATGATGATGATGATGATGATGATGATGATGATGATGATGATGATGATGATGACGACGACGACGATGATGACGACGACGACGACGATGATGATGATGATGATTATTATTATTATTATTATTATTATTATTATTATTATTATTATTATTAATTATGATGATCAATTATGAGTGAATGAAGAAAGACAATTAATGCCGTTGATGCTTAATGAACGAAAGAACTAATGAACGAGCGAATACACGAATAGATTTAGGGACGAAAATGAACTATATAGCGAAAAGAAGAAAAGACTAAATAAAATCAGTTAATCATTGTAATAATTATTTAATCGTAACCGATATGCTAACCTTTCCTGCGACGATTTTCTCGTAGATTTGTATTGGTTGATCGGCATAAAAAGGCGGGGCTCCGACTGCCATTTCGTAGATCAAGACTCCCAGAGACCACCAATCAACGGCCATTGTATAACCCTAAAACACAATTAAACCATCCAATTGACTTCGTGTGTGTTCTTGTGCATACTTCGAAAAATGCAGTGCCATTGTCCTTTGAACAGGCTAAGTTTAGCCTAAGGAAACTTATCATTGCACAAAGTCCCGATCATGTAAGAAACAATTAGAGGCCTAAGCCTAAGATTTGAGAATCCAGAATTCAGTGAATGCGGAGATAAAATCGCGTGAATAGGCCTATGTAGAAATTATCTTCACCGCTGCAGATTTCTGCTCTGTTACTTTACAGTTAAGCGATTTGAGCACAAAAGTTTGCTGCACTCTGAGAACTATCTTCTAATTATAATTTAATTTTATGTAGGCCCTAGCCTGGGAATTTACATTCAGACATTGCACTTCATTTAATCTTAAACATGTCACTCCCTCATGCCAATTATACCTCGGTTATGTATCAGCATAATTCCATCAAAGCTTATCCCATAACAAACTATTCATCTTATCATCATATCCAGTAGCCTAATAACCAGTCCAAAACTCATGCTATTTTTTAAAACTTCCAGACATCGCTCCATTCTATTCCGTTTCATTTAAGCTCACTCGTGTTACTCTATGTCGGCTGACTTCAGGATTTGCAATAAACATAAATTTTATGTAAAAATTACAATAGGCCTACTTATTTAATATTATGGGCTACCTATGTTATGAAACAACAGCAGCTGTAGAGAGTATTATTACCTTGCACAGGATGACCTCTGGGGCCAGATATTCCGGTGTTCCGCAGAGCGTGTACGTTCTTGATCCTTTCAGCTTTTTCGCGAACCCAAAATCTGTCAGCTAAAGAGAACCAGTTCTATATGTAGCTCCACTGCGTGAATATCGGACGCATACAATTACAGAATGTAAACGCATCACGAATGTGCAACCTGAGTACCGGTATGCTTATATGTTTAGCCTACTCGATAGATCTGCTGTAATCAGATTGCTGCCTGTGATAGTCAACGTCCACAATACGACATAACAGGAAAGTTAGAAAAGACTTTTCTTGAAATGTTTGTGAGAAACCCAGAAGACTCTAAAGTGCAGAACTGTCAATCGTTAGGTCGGAAAATTTGTTTTAAGGTTTGGTCACCATACACTTGCGCCCCTATCGAACTCTGCTGTAATGAGCACACTGATCATGGGACCTATACAGTCAGTGGGAGGATGAGGCTGCGAGGGAGAGGGTTGATTTAGTTAATTACCTTGTTGAAAAGGAAACCAAATTATCAGCGAAATAAGTAACCAGATATTTTGATGAAAATGTTATGGCGAATGAATTAGACGCAAAAGCAACGTAAACGGATCTGATGGTTGTAACGTTAGCGCTTCAGCCGAAGACCATAGGATTCTGCCTCGATCTGGTCTCTACATCAGTATTTAGCAGGCCTATTAACCAATCGAAAAACTTCAGCTGTTTTGCTTAATCATAACTTAACTGCGAATTGCTATACCTTACTATCAAATCTTACCTCACATTACCTTTACCTACTCGTCACGCTTCGGAGGTTCTTTGAGGCGCGCTACCTGCTCTGCACACGCAATCAAAATGATTTACACAACTGCGTGTTACGATAGGTTGAAAATGTTTGTTGATCAATATCAAGTGAGAGCTCTGCCATCATGTCCCCCATCGGAACCCATGTTCCCATATGGAACCTGCACTGAACCCATAATTATGGGTGCCATCCAATGCCGATGCAAATGCATGCAGGCAGGGCATTACCGTGCATATATCATTGGATAATTCAGTGTTGAACGCGGTGACTGACCTTGATGTAACCCTGAGAGTCGATGAGTAGGTTTTCTGGTTTCAGATCTCGGTAGACGATGCCGAGGCTGTGGAGGTATTCGAGAACCAGAACGATCTGTGCTGCGTAGAACTGACTTAGAGATTCACTGGCGACAACAAAGGAAAATAACAAAGACACTGAGAACAATGCTCAAGCATCTACAGCGACAACTGCAGCAAATAATATTATAGACTTACATGTGTACCTAATATCGATTAAAGTCCTTTGCTTCGTGGCATGAAGCTGCGCACTTGATAGGACTACGAAATTCAGCAGTGATCTCAGTAACAATAACGAAACTCATTTACCTTTGACTCAACAGTAATAATTATTGTAACAACAACAAGACTATGACCAACATTACATCGCATTACATACATTCTACTTAACTACCTACCTACCTACCTAACTACCTAACTACCTACCTACCTACCTACATACCTACCTACCTACCTACCTACCTACCTACCTACCTACCTACCTACCTACCTTCCTACCTACTTACTTACTTACTTAATTAATTAATTAATAATAATAATACTATTATTATTATTATAATAATAATAATAATAATAATAATAATAATAATAATAATAATAATAATAATAATAATAATAATAATAATAATAATAATAATAATAATAATAATAATAATAATAATAATAATAATAATAATAATAATAATATTAATAGTTTCTAAGAGCCTGAGGAATCATTTCTACCTCGGGCGAAAAATATATAATAATATTGGCAGATGCTGTGGAGGATGAGGGATCATGAGGCCAACTTTTCAGATACCAAATGACCGATCCTAGAATAATTGTTACTCATGTATTATCTTAAAAAGATCAGCCTATTGATGAGTAGGCCTATTATTCATATTTAAACTCATCGAAGCAACAATAGGCATGTATTTATAATAATTATCTTAGGTGAGGTAAAACAAACAAATTTATTATGAAAATAATAGGAAATAGTCTATAGTTACAAGTAAAAAGATGCAACACCTGAATTTATGAAGTCGCCGAAGATGTGAGAAAATCTCGCCGCCTTTGACGTATTCGAGAACCATGTAAAGGTTTGCATTATCCTTTTGTACAAAGAAAACAGTTGTCATGTACATCTACACAATCTACAAAGCCTTAAAGATAAAAGACGCGCTCGGCAGTGACCGCCGACATTGAAACTGAGATTAACTTGTTTCTCATTTGATGGCAAATTGATCTAATTTTACCAGGTTGTTTTAGAATAATATATATAGGCCCATATATATATATATTATTTTATTTGCATCATTTGAAGAAATGCTTTTCGAAATGCATGTACCGTGAAGTGCTTAGCCTACATGTTGTTAAGCCTCGATTAGTAGGTCCCCTACCCAAGTTCTCGTAAATTCCAGACAAAGTTTTTTGCAAACATGGTTGGATAGAGATTTGGAACAGGCCAGATTTATTCGGAATAGATGCATCTCTCAATAGAGTAAATTTTATTTTACAATCTAAAGTTCTATTTACCTAATTTAAGTAACTCTCCAAAAACAATAATATCATTATAGGCATAAAAGAACTCGTACACGTAAGTAAATTAAATCGTAAACTGAAGACAATAACTCAGAACCTGACATATCATAATTGAGATCAAATGTAACATCTACTTCAAAGACAATAAACGTTAATATACCATGTAAAGTTTTATTAGCCAAAGTACAATTCTTGTTCTCTCAAAACAATTATTGCATGCATAAATATAATCGGAATCAAAAGGTTAATTAGTTATTGAAGTCATTAAAATTAATAAAGACATTATACCGTAACCTATGACCTAAATATTTGGGCCAATGCAACTAGATCAAAGAAGCGATCGCCAGTGATTTAAATGGTAGGCTAACTAATGATTGCAAGCTAATTTGAGTCCAATATAAAACTAGTTTTGGTTTGGACAATTTGTTTGCATGCTAAACAGCTGTCTCCAAGAATCTCGAATAGAATTGGGTAACAGCGTGAGCGAGGAAGTGTACGGCAAGTCCCATCATACGCTGGTTCCATGTTAAGACTTTGGTATGAGGTCATTAATGTTTGGTTCGTAGTTCAGTGAGAATGAAATGAGCATCGCGTCTGGCGCCCCCTTTCGCGGGGTTAAAAATGACCTAATTTTAATCGAGGATTGCTGTTAATTTAATACGAGTGAAATTAAGACGGATGGAAACCCTCGAGGAGACTTATTTGATGTCGCTCCCTATCGAAGCGGCTGGTACTCGTCCTGATATGTCGGCTATGCGTAACTGGAGTGCTGACACTATGACAGAGGTTTCTCTTCTATTATATTATTAATTATTTTATTATTATTATTATTATTATTATCATTATTAAGTCATGATTATTAGTTAGTATTATTTTTATTGCGCATTTATTAAACGCCAATATCTAATTAGTTTTTAGTCTGCCTATGCCAGATTTATAGCAACGAGCAAGATGGACCTATACACCAAGACTAAAGTGGAAAGGCTATATTTTTACTGGACGCATCGTGAAGTGCTTGATCAGCATACCTTGAAACTTGATGGCATATGGACGATGAATGGAAAGGAGACGGCCTGAAGAATCTTCCTTTCGTTCAATGTATGCTCCACTTGCTTCTTCTTTACGACCTGCAAAACAAACCGTAAAACAATCAATCTCTTAATCGAAATCATCCAGAATTTGTCTCCTAAAATTTACCCTAGTTTAAGCCAACTCTTCTAATAGGATGGGTTCCATTCTAAATTCGTCCCATTTGTAAAACAACTCTAACCTCATAATTGATAAGACTAACAGTAAGGCGTAATTTTAATTATACCCGAACAAAATCTGACCTGACCTGACCTGACCTGATCTGACTTGACCTAATCCAACTTACACTGACCTATTGCATCGAATACCAGATCTACTCTGATTTGTTGTAATCTATCTCTCTTTTAATCTTACCATTATAGCATAACTTCAATAATGCAAAAAGTCTTCGCTGTCTAGCACAAAGTCAAGGATTTAGTAAGCCTTGATCGTCAGATTTAGATAGGTTTTTAAGTATGCCATCGTGCTGTAAAGATTGCAAAGATTCTCTGTAGAGGAGGCTGGTGCACTTCGATTAAATTTCATTCCCTAGAAGTAAGTGCAGACAATGCCCGCGTCACTGCATGCTTCTAGAAACAGCAGACGCAACAGAAGACTCTGTTGATATGACAGAATAACGCGTCCATCGTGGCTCAGATCATAGTATTTTTGTTAAAGGCGTCTTAGGGTTGTCTTGTCTTCTGTTTTCACCACGCTGGTTCACGCCTTCATATGCTCCCGAATTGACTATTGTAATTCTCTTCTCATTGGTCTATGCAAAATTCGTCTTTCATCTCTGCAGGCAGTCCTAAACGGGGCCGCCAGATTACTAACAGCAATACCACGCCTACTACGCTGCTCTCGCATGTTTGAACAATTTAAACTGCACTGGCTGCCTCTCTCTGCGCGCATTGAATTCAAGATCCTCATTCTGGTCTTCAAGGCGTCACTAGGTCTTGCCCTGAAATATCTAGCTGATGTATTACTCCGGCCTCATTCAGGCTCATCGCATCGTCCACTCCTCTCTTAACACAGACTTAATCTTCTAGTTCCTCATACTAGAATTGCTATGCTTCAGTCCCGGTCCAGTGTCTCAATTGGTCCCTCTCTTTGGAATGCGTTTTCTTTAGGTATACTAGCTTTCAAATTCTAGCTGGTAACTTCTTCCTCTTTTGCTTTCTCAAAACCTAATTCTTCTATCGTGGCCTTGCGCACTGGGAGTGCCTCTGAACGGTTCACCCTGCTAGAGGCGATTTATAAATGCTTTAATACAATACGATACCATACCAGTTGTTATGCTGGCAACTCTAGTTTTAGTTTTTTTGCAACTGATTTAGAGAAAGGTCAACGATGGAATGTTAAAAACCAGACAGCGACCGTATAAAGTATACATAACAATTCTGATAATAAACATGTAGAATTCCTACTATTGTCTGATACTGTATACGAGAGACTCAGCGGAGCGTTGCAAAAACTGACGTTAGGTGTCGTAAGCATATTATAAATTATTATAAAAACTAAACAAGACATTTTTGTCCCTACTACAAATACCCCTCTCTCCCCCCATTGTCGGAAGCCCGCTCATGCCTTGCACACAGCATGCACAACAGTGCTGAGTTACCACACAGTAAAATTTAATAGGTGTTGATTTGCATGTATGGCTGATTAAGCTGACTGTAAGTGGATGCAGATGATCGTGTGACACATGCATTCTGGACCTACTATACAGATAAAACGCCACTTATAAGAACAGTGATCAACAGTGTATGACGTCAAACAAGCTTGTATTAGTTCAATACAGGTGAGTCCACGCGGTCGCATGATTCATGTTTGCAGTGTTCTTCGTAGTGAGCCTATAGGTTTTTAAGCAGTGTGGACAGTGTGCACGTTTATACGTTTATGAGTTGCATCGGTTATAGTTTAATGTCAGCCGTTTACAGTCGCTACTTGTAAGGACTCGTCACACTTCGCCGCACTTTCTCTTTGACTAGACGTCATTGTTTGAACAACCCACGTCTCGTTCTATATCTAGCCATAAATATTATACTAAGTTTTTTCTTTTTCTCTCCTCACACCTCACACCCTCTCTCCTCGGTGATACCACCCAACACCCACTTGGCTAAAAACCGGTTTCTAACGTGGCATATTTTTTTGTAGCTCAACGCAAATAAAACTGAACCGGTTTTGAATGGACAAATGCGGTGCAGCACAGCGATGGTGGTGAAGGCAAAGAAATCATTTCAGACCAGCACTACTGAGTTTCGAATCCAAACACTTCTGAAACAATTCTATATGCGACCACTACGGAAAGGCTGTCTAGTACTTAGGTTAGGCCTACTGTAAACCTTGTACTTAAGTTAAGCCGATTGATCGATCTTACGAGACTAGAAAACCATTTTCCGAGTTGCTCACTCATTCTATTTAAGTACGCTTGAAACCGTGAAATTCCACGTTCTGACCTCCTCACCAGAAAGGAATTCGATCATTACCGGGATGTAAAGCACTTATTAACATGTGTTATAACTTACTATTCATTATTACTACTATGCATTATAATTACTTCTATGAGTTACTTTACATTCTATTTTGATGTTCCATTGTGCGTTTGCTAATGGGTAATAAAGGCTATACTTACTTACTTACCTACCTACCTACCTACCTACTTACTTAATTATTTACTTACCTACTTACCTACATACCTACTTACTTACTTACTTACTTACCTACCTACTTACTTACATACTTACATACTTACTGACTTACTGACTTACTGACTAACTAACTTACTTACTTACTTACTTACTTACTTACTTTACTTACTTACTTACTTACTTACTTACTTACGTGTAGTTGCTATATAATGGCACTGACCTTTGCTTTGGAGAGTATCTTGAGGGCGTAGGGCGTGTCAGTCTGCGTGTGTTGAACGAGTATCACTCTTCCGTAGGACCCAGTGCCCACCGTCCGAACCGGGTGAAAGTCTTCCAGCCCCATGACCTTCTGCAAGGCACAGAAATCAAGGCAGCTTACGTATTGTTCTAGAAAAGTCTGTATGCAATGGGTAGGCTTATAATTATATACGCTGGTGCTATAGAGGACATTCGCCCATTGAAACAAAGGACGCGAAAACCCGGAGGAGAAACATTTGTTTGGAAAAGAGTAAAGAAGTAAGAGAAAGGTGAAGATTATCAATCAAGCAATCAATCAATCAATCAGCCGTTTATTGAATCAACAACAGCACAATTAATTAACAATCAGTCATTTAAAAAAATGTTAATTTGCTGATGCCGTCAACAGGACAGCCCTAAAGGATAAAATAATCCCTTTTCCATATTACATTTATTGATCGCAAGACGATTTTTATGATCATATAGTTATAGAAAATTCAACTTAAATAACAATGTTAGGGCTAAACAACAATGGATATTGATGCTGTTGACGATCAGACATAATATGATGCTGACGACGACGATGATAATTGTGATTCTGTTGATGATGGCGATGTTGCTGCTATTGATGCTGTTATTGGTGATGACGATGATGATGATGACGACGATGAGAATGTTCTACGAATGATGAACATTGATGCTGTTGTCATCGATGATGATGATTACAACGACGATTGTGATGAATTGCGTTTAATTTGTCATTAGGCCTATGTGAACCCATGAACGACCAATTATACTTGCCCCTCTGTGTAGCTTTCTTGAAGGGGCGCTATGTAAATGTTCGATATGAATGAATGAATTTGTAGGACAGGTCTTGTTCTTAGCCACTGCCTGTGCACACAAGCCTGCTAATGTATGGACTTATATTAACAGGCCGTGTCCACGTGCTGTGTTGGTTTATTGCAGACCAATTGTAAGTTCAAGGTTCTCTAAGCAGCGCCTTGATAAAAATTTGTCATCAAAATCAATATTTGTCCCTGACAGTATAATAGGTCTAATTAGAATGTTAAGGGCTCCTGAAGGCCACGCTGAAAGACATAATATAATAAAAAGAACCAATAGTAAAAACAAAGTTTTTTACTATATCCATCTAGTATCCTATAATCCGTCATATTAAGCAGTTACCTCTACAAATATATAGTCCGCGTTCATTTTACAACATAGCGTCCGTTTAATCAAGCACCGCACCCGTTTCTGTTGCAGCCAATGGCAACGCTGGCCAATCACAACGCTCCGTGTCGGAAAAGGGGATTCCCCGATTCGAAAAGTTTAGTCCCCGATTCTATAAGCTAGCCTCTTTTGGGGAGCTGAAATTTTGATAGAATGAAGTGTGTGCGAGGGCGAGTCTGTTTGCCAAGTTTCACGACGATTGAATGATTGTAAGTGATCGAACTAGTCGTCGCAAGATTTGACTTTTTAGCCTGTGGCTCAAGCAAGCAAACATTCAAGCAATCAATCAATCAAGATTCCCGCAAGTTAAACTAGATGGATAAAAATGGAGCAGCAAGGGACCTTCACATTGAATAATTATACATTCGTGGTTTTCAAACAGCCTATAGGCTATAAAATTTAATTATATACCACAAGACCAAGTTCAAGTTGTCACCCTTTCGACCAATTTCTAAATTTTATTGATGCACCTCTAACCTCTTAAATTTTTCGTTGGCTTTCGATCGACTGGTGAACAGTTGCCTCTGAACTGCTCTAAGTAAACATATAATTGATTTGAGCTACTTAGAGGAATATGCAACTCAAAGCTGGTTTACCTGAGATACCATGCAGTAGGAGTTTTGGGACAGAAATACGTGTGTATCTATTATGCATACATACATACAATATACTCATACATACATACATACATGCATAAAAACATACATACATACATACATACATACATACATACATACATACATGCATAAAAACATACATACATACATACATACATACATACATACATACATACATACACACACACACACACACACACACACATACATACATACATACATACATACATACATACATACATACATACATACATACATACATACATACATACATACATACATACATACATACATACATACATACATACATACATACATACATACACACACACACACACACACATACATACATACATACATACATACATACATACATGCATTGTCATGCATACATACGTAGGCCTACGTACGTAGGTCTTCGTATACGTACCTACATGTATGTACGTATGCATTCTAGGTCTAGTAAGTACGCATGTATGTATGTTGGTTGGTTTATGTGTATGTCTCTATATAAGTCTTATGTATGGTTGAAAATGTCACTATTTAGTGATGAATGAAAGTATCAAGTCACTTGATATAGCGCCTTTAGGTCACATCACAAGAGCTATCAAGACGAATCACTAAATCTCGGTATTCGGTATACTCATGGTTTTTCAATTGCTTATATTAAAGTTTAATCTTACCGTAGGTTCTGCGTTCCATTTCTTTTCAAAGTCTTCTTTCAGTTGAAGCAAGACAGACTTCACTGAAAACAGAAATATAATAATTTACAAATTAGTGGAATATTAAATTTTCTTTTTTCTTACAATTTAGCAAATTATTAGTCTATATAAAACAATAACAAAGATAGTTTATCGAATCGTAAAATGGATTCATGCGGGTTTACAATTTGCCCAAACTCTCTACGACTGTAGGTCTAGTACAGGGTTCCCAACTATTTCTAGGCCCTGCACCCCTGGGAAATGCTTCACCAATGTTCGCAGTGGTTCTCTACAAAAATATTACAGCATTTGAAGACACATAGAGGGGTCTACATGAAATTGTTACTTTTCGAACCACAGATTGAACCGCACATAAACAAAGCCATACAGTGACATACACTGCAGTCATACACGCATACAGATCTGCGTGTGTATAAAAATTGAACTAAACTTAGACTTACAGACTTACAATGTTACATGGAAATAAACTTCTAATCTTACGGTCTTACCCATACTTATCCTATGACAGCTCAACAACTTATAATGGATTATCAATGCATTCTTATAATTCAACGTTCCCTCTTTGTTGCACCCCTGAAATACCATGTCGCACCCACAGGGGTGCGTGCAACCCAGGTTGAGAATCTCTGGTCTAGTATGATTTCTATGCCTGTAAGGTTGACACAGAAAACTGTAGCGATGGACTGACTTATGATGTTGGGATTCGGAGGGATTTGGCACAGCGTGGAAATGTATGCACCTGAGACAGACGGACAGGCAGACACAGACAGACACAGGCATAAATACAGACACAGATAGATAGACAGAGAAACAGACAAAGAAAGAAAGCGACGCAAATGGAAGTGGAGACTGAAAGACGAAAGATAGAAGCAGAAAAATAAACAGAGGAGATAGATTTGTGGATTTGTAATTGTGGAAGCAAGATGGAGAAGAGATATAGGGCCAGAGAAAGATAGGCGAAGGCCTGCGAAGGGAGACAGACAGACAGAGAAAGTGAGAGAGAGAGACACACACACACACACACAGACAGAGAAAGAGAGACAGACAGACAGATAGAGAGAGACAGCGAAAGACAGAGAGAGCGATCGAGAGGGCGAGACAAATATATAAAGGCATCAGACCAAACAGAAAAGAGAGAGAGAGAAGAGAGACAGCGACAGAGACAAAGACAGAGACAGGGGCAGAGACAGAGGCAGAGAGGCAGAGAGAGAGAGAGAGGCACAGAGAGAGAGAGAGAGAGACAGAGAGAGAGAGAGAGACAGAGAGAGAGAGAGAGAGAGAGAGAGAGAGAGAGAGAGAGAGAGAGAGAGAGAGAGAGAGAGAGAGAGAGAGAGAGAGAGAGAGAGAGAGAGAAAGAAATCGTTATTTGGTTACACTAGTGTCTTGTGCGGGTTGAGTGTTGTTTGATTAGCTCAGCACGCATCATAAAAAGGGTCGGTGTATACCTGTTATCGAATGGTATATCTCTCTCTCAAGGATCGATTCACAACACTTATCGGAAATGAAAACATCACTGTCACCAGAAAACTATGTGCCCTGGAGTTGATTTAATTGCTATGTAATGAGATGCATACATATATTACGGTTACTTGCTCAGTCAACAAATAATTTCTTGATTTAGAAAAGCCACCTGAAGGAGGAAAGATCGAAGCAGAAAAGTAAACAGCCATGCACACACAGGTATAAGCCACTGAAGTGTAGGCCAAGTTAAACGAATAATTTAGTTGTTCGGATATTGAACTTCAATCGAGATCATATATTGCATTTCACCCTGGAAGGAAGTTGAAAACAGATGTTTTTAACACTTTAACGACGAGTTGCAATGGTTTCCTGATCACTCTTAGTAAACTCTCGTCATTAAAGTGTTAACAGTCTATCATCTGAAACATTCGATGTCTAAATGTTAGTTTATTCTAGAGTTAAGTCGTGCTTAAGGACTTTCAACAGACTTGTTGTTGAGTAGTTTGCTTTGACTAAGTGGAGGTGTCGTGCAATTATCGTGGTACAAAATAATGTAGTATTTCATGTAGAAAATATGCTAACAGTCTCTTGAGAGTCAAGGATGAGGCTTAATGATGATGATTACGATGACGACGACGACGATGATAATGATGTTATTGGCCATAGTCTAAGGAGTTAATTAGTTTGCGCTAATTAGGCGGAGGAGCTGTGCACGATCATGGTACACATGGTACAGCGCCTCTGAGAAGTTTACAGCGGCTCTGAGAGGTACTTATGTTGCGCCGTACAAGACAGAGTTCTGTTACATTACATTATATTATGCATTAATATAATATTTCGTTTAGCGAATTATGCGAACTATCTTTTGAACATTGACATTCGCATAGTCAGAGGAGTTAATTAGGCTGCATGCTATTTATGGACTACGAGAAGAGACAATCCATTGCACATTTGTGTATGACTACTGTTCCACTTCACAACGTATATAATTATATCTAATCAGCCACACTTGTAATTGATACAGCCGCGTGTACCGAATTCAAATAGGTATTTAAAAACCTCTTTTACAATAACCTCAATGCATGAAAACACACGTAGGCCAACATCAAACAGCAAATCTCAGAGTCGTCGCGTGTCAACGATGAACCTGAGTCACGATGATAATGGTAATGGTAGCGGTAAAGGCAATGGTAATAGTCACGGTCACGGTCACGGTAACAGTAATGACATCGGTAACAACGACAACAACAATAATAAATAATAATAATGTCTTTCTACTCTATCGACGCAACTTGGTCCATGCAGAGACTCTGAACATCCATGCCATCTTCAGCTGAGGACGGGAATCCGTTGGTTGGTTCCACGTGTGTGCGTGGACCAGCCACTGGTGACACTTTCAGCGTACTGTGCATTGTTTTGCTAACTGGTGTTATATGTCTTCGTTCGTAATTACATTTAACATCATTTAGGCTAGCGCAGAGAGTGCCTCTGAGTAGATATCTTTAAGGGCGCTATATAGATGCTCAATCACATTACATTGCAATACAATAACGATAGCAATAAGTTTTAAAATGATCAGAGAACACAACATTTGAAAAGCCGATCTTACCTAGATCTTCAGACGAATCTGTCGAAGATGATGAACTGCTGTGACGTACTTTCGTCTTGGGATGGTTGGCTCTGTACCTGGAGAGCAGCTTCCCAAATAAGTCGGTCATTCTGAGCTGCAGAAACACGCACCAGATGGAATATCTAGAAAACGGTTACTTCTAAACCTTCTTGGCCAAACGGCAAAGAAATCCTTGAGCCGAGCTGAAGTATTTCAAGGTCTGTGTCGTAAAACGACTCGTAAGGTTTTGTCATCTATGAGACTCGGTTCTAATATTTACACCTGCTATGATCGAGAATTCTTATCGCAGCTGATATCGCATAGTGCTTTGCAGATAACAGCGAGTCCGAGAGAGAGAGAGAGAGAGAGAGAGAGAGCGGGATTCTAACGCCACGATATCTGAAAAACGAGCAACTGGTTCAGTACATAATTATAAATGTTGCTTTGACGAATACCGTCTCCAGCCAGAATCTAAGTCGTGACAAGTACGTAGTAAACGACTGCACGAACTTTATATTAAGACTGCAGGTATTCACAGGCCGAAGCATTGCTCGGATGTCTTCTGCCTTAAACCAGTTGCATCTGGTTTATAGGCCTGTGGTTGCACTCAAGCGCTCACTCCCGTTTCTGCTACAACAGCTTATAAATAGGTCGTAAAACGCGACGCTTCAAACTGTGAAAAGATCGAGACTTAATTAAGCTGACTCAGTTAGCTATTCATTGGTTACAGCGAACGTTCAATGTGTCTTTGTGCGTGCAGATCCTGGCTGGCCTCTTGATGGTGACTTATTTTTAATAAATCTCGGGCTAGCACGGTCCGTAAATGGGGACCTTAAGAGTCGTGGCGCACATTCAAAGAGGCAAGGGTGGTGAAATATTTCACCTGATCAAATCACTGAAAATTGCTCAAGGTCGAGGCGATACACGTACGCTCGCTGTATAAACACGTGTAGGCCTACATACACCTGTACTGTAACGATACTAACGCGTGACTGCACTGTGTGTGACACGGTGGCCTATTGGTTAGAGCGCTCGGCCTGTAACGCGGAGAGTACGGGTTCGATCATCGTCCGAGGCAGTCACTGTGTAGGGACCTTGAGCAAGTCCTTCGCGCACAATTGCTCTGCAATATAATTGCATCTGCGTCGCCGAGGCGTGTGCACTTCTGAGCTTTGGTCCACCTTTGAAAGAAGGGCGATATCCAATGCAGTTGTAATCAGTGATATTTTCGTTGACGTTAAGTAAAATTAGAACTGAAAATATTGATTTCCGTTAAGTATAACTGTAACTGTAACTGAAATTATTTTAAGAACGAAAACTGAAATAGAACGAAAATCAAGCACACAGAACGAAAATTAGAATAAAAACGGAAATTAATTTTAGAACTGAAATTAATAACATAATTGGAAATTTTCGTTGATAACTTTTCCGATGCAGTTATGTCTAGCCTATGTTTAAGAGGCGCACATACTTTCTGACTCTTGAAACTTTAGTATCTTTGGTTTAGCACGTGCTTCCATGTGCAATTATTATGGTCGTTTTATTTGGACCTTTCCCTGTAAGTTGATAATATTTAACGTCGCGACAAGACTGTGGTTATAGAAAATCATTTTGAAAAGTGTATCCATTTCGATCATAATTACTTTGTGCAGTGTGCCCACTGGGCTGAAGTTAGAAAGCCAAGGATGGGATTTTTTAAATAGGTCTACAGTAGGCTACTACAAAGAATAGGCAAATATGTATAATGCAACGCTTTGTACCCTAAATCGGATGAGTGCGGAAATGCACTTTCAGGTGAAATTTTAAGCAATTTCATTTCGCATCTACAGCTTCCATATAATATTAAAAATATAATAGGAAAAAGGACAAGGCAAAAACGTGCTGGTACGAAATTTTAATGCGACTGATTCGGGACAGTGGCTGTCACCACGAGAAAACGGAAGCGTAATACAAAATGTTAGTAGATTGAAGAGTCAGACTATCCAATAACTATGGTCGATCATACATTTTGAGGAAATGATAGAAACTAGATCCGAAGTTCAAACTGCCTGGTTAGTGCATTAATCATTACATATAGTTTTTGACGAAAAACGGCAAGTCTACGACAATATTGCCCCACTTGCAGAAAATCTTGCAGCTCCGGCTTCTCCAGCTTAGCCTATGTCGAAAGAATATGTGTGAAGACTTCTAACAGATGGGAGAAGAAACCAAATGCTGTAAATAAGAGGGTTCTTTAAAATTAAAGAAACACATCTTATAATGAAAATGCTCAATCTTGGTTTAATTTAACATTGGTTGTATAAAGAAGTATAACTGAAATTATTTTCAAACAAGAACTGAAATGAGAACTGAAATTAATTTAAAAACTGAAATTAGAAGTATAACTGAAATTTTTTAAGAACTGTAATTGAAATTAGAACTGAAATTGAGGATGTCCGAACTGAAATAGAAGTAAAACGAAAATTATTTCCTGAAGTAAAATATCACTGGTTGTAATGTATTGTATTGTATGACATAATGAGTTAGTTTTGTCTTTGGAAATATAGTAGCAAATTAATTAAGTGTCTTGACATACATACATACATACATACATACATACATACATACATACATACATACATACATACATACATACATACATAAATACATACATACATACATACATACATACATACATACATACATACATACATACATACATACATACATACATACATACATACATACATACATACATACATACATACATACATACATACATACATACATACATACATACATACATACATACATACATACATACATACATACATACATACATACATACATACATACATACATACATACATACATACATACATACATACATACATACATACATACATACATACATACATACATACATACATACATACATACATACATACATACATACATGCATACATGCACACACAGCCGCCGCGTAGGGACCCTGGGCAAGTCCTTCACTCGCAATTGCTCATGCGCTTCGGCGTGAAACTCCGATTCAGTGTCCGCGCTGTAGTCGGGAGCGCCTCTGAGTAGAAATCTTGAAGGGGCGCTATAACAAGTGTTCATACATACATACATACATACATACATACATACATACATACATACATACATACATACATACATACATACATACATACATACATACATACATACATACATACATACATACATACATACATACATACATACATACATACATACATACATACATACATACATACATACACAGTACTGTAATGTATTGAATTCAAACATTTATAAAGTGCCTCTAGTAGAATGAACCATTCAGAGGCGCTTCCAGTGCAAAAGGCCACGAGAGAAGAAATACGGTAGGTTCTGAGAAAAGTAAAAGAGGAGAAAGGGTTACCAACTTCAATTTTAGAGCGAGTTGATGGAGACAGAGCATTCCACAGAGATGGACCGAGTTCTAGCTGTTCTAGTATAAGCTTATATGAGGTACTAGAAGATCAAGTTTGTTCGAAGAGCTGAGTAAACGATACGAAAAGGCTGAAAGAGGCCGAGTTCAGCCAGATATTTCGAGTCAAAACCATGTTTTCCCTTGGAGACCAGAATGAGGATTTTGAATTTAATGCGAGCAGAGAGAGGAAGCCAGTGCAGTTGTTCAAACATGTGAGAGTAGTGTGGTAGGCGTGCTATTAATCTGGCGGCCTGACTTAGGACCGCCTGCAGAGGTGAAAGATGAACCTTGAGAAGACCAATGATAGGGGAAGTACAATAGTCAACTTAGGAGCATACGAAGGCGTGAACCAGCGTGGTGAAAACAGAAGACAAGACGGAACGACGAACAACCCTAAATGAAATGCATACGTATACATACATAGTACATACATAGGCCTACATACCATATATGCCACACATACATACGTAAATACCATATATACCACATTACATATATACATACATGCATGCATACATATATACATACATGCATACCATATATTATGCCATACATACATAACGTAAATACCATATATACCATACTACATACATAAACATATATACTTACATTTTGTTTGCGGATTAACTTCATTATTCATAGCTGAAGGACAGTTTTTATGGATGGAGCTAGATAATAATTGTATTGTTGTTCCTAAAATTCCACGTAATCAGGCCTAGTAGCAGTCCTATAGTAATAGGTCCGTATTGTGTTTGGTCATTTTATTTCCGAGTAAATCTGTTGGCGAGATTATACTTAGGAACCTCATAAAATAATCGAAGAGATGTACGACGTGCAAAACAACATATCACGTGCCTAACACTCTTTGGAATTATACACCTTCACAAGGCAACATCAGTAAACCAAAACCTGTTATGAGTCTCTTGATAAAAGATTTATCATTGCCCGATGCATTTTGCGTGCTTCACGCGTGCAGTATTTTTCACGTGGACCTAGTACTAATACGCGTGGGCATACTTCACGCTGGCCTACATCACGCATAAATATAGCACATAAAAACGTGTGACATAGGTCGCTGTATAAGGTAACGTTCATGATGTATCCATGTCAGCAATACTGCTGGACACATACTAATTATGGCTTTTGCATAATAGGCAGCAGTTAGAATTTCGTACAGAACCACAGGCTTTGGGGTTATACGTCTAACATGTATATTTTAAAGATTAGTATAGGCCTATACTTGTAGATTGAAAACCTTTTTCAAGGCCGATAAGTCATTAGCTACCCTAAGAGGGAAGTCTTTCTTAACCTATAAGAAATCTCAGGATTTTAGCTGTGCCATTGGTTTAGGCTATCTTTCACCTGATGACATTCGATTCGTTTTAATATAGACAGAGGCACTGGATCTTACATGTACAATCTGGAAATGACGTTATAACTGAAACAATGAATAATCTTTTGCTTCTGTGAAGCCTTCATCATGAAGAACATAATTTTGTCCCACAATCTCGATTTTTCATTGGTCCATTCTGCTCTAAAGGTGGTCTAATGGCGGTCTGAGGGTGGTCCGAGGGTGGTCTAAGAGTGGTCTAAGGGTAAACGTGGGTAAACGGCGAGAGTAATTATGACTCTTCTTGTGCCGGTGTGGTGCGTCCGGGTGCAGATCAATAGCGTAGCCAGAGGGAGTAGGGGGAGCGGCAGAGGCTGTACATAACTTTGGGGACAGATTTTTTCGGAGACCGGATTTTGCATTTTTTGAAGGGACAGATAGGCCTCAGTCAAAACTTCAGGGACAGTCCCCCTCTAATTTTTATTTTTATGATAAGCAATGACAATATGCAACATAGAATTCGGAAAAGAAATTCCATGAGGAAATGCCATTGGATGATGGAATATCTGATTCCCAAAAAATTCATGGTTGAAACCAACATAGTGTCTCTAGATTGTGCCATAAATAGGCCTACCACAAATAAGAGATTTGAGCATTTAAAAAATGTGGTTTCCAAATTTAATTGTTTAGATCCAAAGCAGTTTAGCCATGCCGATAATGTGACCAAATAAGAATCTTTGACAGACATGTACAGTAACTGTACTCGGATGTCATCGAAAGTCGAAGTGAAATTGTGCAAGAGTTTCTTTCATTTAAAGACATTGTTACATGCCGGTGTCCCGTGATATTCTATCCCCCCTAAAGCATATCCCCGGATGGAATAAACCGGTTTAGAGTATCCGGGGGTAAACCATTCTATCCCCATCGTCATACGCATCACGATAACGAAGACGAAAATCCAGTCAAAATCACCAAAGACCAAGCAAATTAATTTCAGATCGACGAACAAACTAAGGATACGTGACCTTAAAAAATTTATGTGTACAATAAATCCAAACAGTACGAATGAATACACTTAGAAACCGCCAATAATGCAAACTTACCCGGATACTCCATTTCGCTAAGGGGATACTGATTTAGGGGATACTCTATTTCCTGACACCGGCACTCTGAAGCGATGGAGGAATTGGCGCTGCTTGTACAATGTAGATTTACACCTGCGGGTCGCTGGAGCGAATCCACTGTCCTTCGGTTAGAAGCCTAGAAGGGATGAGTGCGGATCATTTCGTTGGGATGTTAAAGGGATGGTAAAGGGATGAGTACGTGGACAGTGGGTTGAGAGAATCTACCCTTCCTTGTTTTAATATGTGTATAAAAGTGGCTGATTTGTGAACTCTGGAGTAACTCCGCCACTGCCCTACCTGTGGTAGTGCCAGTCCCAAGCCTGGAGAAAGGAGGAGGGCGACACTAATCATCTTTGTTATGTCACAGCGTCGTTAAGCATCAACTATAAGTAACTCTGGAGTTCTGTGCCGTCTAACTTTGGGGTGCAATCTGACGTCTGTTGGCTGGTCATGTGATGTTTTTACAAAGAATCTTTGGACAAGACTTGTTTGATGTGTTCATACTGGCTGGGACCTCTTACGAGAATCAAGGACACAAGTTACAACCAGTATGTAACAACATGTATAGGCTACAATGAAATTATGAGTATTATCAACAAGGAAAATTCCAGTGTCGAAGAAATGACTACCAATAATGTACTAAAGTTTATGACGGCCAATGACCTGTGTTCCATTATTCCTATGGCCTATCCACATTGTACCGCATTTTTCTGAACTTGCCAATAAACATCGCTGGTGCGGAACGATCTTTCAGCCGACTCAAACTCATAAAATCGTACGTACGTTATACAATGGGCGAGGACGGATTGTCCTGTTGAGCCTTGATTAGGCAACTATTGAAAGACAGTTCGCCTGTGAAGTGGATTATAACGCAGTAAACAACAACTTTGTTAAAATGTAGCCTAGACGAAAAAGGCTGTTGTAATCGGTACGTGTTTGTACTGTCTTGTTAAAGTATACTAAACTATTAGTATTGCTCAGTGGCGGCGCCATGAATTCAGGTTGGGGGGGCTAAAGCTCAAAAACCTTCCCTTTTGTCCCCTCCTCGCTGTGATTTCCAGTGATTTCCCCATTTGGGGGCTGAGCCGCAGTTAGGGGGGCTAAGCACCCCCCTTAGCACCCCTGGCGCCCCCTCTGGTATTACTAAGTTACTATTGTTTTTGCCACTTTTGGGTGTTTGTGTTTCTATCTAAAATACGAAAATAAATACGTATAATCGGCATGAATGTAATTAATTGAAATTATTTATGTTGGTAGGCTAAATGGGAACTTTTTATGTGCTGGCTCCCTCTGGTGTTTAAACCTGGTTACGCCGCTGGTACAGATCTGTCCGACAGTCCGACTCCTCCCACTTCCACTGTCAATACAGTATTTTACACGACTTGCGCGAGACAGTGTCCGAGTGAAATGATGCCCGGACCAATGATCTGGCAGTTAGATGACGTCATTTGAAGTATCGTGTTAACGTTATAGGACTATGACCTGCGAAATAATGTTTTCGTCAGAGGAAAAGAGTAGCCCAAAATCACCATCATTCATAAAATATTATTATCGTCGAATCATTATTTTGACACAAGGTGCTTTAGACACGGCAGCGATGGTCCAGTTCTATTATACTGCATTACATTGTATCGCATTGGTTAAACTGTCATTTTCTTTCTGTTGATAGTTTTCAGAATCAATAATATTGTCAGCAACATTTCATTGGTCGACCGACTAAAAGTATTGCTCTGTGTTGAGGTCTAGCCACCTAAATTCCAGCAACAGAGCAATGACCAAGTGTTCGTTCCTTCCTGGGACGGTTTCTTTCGTCTCAATTTGAATAACTGCTAACTGCTTCAGATGCATTATAGATGCAGGGTCCTGTTAACAGCCCATACTTAAGCTAGGCAATTACAGCGGACTTCGGAATGTAGAGCAGATTCCCATGACTTTGTGGCTTTAATTTACATTAAACCACGACGTTTAGCGGTTGCGAACTAATATAAGCACGAATGACTTATGCATCTGTTAACTTACAAGGTTACCTTCATCTGTTTTATGACATATTTCAATATATATATATATATATATATAGTAAATATATATAGTAAATATATATATATATATATATATATATATATATATATATATATATATATGTAGTACATAAAGATTTTATATGCTTATAAACCTAGATGACGGTGCATATTTAAGGTAAGCTTAGTGTGAGGTCTCATTCAAAAAACCAGTATAATATTCCTTCAGTAACCGTCAAGAAATCGCTGATCCAGACTGGTCCAGATAACACAGACTACACTCATTAGCATCGTACGTACGCACACACCCAGCCACTCACACACACACCCAGCCACTCACACACACATACATACACACACCTACAGACACAGACAAACATAACTGCACAGGTATGAATGCAGACACCAAGACAGATTTATTGTGCGCTGACAACCTACTTGCGAGGCAGATAAAACCGAATGCGTAGCGGTGAAAACAAGTTTTATTATACGTGAACACTATTTTGTTCCGATACTTAAACTATGAATTCTTAATTATTCTTTTAAGCGCAACTGGGATTTTTACAACGATAAATTTGTCTGCAAAAATTTCATGACAGACGAACACACAGTGTAACAGACAGAGAAGCATACAAGCACACAAACAGTTAGACAGACATACACAAACAGACAGCTAGACAAACAGACAATCAAACAGATATATATATATATATATACCGGTATATATATATATATATATATTCCGACCCGCGGGTATAACAGTAAGAAATTGTATATATATATATATATACAATTTCTTACTGTTACACTGTGTGTTCGTCTGTCATATTAGTCAGGCAACCGTACAAACAGATAGACAAACACACACACAGACAGATAGACAAATAAGCACACAATCAGATGGACAAATGCACGCACACATGCAGGCAGACAATCAAGTTCAGACGGACACACAAACAGACAGGCAGAGAAACAAACAATCACACAAACAGATAGATAGTCAGACAAGCGCACAAACATACACACAAACACTTACAGGCTGACAACGAAGAGCTTGAGTGTGCAGAGAGAGAGAGAGAGAGCAGAACATTCCAGAATCCCAGCCCCAGTGGGTGTCCATGGCTAGAAGTGTTTGTAAACATTTTGTTATGGGAGTCTGAAAAGACAACGAACTCAAGTGACGCCGTTAGGCCTAATGTTGGGTAGAACTATGTAATCCACCACTTGAATGGGTCATAGACTCGTAGGCATATTATAGTACATCGTAACATGACTTGTATACAATGCAAGTAGACCAAATATCGACTGGGTCTGTTTCATTGGATCGCTGAGAGAGAACGATTGACCCTTATGTTCAGTCAGTCACCCGGGAGTTCATAATCGTCTGTACATAGACTATAAGCAGAGATAAATGGGTCTTGCCCTCTTTTGACACCCTATTTCAACAGTTCACTTCATCAAAACATAAAAATATGTAGGTGTAGAAAATTGTCAATAATTATAAGGGTGATCGCAGTGCGAAGCAACGGAGGTCCACTTCATATTGTTTGAATGGATGACAACCGCCAAGAACACAGGACAGTTCAGTGTACGTAGGAACGGGCAGAGGGAAGAGTGAATCAACATAACGACATATAAGACGTCCAGTTCGTCCACCCAGAACGAACTGGACAAAAGGACGGATGAATGGACGGACGGACAAGTGGAAAGACGGAATGACAGACGGAAGACCGATGAACGTACGGACGGAGTGGCGACGAAGTGGAGGACGAAGTGGAGGACGGAGTGGAGGATGAAGTGGAGGATGAAGTGGAGGACGGAGTGGAGGACAGGACTGAATAGAGGACAGAGTGGAGGACAGAATGGAGTGGCGGCCGAAGTGGCAGACAGTGTGGCGTGTATTGAAACGCGATGTTGGTCGATTGCATTGTATACAGTTGTGTTGATGACGGCAGTGCTGAGGTATTTGTGCTGGAGGCGTTTGGCAGAGCATTATCTAGCGCCGCCTTCTGCTATCGATGATGTGGCGGATCGTATGAGTGCACGTCGTCTGATTCATGAAGTGGCCTCGGTGCTTTACTAGCAGTTGTGCAATATGCATGCGCGTGTGTCTCTGTGTGGTTAATAGAAACAGAGAGACAGAAAGACATACATACAGACATAGATGCAGGCATACAGACAGAAGCAAAGACAAGGGTAGATGCAGAGAAAGAGTCAGAGACAGCGATACAGACACAAAGACAAAGACAGATATAGCGAGACGAAGACAAACACATGGCGAGATAGAGAGGGAAAGAAACGAAGAGACAAACTAGAGAGACAGACAAACGTATACGCAGACGCACAGAGACAGTGACAGATAGACGGAAAGAGAGGATGAACGATCGACAGATACCAGGATGGGCAGTCAAAGCATTTGCATGAGTGCCTCAACACAGTCATGATATGTCACCTCTTTGGCTGCAGTATAGCCTCAATTATAAGTCAGAGGCTCATAATTTCGTATGCGTTCTAATGCATCATGTGTATACCCGCTCCATATTAGAGGCCCATGCATAGATAACACACATAAATAACAAGCTATTTATATAGGACGGTGTTTGTCCTGTACGTGATTAGCAGATGCGGGTCCGATAGAGGAGCCTATACTACAGAGCGTAGGCTGCCCTGCCACTGATGATGACTATGCTCCTCTCAAACGGGCTGCTGCAGCTGTTGTTGCTGAGGCTGATAACGATGAGAGGATAATTACGGTAATTGCATTTGTTGGTCTGGGCGAACACTTGATTGAGTTGGTTGATAGGCAGCCCGAACGGTCTACATGCGCCGGTATCACGAAATAGAGTATCCGTCCTAAGACTATCCGGGGGGGATGTATGAATTTATCCCCTCGGATGGAATAAACCGGTTTAGAGTATCCGGGGAAATAAACCATTCTATCCCCATCGTCATACGCATCACGATAGCCTCGACGAAAATCCAGTCAAAATCACCAAAAACGAAGTAAATTAATTTCATGTCGACGTACAAACTAAAGATACGCAACTTAAAATATTTTATGTGTACAATAAATCCAAACAGTACGACTGAATACACCTAGAAACCGCCAAAAATGCAAACTAAACCGAATACTCCATTTCGCTCAGGGGGATACTCATGTATGGGGCTACTCTATTTCGTGACACCCCTTAGGCCTGTCGACAGGCCAGCAGACAGACATCCGGAATTGCAGGACTATACGCGACAGGAGGCTTGACGTTATGATTGTATATCGTTTCTATTTAGCTCATCGTTGGGACAAACTGCATGCGAACGAAAACAGAATTTTCTAACGATTACTTTTCAACGTATTGCGTCGGATACGACTTGGCAATGAAGACTAACTACTTTTCCCACGATCCACCGCTTTTCCGATTCCCAGACGCAGCCAGAAGCTGGAGTTTTGTGGAGAACCGGAGACCACGTTCGGAGGCAGGTAATGGCTATCAGATCCGTCAGCGACCCAAGACAAACTCGTCGTCTGTGTTCTGCAGGCCAGACGCAACTGAAACGGACTATCGTGAAGTTTTCGAGGATCCTTATAAGTCCGGATCAGTGGTTCCTTGGACGTCGTGGAAGGACAGCGGATCCTCTCCTCGTAGCCTACTTCGAAGTCGTTCGCACATCCGTACCAATCCGTGGATGAGTTCGACCGGAGAGAGTCCCCCAAGGTCCCCCGCTTGCGTCCATCTACGGTGCCGTTGCTGGTCGGCTCTGGAGACGGGAATACCTTCCCCGATGTCTTTCTCGCCCCCCGACACACAGACTAGACCGACTACCATAGACAACGAAGCCATGATACCTTCTTCTCGCTTCTACCGTCGAGAGGACAGTCTCCTGACGACATCGGTTGAATGTGACTCGCTGTACCAGTCACTGACGTCAGATACTGACACTGCTACGTCACTCATGTCGGTCAGTGATGTCACTCTGCCGGAAGTCTTCAAAGACGAGCGATGGCGTGACATCGTTCCCGGCGGCTCATCAAAGGAAAAAGAGTCCGACTGTTCAATTTTAACCCCGAAGGTCCGCTTCGACGGGGATCATGCTCGCAGAGAGTTTTCTGGCAAGAAATTCGACTCTGATGATTTTGAGACGGATCGGAATAAATCAAAACAGATAAAGAAATGTGACAGAACCTCGTCCTCTGGGCACAGCCTTAATCTCCAACTGAAACGTCCAAGCTTCGGAGGAAAAAGATTCTCAGAAATCGCCGATGACTACGAGGCTAAGACTGCCAAATGGCTCAACTCAGGCGAAAGTGGAACAACGACGCCACAGTCCCATACTCGGAGTACAAATATTTCAGTAGGAAGAGGCGATGACCTCGTTGGGCAGTTCAAACCACAACCAAGTACGGATATACAACAGAAGATTCTTGTTGATCGAGAAGAGTTTGATAATCCGACTTACGAAACGCCATTCTCCACATCTCTGCAGTTCCGTAAGAAGATGATGGCCGTTCGATCCAGCCTCCAGGACAAGGTGGCCACGCTGCGACGCGAGAAGAGAATGGTCGACGAGAAGATTCGAGAAGCGAAGGAAGAGGAGAGGATTCGTCTGCTGCAGTTGGATAAGTTTCGACGTCAGCTGAGCTGTACGAGGAAGGAGATTCTGCTTCGAACGATTGAGGAGCTGAAACGATCTCTCGATGAGCAGAGCCTGAAACTGCAGAAAGTCTACGACTTTGTCTTGCTGGAACAACGGCAGATGATGTGCTGTCACTAGTCAGAATACGCTACAAGACCATAAACGTTGCTTTCATAACTGTATCCAACTTGTTATCGTTTCTACAATCATAATCATGACTTTTATCAATATAAGAAGCTATTGTTTTCGCAATGTACTCAACCGTTGTGTAGCGGTTATTGAATCCCTATAACTGAAGGGCTGAAGGAATGGTGCTGGAATTGCAGGAGGTGAACTGTACTGAACACCTGCAATGTGTGCTGCTAGTCATCTTGTCAACCGAATCCAAACCACGTACGCTACACTACCTGTGTACTGCACTGAGAACCTATTCTCTCGTGAGTAGGTCGTCAGAGTTCTGCATGTGGGTAAAGTGTCTAGTGGCAAAACTCTGTCAGTGTGGTCGACAATAAAGTACTGTTGAGTCTACCTTCAACGAATGGCCGCTGCAATAGCCACACTCTACACCACAACACCTGTTACTGGTAACGACGGGGACACGGAGTAAACCTGTAAACCAGTTTACCCTCGCTATTGTCTACCGTTCGTAGGCATTCAGATGAATGGTAGCCTACACGTCATCATTTCGAACAGTTTTATTCTGTGCATTGGACCTTGGCCTTCATCAAAGAGTGTCGTTAATCGTCTGCGATTTCTCCGAATAAACGACTAACATTCGCTTTCGCTTTCGCAGCTGAATTTCGCTTTCGACGCCGGAGAAATCCTTCGCTAGGGGGCGATTCATCGACGACTATCGAATCCGCAACACCAGCCAACGAATTCGACCCTCAAGGCCACTGAGGCGCTGACCTTTGACCCTGAGGGCGTCTATTAATGGCTGCAACTTCCAACGGTTTTCAGTGTTAATTGCGGTTTCATGTTTTAAACGAACATCGACTGAAGGATAGGCCCTAACCATCGTCGTTTACAACTGCGCTATATGAATCTTCATATTGAGTGGGTTGTTGTAAAGAGGTCGAGCTATGAGGAATTATTATTAATTCCTGCATTAGTGGATTCTAACGCGTCGACACAAAAGACCGATATAGCAGGGAGCTATAGCCATCGGTTTGAGCCGAGTCTGTGTGTCTGCATTGTGTTGCTGATGAGCGCCCTAACTAACAAAACTACCTATGCCTGTAAGCTTAGGGAAGTTCTATCTAACTGCATTGGTCGGTGTCTCTATTCGCAGCTCACAGACAAACTGACAACCATAGCAGCACACGAGTGATGCTGCTTTGGCGGAACTGGGGAGACATTCATCATGCACTTACGAACGCTCTGGCTAAATTAGAACCTGTCTGTCGACCAATTCTCAGTCGGCCTATACTACTGTGCTGAAAAATTTAAAACATGTGTCCGGGTTTTTAAACGGCATTTTAATAGCTTCAGCTGTTGTCTTTGGCTTACATCTTTTAGACTGTCTGTCTGTCTGTCTGTCTGTCTGTCTTTCGATGTCCTGTATATTTGCCTCTGTGTCTATCTCTTTGTTTGTCTGTCTGAATGTGTATTATGTTTCCGTGTTTGTGTATCTGTATGCCTGTCGCAGTAGCGCTCCCAATATCTCTAGCGGTCTCTTCACTGTCCTTACTCCGATGTCTCTCTCTCTCTCTCTTTCTCTCTCTCTCTCTCTCTCTCTCTCTCTCTCTCTCTCTCTCTCTCTCTCTCTCACTCTCTCTCTCTCTCTCTCTCTCTCTCTCTCTCTCTCTCTCTCTGCGTCTCTCTCTCTCTCTCTCTCTCTCTGCGTCTCTCTCTCTCTCTCTCTCTTTCTCTCTCTCTCTCTCTCTCTCTCTCTCTCTCTCTCTCTCTCTCTCTCTCTCTCTCTCTCTCTGCGTCTCTCACTCTCTGCCTCTCTCTTTCTCTCAATCTCTCTTTCTGGATGACTGGATGGATGGATCCAGGGTTTAACGACATCTTATGACAACAAAGGACGTTGACAGAAATTTCGAACTGTTCTCACCGTTCCCTCTATCCCTGTCTCTGTTTCTGTGTCTGTCTCTGTCTGTCTGTCTATCTGTCTTTCGCTCTCTCTTTCTATCTGTCTCTATCTGTTCTCCCAGCAACACTCTAGGCTGCTTTTCCCTTTCCCTACAACGGTCTCATCCTCTGCGTCGCTTCATCACTCTGTCTTTCTCAATCTCTGTACTTGTCTCCATCTGTCTCTCTCCTTCTCTGCCGTGACCGTTCTTGTCTCAGTTGTTGTCCTTTTCTCTGCCTCTCTGTGTCTTTCTTCATCAGCTCGTTACTCCATTACTCTGTCAGTCCCATTATGCTTCGTTTTATAGCTTAGGAGAATGCACGACCACAAATATATCTACGTACACATACAATATGCATGCGATATATTTAGGCCTTTAGTATATAAAAGATGAACATGATACTTTAATTAGTTTTTGTGGCAGGTAGAGGCTGTTCACCCGGTGTTTTGGCTCTGCTTTCTCGGCCTCAATAGATCTGTATGGCATTCCTGAGGGCAGTATACATGCATGCTTTCATGTAAGTTCAACCACTTTTTCTTTTCTTATTAAGTTGAAACAGTATCCTACAAAGGAGAGACCGTTGTGCAATTATGCGTCTCTCGTTTCGTAGTTTATTTATGATGTTTACAAGGTGTTTGTGCGTTTAGTCAGCCAAGGAACTATGCTTATAGTTCAGTTTTTCGATCAGTAACCTGCATTTCTGAACTGTCACTATGTAGGCCTATGTTGTAATGTCTTTTATTCTACGTCTTATCAGGTCATGTTATATGGTCCCAGTAGAACAATAAACGTTGCAAGAATGGAAAGCCTGATAATGACAATGACATTGCTTAGAATAAGAAAACTTACTAATGAACTCATGGAAAGCAATTCTGAAGATGATTGAATAAATTCAGCGAATAAATTCTTCTAGATTCGCTTACTCCGGAGAGGCCTTACAGACTGGAAATTTTGGAATCTTATAGGCAATTATAGTCTAATCGGAGTCAGTCAAATAAACAGACATAATAACTGGCTGACATGCCAATCATTTTGTCTGTTCATTTGTCTGTCTGATTGTTTGTCTGTCAGGAAGTCAGTGAGTCTGCATGTATCTTATGTATGTATGTATTTAGGTGTATATATATATATATTATATATATATATATATATATATGTAGTTTTCTTTTCTTTTTCTGCTTGTTGACTAAAATAAAACTGCATAAGGCAGGGGTGTAAAAAGTCCGTGCTTTCTGGCCCGCCGACGATGTTTACCGGCGATAAAGACTACACAATGTGAGAATAAGAGTTCAAATTTGTCATTTCCCTGCCTGCATATATGAAGCAAAGTGAAATTGCTGTGCTCTCAATAGGCCAGCCATTACCAAATCCTCACTCCGCTATGGACATTTTGGATAAGGACGTCACTTTATTACTTTTGCTCACACGCACATCCCATCTCTGTGTGGTGTAGGCCCTACGGTTGGTTGCCTGTTAACAAAATATTAGAAGCTAAGAAGGCCTTTAGAATTAAAAATGTTATCAGAATTTAATAAGAAGCGAACAGTGGACAGTGAATCAAGTTCGTTTCGCGACATTTGGACTGATATGTATGTTCTTTTCCGTAATCTTTTCCTTTGATTTTCCAATTGGTAAACTGGAGACACATTTGAGCGCCTCTGGGTGGTTTTCTTGAAGGGGCGCTATATAAATTCCATAGATAGATAGATTTGATTTAGAATAAATTTATTTTATTAATTTTGTTTTTGTTAATTGTACGCTTGACACGGACTTGTTCTAAATATCAAAATAAGGTCCAATAGGATATAATTATGTGTGTGAGCCCTGCTTGGATGCCTTCACATGTACCGTATAGGTCTTTATGTACAGTATACCTAGAAACTAGAATACATTGATCTTAGACTTCAGGTTTGACTAGTTTTATGCAATGTTCATGACTGATAACGAAGATCAAAATTAAGATTTTGTAAGCCTAATTTGACTGTTTGTATGCTAAAAATGCACCATTTAAGATCCCGTTTTGCAAACATTTCTGGGGAAGGCACACCGAGCTCCCTCCCAGACCCCTACCACCATTTCACTCAGGCACCTTCGACCTGGCATTACTACTTAATTGTTGGAAAATATTGCCACTGGTCCACCATTAAAAAAAGCGTTGACACTTCTGGTATAGGGCATTTGTCACTCCGGTTCTGATGTATGAATCTGAGGCCGATTCCAACGGAAGGAGGAAGAAAGGAGTTGTCTAGTGGCGGAAATTAGCTGACTAAGAAGAATAGCGGGGATGACCAGAGGAGATAGGATTCGTAATGAGGTCATTCAGAGGGCGTTGGGTCAGAGGAAAACACTGGTAGAAAAGATCAGAAAGAGAAGACTGACTTATGGTTTGAGCATGTAGTCAGAATGGAAGACAAGAGAGTATACCAGCAAGGGCACATATATTGCAACGTGTAGGGAGCACGGAGTCGAGGGAGACAAAGACATGGATCGAAAATGTGAGACAAAAATCTTAATGAACAAAATATGGACATGCGAACGGCCCTTTATACAATAAGAGACAAGAAGAAATAGAGCTATCTTTGTACAAAATTCATCGTTGGCACACACCTGACGGAAGAGAGAAGAAAAAGTATACAAAAGTCATGTATCCTATAAGTTACGTACGTACTACGTACGTATATATATATATATATATATATGTGTGGTTATTTTATATATTTATGTATATGAATATGTATAATATGTAACACCGTATGTGCATATGAATATGTATATGTATCACAGTATGTGTATGTGTATATGTACATGTATATCTATTTATGCCTGTCTGTTTGTCTGTCTGTGTTTGGCTCGTTTGTTTGTCTGCACCTGGTTTGTGCATTCTACAGATCTGCGTCCTTATCCTACCTTAGTTTCCATGACGATCGTCCATGTTTCTAGTCGTGTCAAAGTGGAAAATTGTCAGCAATTGTGAACAGTTGAAAGAAGTAGCGTTATACTATAATAGGCTTTTATGCTCATCTTGACTCATCTTGGTTATGGGCTCAATCTGAACTTTAATTGCTTGCCTACCTATTAACCAAGATCATTACCGGTTGTAATGATCTCCACAGTTGATTTGTGAACATTGGTCTGAACATTGGTGCAATGTTCAAGGCCTACCGACCAAGGATACTGTACATTGAGACCACAGCGAATACCGACTAAGTATATTAACCGTGGGCGACAATGACTCCAATGGTTACCTATCTAACATACAGAGCAGTTAAGTTTAGTCTTAGCAGAGTGCTGCACCTTAGTCGATCTATACATAGCCTTCTTTATTCACGGCTGAGACTTGAAACTATCCTTTAACTGTTGATTCACCATGCAAACCAGATTAGTACTGCTACAATAAATGCCGTGTAGGCTAACTAAAGAAGTGTAGGCTAGCTATAGAAGTGAAACTCCGTCATTGATCGTACTCTGTCAGTGCCAGTCCCAAGCCTGGATGAAGGAGGAGGGGACGACTAATGATCTTTGTTACCACACAGTGGTCGTTAAACAGTAAACAAGCAAGTATAGAAGTGTCAGTAGACCAATGTCACTGCCCGTTGTTGCAGAAAACAGAGAGATTGTTGCCAGTCAGACACGAAAAACGTTGGACGCAGAGACCTGATGAGTCACTCAATGAAACTAAGTTTGGTTCTCAGAAATTATTTGACTCAGTGGGATTTGAAAAAGTAGGCGTCTCTGTTTGGGCTCAACTATATTTCCTTTTAACGACGAGGTCGACTTTCGAGGTAATTAACAGCGAAACCTTCGAACACTGCATGCATTTAGTAGTGGTATTGTGGGAGAGGTAGTAGGGGGTACTGGTGGCGGCAGTAGTGGTAGTAATAGCAGTAGTAGTAGTAGTAGTAAGGAAACATTGAAAGTAAAGTAATAGTCAGTAGTCAGTAGTAGTAGTAGCAGTAGTAGTAGTAGTAGTAAGTAGCAGAAGTAGCAGTAGCAGTAGCAGTAGCAGTAGTAGTAGTAGTAGTAGCGGTAGTGGTAGCGGTAGCGGTAGCGGTAGCGGTAGTGGTAGCGGTAGCGGTAGTAGCGGTAGCGGTAGCGGTAGCGGTAGCGGTAGCGATAGGTAGCGGTAGCGGTAGCGGTAGCGGTAGCGGTAGCAGTAGCAGTAGCGGTAGAAATGGAAGCCGAAGTATTAGGAGTAGGCCTAGTCATTGTAGTAGTCATAGTGCAAGTAGGCCTACTGCCACAATTACTGAGACTGAGAAATCGCATCCCTGTGGGAAGATGGTCCAAACCACTGAGGAGGAAATTCCCCTGCCTGCCATAAATCGCATTCCCTAGCATCAAGTGGCATTTATAGCCTGCATAACGGACGTATGTCATGCTAGACTACATAAACATAGTCCACTGATTACTTTGTTATTCCGGTGAGTTAGTAGTTACGCACTCACAAACGTCACCGGTCGACATAAATCTGGCTAAAACGATCGAAGATTTATTCGGTTCTTAACTCTCGAAGTCAACCTCTTAGGAGCCATTCAGATGTATGCTGGACAGAATGCCAAAATAACAGTTATAATGCCAAAATAACAGTCATGCCCGCCATAGATCATCGAAAACAAGCTGACGTCAAGGAATGAGAAGAAGTAGTCTTCTGTGTGCAAAAAATGCCTTGTTAACGACACTGGTAAAGTCGTTTCCCAGAGGGACTCAACATCAAAACAGCGAGGAATGCACTTACTACACGAGGCAATTCTATTAGCAGTCGTATAATTAGACTATACTCGGTTGTGCCTGCCGCGTGGACCGCGTGGAAACATGTTTGTAGCTCAGCTAGACCCAGTTTCAGTCATAACATCCGGAAGTGCTTTACTGAGCGGAAAACTCACCAAATACCTTGCAAACCATAGCGGTGAAAAGACTTCGTAGCTGGGAAAGCCGCCAGGCTTTGAACCACGGTGCTAGAAGGGTAATCAGTCGACGACTGGGAAGTCGTAAAGCGCCTTTGCATCGTGAAGCAATCATCAGTAAGGCAAGTAGATCTGGAAGAGTCCGCATGCACGTAGGTCTACAACACCTTGGTGTACATGAGAAAGCTGCACGGTTCGCCCAGTAGGATGTAATTATGTGTGTGAGCCCTGCTTTCGATGCCTTCACAGGATTTTTTATAGAGCATAGAGTTAAATCTTTCTTTATGCGGATGTCCTATTTGACGATGAAAACCAGACAAGTTAAAATGATTCACCAGGATATGAAAGACTGAGGCGGGTGTGTAAATGGTAGGAGGCAGGAGACTGTTGAATATTTGCATCAACGGGTCGGAAATGCCTAAAAATTGAAATGGAGGAAGTTCAGAAGTGATGAGTTGATTGAAAATAGTTGCATTGATTGAAGAAGAGCAGACAGACAATCAATCAATCTACAAAGTAACTAAAGATCTTATTCGATATGAAGAACGAGAAATTACTAAGGAAAGAATCTGAGAACGTAAAGAGTAAAGCCTCACTTCTCTACAACTGCAGATAAACTTCAATGCCCTCAACAACAGTAGTAGGCCTAACAATACAAAATTGAATATTACAATGGCATAGACAAGATCACTCTTAACACCATTTTCATAAATGACATGGCTGAAATAGGTCTAATAATTGTTTATTGTTTTGGAACTAGTGAATGGTGAATGAATAGTGAAAAATCCTTGGTTCGGTACATAGAAAGGTTTTATTGGCTAAGAGCAGCTGACAAGATTGGAGCGATAAAATTTCCCAGTCTGCCACAAATGAAGGGCGTTTGGTAGGCCTAAGGTAAAGTAGCATGTATTGTAACCGATTTGTAACCAATTTGTAACCGATTTGTAGCCGATTAGTTAGATCGCTTGCCTTGTAACACGGACAGTATGGGTTCGAGCTTCGTCTGTGGTGGTTACATTTCCAAGACTTGAGCAAGTCCTTAACTAACAATGATTATATTTATTATTCACGCCATCGATTGATGCTTGGTCATTGGATAACAAATGCATAATAATATTGCCCGAGTATATTGAGGACGTACTCGGACAGCCATACTCGTATACGGTGTCACATTCTCATACAAATGGTGTCACACTTGGTCAAGGGTGCAGAGAAACTACTTCTGAATATGTATAGTTATTTTTCTTATCTGGTTAGGTTTTGGGTTTTGTTACTTTATCCAGACAACGTGAAGAATGCTATACGGCGATGAATAGTATAACCAACTCTCAGTTAATTGCCACGGTGCACGCTATTAGCGCAAGATCTGCTGAGACATGGCAATCAAAGAGTTGCTATTAATTACATATCGTTTCTCAAACAAGAAAGTCTGTAAAGTAAATCTTTTTTTCACTTTTACCAAAACAATCTTAGAACTAAATTTGGGACTTTTTTAGATTTTACGATATTTTAAACCATACATTTGTAAAAACCGAAGGAATTTTAAAACCTAAAAACATCTTTGTAGGAAAAATCTAACCAAGTGTGTTTCATACTTCAACGACGAGCTGCATTGCCCAGTCACTTTTCGTATACTGTACTCTTATCGTTAAAATGTTAAGACAGTTTAAATGTTTGCTGCAAAAAGCCAAATGCAACAGAGCATAAATGCAATGAATGGAGCAAGTTTCCCATTCGCCAAACTAATCGCAAGCTAGCATTAGTGCGTGTGTTCTTAACAAACATTAATTTTCAGAGAGTAATGATTCCATCATAAACAACATCTCTCAAAGAGCAGTTGCGAAAACAAAAGTAAAGATCCACATCTCCCTTCATCTCGCAATCGCCCTTTAGATGGCAAAGAAAGAACGAATCCCAGAGCTCTGGTAATTTTCCCAGTGCATCTTTGAACTTGGCATTTGCTTTGCAGCTGACGCCATTAGCACTTGCTGGCGGACACAAATTTCGCAAATATCTGGCCTAAGGTCATCACTGGGAATTCCGTTCAACAGTGTCACAATCTAAGACGGCAAGAATACTCCGCCTCGTGTGTACGAAATACAACATCATCATCATCATCATCATCATCATCAGCATCAGCATCATCATCATCATCATCATCATCATCATCATCATCATCATCATCATCATCATCATCATCATCATCAACAACAACAACAACATCAGTGGCGCGCCTTTTTCTGGGGCGATGCCATTCCACGAATAATTTCCAACCGACAAGTGAAACTTACTCTTCGGTGTAATGAAGAGTAGGCCTGTGATACGATATGCATACCCTATAACGGGCAAGGAACAAATCCCAAAAGTCTAGACACTGGACCAGGGTCAGGGTACATATAATAGCATCAAACAGACGCATCCTCTACTGTGCACCCTACCAGCATGCGCACATGGAGTATATTATAGGATCAATATTGCCATGTGGGACCCGTTGAGAGCCCTTGCGGATCCCATCTAATGTCCCTGGCAATGCCGGCAGGGTATATCTGCTTGGACCGACACAGGAATCGTGTTTCGCACGACTTCCTTAGGGAAGAGATCACACACCCAGTTAAGATTGGTCAGCGCAATGCTTAGCTGATGAGCAGAGGTGAGCAGTGCATTACACCTGCGAGCATCTCTTCTGTTCCGGAATGTCTCTGGATGTGGTCGACGTCCTCCGATAGCATCCGACTCCCAACTGCCGGAACGTCTTCCGGAACTCGTAGCTGCACGCCGAGTAGAGCACGAAGTTGACGGAGCAGTTGATGATGACGAGGAGGTTGAAGTAGTTGCCCTGAATCCTCATCCGAATCAGTTTCTCCTCCGTCATCAGTCCGCACGACTCCAGGTAGATGGCGTACAGCTTCTGGATCGACTGCGGCAACTGGCAGAGGAGGAAAACGACGACGACGCTGATCAACATCACGCTTATTCCCTGTTCTTTGCGACGCTGGCGCTCCTGGCGGTCGTAATTCGAACGATCTGACAGTTTGATCGTCAGTCGCCGGCGAATTCTCGCTGCTCCGACCACGGTTCGAATGAGAAGGACGTTGAAGATGGCCAGTGAGATGAGTGGAATGAAGGCGAACAGAGCTTGGTTGATGTGGTAGTAGACATGGTAGAAGGTGGAATTTCCGAACTCACTCTGAATCCTCTTCAACGTTGTCACGTTGCCGACTACTTCCGTCACGACCTTGAACTCGAAGAACTCTGGGAAGGTCAGTGCGGCCGCGCTCAGACAGACCCCGAGGATGACGCGCTTGGCCTTCTGCGTCGTGCACCATGCCTTGCCCTTCATGGGGTAGCACACCCCGGCGTACCTCTCGACGGTGAAGGTGACGGTCAGCCACACTCCGGTGTTGCTCCACGCGTCCGTAAGGACCCGGCCGCAGATGTTCTTGTACCGGAAGTACAATTCTTTGTCGTTGACCTCTTTGTAGTGCATGAAGGTCATTGTCAGAGCTGAAACTAGGTAGAGGATGTCGAAGGCCGCCAGGGCGCAGAGGTAGTAACTGGTGGACGACTTCATGGAGCGCTTCGACAGAATGAGAATGTTGATGACGTTGCCAAAGACGCCGGCAGTGATGACGATCAAGGCCACGACCTTGAGGACGACGAACCTCGTCGTCTCCAACATCTCCTGAAGGTCATTCAGACGAGCCAAGGACGCCGCTGACGGGGTCGACGCCAAGAGAGATTCCGACGACGACAGAAGACTTACGTTCGTCAAGTCCTTCATGAAACTCGTTGGATCTTCCGTCATCATAAGTGGTCTAAAGGAGCAAAAGTACCATTCATAAGTGATTCATCCACTTATAATCTATGGAAAGACTTTAACATGTATTCAAGGCTGTATCTAGGAGGTGTATTGTGTGTTTAAATACCCCCGAAATTAATAATGTAAAAATTAAATAATGCATTACTACCACACGGTGCAAGAACTAAGAGCACTCATGTGAACTTTAGATGATGCACCTCTACAGCGTTTTGCTGGCAGCTTCTTGCACAGCGCTTGCGTAATAGGTGCTACTTACTTACTTTACTTGAATGAATGTAATTACTCAGGCTGATATTCATTCACACACTGGGCTAAATGTTTACGTTTGGAATGTAACTGAAATGACGTTGCCGGGTTCAGAATTGTAGGTTTTAAAACTATTTCCTAAATTAATCTTGGCGATTAAACATGTATTTTGCAGACTGCACGGTCAGTATAATTATAGTGTATTAGCTTCATTAAATTTTCACGCTGCGTACGCAATCATGGATGATTACCGACGGAAGCGGCTTCGTCAGTCTACAGTGGCGGACTTTTTCACAAAGGTTCTAAGAATGTCTATAGTGAAATTGACGAAGTTGTCAGTAATGACACTGATCAAAGCCATGAAATGAATGAATGAATGAATGAATGAATGAATGAATGAATGAATGAAACAGTTACTGCCGATGCAGGTAAGTTCTGAATGAGAACGCTGTTGTAACTGATGTAATGTTACCTCAGTCTCTCGACGTTAGTGAAGATTATGAAAGTGCTGTAACAAGTGTAATTCATGAAACTGAAAGTGACATGACCATTGCTTCAAAATCCACAGCCATAAGTAACTACGTCATAGGACTCCATTTGAATGTACCAAGTGCCGACGTCGACGACAGTTTAAAGTTAAAGCAGATTACAGAGCCTTGTATTCCCGAGCCTTTATTTAGTTTTCCATCAAAAGGAAAACGCAGGCTATGTTTCCAAATGCAGTGTCAGAACCAGAGTCCATTTTGGACAGACTGAGCCATTAGTTCCATGCTGAAGATCTTTTAATTTCTCTATGAAAGTCGCTTAGAGATATTTTAATGTCTCTATCGCTTAGAGATATTTTAATTTCTCTATCGCTTAGAAATCTTTTAATTTCTCTATCGCTTAGAGATCTTTTAATTTCTCTATCGCAGAGATCTTTTAATTTCTCTATCGCTTAAAGATCTTTTAATTTCTCTATCGCTTAGAGATATTTTAATGTCTCTATCGCTTAGAGATATTTTAATTTCTCTATCGCTTAGAGATCTTTTAATTTCTCTATCGCTTAGAGATCTTTTAATGTCTCTATCGCTTAGAGATCTTTAAATTTCTCCATCGCTTAGAAGTCTTTTAATTTCTCTATCGCTTAGAGATCTTTTAATGTCTCTATCGCTTAGAGATATTTTAATGTCTCTATCGCTTAGAGATCTTTAAATTTCTCCATCGCTTAGAAATCTTTTAATTTCTCTATCGCTTAGAGATCTTTTAATGTCTCCATAGCTTAGAGATATTTCAATTTCTCTATCGCTTAGAGATATTTTAATGTCTCTATCGCTTAGAGATATTTTAATTTCTCTATCGCTTAGAGATATTTTAATTTCTCTATCGCTTAGGATATTTTAATTTCTCTATCGCTTAGAGATATTTTAAGTCTCTATCGCTTAGAGATATTTAAGTCTCTATCGCTATTTTAGAAGGATATTTTAATTTCTCTATCGCTTAGAGTATTCAAAATTCAGTATCTGAACTAGAGTCCATTTTGGACAGACTTAGAGCCATTAGTTCAATCTTTCAATTTCTCTATCAAAGAGATCTTTTAATGTCTCTATCGCTTAGAGATCTTTAAATTTCTCCATCGCTTAGAGATCTTTTAATTTCTCTATCGCTTAGAGATCTTTCAATTTCTCTATCGCTTTGATCATAAGCAAACTATTGCAACAAATAATTACCTATTCGAAATCGTCTCGGAGTTCCTTCTTTTAACTCCGTGCTTATTCTACTGTCGTTGGCACTCCGCAGTCCAATTGCCTTAATCCCGTCTAGACGCCCATCGTATATAAGCTTAGAAGAGGAAGGCAAAGATAAGAAACGGTCATTACAGCCGACAAATCATTCAGCAACGTAGTACTAACTAACGCAAAGTGTTAGTCACAACATTTACCGGGAATCTGGAGTCAACGAAGATTAGTCGAAATACGATGTTTAGTCTCCTGTATATCTTTAAGTACGCAGGGCCATACTTCATCAGCATAGGCTGAAATCTTAACAGGTCCGTAGAGCTGGAAGGGATTAGTCTAGCTAGTTGTCCCGTCTCTTGCTGTGTACGCAGTACGCTTTCTTTATAAAGATAGGCCTACGGGTCCTGAGAGTTGGTATCGAAGGAAACGTCGTTGTATATGTGGGCTGCAGACACAAATCGCCCTCGTTAGCCTGGCTATATATCTGGCTGCTCCGGGTTTATGGGCGTAACCGGCAGAGCGGAGTATCCGATGGGTCATGGTCAGCTGACCCCCATTTCGAAGCGCATGAGGAACTGCTACAGCGAAGGAACCGAACATTTTGTGCGTACCAGTCTAATCTACAGTTGATGAATAATAAGTATCTATGGAATAATTCGCAACGCCCAATTGAAAAGCTACCTGGAGAATATAACACAATTAATCAACTCTAATGGTGTCCACCCTCCCCTAAAACATAAAATACGGAGTCCCACAAGGATCCATTTAAGGCCCTTTACTATTTATTCTTTCATCAATGACCCACCCGATGTCTCTTCCAATTTATTCTTTATTCTGTTTGCTGATGACTCCTCCAATTTATTCTTCATACTGTTTGCTGATGACTACTCTGTAGAAACATTAATTTACTCTATGCCAACACTGAACTAGAGAAAGTTTCCGAATGGCTCCGAGCGAACAAACTAACCCTGAACTTGGATAAAATTAATTATATATTATTTAGATCATATAAAGGCCTTCTGCAATTTCACAAAACCTATGCATCATGGGCACACCAAATACTCAAGTATATTCAAGTTCTTGGAAGTCTATGTCGACCAACATGTATCATGGAAAGAACTCACCCAACATCTCTTCCAAAATCGAAAAACCTTAGGAATCTTCTCACGGATGGCAAGAGTATTACCAACACAGGCCCGAACTACTCTGTATACTACACTAATACATCCCAATAGACCTACTTAATCTATTGTTATAATAGTTTGGGCCTCCGCATATAAGTCTAACCTCACTAAGCTCCATAGTTTATTCTACAAAAAGGGCAGTCAGATTCATCGCAAAAATCCCATATGAAACCCACGCAGATGCAGAATTTCGCGATCGTAAGAATTAACAATAGATCAGATAAGGAGAATTCAACTAGGGATTTTATGTATCTTTATATCCACAAGTTACTGCCCTTAGTTTACCAAGGTTGATCAACTTAACACGAGCATTCATCATCACCCCTCTAGAAACCCTTATGCCCTCTGTATACCCTTCGCCCGCACCAATATTAGACTCTCCTCAATAAAATGCGCTGGACCAAGAACTTGGACTTACATTCCTCTTACCATACGCTCCTTATCTCGCCTATATCTCTTTAAACGTGAGCTATACACCCACATTCTACACGAAACCCAGAAAATTCTCTCACTATGAACACTGAACATCTACATTTTCATCATTGACTCTTGAGCAACGTTTTCACTCTCTCATCACTTCACTTGGAACGGTAAAGTTAAAAATGTGCACTTCTGTTGTAAATGATATTTTAATAGTTAAGTAATAGTTAAGTCTAACTATAGTGTTAACTCCTAATCACAGTTTATTTACAGTTGACCGCAATATTACATGTATTACTAATTATCCCCAGGTGGCCCTGACTAGCTTCCCCGTTTGGGTTTCCTTTTCCCTGACTAGCTTCCCCATTTGGGTTTCCTTTTCCCTGACTAGCTTCCCCATTTGGGTTTCCTTTTCCCTGACTAGCTTCCCCATTTGGGTTTCCTTTTCCCTGACTAGCTGCCCCATTTGGGTTTCCTTTTCCCTGACTAGCTTCCCCATTTGGGTTTTCTTTTCCCTGACTAGCTTCCCCATTTGGGTTTCCTTTTCCCCGACTAGCTTCTTCATTTGGGTTTCCTTTTCCCTGACTAGCTTCCCCATTTGGGTTTCCTTTTCCCTGACTAGCTGCCCCATTTGGGTCTCCTGACTAACCTTAAATCTGGCTGCGTCAATTTGCTACAATTGCTGTTACTCGTTTGCTTAGGAAAAAATAAAATAAATTTAAAAAAATAAAAAATAAACCATAGTCATTGGCGCACCGTTGGTTGATGCATTGTGCCGACGACACCGACAGATGCGGCTAATTAATTAAAATAAAATATCGGATTGTTGTGCATTAACTTTTGCTGTTATAGGAGTCAATTTCAACATAGCATTAGATACCATAATATATGCTGCAAAGTCGGCGGCGGCTGAGGCCCCGTCATGGACCCGCTGTGGGAGCTGACGACGCTTTTGCGCTTCCAAGTGGGACGCAGTTGGAGCGTTCGATCTGCAACGCAGAGAGTACGGATTCGAGCCTCCTCTGATACGGTTACTGTGTATAGACCTTTACTAACAATTGTTCGGTGGCATCGATTGATGAATAGTCATTATACAGTGGCGCTTTTATAAATTCTGGAACATTAGCCTGCATTATACACACAGGAAACAATCATATTGTTCTTGGCCCACGCTTGTTGCTAACCTGCGCCTCGCCTATCTACGAGAAGTCGCGTCCAGAATCCACTAATTCTGTTCTATTAACTAATAAGATCAGATCAGAGACTGTAGGTAGCGGGCTCATCTGTGTATATCAATGTGTTTAAGCTAGGCCCATGTCTAAAATGTTTGAGATAGAGAATAGGCTAAATTCCGGGGAAAGTGATTGCGTAGTTCCTTCTGTGAAATGTTTGTAATAATTGTATTGTATTGTATTGTATTGTATTTAGAAATTTATAAAGCGCTTCTCACAGTAATACCCAATCAGAAGCGCTCCCAGTGCGAAGAACTCTGCGAAAAAGAAACGTCTTAAGACAACGAGAAGAGGCAGAAATACCCCCAGTTAAGATCACAGATCGAATGGTAGAGGGAAGGTCATTCCAGAGCATAGGACCAACAGATGCATAAGCGCGATGCTGGGCAGTAGCAGTCCGCGACCGAGGTACGAGAAGGTCATGACGGTCTAAGGAGCGGAGTGAGCGACTAGAGGCAGCCGAAAGGGGTCGGCGAATTGAATCACAAAGATAGCGAGGGGCCTGACCTAAGAGCACCTTGGATGTAAGAAATAGAATTTTAAACCGAATTCGGGCAATGAGAGGAAGCCAATGTAAATTCTCTGTCATGAAGGTCGAAATGTGAGAGAAATGAGGAAGACGGGCTATCAAGCGGGCAGCTGCATTAAGCACTGATTGCAGTGGAGATAACCGACATTTCGAAAGACCAGCAAGTAGAGAATTGCAGTAGTCAATACGAGTGCAAACGAATGCATGAACCATAGTAGTGAAAATAGAGGAGGAAACAGATCGCCTAATCGCTCGAAGACGCCTCAGATGATAGAAGCTAGACCGAGAAAGGTTAGATATGTGGGCAGGAAATGAGAGAGTACTATCCAGAGTAACACCCAGGTCGCGAACAACATTAGAGAAGGTAAACAAGGGGAACCGCTGAGCAAGAATGGTAAAATCTAGTTTAAGGAGCTGTTGACGTGTGCCGAACCAGATCAACTGCGTCTTAGCAGAGTTGAGAGAAAGGCGTATACTGTTTCTCTTTAGTTCTGTTTCAGACTCAGAACTGTTTTTTGTATTGATTTGCAATAATGAGAATGTCTCACCAGTCTCGTCATTCGATTGGCTTAGGTGAAGAAGTAGAGATTGGATGAAGGTAAGGAAAGGATTGCCTCCCCGTTTTACCCTTTACCGCCCTACCTACGCCTTGGATATACTTTTAAAAATATAGGATGGATAGCCTGTCCGCTAAACAAGCGCAGCACCAATCGGATATCTCCCGTCGACAGTCCGACCCAGATAGAAAGTTAACGGATATAGCCCGACACCAGTCAGAATCACACGAAGCATTGTCTGAGATAGCTCATCAGCAGTTACATGTAGTATTTCAGGATTTATAGAGCACCTGGAACTTGTAGAAGGTTGCTAGTATGATGCAGATTCCATGAGAAGAGCAACACCGGATCCAAACTGTACTCGCCCTACAGTTGCCGTGTATCACACCGACTCGCCTGCACCACTTGACACCTCGGGAGTCGGGAGACCCTGATGGCAGTAATGTAAGGCTTGCTGTGGAAGCCAGCGCACCGCCCATCGTTCCTTGAGAGAGCGTTTAAGAGATCGCCCACGCCCGGACTATAGGTTGCTAGGACGAGCGGAACCGCTTTGATTATGGCCTGCATTGGATGAGATATCTGGGTCAGAAACTACTGTGCGACCGGAAATGAGAATACCGATAGACTGACGAAGAAGGAGTTCAAGGTTCCCATATCAACGCTGCGGGATAGCATCCGGAACGGGGAACGCGAACACCACGCCATAACTGGGGCGCAGTGGTGTAGGGGTATGTTCGGTGCCTTGCAGCCGGAGGGTTGCGGGTTCGCCCAAGCCGCCGTGTAGGGACCCTGGGCAAGTCCTTCAGCAATTGCTCATGCGCTTCGGCGTGAAACTCCGATTCAGTGTCCGCGCTGTAGTCGGGAGCGCCTCTGAGTAGAAATCTTGAAATAACAAGGCTCATACATACATACATACATACATAAGCGTATGAGGTCAGCCAAAACATAAAACGTAAATTAAATTTAAATGGAATAATAATTTATAGCGCACAACTTTTACTGTTACTTACAATATAAATAAAATATATTGTAGCCTAATAGTTCTCAGTGCACACAATATGCATACACCATAATTTAATGCCAATGGTCAAATATACTCAGATTAATGCAGATTTTGCAAAAAATGCCCATGCAGATGCACAGACGAAAGCCAAAGAAACCAGATCTAGTAAAACAAATACCCAGCTGTGACAACATTGGACCTCAGAGACCGGAGTAAGCGGATTATAGAGCGAATAAATGCATCTATAATGAATCTTTGACACTTCCATAGAGCCACTACATTAGGCCCTAATCAATGGACGGTCGCTTTTCTAGCAAATTTGTATTCAAAAATTGCAATCCACTTGACAGAACCGATGATCTTTGAGATCCCATAGGCATAGACAGAAAGACCAGTGACGCCGAATAAGAAATAGGAAAAAGGAAAAAGAGCAGACTAAAGCAGGCTGCAGCCAGTTCTAAAGCCTGAGGTCAGCGATTGAGAAAATCCAGAAACCCAGCGACTGATCAACCGATACGTGAGTGTGCATTATTTTGTGAGTTGAGCAAAGGCAAAAGAGAAGTTGGTTGGCCAGAGTATAATTATTACCTTGGCAACTATGAAATATATTCTAAACTTGATTCTTTGTTCATTGTAAGGCCTGAGCATAAAGCCTACATATAATTATATTTATATATACGTTGTAATTAGGATTATTTTTCGTTATGTGTTCATGGCCAAGGAGTCCAATGCAATCCAAAAACGTTGCCCGCCTTGGGCCTAACAGTCCAGAACAGCCTAACTCTTTTCCAGATCATGCATCACCTGGTTGGAGTTATATAAAGCTTCAAGGATTCATTTCGACCAAAAGACATTATGCTCGCATATCGTCATAAGGAATTGGTGAAAACGTTTGGACAGACAATTCTTCTCCCTCAAAAGTGTCAAAATTCGATTTTATGAAAAGGCCCATTGGTTAGAGAGAACTGCCGATGAACAGCCATTAACGTCCAAGCTCATGAATAGGTTATACACTGAAATGAGGTGATTTAATTATTATTATCCAAACACAATCATGACTAATCTGAAGTAAGCTTAGTCTATATTACACAGAGACCATTTCAAAATTTGAGCCTATGCTGAGAGTGCGAAGTATTAAATTAAAGAAGTGAATAACATAAGAAAACCATAAAAAATTAATCTAAGGACTTAGGCTATATATATATATATGGCACTAATTGGCCAGGGCTTTGAGCGGCCCTATATAAATTACTAATTACATTACATTACTAATTATGAGATAGGCTAAATTGGTGCATTCTTAAAGACATTGCTTTGTTATACCATTCGACACTATAAACCAATCCAATTAGCCCTATTAGAACTATACATAATTATAGTGCTGAACAATGCAGTATCTAAACCTATAATAGTAAAGTCTCTAATACTATAACTGCATAATCATGCATTGATGATACTTGCTGCGTTTTGACAGCTAGTACTGTTATGAAATAAACGAAAATACAATACAATACAATGAATGGATTCAGAGTTTAACGACGTCCTATAGTGAACAAAGGCCGTTGACGTCAGCAGAAATATTTTCGAACAGTTCTCAGCGTTCGTTTTGCATAATACAGTCATACATGTATTGTATTGTATTGTATTTGAACACTTGTTATAGCGCCCTTTCCAGATTCCTATTCAGAGGCGCTCCCGACTACTGCGCGTACGCTGAATCGGAGTTTCACGCCGAAGCGCATGAGCAATTGCGAGTGAAGGACTTGCCCAGGGTCCCTACGCGGCGGCTTTGATGTGGATTCGAACCCGCAACCCTCCAGCTGCAAGGCACTGAACATACCCTACACCACCGCGCCCCAGTTGTATTGTGTTGTATTGTATTGTATTGTATTGTACTCCACGTTTATATTGCGACCGAGCCACCCGCAGTAAAGATCCGAGAAATTAATCTCTGATAAACCGACCGACCGGGAATCGAAACTGGGCCGCCGGAGTGACGAGCGGGCTACCAACCCACTCGGCCACTCAGGACCTCTGTATATAATAGGATACAATATAATAATTATAGTTTAATCAAATGCCTTCTAAGGTGTCTTAATTATAATGCCCAAGGCATCCAGCGATGGCCGCTTCATGTGAAATCTTAGTTGAGAATCAAGATCCGTTGGAGAAGACAAATGTTGAAGTCCAGTTGGTCAGGAAGCCAGAGAATCAGATTACGGCAGATAATTAAATTATTATAAGCTTTAGTAGAACGGGAAAGATATATGTGTTATAGACCAAAGCAAGGCAGAAAACAGTCGTCTAATGCATAGAAAGAATATCTAAAGCATTAGACACTTGTGCAACTAGAATGCTTATATATATATAGGCGACTCACACATAAATCATCTGGCATTTAAAGACAGTCGTATAAATTATTAAGTAGGCCTACAGAGCTAAAACAGACAAATACACGATGCATGGCCTTTTGTGTTCGTGCTAGTACTATGCTTGTTTGAAGTCTTTGAAGTTGACGAAGACTTTCTGGTAGTTTTCTACCAGAAAGTGCCAGTTAATCGAATCCAACATAATGCACTACATGCAGGATTCGAAGGGAAAAGAAGCAAAGGCAGACCAAGACTGCGTTGGATAGATAATATAAATGGGAACATAACATCATTTGGACTAAAACGAAGGAGAGCAATTGACTTGCCAAATAACTGAGGACAATGGAGATAATCTATTCGTAGCCATCGCTGCCAAATGACTGGCGTCAGGAGCTGATGACGATGATAGGATATAAGGTATCCGGACGATTGGTCATCAGGACGATTGGTCATAGGACGATTGGTCATAGGACGATCGGTCATACGGACGATTGGTCATAGGGCCTATTGGTCATAGGACTATTGGTCATAGGGCCTACCGGTCATAGGTCACATGGGTCTTAGGGCCTGCCGGTCATAGGTCCTATCGGCGATGGGACTATCGAAGGCTATTGAAGGCTAAAACAGAGAATTTTTCTAAAACATGAACAACCATTAACTGGATCATTTGCTGTGAAATACGAAATACGAAATACGAACAACACGTGAAAGTCTGGAATTATCCTAATAAGTTTCTTGACTGGCACTGATTGCATTAAAATTTTTGTCTAAAAACGATCAGTGTCCCCAATTGATGCCTTTTATACTTGAGTAAAATACGGGTAAAACGTTTATTATTTAGACCGAACGTTAAGTTCTTTGAATGAGTAGACCTACTGTTGATGCCTGTAAGTAATTATCCTAATAAGTTTCTTGATTGGCACTGATTGTATTTGTCTAAAAACGATGAATGTCCCTAATTGCTGCTTATTTTGCGTTCGGTGTGTTAAGCTTAAAACTAAGAATGTCCATAACTAACGACTACAACCAAGTATGTCGGTTTTTAGTGGCATATGACCAATCGTCCATATATGACCAATCGTCCTATGACCAATCGTCCTATGACCAATCGTCCTATGACCAATCGTCCTATGACCAATCGTCCTATGACCAATCGTCCTAGAACCGGATATAATGATCACAAGCACAAAGGTTTGTGTCTCGATGTATGTCGCAGGAACAGTGCATTCAGTCTATTAGGTCTACTAGACTAATTATACCTTATTAGAGGTGAAGTTCAACACCCGATCTCATGCGTGTAGGCCTACAGCTGCAAAGATTATACTAAAATCCTTCACTTATCACAGAACATAATTTATATCCGTGTGCGAACACCAGCAGCCTGTGAAACATGGCTCGAAGACCTAAATCAATTATAATAGCCTAAAACAAATACATAGACTACAGACAGATTCGAAAGCTTTCTGATGCTATAGAGGCTGAACATAGAACGAATTACTTAGGATATAAAGCTATTCAAACTGACCTGAACGCTGCAAACTCTTTCCAGCAAGTAACCACCCGGCGACTATCTACAGTTACTGAAACACTAGACGTCGAATAGCGGCACGTGTACGACTGTAGGCTACAATAAAGGGGCACTTGTTTCCACCTTCCCGCCCTCCCTTTCTGTCTCTCTACCGTCTTTCCTTGCTGCTGCTTTATCTGTCGAAACAAGGATTTTATATGTGAGAAACGATATGTTTGTGCCCTGTACGCTCATTAACTACTATTTACATTCCATCGGTCTTGATAGCGCAACAGACGTCAGTAAGCGTTTTACACACAAATATAATGTTTATGCGAGTCTTATCCTACAATAATAGTCGGAACACTTTCTATAACACAGGCGTCTAAACCAAATTACGCCCTTCTTTCTTCAGAAGCGGATGTATTCCTAAGAGCGCGGAGGAATCCTTGGAAACCAGTCAAGTCTCGAGCGCTCTGAGCGATTCTTAAAAGACCCGATGCAAGCACTCGTGATCTCGCCCGAGCGGATGTGTTCGGCCCTCGTCGAGCACGACCAGAAGAAGGAAACTATTACCGGGTCCGGTAATAAATTCAGACCACGGGGCCTCAGAAGGTTGGCCACTCATAATGGATTCTCAGCTTCGCCGAATTCGATCCCACAGCGGCTTATTTGTTGAGATTTTATGTGCGCAAACCTACAGGGCATATCTATAAAACATGGCCAATTTAACAGTCAAGGAGGATAACTGGTCCGCTTATAAGCTGTTTCTTTGTGTATTGTGTTGTTCCAGGAGAGAGAACCGCAAGATCATTGTGCGTGTAGTTTTTTCATCAATTAAGAGAATGCGGATTAAAGTGCAGTGGTGATTAAATACGACCTTATCCTTTATAGGTCCACAGGAGTTCTGTTAAACGAACACATGAAAAGCCATTTATGCTAATAATTATATTCGTTTATCGAGAAAGACAACTCTAATTGACACACCGCAATCAGTTACAATGTCAAAGAGTTTATGAAAATAATAGGTGTTTGTTTTACTCATTACGTAGTTGAATTTGCTGTGTCATTCTTTAAGAACCCATAGATTGTCTTGATAACCAATTTTACAACTGAAGTAGAGCTCATAGTCTTTCTTAATTAGCTCACAATGTCGTAGTCTTTCTTAATGAGCGCATAGTCTTTCTTCTTTGAAGCTTAGGCGCACACTCGCCACAAATGTAAGAGAATGTATCGCGGTTGTTGCGACATTGACGAAACATCGTTCTGTAAGCAATAAATGTCACTGTTAAGTACACATGCCATGCTATCCACTCCTGTAGAACATGTGCATCAACATAGCATATTACGTACAAACTGATATTGACGTAATGCATAGCATCTGTGTGTGCGGGCTGCTTTTATAGCCTATCCTGTCAGCATTCATCCTGACTAAGTATGCTCAGACATACATAAAATTTAGCATTTCCATTTTACACGATGGGCAACCTGCACTGACGGTGAGCGCATGCCCAAGCATGCCTGGACTAAACAAAGCAGCTTACTTTTGGGCAACATAATCAGTAGACTGACATTTGAGAAGAAATCCTAAAAATAGGAATTTCCATAAAATGACCCGTGATAAGAAAATGTGAATGAGTTTCGTGATCAGCAGTCCAGAATCCACAAGATGCCCCAAAAGGTGTTCAGGACGCAAGCTCTTTGTTATCCAGCGATCAGTGGCGTAACAACCATATAACGAGGTTGGACAAAGTCCAGGAGCCTCCGCGGTCTCAAAGGTCCCAAACTTTTTAACGTGAGTTCAGCAAGGAATTTGAAACAACAAAAACTGGACATTCTCAAACTCTTAGTAGTGAGTCTCCTCTCGGCGTCTGCCCGATCCATTTTCTTTGCCTCTCTCTTATTGTGCGTATAAGGACTCTTTCTTCTCCAATTATTCCCATCACTTTCATTGAAGGAAAAATGGAAGGGAGGAAGACAAGAGGAAGACCAAGACAGATTATATGCTGGATTGGATGATGACAAACGGTTACAGGAAGTTGAAAAAAGAGGCCCAACAACGAGAGTATATAGTGGCGACGTCGGACATTTGAACTTGCCTAAGAGGCAGAGAACCACAAGAAGAAGACTCAAACTCATATTGAGCTCTCACATCACGGAATTGGCCACTGCCTGTGTGCTGTTTGTCACTCTCCCAGTCATCGTCGCCAGTGCGAAGCGCTCCTTCTCCAAATTGAAATTCGTAAAGACGTATCTTACACTATAATGACCATATTTGATGGCCTTGCTCTTCTTGTGATCGAAAACGAATGTGCAAGAAGTAATAGAATATTGATGACTTGCGAACAGTAAAGCTGGAATAGTCAAATTCATGAAGTAATTCTCTGATGAACTACAGACTACACTCAACATTACATTACTTTGTAGGCAGTGCCTCAGTAGCATGTACAGGCGGCTGTCGCCGGCAGACCAATACATTTCGTTTTATTTTATTTTATAAATCAAGACAATTTAACTTGAATTATTAATCTCCTTTTAACTATTCATCACTCAATACACTCACCAGGGTAACCTAGAAACTTATTGACTATACTTATACTATGCATGAAGTAGCACTCTGTTCTTGATTCATCATTCATTATGTAATTCTCTTATCTAACCAGTGACTTACTAGTCTATACGCGACAGGCCAAATTAGCTAATACATTTCGGTTGTATTCCTGTTTTGTCTTGAAATACTAATGTGACTTGAACTATGGATTATTGATGATAACGTTTAATACTTTTTTACGTAACTGAAATTTTAAATAGCTCGATGGTGTAACGGTTAATGTGTTGGACTGTCAATCGAGAGGTCGGGGGAATTTCTGCTCCGCGTACGCCTCTATCAAACTCAGCTATAATGAGCACACTCATCGTACACTGTCGATGGGAAGATGGGACGACGAGGAAGAGGACTGGCCACTCGCTCTCATCAATGAGGCTAGGAAAATAAAGTCGCTAACGCTTCATACCCATGGCTGCGTCAGGGCTAGCTTAAGGGACTGCTCTTCCTCCTTCCTCCTCCTCATTATTTTCACTCTTTAGTCTCTTAATTGGTAAGGGCTTCCAAGGTTATTGTGTCCAAGGGCCCCCGGCTAGGTTGTTACGCCACTGCTGCCAGCAATACCAGTCCATACGAGTCCAATCAATCTTCTGTAGCCTCACACTTGTCATTGATACTTACTACGAAAAGCGGGGCATTTGAACACATGGACATGTGTTATTTTGTGTCTGACTTAGCCGCATTTTCGGTGTGCATTTAGTTATAGTAGCTCAGGCCTTACGAATCTTTATATATATACGCGCGTATGTATAACACTTCAAAGGCCCCTACCGCATTTTACCACACCATTCCAGCCCTTGTCTGCTTAACACATTTTAGCTTTAGGGCTTTGATGAAGGTCCGTAAACAAATGTGGAAGCAATTTGTAGCGGCAACCTGTGCTTGCATATCGATGTAAACTAGATCAGACAAGACTTTTTAGCGTTACTTAACATCTAAAGAGGAGTCAAAATATTATTGCGCAGTCTCGTTAGGTGAGCAATACTGGCAGTCTGGCACACGACCTACATTTACGCATGATTTACAATATAGGCCTACAATACAACTGATCTTTGATATCGCCCTTCTTACTAAGGTTGCCCTAAGCTCAGAAGTGCACACGCCTCTGCGACGCAGAAGCAATTATATTGCCGAGCAATTGTGCGCGAAGGACTTGCTCAAGGTCCCTACGCGGCGGCTTGAGGTGGATTCGAACCTGCAACCCTCCGGCTACAAGGCACCGAACATACCCCTACATGCACCACAAGAATTGACAAGAGTCGACAATGGATCCATACTTTGCAGACCTGTGCAGATTTCTTTTTAGCTACGTTGAAGCAGGCCTATTCATAGTATCGTGCCTAACATTTAAAAGTGACATGTCAAGTCATTTTGACCTTGGGTCATTTTGCTTGTACACATCAATTCGTCTGGTCCCACTTTGTAGCGTTTTCTAATACTAAAAAGTGTGGCTCAAAAGTACGAGAGTCGCTCTCTGCTTCTGCGTTATCCATCTGTGCAAACATGCATAGGGCTTATCAACTACGCAACTGAATTACTTTAGGCGCTTAAATTCGAGGCCACTGGTTCTTTGCAAAATGTAGGCATATATCTATTTTTTTTATGTCAGTTCGCATTACACTATGGTGGCCAGTGTCCCCGTGTTTTTATGCACTGTTTCAGTGGATAACATCATTAGGACTGCTAATGCTGTTGGATAATGTATTATGCATAGGCGTAACTTTGGTCCAGAAAGTTGGGTCCTACATTTCGCACAGTTTCCCTTCGCGATTGTTAATTAATTATAATGGTGCCGTTTACGTACCATGATGATGATGATGATGATGATGATGACGACGACGACGACGACGATGATGATGATGATGATGACCGCGAGGATGATGATGATGATGATGATGATGATGATGATGATGATGATGATGATGATGATGATGATGATGATGATGATGATGATGATGATGATGATGATGATGATGATGATGATGATGCTGATGATGATGATGATGACGACGACGACGACGACGACGACGATGATGATGATGATGATGATGATGATGATGATGATGATGATGATGATGATGATGATGATGATGATGATGATGATAATGAGAGAGATAATGATGATGAGGATGATAATAAGGATAATGATTGGTACACCATTGGTTGATGAGAGATCTCAGCGCCTCCGATCGAATGATATCCTACAGGCCATTAGGTTCAACGTTCACACTGGGCCATCTCTCACCAGGCGGTCGGTCGGTCGGTCGGTATAGCAGAACGATGAATGCACTATACATCTTCATAGGGGTGGATGCTGATGGCACTTCACAGTCCCTGGTTTGTCATATCCTCGCGGAATTCTTGAATATCCAACTGCAGACGGCATAAAAATCCGCTTTTGTAGTGACGCATTGTGTAATATTCTCTATTGCTTGATCATTAAAATTATGATACAGGAGCCATTTTCTGTATGCATGCTCATGCCACAAAAACGCTAATGCATTTTGCCCACATGTGGTACCATTCATTTCACTGTGTCTATCTCTTAGTCTTTACTGCATAAGCCTGCGTTACCTTATTTTAAGACTAGACGCTGCTTAGACTTGTTGTCGGAAGTAACGTGAGTCTCTGTCCATAAACTTTATGATGGTCCCGTATTTTTCCGCCATGTGTTGCTGATTATTTGCAACGAATTGGCTGTTGATGTGGAACTCGATGCACCACGTCATTCGTGCTTGCAAAGAACCACCTGCAATATTATACCGTTTCTGCATGCGTTATCAGCCAAAAGCATGTTAATATGAAGGCTTTTTCGTCTACCTCCGATCTCTTCTCAAAGACAATTAGGTTATTGTTGATTTCGAAGGCCATTGTTTAGGAGAGTCATCTCAAACTCTTGGACCAATGACCAAATATGCGTACAGCCCATTTTTGGCCTGCTGCACAAGATTTCATTATTCCTGATGAATAATTAATAATAATGGCTATTTAAATTATTTTATTACGCTTACTAGTTATTAGGAACAAATCATTGCTGAATCATTGAATAAATTGTCTAACTATTTTATTAGGCCTACCTTTACTAAATATTTCACCAACAAATCATTGCTGAATTAATTATTGAAAAAATTTGTCAAAGTATTTAATTGCGTTTACTGACATTTTTGGAAATAAATAGTTGCTTGAGAATCTTTGTAGCCAAATCTCTTCAATATAGACCTGCCTCTAGAGTCTAGTCGCGTGTAGAAAATGCAGTCAGTGGCAAATGTCGTGACAGATAAGTTAGTCAACTGAAGCCGTTATTTTGTAAAGCATCTACAAATCTTCTCATCAATCAACGAAGCCATGGTAAAGTTTCGATGAGAACTAGTAGGCCTACTATGCTTACTGAAATAGTCGCAAAATCATAATAGCACCGTGTTGTGACGGAAAGACTATTATATTAGATATGTTTGTAAGAAACGATCATTTTAGTCATTGGGGTTCTACTACCTTTTATAGTGACGGAGCCCGAGGCGGGCCAGATATTTTTTAAACCAGGGCAGTCATACAAGTAACCATGGCGCAGCGCAGAGGGCGATTTAAATTCTCGGCAGGGTAAAAATTCCGGCATCCTTGTGGCAGGGCAGCGACCAGGGCAAAGGCTCTTCTTTCAGGCCATTTGTCCTGGCTTGTTCTGATGTAGCGCCACCACTGCCAAGGGTGTAGGGCCTACACTGTAGGCTACGCCGTTTATGTTTTTGCAATGTAATGACGTGGACCTGTTACATGTATATTGCCGATACTGGACACAAATGCATAGATTACGTAGACTTACTTAGATTGAGGCCTATATAAACCTATTTAAAGTGAACGCTCAAGTACATGCATACATTGAAAAAAAACATACCTGGTATCTACAGTCTTAGAAGTGAACCAGAACAGACTGGACTGCATGCTGTCTACCTCTTCTCAGTCATCGCTGTCAACGCATAATGTTTGCCTACTCATTTTCAGTTTCTTTTCCTGTCTGCGTGTATAGATAGAAAGAGAAAAGCCACAGTCCATCACGTATTAATTTCTGATCGTAATCGTATCGGTCTCCTAATTTCTAAAGTGTTACTCTAAAGCTGAGCGAGGGGCACCAGCTTATTCACGAGCGCTGCGTCGTATCAGAGGGGTTGTCCAGAGACCAATGTCTAGTTATTACAATTACAATCTAAAGGCCTAGGCCTACTAAATAATTCCAGAGACGCCATCGTGTTCGTGGTCGTCTTAAAGAAACGCAGATGTTTTGAAATTAGGTTAACAAATGCACCTCGCTGCTATATTTGGAATCAACTCACCTATATCTTTCACACGTGGCGCTTATTAATAGTTTCAGTCCGTGATGTCCAGGCTATCTGGTCTCTCTCTGCAAGCGTCATTTCTAAAATCCATAGCAGGTTTTACGACTTTGCAGCCAAGTAGGCCTATCAGTGGCCGTCTTTCTGAAATCCATAACACGTTTTTACGACATTGCAGCCAAGTATCAGTGGCCAAACATACTGTCCTTTCACTTATTCTAAGTATACAATTCCTAAACCGACTGAACAGAAACCTGATAAGAATGATTACCTTGAAAAGGTGCCCACATATAAAAGTAGGGCCTACGGTAACATTCGAATCACCTGTGGCGTCCAAGCGACACTGCTTTTTATTCATTCATTAATTCATTCATTCATTAATTCATTAATTCATTCAGAGGACTTATATAGCGCCCCTCCAAGATAACCTACTCAGAGGCGCTTCCAACCCAACTCCGGCGATAAAGAACAGTTGGACTGCTAAGGTTCGTCTTTCACCTCTGCAGTCGGTCCCAAATGCAGCCGTCAGATTAATAGCACGCCTACCACGCTAATCTCACATTTTCTACTTTCATGTTTGAACAACTGCACTGGCTTCATCTCTCTTCACGCATTAAATTCAAAATCCTCATTTTGGTGTTCAAGGCACAAAGGTTTCTTGCCCCAAAGTATATAGCTAGCTGATGTAGGCCTATAGGCCTATTACTCCGGCCTTTTCAGCCTCCTCGTAACGACCACTCCGCTCTGCAAACAGACTTGATCTGCTAGTTCCTCGTACAAGAACAGCTATGGCTCAGTCCCGATCCTTTACCTCAATTGGTCCCACTCTATGGAATGCGCTGTTTCCATCTATTCGCTCTCAAATTCTAGCTGGTAACTCTCTTCGACCTTAGCTTTTCTCATGACCTATTTTCTTCTCTTCTGACCTTGCGCACTGAGAGCGCCTCTGAACGGTTTACCCTACTAGAGGTGCTTTATAAATGTTTGTATACAATTCAATGCAAGACTCTATTTCCTTTCCTCCTTCTGCTTAAGGTACACCCACAGGCCATGATACGTCTCGACCGATAGATTGCGGTTTCACATTCTGCTGAACGTTAAGCTGTACATAGTGTTTACTAGGGGACTGCGGGTATACCCGTACCCGCGGGTTTACCCGTACCCGACCCGTACCCGCGGGTCGGGTACGGGTCGGGTACGAATTTCACGGGTCGGGTCGGGTACGGGTAGGGTCATCACGGGTACGGGTATACCCGGTTTTACCCGTGCCCACGTGAAGTTTTGGGGTTACAATGTCACCGTTACATATAATAAAGAATGTCGGCGCACAATGACCCTGACCGTGTCTGCAACGTACTATTAACAGTTACTTAGTGTTCTAGCTTACATCGTATATACCAAGGAGATAAAATGTACAATGCAATTGAGACAGCACAACAGTTGCATGTGACAGGTTCCATAAGTTGACTGCCTATTATCATTACTACTACTACTACAACTGCTGCTACTGCTACTACTACTGCTGCTGCTGTTGTTACTACTACTACTACTACTACTACTACTACTACTACTACTACTACTACTACTACTACTACTACTACTACTACTACTACTACTACTACTACTACTACTACTACTACTACTACTACTACTACTACTACTACTTCTAATACTACTAGGTCTACTACAACAAAAACTACTACTACTATCATCATAAGCCTATTTATTATTATCACTGTATGCTAAGTTGTAAGCCTATTGGCCTGGTAGGAATAGGGACTTTGGGAATGCGTGTTAATGACGTGACGGGTACTGTACGGGTACGGGTATACCCGCGGGTACGGGTAGGGTCGGGTAGTAATTTTGAGTACGGGTCGGGTACGGGTACGGGTAACGGTTCTGTGTTACGGGTACGGGTCGGGTAGCAAAAATGCTGTACCCGCAGACCTCTAGTGTTTGCGTATACATGAATCCGCCTTACTTTCTAGAACGATTCTGGAACGATTAATTAGCGCCGCGTGTGAAAGATATAGGTAAGTTGATGTTCCAGCGATGTGCATTTGTTAACCTAATTTCAAAACATCTGCATTTCTTCAAGACGGCCACGAAAGTATACTGTTTACGTGTACGGATCCGCCTTAAACAAAGCACCCATATGCTCACGGAACCAATCCCGTTTCACCCGTCCAATGTTTGAAGAAATATAAGCATTATTGTAACTTGTAATGTTGGAATAATGTTTAGATTTTAGAATGTTAAACTTTGGATAGCAGTAATTTGCACCTCTGGTGCAGACTATTATATTACATTATACAATATACATAGGCTACAGTAGTCTAGCACTCTAGTGTAGCGTGAGTAAACAGCGGCATCCTCCTCTTATTGTATTTTGCCAGCAACTACATCTGACAGATGGATAGAATAATTATATAAAATATTCTGGAACAGAGTTATGGGAACGTTGGGCTACAAGTAACTCAAATTTAAATTGAAGTTGGATTAATTATCCTTAAGAGAGAACCAGTCACTGCCATAATCACCATTCACTACCACCGTTTCCCCGCCGCTTTTTGAAATTCATCGCTTTGACATCAGCATCCCCAGAACATAGTAGACGATTCCAAAGGTAATTCAGAAGACAATTCAGAAGACCATCCAGAAGACAATTCAGAAGACCATCCAGAAGACAATTCAGAAGACCATACAGAAGACAATTCAGAAGACCATACAGAAGACCATACAGAAGACAATTCAGAAGACAATTCAGAAGACCATACAGAAGACCATTCAGAAGACCATACAGAAGACCATCCAGAAGACAATTCAGAAGACCATACAGAAGACCATACAGAAGACAATTCAGAAGACAATTCAGAAGACCATACAGAAGACCATTCAGAAGACCATTCAGAAGACCATACAGAAGACCATTCAGAAGATTATTCAGAAGACCATACAGAAGACCATTCAGAAGACCATTCAGAAGACCATACAGAAGACCATTCAGAAGACCATTCAGAAGACCATACAGAAGACCATCCAGAAGACAATTCAGAAGACCATACAGAAGACCATACAGAAGACAATTCAGAAGACCATTCAGAAGACCATTCAGAAGACCATACAGAAGACCATTCAGAAGATTATTCAGAAGACCATACAGAAGACCATTCAGAAGATTATTCAGAAGACCATTCGGAAGACAATTCAGTACACCGTTCAGAAGACCATACAGAAGGCCATTCAGAAGATTATTCAGAAGACCAAGCAGAAGACCATTCAGAGGACAAATCCTGAGACCATTCAGAAGATAAGTAAAAGACCATTCAGAAAACCATTCAGAAGACCATTCAGAAGACAATTCAGAAGACCATACAGAAGACCATTCTGAAGACCATACAGAAGACCATTCAGAAGACCATACAGAAGACCATTCAGAAGATTATTCAGAAGACCAATCAGAAGACCAGTCAGAGGACAAATCCTGAGACCATTCAGAAGATAAGTAAAAGACCATTCAGAAGACCATTCAGAAGATTATTCAGAAGACCATTCGGAATACAATTCAGTACACCGTTCAGAAAACCATACAGAAGGCCATTCAGAAGATTATTCAGAAGACCAAGCAGAAGACCATTCAGAGGACAAATCCTGAGACCATTCAGAAGATAAGTAAAAGACCATTCAGAAGACAATTCAGAAGACCATACAGAAGACCATTCAGAAGACCATACAGAAGACCATTCAGAAGACCATACAGAAGACCATTCAGAAGACCATACAGAAGACCAGAGAGCAGACCAAAGAGCGGACCATTCAGAAGATTATTCAGAAGACCGTTTGTCGCACCATCGCAAACCTACCAAACTGCATGGATCATCGTCATAATCGTCTTAACGTACTAGCTTTCAATAAGAGACTAGTTAATGGTTACGTAGTGAATCCGTTCACGCCCCGGACGTGAGCGGATTCCAAGCAACTACATTCACGCCCGTAACGCTAGGCCTATAAATAATTATTGGCTAAAGCATGTTATGTGAACTTGCTAACTTCCTTTGGAATTTCAAATGGCGGACATCTTGAGGGTCATTTAGGGTCAGGTTCTGTGCCGTGAGGGTCGGTTAGGGTCAGGGTTAGGGGTTGTGTCGTCATTAAAAAACATGGTCAACAATCTTCCACCGCTTTCGGGAGTGTTTATCGATCGACTCCTCTCACGTCCACAAAATCACGTGACATGCACTAACTAACTGCGAAGCGGGCGTGATTCGAGTCCTGTGTATTATACAATCACGTCGGGCGTGACTGTATCCACGACCTAATGGTTAATATCTTGGAGGATGCAGACTGCATGGAGTGGCATTCACCGCTTTTTCCTTCCGTTTGATCTCTACAGATTCCTGCTTTTTAAAGGCATGTCTAAGTGACTCGCTTAGACCTCATCATTAAAACGCCGGAAGTGGCTATATATAATGTTTGAAGTCAAAAGTACTTCATTATTGTGTGCCTGGGTATAATACAGGCCGTGATCGCCATCATTGGCAGAACTCAATTGAAAACATTAGGCTAATTAATAAGTGGGGAGGCGCCCAAAAGGACTTCTGATCCACCGATGCCGATTGGGTTATACCGTGTCCTCTTGGTTATACTTACAAAGCAGAATCCCTGTGTGTGTGTGTGTGTGTGTGTGTGTGTGTGCGTGTGTGTGTGTGTGTGTGTGTGTGTGTGTGTGTGTGTGTGTGTGTGTGTGTGTGTGTGTGTGTGTGTGTGTGTGTGTGTGTGTGTGTGTGTGTGTGTGTGTGTGTGTGTGTGTGTGTGTGTGTGTGTGTGTGTGTGTGTGTGTGTGTGTGTGTGTGTGTGTGTGTGTGTGTGTGTGTGTGTGTGTGTGTGTGTGTGTGTGTGTGTGTGTGTGTGTGTGTGTCTATCTGCATGTGTGCATGTGTGCATGCATACAGCTGCGAGACTACACTGCATAATGTGCATATGGCATTACATTACAGTACCCACTATCTATAAACTAGAGTATTTTTGTCTTAAGTGCATAACCCAGCTGGAACACCCGCGTTGGGCCAAAGTTGACCCAGTCACCCAGCGTTGGTCAATATTGGCCAATACAATGTTCAGAGTTTACCCTGGTAATTACGTATGCACCGAGAAACTCGTATCAAACTAGGTACATATATAATAGGTTTCAGACGAGGAAACGCCTTCTATAATAATTGGGCAATTGCGCGCAATGACATGAGTCCCAACCAAGGGCGTTGATAGACCATGTATGTCATTACATTGTTCGTGGTTATTTGTGGCTAATAGAACAACAGTTACTGTTGTTATGTTTAAGTCGTGTAATAATGCATGGTCGTTATGGATCCGATGGTTTTCCAAAGTCCAAAACGAAAACTCTGTTGTCAGCAAAGTTTCTTAAGTCATTGGTGTCAAGTTACCATTCGGAATCAACTTGAGTCAGTCTTTCTGGTAAAACCCAAAACATGGGCGTATTTAGAGCGTAGTTTTACGGGTTCAAACCCCCCAAATAAGTTTCCGGAAATTTTTTATATGCTTTTACATGCGAAATACAAAAATCTTAACTTTTGCGACCATCTTCAATGGAAACCACCCCACCCCAAATCTTAAACCCCTCCGAATTTTTTCCTGGTTACGCCCATGAACCAATATATTTAGTCGACCTGGAACATAGCAATAGGGTTTAGTCGTGTGCAGATTTCTCTTTTATGATATAATTATATCGTTTCGATGACTGACCAGAAGACAAATGATAATTCGTCATTTAAAGGACTGCACAAAGGGCTGAAACTGGGTCAAAAACCACGTTCCCTTGAGTGTTTGATCTGACTCTGCTCTCCTCTCGGACGGACGCAGATTGCTTCTGTGTGGCGCTCTGAAATATTGGGTATTTACATTACGATGCAGATAGAAATACTGCACAACTTTGATCTTCCGTGCAAAGACGATAAGAACTTTGTCTCAAGGTCCTTTACAAACATATTAATCGAGTCCCCAAAGCTAACAATTAACCAACATTGTTTACTCCCTCCATTTTTTTCACAGTATTGTACTTTGTCTTTATGTTCCAGGTTGCGGTGTCAGCCTGTTTTGTAAAATAAACGAATATGCATACAAATACACCAGCCGTATAGGCCTACTTCTTAAAGGCGCTCTTAGTTTTCGGCTTAGGATGTTTTAATTTTCATGAAACTTTGGCAACGTTAAGACTCAATTTGAAACAACGGAAATCTTATACAGAAAAATTGCAGTTTCGCATTTTCGGGCAAACATTTTGTATCCGATTTACACAATAACAGTTTTTATAATCTGATTAAGGAATTCATTTAGTTGAACCATATCAGACGACATACATCAAGCTTCGCTGCTGGACAACGAGGAAGGAGACATGGACGCCAGAACAAATGCAAAGTCCATCCAAGAGCATGCAGGACAAATGCAGCTTTCTCCATCTGAAGAACCAGATCAGGAGATAGCGAACATGCCAAGAAACCAAAATGAACTGAATGATGAACGTAAAACTGGTACGAAGCCCAGTGATGTCAATGGAACTGATCGTGGAAAGAACCAGTTGATGCTAGTCGTAGCCTACTTATATCGATTATGCTCGTCTTGGTTTCTCTGACATTTTCTCAGTCTCTGTCTCCGGTCATGATCAAAAAGTACGACAACTCAAGTCCAATATCTCAAGATATTCTCATCGTTTATAAATATGTTCGTCAGGCTCTTGATAATTCTCGCCATGTCTTTCTTCTTCTCGTTCGCCTGCATTCTCGACCTCTCGCACATTGTCGCTGCGGCTGGCAGTGATGAAATGTGGAAACTCTGCGGAGATGTGTTCTACAGAGAGTATACCTGATAGATCTGACCTATCATCTGACGCGCATTCTCTTCATGGGGGCTGAACTCGCATTCTGTTGCAAGTTCCACGGAACTCGCTTAAAACCAAAACGGATCCGTTCGCTGTGGGCTGATGATCGTAATGGCAGCAAATCTTGGACTCTGGTTCCTGTCTTCAGTCTATGAGGCGACAGAGCGAGACAGGCATGAGGACGCCGAAGAAAAGAAGTGCAATCTAACGGAGAAATGGGAGAAATGGGAGACGTACGTCCATGAAACGAGCAGTGCCCACAAAGTAATGCACGTCATGATTCGCTGTCTGTATCAATTTGCGATTGAATTTTCTCTGCTTGTCCATTCAATCATTCATTCATTTCAGGAATTTATATAGCGCCCCTTCAAGAAGCCTACTCAGAGGCGCTCCCAGTCCAACCACGGTGATACAAAAAATAGCAAAAAATGTTGGCATCCTGTCCAGAGCATCTCATTTGCTTCCAAAATGTATTCGATCTCAACTTTATTACTCGTTAGTATACCCTTACTTCACGTATTGCAATTTAGTATGGGCCTCTAACTATACCTCAAGATTAAATAAATTAGTACTACTGCAGAAGAGAGCGGTGCGAATAATTGCTAGGGCTCCCCGTGGCTCGCATACTGGCCCATTATTTGCAGACCTCCACATTCTTAGGTTTTGTCAGATTAATAAGCTTCAGGTGTGTGATTTCTTCTATCGCTTTGACCACAACCTCCTACCGAACGTTTACCGGTGCTTTTTCCAACAAGGCTCCGACATACATCCATATTATACTAGAAACTCTAGATCGTATCGTAGCGTACAGGCACATTCTAACTCTCGTAGATTCTCCATCAGATTTATGGGTCCCGCAATCTGGAACTCGCTTCCTCTAAATATTAAACAGGCACCAAATTTACACATATTTAAAAAATGCTGCGATCATATTTAATCAATGAGAACTAAATTAAACACTCTATTGGGTTAAATAGTTGTCAGTAGTTAAGTAGTAGTTAAGTTTAGTAGTTAAGAGTCATATGTTTTGAACTAATATTGTTCCCTTTGCAAGTTTAAGTTTTGTAGTCTGTTTTAAGACACGTACTTTAAGTTATCTGTTCCGTCCCTATTTACTACCTGGTAATTGGGGTCCCTCCTCTAAGCGGGATTCTTATCCCTTCTGGGGCCCCGTTGTTGCCTGCGTTCCAATGATTTGTTTTCTTTGCTGAGTTTATGTTTGTCTATTGTTTGCATTATATTGATTTGCTGTGTTTATGCTTGTATATTGGTTCGCAAAGGTTTCAATAAATAAAATGAAATGAAATGAAAAAATGAAATGAAATGAAATGAAACAAGTAAGTCTTAAGGAGCCTGTAGAACGTAGATGAATTATCCCTAGGTAACAGGCGTATCTCCAACGGGAGACCATTCCAGATAGAAGGACCTACAGCTGAGAAAGCACGACGCTGACCGGTTGAGGTTCTAGCACGATGGACCAAAAGCTCCCCGCTAGAAGCAGAGCAAAGGGCAGCACATCAGGTACAGGACAACAGAGCTCACGTAGATAGTTCGGAGCATAGTCAAGGAGGCAGCGCCGAACCAGCGCAGCGATTCTGTACTCGACGCGTCACGCGCTGCGAGACAGGGAGCCAGCGTCAGTGTGATTCTCGTTAACGATAACGATAACGAAAATGTTCGTTGACGAAGATAAAATGATTTCGTTAACTATGACTATAACTATAACTAAAAATATCACTAACTATAACTATAACTATAACGAAAATAACACTAACGAAAATTCATTGTTATTTTCGTTAATGCAAAAAATTAAATAATTAAGGCTAAAAGCAAAATTGTGCGTATTAATTGTGCGTATCACAATTTGCTCAGAGGTTTGAAAACCGTTGAAGCATAGGTGCATTCAGCTTCATGAATACACGACCCTCCAAATTAACTGACAAATCGCATAATAAAAAAATCGATAACTAAAGTTTCTGGAACTTGCTAACTAATGAGTCTGATAATTTTACTGCACACTAATATCTCATCATTTTGGATGTCTTCGCCGAGTTCCCCTCTACACGCCTATTTCTATCACTTCTTCTTTGTATGTAGGTGTATGGTAATAGGCTACTTGAGATGACTGAGTAGATAAGTCATGTTTTTACCGGCTATGGGCCACAAGACTTCCCTTATTACAACCAACACTGTTAATACTGCACAAACTTGAAAACACCGCTGACGAACTTTTATTTGAGACCGATTCGTACTTGAAATGACTCCAGAGAGCATTCCCACGCTTGCGGCCACTCAAAAACTTCAAAGTCGTGTGGTCATGAAGCTGAATGCACCCATGCTTCAAAGGCTTTCAAAGCTCTGAGCAAATTGTGAAACAGCGTGTTAATAAGCACAATTTTGCTTATAGCCTTAATTTATTGTAACTACTCGTAAGTTGTAACTAAAATTAACTAAAATAAAAATCCATTAACTATGACTATAACTATAACTAAAAAATAATACTAACTATAACTATAACTAAAATAAAAAACCATTAACTATAACTGTAACTATAACTAAAATAAAGTCTGTAAGGAGAATAACACTGGCCAGCGTAGGGTGCCATGCATGTATACGCCGAAACAGAGGCAATAAAATTTTATGGATTCGCCCAATTAGCCGGGCTGCAGAGCGAAGAACCCAGTCTAGTCGGGCTACAATGCAAGAGGCAGACCAACCAGTATAGAACAACAGAAGTCCAAGCGGCTGGTGACAAAATGCGTGGACAAGGGTAGCAGAAGCATCCTGGGATAGGGAACGAGAGATAGCCCGTAGCTGACGTAGTTGCAGTATGGGAATTGTCAAAAATAACTGGGGGTTAGACGTTGATTTATACGCAGTTTGGGTGTGAAATGTAGACTTTACTATGGGATCCTAAAAAGACTGGGGGGTTGAACCCCCAACCCCTCCGGCACATCTCACCCTGCGTAGTTGGCAGTAACAGCCACGAGTGAGCTGATTGATGTGCATAGAGAAACTAAGTTCCTCATCCAGTGTAGCTACATTGAGGCACGAGGAGGCAATTGCCTCCTGTTGCCTTTTTTATATAGGCCTACCCGTAATTTGCTCAGAGCTTCAATTGACAAATGACCCCAATGACCAGGATTCGGCCAATGGTCTGTGAAGTTGCCTACTCTTGAATTTAAGTCTCGCTACGTGCCTGAGTAGGCCTATAGGCTAATAGCAGAAGTTAACATGGAGATGTAGAATTTGATAGTCCAGTGTGTGGCAATAATGAAAATGCGATTGAAAAAATATCGAACCTATTTGCTGTTGTATAAATAGGCATATTGTCTTTGTAAAACCCTCTGGAAACGCCAGAGTGCTCAACAATGTCAATCTAATCGGGTACCGGTAATAGTCACCGTAATACAGAGAAAACGTTCATATATCATTACCATAACCTGATAACCAGTGTCAAATCCACTTTAACAGCGCCGTACAAAATAATGCCAATAATGTAGGCCATAATTATTGTAGCTGTAGGCATAAACAATTTAAACTCTTGCGCCGCTGTAGCCTGTAGGCCTATATATAAGCAGGCCCTACTGCATAAGCTGATCTGCAGTAGCTCATGTTACTCTGAAGTCTGAAGTGTATGCATGTTTGCTTTATGTTAGATTTTGGGTTGGAGCTACAGATCTAGTATTATCAAGGATCGACTGTGGTTAAATTTCATAAGCTAGCGTTAATCAGTGAGCGCCTCTGCATGAGTAGGCCCCTAGTCTGTCTGAAATTGTGCTATGTAAGTTTAAAAGTGCAATTAGGCCTACTATGGCACATTGGCACTGCAGATTTGATAATGCATGCAAGCCTATAATAACCGGACGGTCGCACCACTGCAGTGGCGTACCGAGGGGGGGGCAGGGGGCGAGTCGCCCCGGGCGGCACTTGAGTAGGGGCGGCAAAATAGGGTTGAAAAAAATAAAAGAAGGAGTGAATGCATAAAAAAATTGGAAAAGTATAAGAGAAAGTAATAAAAGTAGACAAAGAAGGTAGGAAAGGAAGAAAAATAATTCACTAAAAGCACGGGCGCAGGAAGGGCGGCTTCGCTCCTAATAACAACGACAGTATAAGAGGGCAAAAAAAAGCAAAAAAAAAAAAAAAAAAGGTCATCAGAAATTTTTGCGGAAGTAATGAAGAAAATTTTTATGGAAATTTCCAAAGTGAAGTGCGCGGAGCGGCATTTTGGGCCGTCGCCCAGTGCGGCATTTGACCTCCGTACGCCACTGGACCACTGACACTAAACTGGAATCTCATCTTAATCTGTCTAGAGTTAAAGCAGCGTTAGACGGTCAATTCAGCCGACCAATCCTCTTCCTTCTGGCAAATCTTCCGTTCCTTCTCCAATCTCGTCGCTCATCCACCATCATGATACGCTACACTGTGCTACTATTCAGAAATAGTAGGCTAACGGGCCTACGTAGAATGTAGGCCTACTTCTAAACCACATAAATTTACGCCGATCGACAAAAGTCGAACAAAGTCATGTTCGTGGTTATTATGACATTGCTTAAGTCTGGCTCAATTTTGGCATGCTGGAAACAGAGTCTGATATGATATTTCGAAGTAGGCCTAGGCCTATATAAATTATTTCAGACCAACGACCTCTTAGATATAATAGTTTCAGACAGACGATAATAATATTACGGTAAGACAACGTTCAGTGCGACCACTCCTTGGGATTTGTCCCAAGATCATGGGATTTTGGGGTCAGACTTGGGATCTGGGGATTTTGCAAAGTAGCAATCTTGGGATTTTGTAAGGTCTACAGACTAGTTTTTACCGTACTTTCCAACAGCGGCAGCGAATCAGATTAGGAAAACTCGCTAAGTGGGTCAGTCTGAAAGACGTTTAGTGTTATTGTAACTTGTTAGCATCATAATTTGTTAATTCAATGTTATGGTGCGGTTTTTTCTTGCCAGTTCTTAACTCGGCACTTTGCGAATAATTGTGATTATTTAATCTCGCATGGGCTCTTGGGAGTCAGGCTTTATGATGTGGTCCGGTCCACCGGGGCCACTGTCAACCGAATGCTTTATTGTTCCCAAGTGTGGTGGGGCTTTGCCAGCAAACAGGAACGTGACTCTCTAAGTGTTGTGGTCCGCAAGCTGGTACGCTTTGGCTTCCTACCCAAATCTTTCCCTACTTTTGAGGAACTCTGTAAAAAAGCCGACCAAGACCTTTTTAGAAATATCTTAAATAATCCTGGACATATCCTTCATTACCTATTAGGCCTACCCATTGCCTTCTAGATACTACAGGCCGTAATGCTGATTGTGTGACGTCATCAATGAAGTCCGTGGGCTTGCTTGAACTGTGTATGAATGGGTACAGAAATTAGACGCGTAATCGTAATTGTAAGCTCCAAATTTCTAAAGCACCACTAGAAGTTATAAGCGCAAGACATGAGCTTATTCACAAGCGCTGCGTCAAGTCAGAAGGGTTTTCCAAAGAGTTAAAAGGATACCGGTTTCCAGATCAAGAGAGGAGGCAGAGCAGCTGCTAAGGCAGATATCGTTCAGTATAGATTTAGAAGGTAGAGGATCAAATGAGCAGCGTTTAAAGTGGCGTGGGAACTGTGGGAACGGCATTCCCACTGCTCTGGAAATTTGTTGCTTGAGTTCCCACTGCTCACCATGCAATGGGACCATGATAACACATGTATTCCAATAAAACTATTCTTCGGAGTTCCCACTGCTCACGCAAACCACTTTAACCACTGCAGATACGTCAGGGTAGGAACTCCGCCACTACTCTACCTGTGGTAGTGCCAGTCCCAAGCCTGGAGAAGGAGGAGGGCGAAACTAATCATCTTTGTTATGACAGTGTCGTTAAACAGCAACCAAGGGTAATTAATTCTAGAGTATGGGTTCGATCCTTGTCCAGGCGGTTTAACTGTGTAGGGACCTTGAGCAAGTCCTTCACTCAAAATTGCTCTGCAATATACTGTATCTGCGACTTCGTCATGTGTGCACTTCTGAACTTTGTAAAAAGGGTTATATCAAATTACAATGTAATCTTGTCCAGATTCAGCCACTGTTGTAGCCTACTCCGTGATCATCCCTGGTCTGCATCTCAGAATGTCTATCTTTTGGCCTTTTTCTCTTCACAAGAGGTTCTGATGATAAAAATGGACAGTTGTGAAAAATTGATGGGTACGCATCTCTTGCCAGTTTCGGATGCTTTCGTGACACACTCAGTACACATCCATCAGAACGCATGGCAGTGTCCATTCTAACGACAAATGCTTCAGCAAAATACTTAATGCATATTTATGTATTGACGTTCACTGGAAAATTGTCTCTTGATCAAGGAAGGAATCCGTCGCAAGCAGCTTTGTAGCTTTTCCTCATTTCCTTTACACTCATTAAGTAGCCTTATGCTAAAGATTGACGTATAATCTGATTTCTCGTTCTTGCGCGTGTAGTTAGAACTACGTCCGGCAAGCTGATAGAATCGGGGGCTGAAGGATATAGTGCGTAAGTTTACTGGCGTCGTGAGTGTCCGTTAGGGTGAGGTTAGGCGTCGTGAGGGTCTGTTAGGGTCAGGGCTAGGGTTTAGCGTCGTCATTAGAAAAACCCCTACCGTCCGACGTCCGCGCAGCACGCCCAGAAATACTGTAAAATCCTTCAGCCCCCGATACTATAAGTTTGCCCGTACAACAATGACGAGATAACGGATTTTAGTCCAACCCAAAGACGTGATCGACGATGACGACGATAGAATCCAAACGTGCAAAACTTCAATTATTAATATTTATACGTTCTAACAAAGAATAAGAAAGCGTAACTTGATTATAAATCTCACTATTTAACTATATTATTCGATAATTTGCAACGATATTCGAAGTTTCAGTCAGGAAAGTAAAAAATAAACGAATATCGCTTTACGTGTTGACATTTGCAACGAAACGATGAAGGACCGTCAGCGTGACGTCACACGCCTAAATTTAGTCAGGATTACGGCCTGTAGTATCTAGAAGGCAATGGCCTACCCTGTCCTATATAGCCTACTGGTCACGATCTGCGCCCACGCTCACATACCATTAGGCTAACCGTGTTCTTTCTAGATTTGATTCCCTCACCAGGCGCGGTTTCCTGGCTAGGATGTTGTACAGCTAGGCCATAGTGTTTTTTAGTTTACTATTTACTAACTTTTCCACTACTATTTGATAACTTGGTATAACTTTGTATGTACAGCGCCGTGCGTTTGCCAGCGTTTAATAAACACACTTACTTTACTTACTTACTTTAAAACACATGTCATAGTGTTATTTCATCACACCTTTTTCCTTTTCAGTGACTTGGGATTTTGTGGTACACTTTTGGCCAATCTTGGGAATTTTGTTGGAAGATCATGGGATTTATGAAAATGGAGTGGTAGCACTGAGCACGTTGGGCCTACTTCCTGGAATCAGAGAAGTTTGTGGCCTATTTGTAAACATCGTTCGTACAATCTCTAGAATAAAACTTGTCTATAAAGAAATATTTGGATCTTGCCTGGAACCGATTCTGACCCTACCTGCCTATCGATTTTGTTTTGACTGAGCGCCTGTGAGTAAGCGGGTTTCCTGCGACTTAACCTATTTGTGAGCTGTAGAAATCTCGAGAATTTAGTTACATAATACGACGTGCAGATTTAGGTAATCCCGTAGTTTAGGTTGCTAAATTATTTCAATGTCTTCAATGCCGTACTTGACGTTGGTAAGTAAGCACTCTACCGATGTCCATCATAACTATCATCAATCCCGCTTCCATTTCATGGAGAATTATTTTTAATTAATCCAGCTTCCATTTAATGAAAAAATGACCCAACTTCTATTTAACCAGAAAAATATTTTTCATCAATGGAACTTTTATTTAGGCAAAGAACTTTTCTCATGAGTCCACCTTCTACTTAAGGTAACAATTATTTTCATTATTCCAGCTTCTATTGCATCAGAAACTTAGTTTCATCAATCCAGCTTCTATTTACGATAAAAATTATTTATATCAATCCAACTTCTATTTAAAGACAGAAATGGTTTCATCAATCCCACTTCGAGTTAGCTAAACAATTTTTTCCCTCAATCCAGCTTCCGTTTTAATTTTACGATATAAAATAATTTAGCAACCTAAACTACGGGTTTACCATCTTGATAACTTGGCAAGCTTATACTATCGGGGGCTGAAGGATTTATAATGCGTAAGTTTACTGGCGTCGTGAGTGTCTGTTAGGGCACAGAATAGATAAAGATCCCATTATGGGAATATGAGTCCTTTTTGAGTTCCATGTGGGCATGCTGGCTAGGTATTTGATAGATGGTTCTTGGAGTCAGGCATTTTGTTAATCCTCATCCTCTGGTAGACCTAAGATAATGAATGCAATTCTGGGTAATTTAGGCCAAGGAGGTTTGTGGACAATCTACCTTGTTCTCATTGTTGTGCTTCTATGAATGTTCATGTAGCCTTCAATCCCCCTCATCGCAGAATGCCCTCTTATACCTTCCTTGCCAATGCAGGTTTTAGTTGACCTACAGATCAAATATTGTCCAATCTTTTCCAAGATTGATTATAATATTGTGTAAAATCTCTTACCTGAGTGTTTATGAATAACAATGCTACCTTAGTTTTTCTTATGGTGAAAAGGTGAATTTAAGATAAGATTCTCCTAGTGAGTATACAATATTCTTTTTGTGTATAGGTTCTTTGGCTGAAGGATGGATGTTTTAAACAATTTGGATCTGTTGCGGGATTTGACAGGAGCCATGAACAGTAGTCATCTACCAGTTGAGGCGCTGACAGAGTATCTGAGAAAGGGTGGAGATCCAAACGCACACTACGTTATGTCACTGCTTTGTTAGTTTAATCTTTTCTTTCTTTGTGACCTTAGTAAATTTTGTAGCTTTAGTACATAGCAGATGACAGATGGTGTTGTGCAGAATCATGCCACCTGTAGAATGACTGACTGCAATAACTACCCTTGGCTTTAATGAATGACATAGGAGTAAAATCTTGGAGGTCTACTGCAGTGAGATAGAAGCAATTATGAATATTGTTACTGTAGTATTTAATTATGAACTCAGCATAAAGTATTTTATAAACAGCTGTGTATGTGTATTTTCACCAGTCATATTTACATGTTACTCATTACAAAGTTTATATGCATGTCACATTATCACCCCATGACCCCAATATAGTATATGTGACCAGGGTCCGATTTGTCAAAAAGAAGCAGGGGGGTCGGAAATCTATAGAACTATTAAAAATTTTCGGAGCCGCAGTAATATTTTTTACCCCCCCCTCTTATGGGCCTTCCCAGTCAGAGATGGGCACGATTAATTAAATTGCTTATCGATTAAAATTAGATTTAGCAAAATCTTGTAGCTAATCGATCAGGAGTGGAATTAGCTGTTTAGCTAATTAATTAGCCAATCGATTAGAATTTAATCGATTAGTTAGCCTACCCATCTCTGTTCCCAGCCTCCTTTATGTTTTCTTCCCAACACCCATCATCAGTATAATATACAATACATGTATGTGTATATATATAAAATTATGTATATATACACAATACAATACAAAGTATACAGAACACCATTTGTAAATTGCTACAGTACAATGCAACTTTTGTTAACAAAACAATTGCCTGCTGTCACTGTGTGTTTTGCTTCAATCAGATATTTCAAATGAAATTGTGAAGATTAAATTAAAATAAAAACCTGTGAAGCCACCACACCTTGGCCACTGTCAAACAGCCACAAATAAGAATATGTTCATACCTTAAAACACTTAATAAGCTTATTTGATTAACAATGGAGCTTTCCTGACATTTTTCTGCAAAATTTCTCTTGACAGTTTCAAAATCAATTTTCTGGCAATACTCAAACTGGCCAAATCCACAAGATAATCTTCTTGAGACATTGTAGACCTTACAAATTCTTAATTAGCTTGAATTTGCTGAATGATCTCTCTGCAGAGGTTACTGTTTCCGGAATTAACAGTATAACCTAAACTCACACAAACATTTGGAAATAGCTCTGAAAGATTGACTGTGTTAATAAGTTCAACAGGTCAATGGTGTAAATTTTGGGCACATCCAAAAATTGTCTTATGTACGGAGGGTAAATGTTTAATTTCTGTTATGAAATCCTGACCATTAAGGAAAGCAAGATATTGCTTTGCTAAAGTTAAAGTTTTTCTTCCAACAAACAGGCAGACATGGTTAGATATAAAATTATTTCCACAAGAAATCAAACCTTTCAGGGCTCCTGATCTGTCACCATACATTATGGACGGCTTATCTACAACTTTTACTTTTCATATCTGAAGGCTTAAATAAATATATGCATAAAATGGAAAAACTGCAAAATAAGTTCTATAATGTCAGACAGATGAACAGCAGAAGAGCTAACCTTCCTGATGATGAGGCTGGCCGCTGGTGATGTTGGAAACTGGATCCTATGACTCATTTCAATTGGGGTGCGTGTAATGAATGGTGGCTGGGGCCTATAGGAGACTGGAGAAAGCTGTAGTAGCATTGACCTACATATGTGAAGGGCACTGTAGGCTAGCAGGGCACTATCAATCATACGCTTGCTGGACCTTGATCGGTAACTCCTCCGGCAGTAGTAGCAAAACTAAGCGGCTGGGCCAAGAACCTAACATAGGTCCAAATCAGCACACATCGAAAAGAACGATAAGGAAATCCCCGCCATCTTGCCAATGACGTCATCTCGAAACTATTGGAAATCCCCGCCATCTTGCCAATGACGTCATCTCGAAACTATTGGAAATCCCCGCCCTCTTGCCAATGACTCATATCGAAACTATTGGAAATCCCCGCAGTATCGATAAGATCACGCAACCCACCGCCGAGTCAACGCGTAATTGTAGGGACTAATTTCTGTAGTGTCGTGCGTTGTTGGTCTGTGTAGGCACTAAGGTAAAGTCATCAATGCCTCATTATCGATCCAAGAATTGAACGAGTCTGGGTATCCGAGCCACTTTACGAGAGATTTCTTCCCGCGTGTTCTAATAACTTTTTCGATCCTGAATATTTCTTGAGTAGTCTTTTGTAGCTCTTCTCGGTATTTAAAAGTTTGCGCCCCCCTGGAAAAATTCCTCCGGACGCCCATGGGCGTTGATAGAACCTGTTTGTTCGTGGTTATTTGTTGCTAATAGAACAACAGTTACTGTTGTTATGTTTAAGTCGTGTAATAATGCATGGTCGTTATGGATCCAATGGTTTTCCGAAGTCCAAAACGAAAACTCTGTTGTCAGCAAAGCTTCTTGAAGTCATTGGTGTCAAGTTACCATTCGGATTCAACTTGAGTCAGCCTTTCGAGTAAAACCCAAAACATGGGCGTATTTAGGGGTGGTTTTACGGGTTCAAACCCCGAAATAAGTTTCCGGAATTTTTTTTTATATGCTTTTACATGCGAAATACAAAAAATCAACTTTTGCTACCATCTTCAATGGAAACCCCACCCCCAATCTTAAATCCCTCCGAATTTTTTCCTGGATACGCCCATGACCCAGTATATTTAGTCGATCTGGAACACAGCTATAGGGTTTGGTCGTGCGCAGGCCTAAGACTTCTCTTTTATGGTGTAGGCTATATCGTTTCGATGACTGACCAGAAGACAAATGATAATTCGATCGTCATTTAGAGAACTGCACTAAGTGCTGAAACTGAGTCAAAAACCACGTTCCCTTGGTGTTTGATTCGAAGATGCTCTCCTCTCAGACGGACGAAGATCGCTTTTGTGTGGCGCTCTGAAATATTGGTGATTTACATTACGATGCAGATAGAAATACTGCACAACTTTGATCTTCCGTGCAAAGACGATAAGAACTTTGTCTCAAGGGTCCTTTACAAACATATTAATCGAGTCCCCAAAGCTAACAATTAACCAACATTGTTTATTCCCTCCATTTTTTTTTTTTTCACAGTATTGTACTCTGTCTTTCTGTTCCAGGTTGCGGTGTGTCAGTCTGTTTTGCAAAATAAACGAATATGCATACAAATAGGCCTACACCAGCCGTATAGGCCTACTTCTTAAAGGCGCTCTTAGTTTTCGGCTTACGATGTTTTAATTTTCATGAAACTTTGGCAACGTTAAGACTCAATTTGAAACAACGGAAATCTTATACAGAAAAATTGCAGTTTCGCATTTTCGGGCAAACATTTTGTATCCGATTTACACAATAACAGTTTTAAAAATCTGATTAAGGAATTCCTTTCGTTGAACCATGACAGTCAGAGACAACGAGCTTCGCTGCTGGACAACGAGGAAGGAGACATGGACGCCAGAACAAATGCAAAGTCCATCCAAGAGCATGCGGGACAAATGCAGCTTTCTCCATCTGAAGAACCAGATAACGAGATAGCGGACATGCCAAGAAACCAAAATGAACTGAATGATGAACGTAAAACTGGTACGAAGCCCAGTGATGTCAATGGAACTGATCGTGGAAAGAACCAGTTGATGCTAGTCGTAGCCTACTTATATCGATCGATTATGCTCGTCTTGGTTTCTCTGACATTTTCTCAGTCTCGGTCTCCGGTCATGATCAAAAAGTACGACAACCCAAGTCCAATATCTCAAGATATTCTCATCGTTTATAAATATGTTCGTCGGGGCTCTTGAAACTCCGCCTCAGGTTCCTGCTATGGAACCTGTGCCGGTCCCAAGCCCGGGTAAAGGAGGAGGGTTCCGCGGAGGGTTTGCAGCCCTCCCGGGTAAAACAAATTACCGCAACAGAAACGACACAGATTAACTACAATTACACTGTCGAAGCTGGTCCGAGGAGAGACGGGAAGGTGGAAGACCTATTAATGACGAGTAATGGTGAAAGCCGTAAGGAAGCCACGACTCAGAAGACCCAGATCTTGACGGCCAAAGCTAAGACACGGATAGGATGCTGGAATGTAAGGACGATGTACGCTACGGGAAGGTTGGCGCAAGTGCTAGCTGAGATGAGGAAATACAAACTGGATATATTGGGATTGAGTGAGATCAGATGGACTGGGAGCGGTATTATTACATCTGAAGGAATGAATATATACCACTCTGGAGGAACAAGACATGAAAGAGGAGTGGGTATAGCAATCGATGCAAGAATGGCAGCGGCTGTAATTGGATGGGAGCCGGTAAGCGACAGAATCATCACCATCAGGATCCAGACTAGACATACGAAGACAACTATCATACAGGTGTATGCACCAACAAACATAGCCACGGACGAGGTAAAAGACGAATTTTATGAACAGCTGCAGGATGTCATAGACGCAGTACCGGGACACGACCAGAAAATAGTCATGGGCGACTTCAACGCGCAGATAGGGAGGGATAGAGAGGGGTGGGCGGATGTGATAGGAGCAGAGGCTGCCGGAGAAAGGAACGACAATGGAGAGAGAATGCTCAGTTTTTGCAGCAACTACAAACTAAAGATAGGAGGAAGCATGTTCAAACATAAGACCATTCATAAAGAGACCTGGAGATCCCCGGATGGGAGGACTACTCACCAGATCGATCACATCTGCATTTGTAAGAGATGGGCGACGGCGATGCAGGACGTGAGGGTGTACAGAGGAGCTGACGCTGCCTCAGATCACCACTTGGTTATTGCGACACTTAAACTGAAGTTGAAGAAACGAACGGAAAAACAGCAACATGGGATAATAGATGTGGCCAAGTTAATCAGGAAGGAGGTGCAGGAAACGTTTCAGCTGGAATTAAAGAACCGATTTGAAGTCCTGGGTGAACAGGGAGCAGAACAGGAGTCAATAGAGGAAAGCTGGACGAGGATAAAAAACACGATAAATGAAACGGCGAAAGAAGTGATCGGGTTGAGAAGGGGAACAAGGAAGGAAACATGGATCAGGGAGGGTACATGGAGAGCAATTGACGAACGCAGAGAACTCAAAAGCAGGAGAGAACAAGCATACAACAGAGGAACATATGCAGAGGATCTATGCGAAGACTATCGAAGGAAGGATAAGGAGGTAAAGAAGCGCTGCAGAGAGGATAAGAAAGTGTGGACGGAGGATCGTCTGGAGGAGGCAGAGAGGGCGGCAGAGAGAGGAGACTCCAAGACACTATACAAGATCACAAAAGAGTTAACGGGAGGGATGACGCAAAAGCTACCAATTAGAGATGCTGCAGGAAACACGCTTCGAACACACGAGGAACAGGCAGCAAGATGGAGACAACACTTTGACAAAATCCTGAATTGCCCAGAGCCAGAGATTATGCACGACTTCTCACAGGATCAGTGTTTACAAACTTTGGATGTGAACTTGGATGATATCACGGAGAAGGAGGTAGAGGATGCGATGAGAAGACTAAAGAATGGAAAATCTGCAGGAATTGATGATATTCAACCAGAACTGCTAAAAAATGGAGGGAGAGAGATGAACAAGATCCTGGCGCACCTATGCAATATGATATGGAGGACCGGGGAGGTTCCAAGAGATTGGCGAGATGGGATCATCATACCGCTACCGAAGAAAGGGAACCTTAGTGATTGCAACAATTGGAGAGGAATCACGTTGCTCTCCATACCGGGGAAGGTCTTGGCCAGCATAATTCTGAGAAGAATACAGGGAGCGGTAGACAGCGTATTGAGACAACAGCAGGCGGGCTTCAGAAAGGGCAGATCATGCAGCGAACAGATCTTTATACTGAGACAGATTGTTGAGAAGTGCGTAGAGGGAAATGTAAATGTACTTGTCAACTTCGTCGATTTTAAGAAGGCATTTGACAGCGTCCAAAGACCTGTGGTGTGGAATATCCTCGCACAATACGGTATACCAGAGAAGATTATAAACATCATAAAAGGAATGTATACAGAAAGCAGGTGTGCAGTGAGAACGGAGGGGAAACTAGGAGAGTGGTTCCAGATTGTCACGGGCGTGCGTCAGGGCTGCATTCTGTCACCATTGCTATTCCTGCTAACGATCGATTGGGTGATGAGACGAAGCACAAAAGAAGGGGAGTGTGGCCTAGAGTGGGAAGGAGAGGGAAAGCTGGCGGATCTAGACTTTGCAGACGACATAGCGCTACTGGAGGAGTCCTGGGAAGGAATGAGAAAACTCACAGACAGTGTGGAGAGAGAGGCGGGTCTGGTCGGACTGAGGATCAATACCACCAAAACAAAGATTATGAAAGTAGGAAAATGGACAGTGACTGAAAACATCAAAGTTGGAGAGGATGTGCTGGAGGAGGTGGAACACTTTTGCTATCTGGGGAGTATGATTTCAAGCAATGGCAGCTGTGATAAAGAGATTGGAAGCAGATTGGGAAAAGCCAATGCCACATTTGGAAGGTTGAACAATATATGGAAGAACAAAGGACTCAGTCTGACAACAAAAACAAGATTATACAGAGCTTTGGTATTGACAGCGCTGCTGTATGGGGCAGAGACATGGTCTATGACAAAAGTCAATATGAAGAAACTGGAGGCGGCACATCATCGTTGGCTGAGAAGATTACTGAAGATCACTTGGAGGGATAAGGTCAGAAATGAGGAAGTAAGAAGGAGAACATCCATGGAGAAACTGGAAGACATGCTGAAGAAGATGCGGTTACGTTGGTTGGGGCACATACATAGATCGGGAGAGGAGAGAACGCTAAAGCAGGCACTGGATTGGACTCCGTCGGGATGGAGAAGAGGGCGAGGAAGACCCAGAAAGACTTGGAGAAGCACGATCACTCAGGATCTGGAGGGCGGCGGAATGACGTGGGACGATGCTATGCTGGCCGCGGAAGACAGGATAACGTGGAGAGGCTGTGTCGCCCGATGCGCTGACAGCGCGAGGAAGGACTAAGGTCTAAGGTCTAAGGCTCTTGATAATTCTCGCCATGTCTTTCTTCTTCCCGTTCGCCTGCGTTCTCGACCTCTCGCACATTGTCGCTGCGGCTAGCAGTGATGAAATGTGGAAACTCTGAGGAGATGTGTTCTACAGAGAATACCTGGTAGATCTGACCTATCATCTGACGCGCATTCTCTTCATGGGGGCTAAACTCGCATTCTGTTGCAAGTTCCACGGAACTCGATTTAAAACCAAAACGGATCCGTTCGCTGTGGGCTGATGATCGTAATGGCAGCAAATCTTGGACTCTGGTTCCTGTCTTCAGTCTATGAGGCGACAGAGCGAGACAGGCATGAGGACGCCGAAGAAAAGAAGTGCAATCTAACGGAGGTCCCGGAGAAGTGGGAAACGTGCGTCCGTGAAACGAGCAGTGCCCACAAAGTAATGCACGTCATGATTCGCTGTCTGTATCAATTTGCGATTGAATTTTCTCTGCTTGTCCATTCAATCATTCATTCATTTCAGGAATTTATATAGCGCCCCTTCAAGAAGCCTACTCAGAGGCGCTCCCAGTCCAACCACGGTGATACAAGCAAGTCTTAAGGAGCCTGTAGAACGTAGATGAATTATCCCTAGGTAACAGGCGTATCTCTAACGGGAGACCATTCCAGATAGGACCTAGGCCTACAACTGAGAAAGCACGACGCTGACAGGTTGAGGTTCTAGCACGATGGACCAAAAGCTCCCCGCTAGAAGCAGAGCGAAGGGCTCTGCGAGCCAGCACATCAGATACAGGACAACAGAGTTCACGTAGATAGGTCGGAGCATATAGCCAAGGAAGCAGCGCCAAACCAGCGCAGCGATTCTCTACTCGACGCGCTGCGAGACAGAGAGCCAGTGTAGGGTGCCATGCATGTATACGTCGAAACAGAGGAGGCAAATTTATGGATTCGCCCAATTAGCCGGGCTGCAGAGCGAAGAACCCGGTCTAGTCGGGCTATCAATACAAGAGGCACACCAACCAGTAGGCTATAGAGCAACAGAAGTCCAAGCGGCTGGTGACAAATGCGTGGACAAGGGTAGCAGCAGCAGCATCCTGGGATAGGGAGCGAGAGATAACCCGTAGCTGACGTAGTTGATAGTATTAACAGCCACGAGTGAGCTGAGGGGCCGTCCATAAATGACGTCACGCAATTTTGGCCGATTTTGAACACCCCTCCCCTCGTCACACTTCGTCACAAAAAGTAACACCCCTTGAAAAATGACGTCACAAAGCTCTGACCCCTAAAACCAAATTTCCATGGCGAAGCAAAATGCTCTTTCGTGGAACAAATAGGGAGAGCATGCATATTTTAAAATCTAACGGTGACCAAATATTGAAATAATTAGAAAATTATTAATAATGGTGCCTGTATACATTAAAATAATTAATAATATAAACGAAGAGAAATCTCTGCAACGAAGCTAACATTCCTGTGACGCTCTCCCCCGCGAAGCGGGGCGAGACCTGCCCCTATAGAGGAAGAGTGCTGTCTCTGCCTCCCTCACTACCTCCCTCGCATCCATCGGCGAAGCCGATTACCCACCAGCATACCGGCATACCTCTACGAGCCCTTGGCTAGCCGTGACAAAAGGACGACGGCAGGGGGTGGACGGAGAGAGGGACTGACGGCTGAGACGGACGGCAGGGGCCACTTCTGCCACCCTGCCCAGTGCCCAAGGTCCACCCTGCCTCTTTCATTTCCTTCCTGTCTGTCTGCCTACCTGCCTCGAAGACAACTATAGGGTTTGATATCTGCCTGCCTGCCTGGGAGGCAGAGGGGATGGAGGGAGGGTGGTAGGGATGGATAGAGGGCTGTAGGAGAGATGGACGGACGGTTGGAGGTAAGGAAGGAGGGAGGGAGGGGATGGGCGAATGGTTGGAGGTAGGTAGAGAGGGACGGACGGACGGACGGAGAGAGGAAGGGAGGGTCATAGGCAGGGTGAATGGATGGAGGGACTATATATAAGGCAGAGGCAGGATAGAGTGAGAAACGCCAATCATCGTCGTTATGACGGCGTCGTTAAAATAAATGTTATCAACCATAGAGTGAGAAGACTTAATCAACATATCCCGTGACCACGCATCTCTTAACATTTTCGAATTGTTTTGAACCGTCCTAGGACGGGAAAACATCTAGTATAAAAAATAATGAAAATTTAATACTCACAATTAGTGCTGTTATTGTTAAAATTAAATTCTTGTTAATTGTTAAATTTAATTACATAGACCTGGTGTGACGTCACACCTCTCAGACCCCCACCCCCATGTCACACATCGTCACAAATTTCCGACCCCGACCCCTAGGTGAGTGACGTCATTTATGGACGGCCCCTGATTTAGGTGTGCATAGAGAAACAAAGTTTCTCATCCAGTGTAGCCACATTGAGGCACGAGGAGGCAGTTGCCTCCTGTTGCCTTTTTTATATACCCGATTACCCGGTACTGACAATTGACAAATGACCCCAATGACCAGGATTTGGCCAATGGTCTGTGAAGTTGCCTACTCTTGAATTTAAGTATCGCTACGTGCCTGTCGTGCAGGGACGGATCCAGGATTTCTGGTTAGGGGGGCGTAAATACTACCAATCCAATCCCGTAAATATATATATATATATATATATATATATATATATATATATATATATATATATATGAAATTAGATCACGCAAAACTATAATGATCCTTTTTATAGAAAATGTTATGGAACTTTAAAAAATATATAGTTTCTCATATAAAACAACTGGTCTCCACTGAAGGTTAACAGTGAAACGATTATAAATCAGTTATCGGTTTTGATCATGTTCAGACAGATGTACTGTAGTGCCATCCAACAAGGTAAGACTATCACGTCGGTCCCAAAGATACTGAACGATGTCACTTCTTATTGTAGCTGGACTTATGTTTTTGCAGAGACATAGCTTCATTTGGTCAGAAATTGATGAAAATAGACAATTGCCATCTTCTTTGGGATTTAATGACACTATGTTGTTCTGAAATGGTAAATGTTCTGGTGCAAATGCTGAAATATTGCAATATCATTGATAAATGTATAATAATAATAATTTTCAAACTCGCAATTCTACATGCAGAATGTCTTCGTATTTGTTAAACTTCTTACATTGTTTACTTTTTCCCCGGGCACTCCGGGCCCCCTCACACCGCCGGGCCCCTGGGAATTTGCCCCTCCCCTTTCGGCGGCCCTGGCTGCCCCCAACTAAAAATAATATAGTCGATGCCAATTTATCATACGATAATTAACATAGTAATGATAGAAATTGAATACACTAGTATTTGTATAAAAATAGATTCAATAAGCAAGGGATGGATCATGCGCCTCATCCATGGACCGCACGCCACTGAGCGTTAAGAGAATGATTATATGAGTAGGCCTAGTTCTATTTGTCCATAATATCTATATGAGAGGTCGTTGATAATATCGGCAGCTGAACGCTTTCGGCGGCTAGAACATGGCCCTCTGGATATTGTCAACATCTTTCGGCGGCTAGAATCAGCACGACGAATTTCAAAATTATAATCATATGCCATCTTTTGAGATTTAGGCCTAAGATAGGCCTATGTCTTACCAACGGCAGTCGGCTTATTCGCGAATGATAAAACTGCTTGTTTAAACCGTTTTGACGGCGGACCACTCGACATATTTTTAAATTCACCAATTTCTATTTACGTAAATTTTGGCTGTACATGAACTTTGTGAATGACGTCACGGCAAAAGTCATTGGTCACGTGGGCAACGTCTGCTAGCAACTCAGGTAAGTAGGTAAGAGAGCTCCGGTAAGAGAGCTCCATTCTGCCGGTCCAGCTACTTCAAACATCCTATTCCCAAATTGCAGTTATATTAGTTTTAGGTCAGTTTAGTTTGAGAACATTTGCTGCAGGTTTAGGGGGCGTACGCCGGCTCCGCCCCCTCTAAATCCGCGCCTGGTAGGCCTATAAGCTAATAGCAGAAGTTAACATGGAGATGTAGAATTTGATAGTCCAGTGTGTGGTAATAATGAAAATGCGATTGAAAAAATATCGAACCTATTTGCTGTTGTATAAATAGGCCTATTGTCTTTGTAAAACCCTCTGGAAACGCCAGAGTGCTCAACAATGTCAATCTTATCAGGTACCGGTAAATTATAGAGAAATCGCTCATATAATATTATCATTACCATAGCCTGATAACCACATTGTCAAATCCACTTACAGCGCCGTACAAAATAATACCAATAATGTAGGCCATAATTGTAGCTGTAGGCATTATAGGGCCGTCCATAAATGACGTCACGCACCTAGGGGAGGGGTCGGAAATTTGTGACGATGTGTGACATGGGGGTGGGGGGTCTGAGAAGTGTGACGTCACACCAGGTCTATGTTATTAAATTTAACAATTAACAACAATTTAATTTTATTAATAACAGCACTAATTTTGATGATTAAATTTTCATTATTTTTTAAATGATTTTAATGTATACGGGCACCATTATTAATAATTTTCTAATTATTTCAATATTTGGTCACCGTTAGATTTTAAAATATTCATGCTTTCCCTATTTGTTCCATGAAGGAGCATTTTTCTTCGCCATAGAAAGTTGGTTTTGGGGTCAGAGCTTTGTGACGTCATTTTCAGAGGGGTGTTACTTTTGTGACGAAGTGTGACGAGGGGGAAGGGGGGGTTAAAAATCGGCCAAAATTGCGTGACGTCATTTATGGACGGCCCCAATAAACAAACTCTTGTGCCGCTGTAGGCCTATATGAGCGGGCCTTAGGCTACTGCATAAGGGTTCGTCCATTAATAATGTCAAAAAAATAGGGGAGGGGTTTCGAAAAGTTTGACAGTTGTTGACAAGGGGAGGGGTTTCGGTACAGTTTGACGTCAACAAATTGTTTCCAATGAATCAACACAGACCGTTCAAAATGGTAACTTAAACATTAAGTACTGCTAAAATGTATAAAGTGCTTAATGATTAATACTACTAAAAGCTAGTAATAGACTAAACTCATTAATTGTGAAATTCGAGATTGAATTTTTAGTGTAAAAAATCTTAACAGTGATTCTACATGTATTGAGACCAGACTTGTATACGAGACATAAAACTCGAGACCGAGACCGAGACCGAGACAGTGGGGTTCGAGACCGAGACCGAGACCGAGACAGTGGGGTCCGAGACCGAGACCGAGACGAGACACCAGGTCCGAGACAGTTCGAGACAGTTCAAAACGAGTGAAATGCACATTGGACCCAAGTTCCAAAACAATTTTTCTCAACTTTGAAGTCTAATACAAGGGTCAAGTCACTGAAATCAGCCGATCACCTGAATTGTATAAACTATAAAGAAATTAAATATTTCAGCCATTCAGAGATCTTCTAAATGATTCTAAAATTTAAACCAACAAAATTCCATATAGGCCCTAGGCCTATTAGCGATTTAGCGACATAAGTCACATCACTCACCTTGAGAAACTAGATGTTGTTAAAAGAGTTTCGCTTATGTTGGCTTTACACAAACGACGAACGACATGCCATTTAAATTTTGGTTTTCATTTATTTCAAACTGCGTGAATGCATATTTCACGATTTCAGGTTCTTTATGAGACATTTTAGGATATTTGGAAATTTTGGACTGAAAGTGCAAACTTAAGACTGCTTTTTCAATACTCTTAAATCTTAATACCAGAAACACCGCTTTTTTAAACTTCCTGTCTTTTTGGCACTTCCGATTAACTAGTTATCCATTCGGCACAAGACAATTTTACAGCGCAATACTGTACGAAGTTCCGAACAAAATACAGTTTGTACGAGAACTTTGGAGACCGCTTCTACAAGAGAACAAGACTTTCGTTTCGAGACAATTTCCAAAAAGTCGAGAAATGATCTCGAGACCGAGACCGAGACCGAGACAGTGAGGTCCGAGACCGAGACCGAGACCGAGACATCGAAAAACCTGTCTCGAGACGTCTCGAGACCGAGACAGTGTCTCGAGACAATACAACTCTGATTGAGACATTGTGTTTCTTTTTCGTAGGGGGGGGGTTCTGAGATTGTTGACATAATTTTATTAGGGGTCCTTCATTGTTTGACAGTTGTTGACAAGGGGAGTGGGTCAAAAACTGCCTGTAATAGTGCTATGTAAGTTTAAAAGCCTAATAACCGGACCACTGACACTAAACTGGAAACTGATCTAAAATCTGTCTAGAGTTAAAGCAGCGTTAGGCGATCAATTCAGCCGACCAATCCATCTTCCTTCTGGTAAATTTTCCGTTCCTTCTCCAATCTCGTCGCTCATCCAACATCATGATACACTGTTCCACTACTCAGAAATAGTAACGGGCCTACGTAGAATGTAGGCTACTTCTTAACCACATAAATTTACGCCGATCGACAAAAGTCGAACAAAGTCATGTTCGTGATCATTGTGACGTTCCTTAAGTCTGGCCCAATTTTGGCATGCTGGAGACAGAGTCTGATATGATAATTTATTGCGAAGTTCTATTTCAAGAAAGGCAATGAGACAGACGGTAATTATGGTAAGACCAACGACCTCTTATATGTAAGACAACGTTCAGTGCGACCACTCCTTGGGATTTTCCCAAGATCGTGGGATTTTGGGGTCCGGCTTGGGATCTGGGGATTTTGCAAAGTATACAGCAATCTTGGGATTTGTTTAAAGGTCTACAGACTAGTTTTTACCAGACTTGTATACGAGACATCAAACTCGAGACTGAGACCGAGACCGAGACAGTAGGGGTCCGAGACCGACATCGAGATCGAGACAGTGGGGTCCGAGACCGAGACAGACGAGAAACCAGGTCCAGAGACAGTTCGAGACAGTTCAAAACGAGTGAAATGCACATTGGACCCAAGTCCCGAAATATTTTTCTCAACTTTTGAAGTCTAATACAAGGGTCAAGTCACTGAAATCAGCCGATCATCTGAATTGTATAAACTATAAAAGAAATTAAATATTTCAGCCATTCTGAAAACTTCTAAATGATTCTAAAATTTAAACCAACAAAATTCCATATAGGCCTATTAGCGATTTAGCGACATAAGTCACATCACTCACCTTGAGAAACTAGATGTTGTTACAAGCTTTTCGCCTATGTTGGCTTTACACAAACGACGAACGGCATGCCATTTATTTTGTTTTCATTGATTTCAAACTGCGTGAATACAAATTTCACGATTTCAGGTTCTTTATGAGACATTTTAAGATATTTGGAAATTTTGGACTGAAAGTGCAAACTTAAGACTGCTTTTTTCAATACTCTTAAATCTTAATACCAGAAACACCGCTTTTTAAAACTTCCTGTCTGTTTGGCACTTCCGATTAACTAGTTATCCGCTCGGCACAAAACAATTTTATAGCGCAATACTATACGAAATTCCGAACAAAATAGTTCGTACGAGCTCTAGAACTTTGGAGACCGCTTCTACAAGAGAACAAGATTTTCGTTTCGAGCCAGTTTCCAAAAATACAAGACTTTTGCTTCGAGACCGTTTCCAAAAGTCAAGAAATGATCTCGAGACCGAGACCGAGACATTGGGGTCCGAGACAGAGACATCAAAAAACCTGTCTCGAGACGTCTCGAGACCGAGACATTGTCTCGAGATAATACAACTCTGGTTTTTACCGTACTTTCCAACAGTGGCAGCGAATCAGATTAGGAAAACTCGCTCAGTGGGTCAGTCTGAAAGACGTTATTATTATTGTAACTTGTTAACATCATAATTTGTTAATTCAACATTATGGTGCGGGGTTTTTTTCTTGCCAGTTCTTAGCTCGGCACTTTGCGAATAATTGTGATTGTTACAACACATGTCATAATATTATTTCATCACACCTTTTTCCTTTTCAGTGACTTAGGATTTTGTGGTACACTTTTGGCCAATCGTGGGAATTTTGTTGGAAGATCTTGGGATTTCTGAAAATGGAGAGTGGTAGCACTGAGCACGTTAGGCCTACTTCCTGGAAGCAGAGAAGTTGTTGGCCTATTTGTAAACATCGTTGGTACAATCTCTAGAATAAAACTGGTCTATAAAGTAATATTTGGATCTTGCCTGGGACCGATTTTGACCCTACCTGCCTATCGATTTTGTTTTGACTGAGCGCCTGTGAATAAGCGGGTTTGTGCGCTGTAGAAATCTCGAGAATTTACAAGCTTTAGTTACATAATACGACGTGCAGATTTACTGTACCTTATAGGTCTTTGGGAACTGCTAAGTTCGAGAAACTCTGACTAGAGAATCTTCAGGCAATCTTCATAACTTGGCAAGCTTATAGTATCGAGGGCTGAAGGATTAACAGTGCGTAAGTTTACTGGCGTCGTCTGTTAGGGTCAGGTTATTCGTCGTGAGGGTCGGTTAGGATTAGGGTTAGTGTCATCATTAGAAAACCTGGTACCGCCCAGCGTCCGCGCAGTATGCCCAAAGATACTGTATAATCCTTCAGCCCCGATACTATAAGTGTGCCCATAACTTGTGGGCATGCTGTTTCACCTTAATCGTAATCGTAAGTTCTAAAATTTCTGTAGTGTTACTTCGGAGCTGAACGTAACGTACGGGCGTATTCACGAGCACTGCGTCAAGTCAGAGGGGTAGGCCAGAGATACTGTATGAAGAACTAGATCAAATAGTTTATGTTGAGAGTCAGGACATTGGCATTACCCTGCCAGAAATTCCATGGGCTTAAGATGGGACCCATATGAACTCGATAAAGATCCCATTATGAGAATGTGAGTCCTATTTGAGTTCCATGTGGGCATGCTGGCTAGGTATTTGTTAGATGGTTCTTGGAGTAGGGCATTTTCTTAATCCGCGTGCTCTGGTAGACCTAAGATAATGAATGCAGGTCTGGGTAATTGAGGCCAAGGAGGTTTGTGGACAGTCTACCTTATTCTCATTGTTCTGCTTATATGAATATTCATTTAGCCTTCAACCCCCTTCATCGCAGAATGCCCTCTTATACCTTCTTTACCAATGCAATGCAGGTTTTAGTTGACCTACTGATCAAATATTGTTCATTCTTTTCCAAGATTGATAATATGTAAAATCTCTCACCTGAGTGTTTATGAATAACAATGCTACCTTAGTTTTTCTTATGGTGAAAACATGATTTTAAGATAAGATTCTCCTAGTGAGTATACAATATTCTTTTTGTGTATAGGTTCTTTGGCTGAAGGATGGATGTTTTAAACAATTTGGATCTGTTGCGGGATTTGACAGGAGCCATGAACAGTAGTCATCTACCAGTTGAGGCGCTGACAGCATATCTGAGAAAGGGTGGAGATCCAAATACGCACTACGTCATGTCACTGCTTTGTTAGTTTAATCTTTTCTTTCTTTGTGACCTTAGTCAATTTTGTAGCTTTAGTACATATCAGATGGTGTTGTGGAGAATCATGCCACCTGTCGAATGACTGACTGCAATAACTACCCATGGCTTTAATGGATAATATAGAAGTAAATTCTGGTAGGTCTACTGCAGTGAGATAGAAGCAACTATGAATATTGTTACTGTAGTATTTAATTACGGTATGAAGTCAACATAACATATTTTATGAACAGCTGTGTATGTGTATTTTTACCAATCATATTTACATGTTTACTCATTTCAAAGTTTAAATGCATGTCACCCCATGACCCCAATATAGTATATGTGACAATGCTTGTATGTGAACTGTCTTTGGACAGTCTGTCACTGCTTGTAAGTCGCCACCTGTCGCTCCTTCTCTTTAAAAATACAGTCCATTGTATGTATGTATGTATGAGCACTTGTTATAGCGCCCCTTGAAGATTTCTACTCAGAGGCGCTCCCGACTACAGCGCGGACACTGAATCGGAGTTTCACGCCGAAGCGCATGAGCAATTAAGAGTGAAGGACTTGCCCAGGGTCCCTACGCGGCGGCTTGAGGCGGATTCGAACCCGCAACCCTCCGGCTGCAAGGTACCGAACGTACCCGTACACCACCGCGCCCATTGGCCTGTTTGCCTCACATTCCACATGTGCCATTCTTAATTTACATGTTGTTCTTGACATGTAGCACAGGCCTGTTATGTTGGACATCTGGAGATGGTGAAAGTCCTTCTGGATGCAGGAGCCAAACCAAACTTTGCAGGAAAGAGTGGAAAACTTCCACTATATGTAGCTGCAAAGAACCAGAAACCTGGAAATCTGGAGATTGTGGAACTGCTAATAGCAAAAGGAGCCGATGTCAACTGCAAGCACGTAACTGGTTGGAGTTGCTTTTATTTTCCTACTTTCAACATAGAATAGAACTGGGCTATATATATATATATATATATATATATATATATAATATATATATATATATTACTAATTTACTGTCATCCAGATGTTATTTTTATTTGCTTGTTTCGTTGTCTCAACATTGGTAGACTCTGCCACAACATGAGCTAATAATCAATCTGTTGATGTTGTTGCAATACATTTAGTCATTTGCACAATCTTAAGATCATTCTCATTTAATGTGTTTTTCTCAGTGTTAGTGCATACAACAGTGGTTTTCAACCGGGGTTCCGCGGAACGTAAGAGCGCTGGCCAAGGGTTCCGCTGCAGTTCACTATAAAATTTAAATAAAACATCAACTGAATTCACAACAGGATGAGTGAAGACTTAAGTATGTATTTATAATGTAATATAGTAGGTGCAAATAACTGATGTTCAAAGTTTAAAATTCTAAAATATAAATATTACCCTAACATTACTATGTACAATCTGATTTTTTTAATTGGACAGGTGAAATGCACTAGGTTCAATAAGCAAATGAGTGCCTTGTGAAAGGTTCTGTCTAAATAGAAAGGTTGAAAACAACTGGTATACATTATACAGATAGACATACATGTACAAAATATATTGAAATAAGATGCAATTGTAGTTTTCATCATGTTTCCGGAATGATTTGAAAAATGACATAGTTTTATCACCCAGTTCAGTACTTCACAATTTGTTATAATGCTGGGAAAAGAAAGTAAATTATCAGTAATTTCATTAGTTAGACATTGACTGTTTTGAAAATAATCAAAATGTGTCTCTAGGGGTAGCACGGTTCATTGCTGTTATTATTTTTATAGATATATTTGACTTATTTATCTGTTATTTAGGTTCAACACCTCTTTTAGAAGCCGTTCTTGCAAATGATGAAATCAAAACAGCAATGCTGATCAAAGCTGGTGCCAATATCTTCGATTCAAACAATGGTGGAGAGACTGGTCTGCACATCAGTGCCATGAAAGGCAATGTAAAGATTATGAAGGTAGGCCATTCCTACAGATAATAGACATACAAAAATCAGTTCAGTTTATTATGGGTTATTATTAGTTAATTATTTAATATTAATTTGCACAGCAATAATGTCAAGTGTAAATTTGATGCATTCTACTGATTTTTTATTACGAAGTAGTCTTCATCATGCTCTACACTGGCTTCGCCTCCGGCAGCGTATCCTGTATCGGCTTTGCTCTCTCGTCTGGCAAAGCGTCTTGGGTACAGCTCCTCGCTACTTATGCTCCATCTTTACTCTCTCTTCCTATTTTTCGGGTCGCTCAGCCCTCCGTTCCTCTTCTCAGGGTGACTTCTTGTTTCCATTTGCCCGCACTGCTACTATGCAGCGCCAAGCATTCTCTGTCGTTGGTCCAACAGCGTGGAATGACTTGCCATCTTTCCTTCGCCTATCTCCTCGTATTCACTCGTCTTCCTTCTACGCCCTATTGAAGACTTCTCTATGATCAGGCCTGGCTTGGGAGCGCCTCTGAGTAGAGCCCTTGAAGAGGTGCTATATAAATTGATTGATTGATTGAGTGGCATTACTTGGGTTTTTGGAATTTCAGAATTGTTGATTTCAAGATGGTTAGGGTCCAATGGCTAGGCAAAGGGAAATTCAAAATAAACCCCATTAAATTTTGTTCTCTATCACACCTTAAATCACTATTACCGGGTATCTGTTTTCATTTGACTACTTTTGCTACCTATAATACATGGATTTCTATGTCATCTGTGTGCTCTGACTGGCTTGTCAAACTTGTGCCATGATTCGGTCCACCGAATTCCTTTTTCTGCCCACGGAACCATTCAGCATTTTAATTTTTAATATCCAAAATTATACGTTCCTTACTTAGGCCTACTACAGTTACTAGCAACCTCCTTCAACAAGAATCAACAGTGCAGTCTTGGAATTGCCAATAATCCTTACCTTCCTGGGGCAGGAAGTTCTAATGATAACTCATTACTAAAAGCATAATATTTCTGGGCAAGCAAATAAGCAAAGTAAAAATTTGTGGAACTATTAAAGCTTCGTGGAAGATATTAATTTATGACTAAATGCCTTGTCCTTGGTAAGTAATTTTGGTTCACATAATTAAATCTGTTCAGTCTTGCACTGTCAGTAAAAATGCGTATTGCTTTGAACAGCTTTTCTGAGAATGGCAAATATTGGAACAAACGTAATAATTATCACTGCTAACAGATGTGCATTTAAGCAGACTTTGTAGAATAGCTACATCGGCTGTTGAAGCAAATATAGTTTACTTAATATAAGCACAAAGTGTATAATTGCCACCAAGACAACATTCAATAAAGATCAATTAATCCATAAATATTCGCTGACACAAGATGACACAGACGCAACTTGGTTACATGCATTGTTCGTTATTGGGTTGGTCAAGTCAAGGCCTCGAACCCCGCAGAGTATATGTAGCGAAATGGGATCTCATAAGGTAGGGCGGTTAAATGTCCTACATGTAGGTGTTCTTGTTGCTTCTGTGTAATTCAGCTGAAAGAACAAAACAAGTATAGTGTCTAAAAATATTTTACTTCCAAGCCGTTATCAGTTGATTTGCAAATCATAGTATGTTGATAATAGTAGTCCTTACTTTTGAACAGGGCAGATATGGCAGAAATTGGTGATAATTTCAGCCTAACAAGAATTTTGTCATATAAAAATTTAAACCTTTGTCAGAATATGAACAATTGTTACCGTTTTAGGAAGAGTCACTGTTTGTCGCGTTTCCTTTGAATGTTTTAGATGTTCATCAACGCTGGCGTGCCTGCTAATGCTCTTAAGCGTCATGGTCCGGCAAGTAGCCTTTACACTGGTACGCAGCCACTTCATCTGACAGTTGTAGGTCCAAATGGTGGTCATGCAGAAGCTGCTACCCTCCTCCTTAACTCAGGAGCAAACGTTGATGCAACAGAGTGGAACGGTCGCACTACGCTGCACTTGGCTGCTATTCGCAATGCCTACCGCGTCGTCGACGTTCTCATAGCACACGGCTGTGGCCTTGATCCTATAAGCCTCGACAATGACGAACAGAAAACGCCTCTCATGAAAGCCATCGACCTCGGTCATCACGTGATTGTCGAGAAGTTGATCGCGGCTGGAGCACGGCTGGACACGACTGACCACTACGGAACAACTCCGTTAGTCACGGCGGTGTTCACGGGAAAGCCCCTCGTTGTTCAGCTGCTCTTGCGGGCAGGGTGCGACGTTAACCTTGCAATCCCAAATGGAGCAACGCCGTTCCGGGCATCGCTTCGACATGCACCATGCATAACGGAGATGCTTGTGCTGGCAGGATGTCGAGTGCCGCGTGACTTTTCTTCAAATATAACAGGACCTTTCCCGCTGGCAAATTATCCCAGTTTGTTAGAGTGGCTGATATGGTACTCCTTTAACCCTCCTAGCCTGCAGTTCTGCTGCCGTTCGCTGATAAGAAATGCACTTGGGTTTCGACCTGCAGAAAAGCTGGACTGGTTGAGTCCATCTCCAATTCCATTTCGAGTTAAGGAATTTCTGCTGTGCGATGATCTTGAGGATGTCATCGATCGTTATAGCAACACCATGAAAGAGACACCACAGGTGGACAGTTCATAGTAGATGTTGCCAGGTCTGCACATTTTGGGATTGAATTGCACTGGCAACTCTGCACTGGCATGTGTGGATGCTAAGGAGCTCACGCTGTCTTTTGCTTCTGTTGAGCTCTTTAACCTTTCACAGCTGCCTGTTTTCTGTAAATGCTTGAAATACTCTTTCTGGTTGTGGATTACATGTATATTTTTAGATCTGAGTTTTTCTTAGAAATCTATAGGTTAGAGCCTATACACAACTTTTCACTTCTCTTGCTCCATTCTTGGCTTGTATATATAAATTTTGTTTGTTTGTTTGAATGTTTTAAGCTTGCCATGTAGAGCGCTGTGCGTTTGCTAGTGCTTCTCATTTTAGAATATGCTTACATGCATACAGTTACAATTAGATGTAACTGTGGACGCGTTACGCGGATAGTTTCTTGTGAGAATGACGATGTCCTATTTATATTATATTGAATGATTTTATGTAGTTTATGTTTGTGTCCTTAATTGTCTGTCACCAATTTTTATTTGGTAAACCATGCTGACTGTTGGTCTCTTGGGAGTCCTTAAGATGTATGGCTAAAAACCATATTTTAGTCAAATTTGGCTTTGTTAAATGTAAGCATTAGACTGGAATGTAATATTTAACTACATTGTGCACGATTAACTTCAAGCTGTGTAGATTCTGAAATAGATTTTCATTAATTCATTTCCAAGCAGATGTAAATTTAGGATAATAAGTCTTTACATCACAGCAATATTAGGCCTATTTCTTAAATATAGCCACAATTGGTATGCTAACGGCATCCTGATGCACAGAAACGTCTTTAAATAGGCTATGCTTTAATCAGTGTAGCTAACCCGGCCGCGTATTAGTAGATCCTACCATGCTACGGGTCCAATGCTTTTTAGGAGCCAATAGAATGACGAGTTATAAATAGCGTGACCTAGTTTATACTTTCGCCGAAATTGCTGTCAGATAAAATGGCTACCGAGGATGCCGTCCGATTTCGGGCGAACATTTGGTATCACTGTACAGCGTGCGTAAGTTTATAGGCGTTTTACGGTATCTTTGGCATGTTGCGCGGAAGGTGCCATGTTTTCTAATGACGACACTAACCCTGACCCTAACCAACCCTGACAACGCCTAAACTTACCCTAACCAACTCTCAACCCTCCGAACCGACACTGAGGTCGCGATAAACCTTCGCACCCCAATTCTATATGTTTTATTACCAGATTTCGAACTCCGTACGAAGACTTAATCATACTGCGACGTGGGAGTCGGTTAGGGTCAGGGTTAGGGTTAGTGTCGTCATTTGAAAATATGATGCCATGCCAAAAGACACCGTATAACGGCAGTAAACTGATGCGGGTTTTGAACTAATAATTTAATGACCTCATCCTCGGCGTACCAACAAAACTTTGGTATCAATAAAGTGATGTATGGGTGTTTAACGGGTAATACATATGCCCATTTGCTCAGTTGAAAGTGACCACTATCTCTAGTTGAGGGGTTTGTCAAGAGTCAAGACTTACTATCGGCTGAAACCAAACTAGGTCACGCTATTTATAACTCGTCATTCTATTGGCTCCTAAAAAGCATTGGACCCGTAGCATGGTAGGATCTACTAATACGCAACCCGGCCAGTATGTGGTACCAGTGCCACGTCTGGATAAAACAGGAAGGCAACACCAACACTAGTCATCGTTATGCAGGACACAACGCGCCACAGTGGTGGCAACCGCCCAGCCGCATTTTCGCCGATCCCAGGAGGGTACAGCAAATATTGTCAAACGCTAACAGACTGGATGAACCGTAGAATGTGGATGGGGAGGTAGTGACATGCTTGCCTCTAGCGGTCTAGCCTAAGGGGCCGTCCATAAAGTACGTCACGCTCCAGGGGGTCAGAGGTTTAAGAAAGTGTGACAGTTTGTGACAGGGAGAGGGGGTCAGGCCATGTGTGACGTCACACATTTATTTATTTTTTATTTTATTTATAATTTATTTTTTATTTTTTAGTAGAATTTCATAGCTTTAAAATAATTTTCAAAAATTTTCTGAAACATTTTAATTAGTTTTATGTCAAAATAGCATGAAATGCATATCTCCTGAATGTGTTTTCACGATTCCTCTCGCTAGGAGCGCTAGTAATAATGCTGTTGCGAAGCCTTGTTTATGTATTAGCCTTGCTTTCGGAAGTATTATTATTTCTATGTTCGAAAGTGTGACGTACTTTAGGGGGGTCCGAGTTTTGTGACAGTTTGTGACAGGGGAGGGGGTAAAATGGTCAAAAATAGCGTGACGTACTTTGGGGCCGTCCATAAAGTACGTCACGCTATTTTTGACCATTTTTACCCCCCTCCCCTGTCACAAACTGTCACAAAACTCGGACCCCCCTAAAGTACGTCACACTTCCGAAAGCAAGGCTAATACATAAACAAGGCTTCGCAACAGCATTATTACTAGCGCTCCTAGCGAGAGGAATCGTGAAAACACATTCAGGAGATATGCATTTCATGCTATTTTGACATAAAACTAATTAAAATGTTTCAGAAAATTTTTGAAAATTATTTTTAAAGCTATGAAATTCTACTAAAAATAAAAAATAAATTATAAATAAAATTTAAAAAAATAAATGTGTGACGTCACACATGGCCTGACCCCCCTCCCCCCTGTCACAAACTGTCACACTTTCTTAAACCCCCCTCCCCCTGGAGCGTGACGTACTTTATGGACGGCCCCTAAATTATGGACGGCCCCAATGCCAACGTCTTGTATTTCTGCTTGGATTGCGTGGGGGAAGCTTAATCGTGTAAACCAACCAGGCATTCTCAGAAACCTAGCCATAGATTCGGATTTAGATTGTTACTGCATTGTGATTTTAATGTTTTGAATGGGGGGGGGTCCATAGTGTAGTGGTAACACCAGTGGCGTGAAGAGCAGTAGGTAGCGGGATCGCTTACCGAACCCTCCCAAAGGTCCACTCAGCCTAGCATTCGCGAGATGGCGCGTTCGTAAAAATGAGATGTAGGACGTGATGGGCGCCTTGCATGGCTGTCGTATACAGGTAAATTTAACTTCTCTAATAACTTGTGATCATCCGTTCATACTGATTTGTATAGCCTAATCATCCTGCATTGTGTCGGTTTGAAATTAAACGAAGATTAGGCCTATTATATAGGCCTAATGTTGATGAAGCCACACAGAAGCTGAATTATCGTGTAACTTACGCAGAGAACACAACATAACTTAGTACAATGTCATAGGCCTACATGTAGAGATTATTCAGAGAGGCCTACATATCTGTATTCTAAAAACGCGACTATACACATCGCAAAAGCTGAAAATACGTCAACTGACTCAGAAATGACACAGATTTAGACAAATATTTGCCCAATTCGAACTCAACAGAAATGGTCAGAAACAGATTTAGGTAGACCTATGCCTACATAAACCGGAATGGCTAGCAATAGGTTCGGATTAATAATATTCTAGACCTAAATCGGTATCCCAGCAACGGCTAATGGGTTCAGATCATCGTAGCCAATAGGCCTATGCCTACATCGGAAGCGCCAGCAACAGATTCAAATGCATATAGGCCAATAGGCCTAGGTCGGAATCACCAGCAACAAATTCAGATTAGGGCCTATAGGCCTGTTAGTCCCAGGCACCTTCAAGCGACGAATTGGAATATTTTCATAAGAAAAGATGTTACCGTGTTATTTCTTACCATATGTCACTGTTCATCGTTGCTACTTACTCACTAAGCCTTGGCATCCAGAATATCTGAATCATCAGCATTGAGTAATCTGCCAATGGCATTTGTGGAGTTGTCCGAACTCGGCGTTAGAACTTCGTTGATTTGGAGTAGGTTATGTTTTTCAAGACGCCATAAATTCATTTTTATGAGGCATGTATTTAACTTATCGGGTGTTCTTTTATTGTAAGATTGTTGCCGATGTCAAGTTTACTTTATTATGACGGCAATTTGTGTCTGAACTGATAAACTGAAAGTTATTCAACATGGGTTTTGGCAATGGTTATCATTTACGGCCAACGACCTGTTTACGGGCAAGTGTCTGATAGACTGATGAGGTGACATTTTCGAGTTGAGAATTTGATCATCGAGTTAACGAAATAGAGTATGGATTCAATATTTGCTAACTTTCCCAAAACGCTTTCAGTGTTTTGGGTCTTTGAGCAGAACTGACATGCACAGGAATTAAACCAGAATCTTGATGGTCAGATTAATATTTTATTAAATAATAGTTTTATTATTGTAAATAGTTTTATCACCTGCCTCTGCCACTCGCTTAGCTGCCTAGAAATTAGTTTCATTGGGCAGGCATGTGTGTTTTTCATGACAAATTGACAATAATAGTTGTTTGAATCATAGATAACTTTTATAGAGTTGTTTCTAGAACTAGGAGGGGGACTAAAATATTATAGGGCTCATCAGTCAGTGGTGACAATATATCAGACCCATTAAATGATTGAAAATGAGAAACATGGTCATAATCGTAAATGTAAACTTGAAATTTTTAAAGTGCCACTTCAAAGCTAAGTGCAGGGCCCCAGCTTATTCACAAGTGCTTGGTTGAAGATTTACAGTTGCTATGGCTGACAACAGTTACTGATACATTCAAGCATATTGTTGTTAAACTTGTAAATGACATTATTTCGATTATTCTTTAGGTGCATCTCGAACAGACAAGCTAAAGTATGGATTTTTGCACAAGAAATATTCCACAGGTGTCATCAATGTTACATGCTAAATGCATAAAAGTAGAAATGAACTACGAATTCACTGGTGATTGTGGTGAAGATACTGCAATTTATGACGATGAAAAACCATTGGATTTACGAGTATGCACTAAACGTCTTCTAAGCACACCAGCAACACACGAGGACAGCATGGTAAATAGGTGTGAAAACACCAGTCTTGCTGACCAACAGTATGTCACTTCCGCTACACTCTCAACATCTAATACTCTGCTTTCACCATCTTTAGATACTTCTGAGACACAAAGTCATCTTCGAGATCACAAGGTCACAAAGTTCGTCGTAAAGTCGGAGGCTCATACCAGTCGCCGAAGTTTGAAATCACACACGTGCGAACGCTGTAACTACTCGACAGATGCCGAGGCGAAATATAGAGAACACTTGAAGGCTCACAGAGGGCGCTTCATCTGCAAGAACTGTAACAAGGCATGCATCAAATCGTCGGATCTTTTCCGTCACTGGCTGTCACATGGTGTGCGAACCACAGACGGAAGGTACCTCTGCGACTCGTGTGATTTTGCCACTCTTCAGCGCAACGCATTGGAAGACCACATGAAATGTCACTACCACGTACGTCGTGCTAACCAGAACAAGCTCTGTGCTGTCTGGAGCCGGTGCGGCATGTGTGATGAGAGGGTACCCCGCTCGAAAATCTTTGAACACAAACGGACCGTTCATGGGTGTTTCTTCCTTAAGCCAAGAGCGGGCATTCGTTTGGAACGTCAGAGTGAAGGTGTCTCTGTTACCAGCTCAGGCAAAGAAAATTCCAGCTGTTTAAAGATTAAACTTGAGTAGCAGGTTTCTTCACATGTAATATATTAAATGTTATGGCTAGGAACTGCTCCTGGAATAGTTGTAATTTTCAATACCTGGATGGCGCACCACAATAAGTCGAAGACTTCCTCACGCTTGCAATTAAACTCTGACCTCAGAAACTTGTTGTACATAGCGGTACTTGCAATCTAGCCTAATTTAAGTGCAGTAATAAATGTTAGACTGGCAGTTGGAAGTTTCACTTCTACAGATGATATCACTTGCTTTCGAAAAGCTGTGAACCTCTGTTTGCCTATCAGATGGTCCAATGAAAATGGATTTGTCAACTCATGCAATATGGAGTACTAGAAAGTAAAACCTCTGTTACCAATACATTAAAAAATATATTTGCTGAGCTGTGGCCTGAGTTAGAGATTGTGCTGGGGCACGGTGGTGTAGGGGTATGTTCGGTGCCTTGCAGCCGGAGGGTTGCGGGTTCGAATCCACCTCAAGCCGCCGCGTAGGACCCTGGGCAAGTCCTTCATTCGCAATTGCTCATGCGCTTCGGCGTGAAACTCCGATTCAGTGTCCGCGCTGTAGTTGGGAGCACCTCTGCGTAGAAATCTTGAAGGGGCGCTATATAAATATCTGAAATGAATGAATGAGTGAATGAGTTATATCACTGTTGCAAGTGACCTACTTGAAAAATGACTGCTGCATCTAAATCTCCTGTATAAACTTTTTGGCCTTTGCAAAGGTCCATTATTTTTCCATTGGGTGATATTTTCATGTATGTAAGTTTTGTACAATGTTTTTGCATGTGCAACAAATACTTTTAATAAATAAACAATAAATCTAACCTAACCTAACATCATATGGAAACTTCGTTTGGATCATGGCAAAATTTGGAAACGGGAAAGAATATCTTGTTTGCGGGCTTTATACCTGAAGGCAGCATGTGCATTTAAGTCAGGAAATGCACTTTGAAATTATTTATAACCAGTATAACAAAATGTTTGATTGCAACTTTCAATTTAATAATCTATTGGATTTCAATTTGGTTTCTCCAGAAGATTATGATTTTTGATTGCGATTTTACTCGCAACAACCATCAACTGATGTTTTGGGCATTATATATAGCGGTGCTTTAGATGTCATCATGTTAGATTAATTATTGATACTAATTCCTTACAGCTCATGGGGTAACTTTAATAGGGTCAGGTAAGGGAAGTTTGACTTCAACAACCTTCAGCCATACATGTACAATGTCCTTAAGATGCTTTTCAATACATAATATTATGTTGAATTTGCCTAAATTGGAATTTGCCTGAGATTTATTTTGTATGTTTGGACTACTTTTATGTCCAAGTTTGCATTATCAGTTATTTCTTCTAGTTTGCATTGAATTTCCTGTACTTTCTGGATATGTTCATATATCCTCCACTGTGAAAGCTTGACCACTTTCATTTGGTGATTATGAAGAGCTTTACTGTAAGCCATTTGCACACTGTTGAGCCCATATTTGCAGGCCGTTTGTGACTAGAAAATCACTGATTTTATATAGCAGCCAGCCAGGGTCTTCAGATTGGCGTCGACTGCAAATGAGCTTTAGGTACATGGTGACTCGACTGTTTCCTTGTCCCATGCTTCACTAATAGTTTATCTTCCCATACAATCTACTCCACTGGATATTGGTTTATAACGATCTACTAGTGATGCAGGCTAATTTACCAACATTCATTCTATCCAATGTACATATGAATGAGTCCTGAATGCACAACTCATGCGAGGCCTTGGAAAGCGCTACGCACATAACCGAATAAACTAGCCATGGGTTTATACAGAGAAAACACCTGACAAATACAGTTATGACTTGTGCAAAATCTTTTTATGTATTACAAATGTTAACAAGCAATCAATCAAAAGGCACTTCAGATATGGGAATATGATTTTACAACAAAATGATATTGATAAAAATAAATGAGATGAACTTTAGCCAAAAAACGAGTACAGTTTGGACTCGTTACCATGAAGTCGTCTTATGATACAGCATGTAAAACCAGATCGCATACAAATGGGATTATGCTGAAAAAGTCAATATTTAGTGCTACACTGCAGTTGTTGTATGGCACTTAAACCAATATGGCACGTAAGTAAATACGGCAGGTTAAGTTGGGAAATACAACACCACTTCGTGTAAATTGCTAAGCTGGTTCACATTCAAGGACATGAATTACTTTGCAAAGTTCTGACTTGAAATTATTTTCTTACTCTTATTTAAAAATTTACAAGCTTTGCTATCATATTCATCCTGTGCACAAGGAAGGTAAAACAGAGCGTAAATCAGAAGCATGTCCATAAGAATGAAGTTGCACTTTCTGAAGACGGCCATTTACGGCAGCACATGGCCATCTCCACTAACAATTTCAACACAAATCAACAACAGAGTATTTTAAAAACAGGAATCAAACAGGAGAGTATTTAAAAAACTATAAAGACGAACTTTAGATTGTCATTACTATCACTGCCAATCATGTTAGTTTGTAGAAAAAGTTAATGTCAATAAAACAAACTGCGTAAACTGGACATGACTTTGCAGGATCTGGATTTCTGCTCTATATGAACAATAAAAAATCTTTCTACAAAAGCCCAGTCCCTAATCAGTTTAACTGTCCATTAAAAACAGTACAGCAAGCGTTGAAGACAGAATCAGTCGCCTATAATGGGTCATCTATAAATGACCTCTGCAACAAACATTAAATACTTTGGACCCCTCGCTCCCCTCTTTCACATTTAGCATCACCCTCCCCATTCCCCTTACAGATGTCCGCATTACTAAGGATCCATACCACGGCAAAAGTATTTTACTGCAATTTAAGAAATTTATTGCAGTCATGAATTTAATTCTGTAGATGTTTCACATGAATATGCTTTTATATCGAAATTGCAGGAACAGTGTCAGTGCTGAATATGACATGATTTTGATGCTATTTGCAAATCACGAGCTGTATTAAAAACTCGTTAAAAATAAAATATGAGCGACTCCAATCTGAAATTTTCAGCAGTTGTTCATGGTAGATACTACAATCATGACTTCTTGCCTCCAAGTGAACGTCAGGTGAAACTGATCCACACAGTACATCCACACAGTACAGATCTTTAAAATCGAGATCTTGGGTATTGGTACTGCATACACCATGCACAAGATTATAATATTAAAAGAAAAGTTACTAATATACCTGTTACTGTTACCAATGTCTAGGCTTTTCACTTCGGTGGTCGGTGTTCAAATCCATGAATGTCATGCTAAACCAATATCCACAAATCCACAATAAATGTATCCAGCTGTGGAAAAATTCAGTGGCGTTCACTAACCCTTTGAACCTGAAAGGCCGAAAAATGGCCCGTAACTTGGGGGAAATCATACATGAAAAACTCTAAAACCGGCCTCACCATCTACTATAATTTCCCAACAGGATTTTAAAGCAGCATGTGCTTAATTAGCACTCACACAGCATACACCTATACATTTCAATGCAAATATATCATATTGTTGTGGCTGTGTTCACCTCTGTTCATAGATCTCTATGGTTTGTATGAACAACAGTGAATGTGACAATAATATTCATCGTATGTTTTAGCATCGTCTATTGTTGACTATAAATTGCCCAGGCACCTCGGGTATATGTGTTAAATAACTCGGGAGTGTAAGTTCAAAGGGTTAACATATGAAAGCTTCTTGAAATCCAAAGCACACACACAAACACTGTATGATGCAATCTGTCAGCATTTTTACCAAACATGGTCAATTCTATGACCTCAGCCAAAAGAACTGATTCACACTGTAAGTAAGTATACATACAAAGTGGCAAGATCTAGGACCATGTGAATGTTGATGCTGTCAATCAGAATATATAACAGAGAGATGAATTAATGAAAATTAAAACTATAATTAAGCTAACAATCAAGTAAAACTAGTAAGCAGTAAACATTGCAGTAAACAGAGTAGAGTAGTCAACAATGAAGCGAAATTTGTAATAAAAACTGTTGCAGTCTAAATGAAAAAAAACAAAAAAACTAAACAATAACTGGTAAGTAATTAATAAAACACACCACATAAGCATAATCAAAATATTCTATGGAATACCTACAGCAATTTTGCAAGCACAACAAAACTTTAGTTAACAGAAGCACATCAATAGAACAGCCACAAAATTTATACTGTATGAAACAGGGCACAACTTCCTGCCACCATACCCATAAATATTTTATGGGGCCAATATACAAATGTGAATCTGAGGAGTGGTTAGTCAGTTGCTAGGTGAAGAATATCCAGATGTTTGAAAGCCAATGAGAAATAGTGAGTTTTGTGGTGTTTCTTAAAGGACGAGAAACAGTTTGAGCATTGGACAGACATTGGTAGTTGGTTCCATTCCTTAGGGACAGCAACATTTTATGCACACGAGCCCCATGACAGTGCTAAATCGAGGCTCAACCAAGAGACCCATATTCGAAGATCGCAGACTGTGTGACAGAACGTAAAGAGATAGTAGTGGTTGAAGTGTGGAGTAGAAGCGCTCGTTAATATGAGAGCTTTACAGGTATTCTGAATTCTACAGGAAGCCACTGCAGCTGATCGAGCAGAGTTAAGGAGTTTGACGAAGATGCAGACAGCACCATGTGAGCCCAAATGGCACTCAAGTGAGCATGTTAGCAGGGCTGACACAACAATTAAAATCTGATTGACAGATCCATTTGCTTAGTTACTAATAAAGAACAAGTCTTAAGTCGTGTGCTCTGTGGTATTTCTTGACGTCTATTCCATAAACAATAGAAACCATTTTGTTTGATAGTGGTTTTGTGTAGTCTGATCAAGAACAAGTTTGATGAAATTCTGCAGTTCTAAGAGATGCTTTATAAGTCTATGAGTATAATTACAATTTTGATGACTGCCAATTTACACCTTCATGGCTGGCGTACTAAATTACAATGGGACACACATGGTTTGATCTCTTGCAGAAATTCATTCTAATTAAAAAAATAACAGTCAGATCTTGGCTTTCAGTACAAATTTCTCAGCTAAAACTTCAGTAAAAATGATAGATAAAAAACAATTAACACAAAATAATCTTCCGAAAAACTTAAAAGTTTAAAACACCACACCACACACACGTTAACATTATCACAATTAATTATGGCAATGTTCAATAAGAGCATCATTTAACAGTGAGTGATAAGCATTCATCAAGGCACTTTTAATGCTTGAATCATTAAGTCTGCAATAATCGATCAACAACTCATTGATATTACTATACATAAACAAGTTTGAACAGCAGTAGTACAGATTATGAAGGCTAACATATTAATGCGGAGTGTGTACCAGTATTTCGCGTATACGTATTATATTTGCAAATATTTGCATCATTCGTTGCTACAGTATCACCTTCTCTCCCATTCCTGTACATATGTGAGAATTTTTAAGTAATTTCCTTCTAAATCCCACCACCCGAAGTAACGTAAACTTGGCCAGTGTGTCATGCATGGCTTTCTGGTCAGTCAAGCCTAATGCCCACTGTGTCATGCACCGCCTTCTGGTCAGTCAAGCCTAATGACCAACTGTCTCCAAATTAATATATCATCTGTTCCCTGGTACCTGACTCAGGAAGTTTTTTTTAGCAAGGTACTGCTTCGAGGATACCAAAATAATCCCTTTCCCTACAGAACTTTTACTAACAAGTTCTAATGTTCGATTCAAAGCTGTTGGCTGCAGAAAATTCCCCAACTAATGAAATGCCGTTCTCAGATCAAAAAATATTTCCGTATAAAAGTAAAATACAATGAAAGTTTTCAAGCATACACTTGATAAACCCAACCCTTTGCTTTCAAATCTTGGTCATCTCGCACAACGTCTCTCTGATAGGCGCAAAACCAATCTTTTCTGAAATTCCTCTATAACCCATACCAATCCCGTAATTCTTCATAGAAGTTACTCTGGCCATCACACCGATGGTAAGATGATCTAAAGTGGCACTTTCTCTCCAAACGCCCTCTCTTCATCCTCTGGAGGAGGGGCTGAAGCGGAATTTCTCGATGGCTCAGCATCATCACCTTCAGATTTAGAAGATGAGATTTTTCTCTGCAGCAGACAAGACACAATTGTGAATTAGATGCAAGTTTGTATACGTGTTTGAAAGTACATCCAATCAGCAAGTGAAAAAGACACCTCATAATTCGCAGAGTATCATAATTTAACCAGGATGCCCCTCATATCCACATATATTTTCCAGTGGACGAGTTTTTATTGCAATTCATTTTTACCACCCATCAGTGGCGCTCCTGACCTGTGAAATCGCTGTCAAATAATACAGACTGGGTGCTTGCAAAACTGTGGAAGGGACAAATGAAGAAGCTCCAGTCACAGCTCTTGAGAAAGGCGATACCAGCTGGTGGGGTGGGTTCAACACAGGCAAATCTGTCAGTTGTGAAGTCGGTTGATTGGCCAACCGGCCAGTCAGTCAGTCTCCCTCCCATGTCTATCAGTCATTCTCCTAAAATAATCACTTGTTTCATCTGCTGTCACCAAACCATACCAATCAGTACTGCATAAGAATTAGTGATAGGCAACTTAAATTGCCTTATTTCAACCCTTATTTCTTTCAGTCCTTAAAACAAAATTGTCCATGATTTCATTCTGCACACAAAACATTAAAAAATGTCTCCCTAAATATTTCTGTCAAATACAGAAGTGCTCACTCTGACGCTAGTATAAGCCTCTCCAACTTTTTCGCCCATTGACTTTACTGCAGTTGAGTTTCTACAAACAAAACCATATATCAAATTCTACAATCAACATTCAAGCATTTTAGAGCGTACAAAATTGACCTTCAATATATTGTCATGCAAACTTCTAACAGTCAACTACAACACCCATGGTGTTTTACTTACGCTCACCTACATCCTAACCTCAATTACGAATTTCTGCACTTCATTGTCCATTTTTCATCAACTGATAAACCTTTATGAAAGTTTTAATTTAATTGACATAACTTAATTATCATGTCAGCACCATCAATGAGGATTTTTCTTCAAATTGCCCTTTGTAAATTAGGGAATCCACATACAACACTGACCAAAGTACAACCAAGTAATGAATAGCAATTCTCATCACATCTAATCTTATGCACAAGATAACAGTGCCTTAAAATTAGTAAATTTGAATAGCTATGGCATTCTGCAGTGTACTGGGAGATTGGAAGAAGACACTTGGCTAGGGTAGTCGTCACTGAGCTTTGGAACTGTAACAGGAAGTAAATTATATCAGGGACCAACTAATCCTTTAAACTCAATAGGCAGTTGGACAACCTGAGGTCTGAAAATTTCCGTGAAGCAAAATCTCCAACTGTCTTGAATGCTGCATTCGTCTTGATAACTCTGAAAAATGCAAATAAAACCATCAGTTTATGTTTTATCAGTGGACTCATTCAATACCTGAGTGTGATAAATAGTCTAATTCAACTTCATGAATTTGATCTACGGGTAAATTTAATAAGCAGTACTGGTACATTTGCAAGAGGCTTATCATCTACAATCACCTACAAACTGTGCTTGACCATTTATAAAGAACTGAATGACCTCATGCCAGATCATATCTCTGACTTCAGCAATCAGGTAGCAGATAAACGGAACAGAGGTCGGCTATGATCCTCATAGAAATCAGCTAGAAGTCCCGTGGTCTTTTATGAAGTTTGGCAAAAGTTATTTATGTGTCACACTATGTGGAACAATCTTCCCACCACACGAAGAATGCATCATTTCTGGAGGCATTCAAATCACAGCTAAGCTATTACACAGTTCAAGAGCAGTATGACTTTCACTAAACTTTTTAACTCAACAGTGCCTCTTCTTCAACTTATGTTGTACTACAGTGCTATATAAATCATCTCAGTAGTATTACAATTACATATTCTCATACACGTGGATTGGATGTTAGCCGTAGCTAACATGCACAGAAAACAGCAATCTTGCAACTGGATTAGCACTTTAACGATGACAGTGTACTAAAAGTGGCTGGGAAACCAATGCAGCTCTTCGTTAAAATGTTAACCTGTTGACATGAAGAATGTCTCAACAGAGCCATAGATACAACCTGAAGACCACAAACATAAATCCTACACTCAATTCAATATTTATGTACCCGGATAAGTGTAAAGTGCCTGCCTGATAAGAACCTTACAAGCAATTAGGAACATAACTATCATCCAGATCTAAACATAAGCTGAAAATGTTTCTTAAATTGTGTTAGACAGAACATTTAAGAATTTCAGTCAAAGAAAGACAATCTGATGCAAAAAGCAAACATGCTGCCCCAAGCTGCTATAAACTGCTGATACATCAACAAATCAACATCTATCATCTATCTCTAAATTTATTGAGCATTACTGGCTTACAGCTCATACTACGAAGGTCATTGGAAAGTGCAGCACTTACGGTTCAGACTCTTTAAGCGACTGATAGCCATGGCGCACACCTTCCTTTAGTTCATCGATCTTTGTTATTCCAAGTTTCCGTTTCAGCTCAGCAACTTCTCTTGACTTTGTGTCAAGCGTGGCCTGCAGGGTCTCGATTTCCTTCTCCACCTACAAAACAAACACTGCCTGTCAAATTCATCAATCCCACAAATGCAATTAAAATTTGCACTGACCTATGCCGCCGCTTGGGGCAATCAATTATCTAGAAATCCTGTAATGATAAGGTTCATGATGATACCATAGTAACACTTATAATGATGAGCAATTATTATTATTTTTTATTATTATTGTTGTCATCAACATCATCATCTTTTAATCAAGGCAGAAACAATCCTTTGTAAACCCACCAACGTGTTCCACAGGGCTTACTGGCAGTGTGGTGTCTGCGTATTGAATTTGACAATGCATACCACATTCCATCTGCATACACTTCTGGCATTTATTCGAAAGAGGCCCAAATACCCATCACTACCCATCCTATTCTTATTGCCATTATTTTTATTGGTCCCTATTTCACTTCTTTCCTGTATGCCTGCTCCCTCTTTCCGTAATTCCCCTCCTATCCTTCCCCCTCCTTCAATCTCAGGGTTGTTCAATTAATTAAGGCCAACAAGGAAAAGCATTAGACATCATCAATATTATCCTAAGACCCTTTGACATAAAATAATAGCCAATAATATCCTGGACCAAACTTTAAACGGAATAGCCAACGCCTACACATTTTTATTTATTTTTGTCGTTTTCCTGTAATCGCATTGCGTTCTGACAATGTGTTATGAATAAACGAAGATTCTATTATTACCATTGTATTATATTGTGGCATACAAGGTAAGGTGAGTGTATGGGAAACTCACTTTTAGCTCACCGTAATTATGTGCTCAAGGTGCCTGCCAACACCCTACACTATTGGGTCATTTGGGTGGGACCAAACTTACAACCATCAACATAAGTGAACACCTATGCTCAATACGGATACCTGTGCACTGCAGTCATTTGAGAAGAGGGCAGGGGCACAAGTCATATGAAAACCGAAGCAAAGTGATTTATGGATACCTACTTATTAACATATTATTATGTATTACTTTGTGATTGATATTCGCACACTGATTTAATAATTAAAGATGCATTCCCATTTCTCAGTGCTGTAAGATCTGTTAGCTTCAACCAGAGATGGGTAACTAATCGATTAGATTCCAATCGATAAGCTAATTGATTAGACAAACAGCTAATACTAATTGATTAGCCACAAGATTTTGCTAATTCTAATTCTAATCGATTAGCAAATCTAAGTAGCTAATTCTAATTTTAATTTATTAGGAATTTAACTAATCATGCCCATGTCTGGCTTAAACGACCTGCACGTAAATGTTACATGTATACCATTTGTATTCCTATCACTTACCAGGCTCACCAGTGAAACAATGCTTCAGTTTTCAAAAGGATGTCACCAAACATTTGAACCGTACCTTGGTTAATGCTTTCCGCCATTCCCTCTGCTGCCTTGACGTATCAAAAGAGAAGTAGGATGGCGACGTAGGAGAAGACACAGGACTCGATGGACTAACGTAAACCGGAGACGAACTGGCAAAAAGTTCCTCGTCTAAAAAATTTAAACATAACAAATATATGTCACCATTTTCAACATCTGATGAATAATTTATACATATTATCATTTCATCAGTAATGATTTGAAACTTTTATTATCACTGTCCATCTGTAACATTTAATTCTATTAGTGCTACATTAATACAAAAACATTAGTATTGTTATATTGTTGAAGAACTCTGTTACAATTTTGTTGACTGATTGTCAACACTGTAGTTAAAATAATGGTAGTTTTAAAGTGTTTGGAAGACCTCTGTCTGTGTCAGAATCTCTGCAACATCTGCTGAGAAAGCCAATTCCTCTTAACATTCTCCACTAATTATTTTAATTATTATTAATTAATAATCAGTAATTCTAATGTGCTGGTGTCTACTTCACAAGGCATCAACCGATGGCATGCCAAAACCAAGCCATAATCACGTCAACATCCAGGAAATCAACTAACATTAGAAGACAGAGTAATCGCCTATGGTGAATAAGCAATTTCAAAAGTAGGTCTCAAGGTGTGAACGAAATTACATAAGCACGCAAGGAAAATGAACAGATACTGGGAGAGTTCCAACATATAGATCTAGCAACAGAAAATCTTATTCATGAAGAACAGTTCTAGTCTTAGGTATCACCTGAGAAAGATAATCAGATGACCTGGTTAAATAGTGGGCAATGAGGACTGATCATACGTACTGTCATTGGCCAGTGTTCAATAAACAGTCTATAAACTCCCAATTTGAAAAAAATCTTTTCCTGAACAAGCACATGTGTAGAAAGCCCATACTTTTACATACCCAATATTACTTAAAGGTTCTCACCACAGTACCTCTTTGGAGTTTCTCCATGTTTGACTTCATGTTAGCAACAAGTTCTAATTAGAGACAAACGCGTTTGAAAAAGATATCTTTGAAGACGAGGGACACAGCATCTATTTCTGTGTATGTCATGAATATGCATATATATGACAACTTACAGACACCATTCAGTCAGTGCGAGACAAGCAGAATCAAACACAACGTCCTATTTATGAGCAGCATATGGGCCAAGTCACAGAATTTGAAATATTCAGGTCATTGAAACTTCTTTAATTGCCATGGAGTATCCAGTAGTAGAAATTCAGTTTTCGAAGGGCTACAGAGCAGTTAATTGGCTGCTATCAAGACTGCACCGCCTCAAAGGCAGTGGAAACAGGTGCACAGATAACTCACACAACAGGCTATCAAATCATAATTTATGTAAATCTGAGTATAATCAGCATATAAATGATATCCCGGTGAATGACTGTCGAGCAGTGTGTCAAGTGGTGTGATATGTAAAATAAACATGAGGACCACTCCCATGGAATCGTGCAGAACACCATAGATCAACAAACCACTAGAAAAAAAATTACCATGAAATATTCTAAATGAGCGTGTGGACCAGTGTTTACGTTAACACCCAAACGGCCATTTTTAAGTCCATAACAAATGTCCAAAACGTCCAAATTTCTCAGGCTAGGCGTAAATTCCAGATAGCTATGTTTAAAATTCAAGGTAAGTAAGTAAAAATACGTCCTCTTTTTGGACTCTAACGGAAAAGCTGGTGTGGACTCAGCATGCATATTGTAAATCAATGCAGATTGAGACCAGAAACTACTAAAACAGTGCTGGAGATGAGACAAAATAAGAGAATGACCCACAGTATCAAAAGCAGTAGACAAGACAAGAAGAACAAGTGTTGTCACCCTATCATTATCTATAGAGCATTTACTTAATGACATTATGAACAGCAGGAAGGGTGGAATCAACTCAAAGCACAAGACCTATCTTTTTAAACTACAGTATGCAGAAGATATGGGGAGTTTCGTTGGGCAAGGTTCGCTGAAGAGTAAACTGCCTTTTTTAGACTATGATGCATGTAAAGGACAGATGTTTTGACCCTTTTCATACAATTATAAACACTAGGTCTACACTATCTCATTAATGGATGTTGACATTTATCAAAGCCCGACAAAGTCATTCAACAGTAGGAAACGAAGTGTGAAGACCAAACCTTAACGTAACTAGTGCAGCTGTTGTGTGTTAGTGAACAGTTAATCTTAGCAGAAGGATTTTGCAACAAATTATATTCACGGGACCAAAATTCATTTTCATAATAACAACCGATATTTTAATCTTATCATTTTCGTCTTAAAAGGATAATTTAACGCCAAAATGCATTGGCACGGGTATGAAGCAAGCTTACATTTCGTACTAAACAATATTTCATACTATCCATTTTCGTCTAAGTGTTTTGCACTGTATATCACGAGGGCTGAGAGGTTTTCACCAGAGAATAAACTACGGCATAAGCAAAAGCAGTGAGAAATTGATCATTGGTTGTAATGATTGAACCAAGGACATCAAAGCACTCTTCTGGAAGATGTAGGAATGGTGCCCAGGCGGCAACATTTGTTACGTGAAGAAAAAGATATGTTTACAAAGCGCTACATGTATGATTTGTTGGCTGAAAGTAGTTTAAGACAGCAGATGAAGAATTTGTTTCAAGAAATTTATCAAATGCAGAGGAACAAGCAAATTTCAGCCATATCCTTTATCTGCAGATGGTCAAGAATTTACTGGCAAGTTCATGGTAACTAACCAAGTACAGAGCAGGCGCTAAACGTAACTTCTCTCTTACCAAGACTGTATGCTATCAATTAAGTCATTTCAAGAGTCCACAACTCTTGCACTGGAAAACTGTTGCATTAAGGAGGTTTGTTCCTGGATCTCTTTGCAATAGTTTCTATGCACTACGAACAGCAACTATGCAGAATTTAGCCTTTTCCGTGGTGGGCCCAGTGGTCTGGAACGGGCTCCCCCAGGAGATACACCTGCTTGCTACTGGGACTTGGTTGCTGAAGGCTGTTTGCTAGCTCAAAACTGTACTTTTTGGCCGTGCTGGAGTCTGAGCGCTCTGAGTAGGTCCTCTGGAAGGGGTGCTATATAAATTTATGAATGAAGATGAATGAATGAATAGTGAATCATTGTATGCTGCAGGTTCAAACCTGCCTGCCATACTGATAACCTTACAACAAAGTCTTCAATTATGTTTCCTTTGCCTCCAGCATTATTACATGAATGCTTGAAATCCTGGAGTTTTCACCAAACCTTTGTGGGGTATTAGATTCTTGGTTTATTTCAATTTATTGTTATTATATGATGAGAACCCCCTCAAAGTCCGACTCACACCTCAACGTGGTGAGGGGGTGGCAACAGTAAGTAGGGGAGTGCCTGCTGAGGCTATGCCATCAGTGGTGAAGGTCTTGGCTGAAGTACAAACCAATTAGAGTGCGCTACGAAAGGTGGACCAGTGCTGGAGCATGACACCTGAAAAAGCTGGCAAACGTGGGCGGCATCGCCAAGAACCTCTGATACCACACTCTACAAACAAAATTATAAAGTACGCGGATGACAGCTTGAACCTCCTTATTCCATGTAACAAATAGCGAATTGATAAATTCCGAAATCGATCATGTCACCAAATGGGCTGATTCTTGCAATTTAAAACTGAATCATTCATAAGAACCGAGATTTTAATCTGATCACTTTCATCTTAAGGAGATAATTTAACGTTAAAATGCATTGACATGGGCACATGGACCAAGGTGTCACTTTGTCAGAACAATTCAATTTCATACTATCCATGTTCGCCAACATTGTGCACTTAAGGCTAGGCAGTCAATGTTTGCACCAGCGTTCTAACATGCAAATGGGTTAAAGGGCCAATCTCTGTGTGATGATTGGACCAAGGACATGCTACCACAGTGTCAGCGGATGCTCTATGCGGCCCCGCGTGGTGGGGCTTTGCTATGTAGAGGAAAAATTAAGTCTTCAGGCAAAGCTCTACATGACTTGTTCACTAAAAGTATCCTAAGACAGCAGACCAAAATTTGGATGCAAATTTATCAAATAAAGAGGACTCTAACAAATTTCTACCATCATCAGCAACCCTGCACATGTATTACATCAACTACTGCCTCCCGTGAAAACTGTTTCAAGTACAGAGCAAGCCCCAGAACCCACAATAGAATAATACCCAAGGCAAACTCTCTATCTCGTAAAACATTTGTCACACGGATGCTTTATACTTAATTTTTTTATATATTTGATGATCTTTGTACACCAAAATGCGGTTAGCAGTTGGATCTTTTCAATAAAGGATATACTTACTACTATAGTGATTCATTGTATGCTGCAGGTTCAAACCTAAGCCTGGAATACTGATAACCTTAGAAGTGCGAAGTCTTCAGCGGATGGGTGCAGATACCTCGTTCATTAATTACATGAATGAATGGAATCCTGCAAGCATTTCACTCAAACCTTTGTGGGGTTTTAGATTCTTGGCTTATTTAAATTTATTTTTATTATGTGATGAGAGAGCAAACTAATCCAGTTCTGCTCTGCCCATCGTATCTCTGTAAATGAATGTTCTTCGCAATTAATTAATCTAGTCGTATCACCTAACTGGGCCAAAGTCCTAAATAGATTTTGATGACTATGTATTTAAATTGCTGATGCTTGTTCACCAGAGTGCAGTTTGGCAACTGGTTATATTAAAGAATATACTTACTTACTTACATAAATTCACTAACTTCACGCAGACTTTCTGAATAAGCCAATGTCCAGCGATTACCTAGAAGCTGTTTAAAAGTTGGTGTATAATACATGTGACTTTTGATCTTACGAATGGGGGATGGTGCCCCAAATCTAAATTCACGCTTGTAAAAGCTTTTACCTGCTTCCGATTTGTTTGGCTGTACAGCAGTTTGATTCATAGTTGAAGGCACAGTTCAGAGATTAGATTGCAATCACCAGCTACAAATGTTAACAAAGAAAATATAAAAAAGTAAGAAAATTAAGTTTTTCTGATGTTCGGCAACTTTAATAATCACATATTTATATGAATCGACAGATTCCTCAAAATTACGTCATCTAACACCTTGCGGCCATCTATGAGTTGATAGAACACAATACGTGAAAAACTTTAAAGCTAACAAACGAGCAATATTCATCCGTTAAATGTTTTGATTGATTCATTTAAATGTTTTTATAAGGAAAATGACATATTTGTGCCGGTTTTGTTTTCACACGCGGCTGTCTTTCAAAAATCATTTACATGCGGCCACGAGAACGTGGGTAGTGTACTTTTATGACGTCTTAAGAGAAAGAATTTGTCATCTAATATGTAATCTGCGATCAAACTTTATAACGCGCCCCCAAAGAATCTATATCTATAAGTGTATCATAGGGACTTGATGCGCCACAAATAGAACGTCACTCAAACTAGTTCCAATAATAATTATTGTTGCCAAACCTAATTGGTTGGAGGAAATATTTAATATTTTCAGGTTTAAGTAACATGCGCAATTAAATTAAAAGTTTTAATGCACTAATTTTACATTTCAAAGATAATGCTAATTAATTATTTTAAGAATATTTTAGTCTTTTACATCTGCTAACTTATTCCTTGGACGCTTGGACCTTAGAGGCAAATTACAAGCCCACATGCATCAGTTGAATCATAGGCGTAGCCAGGAACAAATTTCGGATGGGGTTTTAAATTTCGGGGGTATTACATTAGCCTAAAGATTGTCGCAAAAGTTAAGGTCTTTTGTATTTTCAAATCAAATCATTTTTTATTGAACCATCATGTCCAGAAGCAATATTATTACAGATGATATAAAAATACACTTAAGTATTCTGAACATCAACCGAAGATAGCCTAATTGCGTTAGAGACAAATTATTGTAAATGCATTGAGGAATCTCTAAAGAAGAACAATAAGGACTGGAGAAAAGGGTCAATATAGGGAGACCTAAAAGGAACCTAGGTCCCGCTAAGTAAGGCCCCCATTTCAATAAAAGAAGAAAATGGCCATTACCCAATTACAAGGCTGTAGGGCCTATAGGCGTATTGAAGATAACTGCATTCTTTGATACTTTTCCTAACAATGCTTAAATCGAAAATTGCCTTTTATCGGCTTTAAAAGGTTCTATTGATTTCCTCTTAAATAACTTACAAAATTCACAAAGCTTTTGTGACCATAGCTTGTGAGAAAATGTCGTTGCGTCTATTCTGAGAATTTTCCTGAAAACATGAATCACCACATTATCATAGCGCTACTTAAATACGTTCACTCGAGAGATCTGCTCTATTTCCGTCTGCCGCTAACTTCGTCGCGGTCTCTATGAGGTTTACTCAAGTTTACTTTTATTTATAAAATTATTTCAAGTGTTTTGTATATTAAGAAATATCCTGTTTAATTTTAGCGTATTCGGTCAATTTCTCTGGTATAGTTTATCGCTGAACAATTGAACATTGACGCAGAGAACCACTTATAATGGACATTATTAGTAAAATGTTTGGTAAGAGGGGCAATAAAGCCCCTACCCCTCAAGATGCCATACAGCGGCTTCGAGAAACGGAGGAAATGCTGCAGAAAAAGTCGGATTTCCTAGAGAAGAAGATAGAGCAGGAAATTGCAATTGCAAAGAAGAACGGAACGAAAAACAAAAGAGGTTGGTATTGTAATTATTATGTGAATCAGCAGATGTTCATTATGACGTCATCTATCATATGAGAATTAATTGCAGTAATTTTTCCATCGATGGCATACGTACAAATTGTCCGTCCAAAGTGTTTAAATGTAAAAATAAAGTGTACAAGATTAACTATGTCCCACTACAGATCAAAACTGTTGTTACATTCTGGCTTCAGTCATGGGCGTTGGCCTAGCTAGTTCGGGTGACAATGGGTGTAGGTGACAATGGGTGTCTCCCTAGGCATTAAGTTATCCACAGTAAATTCATACGTGTATGTGGTTAAGTTCAAAGGACAAAAAATTGATAACTTATAATGCAATAATAACCTTCAGTGGTTTACTGTTTCCAAGTTGTTTGGTTGCAATTTTCACAGTTGATAAAATTGTGCTGTCAGGTTACTGAAATGCTGTTGTTCTGCTGTTAGATTTCTGTTGACAACTTATTGTGTGTTTGAATCAATCGAATGTGGCTATTTATGTACATGTACCACCATTCAATGCCTATTGAAGGCATTGTTAGCATTTTTTCATCAAATCTGTTGCTTCCATCGTGAAATAACAATCTCAGGATCATCTGTTTGATATGTGTATAATGTAGGCTGTATTACTGATAAAAGGGCTCCTAATAAATGGTATATTATAATATCTTGTGTGATGGCTAATTTTAGGAAGTATTGTCTTTTGTTTCTCCAGTTAACTACTTCACAGAAGACACATATATTGAAGTTACTACAGATGAAGAATTGAAATGGAGCAGCCACTTTTAAATTTAGAAAGAAACTCCAGATTTAAGACATTCTCCTAAAGCATGTCCTGAAAACTTAGTGTTCTTAGTTTTACTGACACTTCTTGTGGATTGTTTTAAGGATATATGAAATTAAAAAAGTATTGGTAGCTTAATCTCCACACCAGAGATTAATTTTAATTTTTTATCTGAATCTAATTTGTTTCATTCAGTTAAAATAGGGACAACAAAGCCGTAGCCCCAATAAATGATTTTGATTTCAACTACAGCATATTCATGGTTGTTCTAGCTGCCATTCAGGCTCTGAAACGGAAGAAGCGATATGAAAAGCAGTTGCAGCAGATTGACGGCACGCTTTCCACGATTGAATTCCAGAGAGAAGCACTGGAAAATGCATCAACAAACACAGAGGTCTTGCGAGTGATGGGAGATGCAGCAAAAGCACTCAAGTCTGCTCACAAAAACATGTGAGTCTGTTGTGTGAACACGGTATTAGTTAATTTGAAAGTAGCACAAGATCTGCATCTTAAATTCAAAAATTGAATCTCTTTCTGAATTGGTTAAATGTATTTATAAAATGAGTTAAGCTTTAAGGGTCTCACTTTATCTAAAGGCCCTTCAGAAACATGCAAATTCTTTTTATTGTGTGACAGTTTTGCATAATAAGTCCATTTGTTTATTTTGCATGCTTCATAGTTCAAAGGAGACAATAACTTGCTTTATCTTACCTTATAATTTTATTAGCACATCTCAAGTACAAACAGAAGAATAAAAGCCCTCTAAGCTGGCCCCAGGATGCAGCTATGAGTATGAAGTCTTGGCGACTTACCAGATAAGTTTCTTATCCTTGGAGTTTGAGGGCATTGGCCAGTCCTCCCTCACCACCAGTGTCAGTGTGCTCATTATATTTGAGCTTGCTAGAGGGTGCAAATCTTTAAACAAATTTAAACAGAGATTTGAATCCCCAAACTTTGCAATATTTTTATACTCAAGCACAGTATCAGCTAGCCTATTGTTTACCCCACAATATCTACGATAAATGTCTGGAGTGGATTTCTGTTGTTTTTAGGAATGTTGACGACGTTCATAATTTGATGGACGAAGTTGCAGAACAGCAGGAAATTGCCAACGAAATATCTGATGCCATATCCAATCCAATTGGCTTTGGGCAAGATGTTGATGAGGTAAGGCTTCCTATTTGTCTGGAGAGTTGCTTGGCAACCGATCCTTTCATTGTCTGACATAGAACTAAATTGCGATGATTCTTCCATCACTGCAGAACCAGTTGTTACCAATATCCATGGCAAAGACAGGAGGGTTATATCTTCCTCCCTTTATGACTTTCCTATTTCCTCCAAGCTGCTATTCTGTAGTCGTTAAATAAATCTCAACAGTACAGTGCAAAGAATCTTGACAGCATAATGGGCCTGATAGCGCATTGGATAACACAATGGCATCGAGAGGTACCACAGTTCGAGTCCGTAGGGCTGGCAAGGCTGCTATTAGCGCCTGTGCAGGCTGTCTGTTCTGTTAGTATGTTATGATTTATCTTCTGTCATTTGTGTTCTTGTGAATTGTTTCAATTGCATAACTGTACATCTTAAACCGGATTGTTTCAATGGGCGAAAATATTATTATTAGAATATTAATAGACAAGCTTTTAAACTGCTTAAATGTTCATGTCTGTTATCTGGCTTATTATCAATTGTGATGCATTTTTAGGACGACCTCCTGGCAGAACTTGAGGAACTGGAACAAGAAGAATTAGAAGACAAGCTCTTGGATGTTGGTCCGGCAGTTGATAATCTTCCATCTGTGCCTACCATTCAGCCTGCCGTGCCAGCAAAAGGTCAGACAGCACATTATGATAATTAATAACAATAGTAGTACTAATAAGCCTGTAGCAGGCTTCTCAAGCTGTAACCTTGGCCTTTACATGAAAATGCATTCTGCGCATATTGAATAAATTCAGCAATTACAGATTGTTCATTAAATGACGTGGAGGTACTTTTAAAATGCTTAATGAAATTATAGGTCTGTTGTATATTCAGTTAAGGTTTGTCTTGACTCTTATTCATCCAGCTTCATGGCTTGACAATTTCAACTGTAGATTGGTTTTCTTATAAATCCCGCCAACATGACACAAGCATACGAACTTTAGTAGAGTATTTTTTAGGTCCAGTAACATGATCTAAAAATAAATTGTGAATTTTACCGAGTCTTGAACCCCAGAATGAATATGTAATGGTTACTCGTATGCTGCAGAAGTTATACGATTGGTTTAGCTAACAAATAGACTTGTAGTTTATAATTGCCTGCTTCTTGTTTAGGGAAAGCCGTACCTGCAGCGACAGCTGATGACGACGACATGAAAGAGCTAGAGATGTGGGCTTCCTAATCCTACCTGCTTCATTTTCTACCACCGAAGAAGTCATGACACTAACGAATATGTTTTTGTAATCTTTGAATTACCTGCTTAGGCACCTGGCTGTTTCTGCTCGATGAGAACAGCAATCCGTAAAATGATAAAGCAACGTAGGTCAGTTGCATTTTAGACCGATTTAGGATATTATTTTGTGATACCTTAAGATGCGTTAATGTTGACATTCATTCAATCACCATTGACAACTGGAGATGCTAATTTGGATTAACCATTAAGGAAGATATACCGGTAAACAACAAAACAAATAGTACGAATTCAACTTTGTGTATATTCTATTTTTCGAAAGATATTTATGCATGGCCACACGAAGAGGTGCTCTTCGGAGTTTTAGGCACAGTATGTCAGCTGCTGTATACAAGTCTTTGTCCTTTGCTTCTCTCTTAAATCTGCTTCTTGAATTATGATTGAAACATTCAGCCGGTGTTTAACTACAGCAGGTTCCTGTGCTGCTGTTTTTGCAACAGCAGTGAATTGCTCAAAAAGTTAGGTTTAATATTGTCACACAGTCCACGGTTGAAAGATAATCTATATATCTTCAAAGATAATTGTTGTACTTGAAAACTTCCTAAACATAGGTGTACTGTTTGCTCAAATTGAAAGTTTCCATAACTAAGTGACTGGCTAATGCAGCAATGCTTAGGCATGTCAAGAGGCATGTCAAGACCAACTTGCACCATTGAAAGCCCTAACCATATTATATGTAGATATTATAAAAGCTTTTCATATTATCTGATCAGATTAAATTTTGGAGTTTTTTAAGTAGCCCACATAAATTGAAATTTTTTCCCAAAGGACTCACACCTTGGTGAGGGGGTGGCAACAGTTAAGCTGCTATGCCATCAGTGGTGAAGGTCTTGGCTGAAGTACATAGGTGGACAGGCTTGAAAAGCTGGCAAACGTGGGCGGCATCGCCGCCTCTGATACCACAGATATGCCAGTCCTAAGCCTGGAACTTTAAGGGAGAAGTGCGAAGGTCGAACGGATGGGTGCAGTAAATACACTCCAAACGGGCCTCGGCCCATGGATCTGATGCAAGCGTTGGACACCTACGGGCCTTCGGCCCATGGATCCTGATGATGATGATGACAGTAGCGTAAATACACTGGACCCCGCTTACAACTTGGGGCTACCCCAAGAATCATGTTGTAATGAGGTTGTACATAAGTCGTTTATAGGTGTGTTACTTTGGGGAGTCTGAACAGTGTTGTTTATAAGAATTTGTGTTACAATGAGGCATGTTTTCAGAAGTTCAAGCATAAATGGTTTTAGTGACAACATGAAGCTCCATATTTTACTTCCATTTAATGTATATAATTATAAACAAATGCAAAAATTATAAATAGCCTAGAATCACAGACAAACAAGAATAAATCACGAAAGTTAAATTTTGGTTAACTATTATTCAACATTTGTAAAAGTATAAAACTATGACATCTATATTTTGTTACAACCTTCAAAATGTGGCCTGTCATTTTTCTACACAAAGTAGGAAATTTTACAATAAAATAGTTTCTGCTGCACTATTGATATTTAAACCTTTCCAGTTGAAACTTTCAACAAAACTTTTAAATACCAAAGGTGATGATGAATCACAGCACTTAATGATGAGTCTCACTTGAAGTGGTGGTATTATAAATTTCCAACGGCCCGCGGCCCATTACCTAATGCCTTTAATAACTCCATTGAAGAAACAAACTTGTCTGATGAACATTTGAATGCCTTACTTATGATTGGAACCACTCACTGAACCGCAGTTGGATAGAATTATTTCAGAAATGCATCACATGTTCACACACTAATCAGACTAGCATGAAAATCTTAATGTTATTGATATCCATTGAAGATGGAATGCATCAGACTGTAACAGTCTTTAAAACGATGAACTGCATTGGTTTGGAGACCCATGACCTAATGCAATAACCTAAACAAAAATGTCTACTTTGGCAAAATATGCTCAAGTGTTACTTTAAAGTTTAAGAAAGGTACTCATAGACAAACATTAGGAATGTTTGTGCACGTTGAACTGCATTGGTTTTCAGTGTTAAAGTTTAAGAAAGTTACCCATAATAGCATTTGTGCACAACTGTTGCTTCAGTGCAGTGGAATTTGCTTCAACAGGTAGACGCTACTTCTGTACAAAGGAACTGAGAATGTTTTCCAATGTTTCTGGTTGTCTTATGACTCGCCACCCTTGCCCATCAACCATCACTTCAACTGGACGGGGCTGTACAAATGAAAAACAAAAACTCCACTAGTAAAAAATTGTCTATACACAAACTGTGCCTTTAACGGTTCTCACAATCGTTGCAGAACTGCAGCTGCTAGTACCTGAGTCATAACTTTAATAATTGTTGCAGCTCTGTTCTGTACTACATAACACATGTGCAAATAAAGGTTGGCTATTTATTTGTATCTGGTAGTAAAGGTTTGGCTATTGGGTTATTTGCAATACAATCTGATAGTGTCTGCAGCTGTTTTGCTCATTATATTGGGTTCAGACTTGGGTGTGCAATACAATGCATGAGGAAAGCAGGGTGCAGCTCTTAAAGTTAAGTCACATACATCACTGTTACCTGCATATTTTGGATTGAGTCATACTAATAGTTCTGGGATCAAATCTTTACAGGGAGGAGACCAGTGCTGGTATTGCTGATTATGATAAGTAGATTACAACCATTATCGGGGTGGGGTGGAGGTTAGTACTTAGAATTTTACAGTGGCTTACTCTCATGTTGTAATTGGAGGCCATTGAACTGCAATAAGCGCCTGTATCAAAAACGGCCAACCCACATTCCTCATGTGGAACAGGAAGTACACGATCCTAAAAAGATAAGAAAAAGTGTGACCACTTCAATATCAACATCTTACCTAGTAAATTTTATTTTTATTCTGCATTTATTCAACAGCCAAATCATTGAAGAGAAAAATCCATCCACAACCACTAGACCACGGTTGACAAGGCAAAAAAGTGCCTGGATTTGGTTGTGGGTCAAACTTTGTAAAACATGGCATGTACAAAGTTCTGGATGAATCAGGATGATGTTTGGAATTATGGCTGTGGTGAGATTAGAGAAGGATCATGATAAGACATACTTAAAATAATGCAGTACTTAAAAGTATTGTCTAGTATCTTTTAACAGAACTGGTACCGTATGTGCATTGTGCTACCCATAATTTAAAAGAACTGCATACAGGCTGTTAAAATCTGGAATGACATGGAGACAGCCTATATTATTGCCAGTATGTTCTACCATAAGCCCTCAGGGTTATGTTAGAACATTCATAAGCAAAAGTAGTCTACTTAGTAAAACTGGCAACAGTTTCTTATAATAAGACACTGGTCTCATATTCACAGAAGACAAAGTTCCAACAGAGCAGTTTTAGATAGAGTGCTTCAATGCTTAATTCCTAAACAAAGAACGACAAGCATCCTAGATACATTATACATTTTGGACAATTTAGGACTGTTATTCTTTAGTCACAAGTCATTACGAGTATACATGAACAAATCACAACTGTAGAAATGGAATTTCAATTAACTAAACAACCTTTCCAAGAAAGTCGCCACATTCACAGACTGGTCCAACAACACTGAAGCTGTCTTTTCCATTCTCTCGATCAGCAACAAACAGGGATGGTTCTGTCAGCTCAATGTGATGGTAGGCACCATATAGAGCAGGTCGGATCACCTCCGTCATTGATCCATCGATGACAACATATCTAGTAAAGAAACAGAAAGAGACAGGATGCAGACGGACACAGCAGTTATTGATAAATGAAGCAAGGTGACAATGATCCCTTGCTTCAAATCCTAAATTCTGACGAGCAGCTTTAGTGTAGCATTTTGACAAAGAAGTGAGCAATCAGTTACGCAGTGCAGAACAAGTATTCATTTTGCAAAGTCAAGGTTATGCTAATGTAATGTAATTAAACATTTATATAGCACCTCTTCATGATATCTATTAGGGGCGCTGTCTGTGCTAGCCTTTATGATGTTGAATGTCATTACGAACGACTATAGTTATTACATCAGTTAGCAAAACAAGTGTGATCAGTGTTATGATAAATAAACAGACTAGCTATAACAATATCATATGTCAGACCTTGCCGAACCAACTGGATGTCATTTGCAATATCAGGACATTACCTATTTTTAAATCCAATGGGATAATTACTTGCTACCTTGAAGCAAATAATAATAACAATAACGAAAGCTTCATCCAAGAATTTTAAAGTGTAATCACTTGAGCCTAATGAAATAACTCAGTTTTTGCTAATTTTAACAAGTATATGATTCGGACTGTCTGCTACAGGTACAAAGCACACATTTGCAGTAATCAAAATTAAGGGTATTTGTTGAAAATAAAAATTCAAACATGACTGAAAATGTGGAATTAAAAGAAATTCACCCCAAGTTATCAATCTAAATAATGTAAAATGCAATAACAAGCTTTTAAAATACTAAAATTAAGATTTGAATAAGAATTCATAACGCCAGGAGAATAACAGCAGAACAAATGTTTCTTGCAGTATGCAACGAAAAATTACAAGTCTTATTTCATTACCTCTGACTTCCATTTCTCTTGACCCCTATGACCTTTGTGATGAATGTTCCTGCATTTCCAACTAGTGATCGACCGGGTTCCAGGATGAGATGATAACCAGTTTTATTAAGTCTGGATTGGACGGAAGCAATTAGTTCATATGGTGATGGCATATCGACCTATTAATAGCGAAAAATTTAAAACTCAAGTAGAGTTATGCAAGTGAAGTGACTCGGATGTTTTGAACATTTCCTCAACTACGTGTAAATAGAGTTTATAATCACCATTTAAGAAGCTTCAAACTATTCATAATGATAATCGTAAACTTCAAATTTCTAAAGTGCTACTCCTAAAGCTAAGCACAGGGCACCAGCTTATTCACGAGCACTGCATCGTATCAGAGGGGTAGTCCAGAGATCGAAGTCCAGAGTCAGGTTGCTAAGTAAGACCAGAAAGAGGCACTGCTCAGCTGTTTTGGCAGTTTTGTTGAGGACAAGAAAGCCTGGAAGGCAGAGGATCGGATGGATTATGGTAGAAATGCTTGAAGAGGTGAGACTTCAGTGTGGAGTGGAAAGCCTGTGTGGTGATGAGTAGCCTGAGGCAGATGATGGTTAGTGAGTGGCGAAATTGGTGGAGGAACTGAGAATATGCGGAATTCAGCACTGATTCATGAAGATAGGTGAGCTGACAAGAACCCAGTGAGTTAGTGATAAGATTTTTATGCCATTCATTCAGGTGGCTTAAGTAAGTGAGGTGTGGGAGAATTGAGTGATTGGATGGCAGTTGGGGGTTTCAATGGTGCCATATTCAGAGAAAGTCAGCTACAGTGGTCTGGTTTAGCAATGATTATGGATGTGGCAAAGGCAGATGTAGTTTTTCAATACATTCATAATGTAATGTAATTTACATGTAAATAGAGTTTATAATCACCATTTAAGAAAGCTTCAAAACCGCAGATGCATGTTAAGGAGATATTTGGCTGAAGAACAGGGAATACAATCTAAATTTTTAGCCGCTAACCAATATTCAAAAGTCTGATTAAGAATCAAAGAAATGACTTTTACTTGGGCGTTAAGAGACGGAATGATCGACTTGGCCAAATGAAGAACCTCTTTATGTTCAGCCAGAAGTTCTCTAAGTTGTCTACGCTTGTCTCTGTGAAAGTCATCAGGCGACCTGAGAAAGAAACCAGTCAATTAATGCAGAACGCTGAGAACATGACGACTACCATAAGATTTGTGATGGTCCAAGAGGCAGTAATTGGGGGGCAATGTTGCTTACGACAATCTGAACCAATGGCAACTGATATGAGTAAAATGTAGCCTGTGCTATCAACAGAAATTGGTACATAATCATTATAAAAACAATAGGGAAGGTAAGATTTTTCAATTTGGGGCCAAACTAATCTTGTAAATCCTCTCAGTGTCAGTATGTGAGTAAATTTCACATACAATTCACATAAATTTTAAAAAAATTCATGAACCTGCAAATACAAACTGAGTACAACACTGCTTAAGTTAAATAGACTGGGCCTGCTGGTGTCATCATATCTAAACTGCCAAGTCATCACATTATAAGGCATGCACACACATACTATGTATATAAATTTGCTTTGTCTGTGTGTAGCGTCTACACACAGTATGCGCATAAACATAATCAGTCTGCTTTATTAAACAGTTTCAACTCCTTCTGAGCCAAAAGATTTAGAAGTTATGAATTAATCATGAGCTACACATTTTAATAAACATTTTCATAATACACACAGACAGTGCAATGAAGAAAATAAAAAAATACCCTGAAGCAATGGATAAAAGCTGAAAGATCTCATCACTCTTCTCTTTACATGACAGCTGAACCTTGTCAATCAGGTGCTTGATACCATCTTCTGTTACACTTTCTCCTGGTTTCACAGGGTCAGAAGCCTTCTTTGTGCGTTGTTCCTATTTAAAGGATCATCATCATCATCATCACCAGCAGAACATTACCATCCCCATCATCAGGCAGAGCATCACCAAAGTATTTGTGAAAAGTTGTATGGGAGGTCCTTAAATCTCAGCCTGTGAAACTATTTTAGCATGTTGCAACCAGAAAAGAATTCACCCATAAAACATGCTAAAATCACACAACAAACATTATCAGTGATGCATTGCACTAGCGGTTGGCTAAGGACAGAATTAACATTCAAGATTCCAAATGTATGCCTGCAAGCATGCCAGCATACATACTTATCAGCCAGAAACATACAAAGGATAAAGCGTCGGGTCTTCAGTTTTGAATGAAAGAAAAAAGTCAGGAAAAGAGTTGCTAACATGAAGAGGCAGAGTACAAATACTAGATGGTGGGGCCAGCTACACTAAAGACAAGATCAACCTAAGATAAATATGTTCAGTATTCAGTATCTAATTTAGCAGATGATAAATGTCCACATTTAGCACATGAAATTCTTTGGAAACCCAATTAATTAAATACCGAGACAGATTATTTGCTCTAAATATTTGTAATCATAATCTCGAGATTCTACAGCACCCTAAACAGCAAAGTTGCTGGAAGCAATTATTATTCACAGGCACTCAGTCAAAATCCATCTGCAGGTAAGGTCAAACTCAGTTCTAGGTTAAGATTCAAAAGCAGAAAGCTGTCAGACGACTACAGTGGATGATGTTTAGAATATATACATATATATCAGTATATATATATAATATATATATACACATATATGAGAATATGCATATATATTATATCAGTGGTGTAGTGGGAGGGGAACGCCGTTCCCCCACTTTTTTTCTCACACTATGCAAAATTCTTGCAAGATGGCACTTTTTGCTTACTTCAATATCCAGGCGTTCCCCCACTTCATTTTTTAGGACTACACTACTGTATTATATACATATATATATATATGAGCTGAAGAGAATGTTTACATGTCTTCGATAGTCAATACCCAGACCACCACCAAGGTTCAGTATGGATAAGCTGGTAAAACCTTTCTGTCTAACTTTATCAGCCAGATTGATCATTACATCCAGACATTCACTAAAATATAACAAAAGCAAACTTTTTAGCCCTGATGCAATAGAATAATACATGTAGGAAAAAAGATAAAATAATCATTAGTAAAAGAGCTGTTTACAGATTCTTAAGATGTGCTCTCTCTCTCTCTCTCTCTCTCTCTCTCTCTCTCTCTCTATATATATATATATATATATATATATATATATATATATATATATCCATACATACATAAAAGTATTCAACAGACTGACTGACTACCCTGGAGACAATTGAAAAAATAGAGCCCGTGAATATTTTTAAAGCCATTTTAACAGATATCAGTTAAGGAACCAAACTAAATGTTTGGTTGCTTGCAATATATTTGTCTTTTCAGTCACAGGCAACAAGTGCAACAGACACTATTAGGCGGTCCGCTGCATTGACCTTCTTGCCCTCAATGTCACTAAGGTCCAGACAGTACATCTGAGATAAGTAATCATATATTTTCCTCTCTGGACAAGTAATGTGCCTTGGATTGTATTCCTGAAAGAATGTTTTTAATGCTTTGGGCCCAATTATCACATCCATCATCAGCCTCTCCCATGCTGAAGGCTGTTTCTCTCCCAACTGTTCTCATGCTGCAGGTTACCCATAGAAGAAAGCCATCTCTCTCTCTCTCTCTCTCTTGATGATCCGTCAAACTATCAACCCATCTTCACTCAGTTTCATTTCAAATATTAATTACATAAAACTAAGATGGGAGGGAAGGGAACTCACACAATGTAAAGCAGAGTTAGGCTTCTGAGTTCTGACATAAGGCTCCTGACATAACTTGTGGTATAGGGTAATGGAGGCATCAATTCAACACAAAAGGTAGCGTAAGAATACTTCACACCTGAAGACATGAGTGTTGTCAATAGTGGACCCCAGGTGGCAGTGCAGACCAATAAGTTCAATGCTGCTGTCGTTGTTTTTAATTGCGTCCAAAAGACTGAAGAGCTGACTGTCTTCAGTTCCAAATTTACTCTTTGCCATGCCAGTGGCAAGAAATGGATGAACATTCTGTAGAGGCAACAGTAAACGAGTAACCAATACAATAATTAGTAGCAGTAGTAGTAGCAAGGGCATAGCCAACAATTTTGGGGTATGTATCTAATATGTATGTATGTATGTATGTATGTACATATTCACGCATGCATGCAAGTAAGTATGTATGTTATACACATAACTGCAGTCAAGCTATTTGAGCATACCACAAGACCCTTTTCTTAAGCCTCTTAGGCTGGTGGCAATGCTCATGTGCCAGGGTGATTTAAATATCTACCTATAGTCGATCACTGTCCGAAGGGTTTACTAAACTTGAAGTGCAATATATATTACATAATACTAATTGATGATACACTCCTAAGTATGTAGGTATCCATGTATGTACTTCTGTACCTCTTCCAAATCTCCTTAGAATGGACAAAGACTACACCAGTCCTCTGAAAGCCAGTTTCTCACAGAACTTGCTGGTTAAGTAATACCTGAGTCAAAGAAAGCTGAAACTCCTATTCTAGACTCGTCTACAAACTAAAAGCATTAATCCCACAATGATACTAAAGTCGCAGTCATAATATGAAAGTGCTTCAATAAAGATTTCAACCAGCATCAGCAGAAAAGAACCACCAGTTGAACATGATATGGCAATCTTCTCACCGCGTCAATGTCTGGGTTGAGCCTCACAAGCACTCGCACTTTCTTTTTCAGCTTATCCGAGATTTTGATAATGTTCTTGAGGTCAAAGGTTGAGTCGACATTGATGAGGCAGTCGTGTTTCACGGCCGTTTCAATCTCCCAGTTCTGCTTTCCATTGCCGTTAAGAATGATATTCTGTGGTTGAATGCCCTGCTGTATTGCGAGCATTACCTCAAAGCCGCTGACTGCCACAGCCCAACACCCAGCCTGACCCGCTAAACGAACTATCTCTGGATTATAGTTTGCCTGTTCATCAAAAACAACATCACAGGTTTACAAGCTTTCACAAGATGAAAAACAACCAGTAAATGCAGTAACATTACTTAGCTGTTTTACCAGATTCTCCCAAATCTGTCATGCCATCTGTTGTGCTCCTTAGCAAAAATCAAGAATACCTACCTAGACTTTTCATTTTTTTATCCACTTTTGGCCACTCTCATTATCACTTGTCGTGATGGTTCTAAATTTCAAAATCATAATGGTTCTAAATTTCAAAATCATAATGGTTCTAAATTTCAAAATCATAATGGTTCTAAATTTCAAAATCATAATGGTTCTAAATTTCAAAATCATAATGGTTGTACATTTCCACAGCATTCCATGAATGAACTGGACACCAAGATCCTGTCAAATGTTTTAAAGCAGCACTACTAACAAACTATTACAGGCATCATTTAAATGTTGCATGCACATAATCTTTTATTAAGAATAGGACCAAGCTATGAATTCTGCAGTTAGGAACAGTTTGACAGAGACTTACCTTCATGGAATACCCAAGGTTACATTGAATGCCAGAGTTTTTCAATGCACCTAGATAGGCTTCAATGTTCTCCAAGATTTGCTTTTGACTGTAAACAAAGCATGGACTTGAATGGGTAGGAAAACGACTAGACAAGGAATCCTGAAACAGAAACATAGCAATATTATATTTCACTAAGCCAACTTTTACAGTGCCAAATTCCCTAGGTATGATTGAGTGTCATTGTCTGTTATTATGCAACAATGGACCTAAGCACACATGCATGAAGGACTAACTCTTGGTTCTTGAATGAATTAGTCCTCCATTCATAGGTAGCATATCACTGCACCACAGGGTTAATCACCTGGATTACTGCTGTCAGCTATATTCTATTGTCTCACACTGTATTAATAATATATTTGCATTGCATTATGTTCTGTATTCTATTGTATTGTTCTCATTTTGGGGGATTCTACAGCATTTGCCTCCATTGTCTCCTATCTGCAATTAGTTTGAAATCTCTTAAATCCTCAGTAAAACAGCCAGGAATTTCAACCAAAATAAGTGATTTAAGGGAAATGTAGCAAACACAATGTCATAGAAAATAATTATTCCAAAGCCCTATACTAATTACCTTAATTCTCGAGTAATATGTATAAGTATTTAGTGTAATCTTTTAATCTTCTTTGTGAAGAAAATTTGGCAGCACAAAATGTATTGCATTGTAGGTACTGTGCTGTATTTTACCTGAAGAGCCTTAATCTGAACACCTTCACAGAACAGAAATCCATCACGAATAGACAGGGAGGAGGAAAGATGGAAGTTCTCGTTCATGTCTCAGGATTCAGAGTAGCACCTTCTGCAGAAATACTCTGGAAACACAATAAAGTTAGGCCTATGTATGCAGTCAGATCTGTTGACAGAAAATATAATTAAATCAGATCTCAAGACTGTCTCGATTTCATTTGCAGACAATCCGACCGATTGCCCTTTTAGGCTATACGTGCTTAGACACTATCCGATATTCAATCATATTAATTAAATAGTTACGCAGAAGAAGACAGCCAAGAGCAAATCAGCCACTTTCCAAAACAAACTGCAACATAACGTATAAATGTAAATACTATATCTGTTTTTCTGTAACAGCCAAATGATCTTGATCTTGCTCATTTTCATTGAATTTATCACCGACACTGAGAGACAATATTATTCACCAACACAGCACAGACAATGGTGCCACATACCAGGTAATTTAAGGTCTCAATCAAATGTAAATTTACACAGTTTTCTGGTCGAACAATTTGGAATGCAGTACGGATGAGTATTGGGAATCCACCCACATACACCTAATTTAAGAAGCTGTGGAGTGGTTATTGAAGGACTGTTGAAAGATGAACCATACTTCATTTAACACTGTTTCATTGAATTGTTTACATATTGCATTGAATTGTTTACATAGCAGCCATGTAATTGATCTTCTTAGAAAACTGCAATGTTATCATTTAGTTAAGAATATTATTGAGTTGATGAACCTTTCTTTCTTTTCAACTGACTAACCAGCCATAATTGAATATTGTTAAAAAGGGTGACCCTAATTAAGTGGGGCTTGTTCTTAGCTAGCCAATGCACCAACATGTAATAGTCAAGTTATAATTGTTGTGTTAATTGTTATATGCATTGTGCTTCTGGAAATAAAAAGTTTATCAGTTGTCAGTTAGTTGTCAGTAGCAACTGTATGGCTTCAACCCTGGAAGCAGTAGAATAATAAATGTAGCAAAAACTAAAATAATTGTTAGTAAAGACCCTTTTAGAGGTTCATAAACCCTGCTATATGATAATTATTACCCATACATACATACAAATATTCAAAAGACTGACTTCCATGGGAGACAATTGAACAAAAATGCAACCCCATGAATATATTTAATGCCATTGTAACAGAAATCAGATTTTATAACTGAATGTTTGGTTCCTTGCAATATATTTGTCTTTCCAAGTCACTGGCAACAAGTGCTGTAGACACTGTAAGGCAGTTCACTGCGTTGACCTTCTTCTCGCTCTCAACATCGTTAAGACAGTACATCTGAGATAAGTAATCATATATTTTCATATCTGGACAAGCCATGTGCCCAGGCTTGTATTCCTGAAAGAATGTTTTGATGCTTTGGGCCCAATTATAACATCCAACATCAGCCTCTTCCTTGCTGAAGGCTGTTTCCCTCCCAACTTTGCTCATGGTTTAGTTTACCCCTTGAAAAAAGCAATCTGTCTCTGTCTGTCTGTCTGTCTGTCTGTCTCTATCTCTATCTCTTTCTCTCTGTCTCTCTCTGTCTCTATGTCTCTCTCTTCATGATCCATCAAAATATCACCCCCATCTTCACTCCATTTCATTTCCAATATTAATTACAAAAAAAAACAAAATAGGAGCGAGGGGAACTCACACACTGTATATTAAACTTGGGCTCCTGACATAACTTGTGGTGTAGGATAATGGTGGCATCAATTCAAAACAAAAGGTAGCATAAGAATACTTCACACCTGAAGACATGAGTGTTGTCAATAGTGGACCCCAGGTGGCAGTGCAGACCAATAAGTTCAATGCTGCTGTCGTTGTTTTTAATTGCGTCCAAAAGACTGAAGAGCTGACTGTCTTCAGTTCCAAATTTACTCTTTGCCATGCCAGTGGCAAGAAATGGGTGAACATTCTGTAGAGGCAACAGTAAACGAGTAACCAATATAGCCTAACAATTAGTAGCAGTAGTAGTAGCAAGGGCATAGCCAACAATTTTGGGGTATGTATCTAATATGTATGTATGTCTGTACGTATTCACGCATGCATGCAGGTAGGTATGTATGTTATTCACATAACTGCAGTCAAGCTATTTAGGCATACCACAAGACCCTTTTCTTAAACCTCTTAGGCTGGCGGCAATACTCATGTGTCCAGGTAACTTAAATATCTAGCTAGCCAGTCGCTCACTGTCTGAAGGGCTTACTAAACTTGAAGTGCAATATATATTACATAATACTAATTGATGATACACTCCTAAGTATGTAGGTATCCATGTATGTACTTCTGTACCTCTTCCAAATGTCCTTAGAACATGGACAAAGACTACACTTCTGAAAGCCAGTTTCTCACAGAACTTGCTGGTTAAGTAATACCTGAGTCAAAAGAAAGCTGAAACTCCTATTCTAGACTCGTCTACAAACTAAAAGCATTAATCCCACAATGATACTAAAGTCGCAGTCATAATATGAAAGTGCTTCTGTCACCAACTCTTTTCTTTCTTATGTTGTGACCTACCTCAAGAACTTTCCTTATCTCTACATATAAATTTGTTCAAATTTACTGTCATCAGCAGTTTCTAAGTTTGGCGCGCTAACTGCACGTGTAGAGAATCTATCGTCAGCCAAAGTTTAGGCTACTTTAGGCCAAGCGCCCACGAGCCGACAGCGCAACTAAGGCCTAAGACTAAAACGCTTAACAATCGATACACATTATATATATATCAACCTAAAGAACACCTGTGCTCATTATATATGCAAAACATTTGTTCACATTACCTCCTTCCCTTTCTTTGGATTGAGCAAATTAAACTTAAAAATTTGCGAAATCATCATGTACTAAATTATGCAATAAACTTAATACTATACAATACAGTAAAATAAACAATCTTATAATCTAGATAAACAATCTGCTACAACATTTAATCGTCCTTTCTTATAATTAACTTCTACATCAAAAGTTTGCAGTGCTAAAGCCCAACGCACCAGTTTAGCAGACTTAGACATAGATTCAGTCAGATAAGTTAAAGGATTGTGATCGGTAAAGATGTGAACTTTAGATCCAATTATTATCTCTTTCAACTTATTTAGAGCCCAAACAATAGCATAGGCTTCTTTCTCTACAGTTGCCCATCTCTTCTGGGTGTCAGTCAATTTCTGACTTATAAATGATACAGGGCGTTCTATTCCCTTATCATCCATCTGTGTTAAAACAGCTCCTACTGCAAAATCACTGCTATCACAGTACAAATTAAAAGGTTTTCCAACATCAAAAACATATAAAACAACTTTAGAGCGTACAGCATCTTTAAGTAAATTAAATGCCTGTTGATGTCTATCAGTCCAATCAATCTTATCTGAAACATGTTTGCTTGTCAAATCAGATAGAGGCTTCGCAATCTGTGCAAAATCTTTGATAAACTGTCGATAGTAACCAAAAAATCCCAGCAATTGCTTAACTTGTTTCTTCGTTTCTGGGGTTTTCAAATTAATTAAACTTTCAATTCTATCTGGATTCATTTGAATCGTTCCAGAACCAACCACATGACCGATGAACTTTACCTCACTCTTACCAAAGATACATTTCTTTAAGTTCAGAGTAATGTTATGCAGTCTCATTTGCATTAAATATGCATCTAAATGCTGTAAATGAATCTTCCAATCATCTGAATGCACAGCAATGTCATCTACATAGGGCTCAGCAAATTCATTTATAGGCTGTAAAACCATGTTAATTGCTTTAACAAATGTTCTTCCTGAGTTGATCATTCCGAAAGGAACACGAGTAAACTCGTACAGTCCATTGTGAGTAACAAAAGCAGTTTTCCATTGATCAGTTTGCTTAACAGGACAAGTCCAGTAAGCACTTCGACAATCAAAAATCGAGATCACATTTGATTTTCCAACTTTGTGCAAAACATCTTTCACAATCGGCATCGGATATTTACAATCCACAGTGAACGAGTTAATGTATCTGTAGTCGCAGGCAAGTCTCAGAGAACCGTCTTTCTTTTTAACAATAACCAGCGGACTTGCCATTCTGCTCGAAGATGGTTTTATAATGTTGGCTTGAAGCATTTCTTTAATTTGTCGTTCAACTTCTGCTCGATAGATGAGTGGAATTCGGTAAGCCATAAATTCTTTTTCACGAAATTCCGGTTTCAGTTCAATTTCATGTTCAACCAATGTACATAGTCCAGGCTTTTCAGAAAATCGATCAGAATATTTGTTTAGTACTTCCAGCAATTGTTTTTGTTGAGTCAATGTTAAATGGTTAATCTGATCAGGATCAAGATTCAGTGAATTCTTTTCATCTTGCAAGTCATTCTTCGTCAGCAGTTCAACCACTGAACCAAAGTCTTCATCTTCTTCAACGATTAGTCCACAACTCATTGCTCTTGTAATGTACTTTCTGATTTTATTTGCGTGAATTATCTTTCGACAATCGTCACCCATATCAATCAAATAAGAGTACTTTGATCTTCGTTGTATGACAGTACATGGACCATGCCATCGTGAAATCAGTTTATTCGTTGAAGTCGGATATAACACAATGACTTTTTCACCCGGTTCAAATTCTTTATGTTTCGCTCTTTTGTTGTATTGATTCGTATACTGTAATTGCTTCTCTCGTGAATATGATTCTGCAAACAGTAATGCTTTTTCCATATTTGCTTTCATGTCTTTCAAGTACTTTTCTGGTTGGATTCCAATATGAGGTGGTAAATTAATTTCTCTTGTCCAACTTTCTTTTAAAATTGCCAATGGTCCACGCGGAATCTTTCCATACACCAACATATAAGGAGCAATTCCAGTAGTTGCATTCGGTACTTCTCGTAATGCCCACACTGTAAACGGAATTACTTTATGCCATTGCCTTGGATTGTCAACAATTACATGATGGATCATTTTCTTGAATGTTTGATTCCATCTTTCTACTAATCCAGCTGCCTCTGGATGACCTGGCGTGTCAAATCTTGGACTACACCCCATTAAATTCAGAAATTCTCTTGTCAGACTCGCAGTAAAATTTGTTCCTTGGTCACTTGTGATCACTGAAGGTACACCAACGTTCATGAACAACTCCATCAAAGCATCACATACAGCTTTTGCAGTTAATGATTTCAACAGAAACACTGTAGGCCATCTTGTGCAAGAATCGACAATACATAAACAGTACTTGTGACCTGCAGCAGATGCTGGCTCGATTGGTCCTACACAATCCATTGTAATTCTTCTAAAGGCTACATCTTCTCTTGGAATTGGAGTGATAGGAACCCTGTCCATCACCAAACTTCTTGCCTTTAACTGACATTTCTCACATGATTTGCAAAATTTCACTATATCTCTTCTCATCTTTGGCCACGTAAAAGATAACTTTATTCGTTCTCTAGTTTTCTCTTCTCCAAGATGTCCTCCAAATACTGATTCGTGAGCCAACTCCATCACTTTCATTCGTCGCTCTTTTGGTAACACCAATTGATATATCGTTTGCTCTAATATTCGATATCTCTTGTACAGTAAGCCATTTACCACGCAGAATTCAGATTCTTTATCTGGCGCTAAATTCCACCATGCTTTCAATGATTCATCTTGTCTCTGCTGTTCTTCGAATTTCTTTGCGTCTGCAATCTGCATCTGTTGTTCTTCATCTTTCTCGTCTTCTTCAAACAAATCTCCTATCTCAACATCACATTCATTATCCTCTTTCGTTTCATTTACATTACCATTCTTGCATGCAGCCATCTCTTGTTCACTCATCTCTGCTGTTATACCGTCTTGCATTAAACTTTGTTGATCATCGCTTTCGTTTTCCTCTTCACTTGAACTTTCAGTTTCACTTTCCTCTTCGACATCTACCACTTTCTTTCGCTGACTCTGCAATCTCGTCGTTACATTCGCTTGCACATCTCCTTGTATCATTTTCACTTGTGGCACGGCTTTAAGTTCTGCAATGATTTCTGGATGCAACAAGAATCTTTCTGTGCTTCCCATTTTTGCAATACTAGCACACATCAATGTCACATAAGGTGTAAGTGAACATTTGACTTTATGCGGAATTACCTCTTCTTCCACATCGTTACAACACAGCCTTACATCAACTTTCACCAACTTTGCAGGAATGGCATCTCCTGCCACGCATTGTAAGTTCACTTTTCCAATCTGCTCCACCTTCATGCCTTCCAGTAATTCTTCACTAATCACCGGAACCTCTGCTCCAGAATCAATCAGTGCTTTTACTTTCACTGGTTCTTTTCCTGCTGTTCCACGAATCTCTACCTCGACGTACTGCAATACCACTTTCTTCAATGCTGTACTTTCATCTCTTCCAACCATTTCTTTCTGCATTCCATTGTGCAATAGAATTTCTTTCTGAATATCAGGTGAAAGGTGACATTTCATCACTGACTTTACTTCAGTTTCATTGTTCTGATGTTCTGTGGCTTGACTTTCAGAATTACCAACCACTTGAATTCGATTCACCCTCGAATTTTCTTGTTTTCCATAATTTGAGGCTGTAACAGGAACTGGACAGAATTTCATCAAATGCCTGTCTGATCCACAGTTGTGACAACGTTTCACCACTGCACCTCGTTGTTCGATGCTTTCTTTTCTTTTATATGGAGTAAACGATGCATTGCCTTCTCTCGCGACAAACCTTGGTGGTGATTTGTTATATACCTGACGTTGTCTGGTCATCATCGACTCTCTATTCTCGTGAACAACCGGAGAATTTGGTTTCACTTCTGCACCTCTGAACTGATTTCCTGTTTCTTGATTGCTCTTCCAATGAAAACCAAAATTTGGAGTGAACTGTTGATTTCTTTTGCCATTGGGAACAAAACCAAAACTTGTCTTATTCGGAATTGCCAAACCAATTCTATTATTCACATGAATGTCCGCTAGGTCTGCCACAACACTAGCTTCGTAACAATCAGTTCCTTCCTTCGACAACACAAACTGTAGTGGACCTGGTGGTAGTGATTCTTTCAACTTATCCGCCACTAACAAATCAAACAGCTTCTCAAAATTCTTATCCACTTTGCGACTTTTCACATAATAGTTCAACAAGTTCTTCAGCCTTGCTGTAAACATTGTATACGTTTCTTCAGCTGTCTTCTTCGCATCAATAAACTTCGATCTGTACTCTCTCGGTGTCAACTTGAATTCTTTTAACAAGTGCTGTTTCACGATCTCATAATCATCTAAATCAGCGAATGACAATCTGTTTAGCACAGTTCTAGCTTTCGGAGTCATCAATGGCAATAGTAACTTCACCCAGAATTGTTCTTGCACGTTGAAACTACGAAACGCATTCTCAACCGTTTCGAAATATAATGGCACCTCCATCATATCGTTTGGCATTTTGGGTAACACATGTTTCATGGCATCACCAATTTTCTTTATTTTAGACACCATCGTTTCACTTTCTTCTTGTTTCCTTTTCTCTTCTTCTCGTTCTTCTTGCCTTCTTTGTTCTTGTGCTTCTCTATTTTGCTTCTCCTCTTTGAGTTGTGCTTCTTTTAATGCTATTTTTTGTTGTTCCAACTTTAAACGTTCTTGTCTTTCCTCTTCCGCCTTCTCCATGCTTTCTTTCTGTAATTTCAGTTCTTCTTGTCTAACCTCTTCTGCTCGCTCCAACTCTGAAATTCGCACTTTTTCCTTTTCTTCTTCACGTAGTCTCTTCTCTTCAATCTGTTGCTGACGTATCTCTTCGTCACTTTTCCGCGCCCTTTCAAATTCAATCATCTGCTCTAATCTTCTCCTTTCAGCATCTTCTCGATCTCTTTTCAATTGCTCTAATTGAATCTCAAATTGCTGCTTTTGCAACTCAAGTTCTGCCACACGAACTTGCTCTGCTTTCTCTTCTTTCTCTCTCTGAAGACGTAATTCTTCCTGTCTTGCATTCTCTGCTTTCTCTTCTTTCTCTCTCTGAAGACGTAATTCTTCCTGTCGCGTTTTATTTCTTTCTAATTTCTTGTCTCCGTTTCTCCTCTCTTTCTTTCTCGTCTTGTCTTCGTTTCTCCTCTTTCTCTTTCTCTTCTTGTCTCCGTTTCTCCTCTTTCTCTTTCTCTTCTTGTCTCCGTTTCTCCTCTCTTTCTTCTTTCATCATCATCCACTGCATCATCATCTCCATAGACATAAGTCCAGGCGGTTTTTCAATAACCTTTTCCACAACACCGCCGACAGCACCTTCTTCTTCTGCTTCTTCCTTAAGCCAGACTTCAGCTAGCGCTTCTAACATGTCCTCACGTGACATATCTTCCAGTTGCTTTTCTTCAAAACCAGCCTTTAACAAGCGCTGTTTTAATCTTTCAGAAGACATCTTCTTCAGTTCTGCTTGTTTCTTGACACTTAATTTCTCCATCTTACTTCTTTACTTCAGTGCTGTCCTTTCTGGAAAACACGAGTTTTCTTTTGTGTTTGAAGTATTGGGGATTGTTCTTTGTTTGATAACAACCAACTTTTATACCTTTGTCGTTGAGGCTTTCGTTGTCGTCAATTTACCAATGATTTGAATGCGTATTCACCAGTCGACGTTGTTTCGAATCCCAGACGTTGTTTCGAATCCCAGACGTTGTTTCGAATCCCAGACGTTGTTTCGAATCCCAGACGTTGTTTCGAATCCCACCGCTGCCACCAAATATGTCACCAACTCTTTTCTTTCTTAGTTGTGACCTACCTCAAGAACTTTCCTTATCTCTACATATAAATTGCTCAACGTCTTCTAACTGTTTAAGAATTAAATTGACACAGTTCTTTGAATGTTTCTTTCTTTCTTCAAACACAGTTTAATAACAACAACTCAACTCTTGCCTTAAAACAACTGTACTACACTGTATTGTTCAAATTTACTGTCATCAGCAGTTTCTAAGTTTGGCGCGCTAACTGCACGTGTAGAGAATCTATCGTCAGCCAAAGTTTAGGCTACTTTAGGCCAAGCGCCCACGAGCCGACAGCGCAACTAAGGCCTAAGACTAAAACGCTTAACAATCGATACACATTATATATATATCAACCTAAAGAACACCTGTGCTCATTATATATGCAAAACATTTGTTCACAGCTTCAATAAAGATTTCAACCAGCATCAGAAGAAAAGAAACACCAGTTGAACATGAAATGGCATTCTTCTCACCGCATCAATGTCCGGGTTGAGCCTCACGAGCACTCGCACTTTCTTCTTCAGCTTATCCGAGATTTTGATAATGTTCTTGAGGTCAAAGGTTGAGTCGACATTGATGAGGCAGTCGTGTTTCACGGCCGTTTCAATCTCCCAGTTCTGCTTTCCATTGCCATTAAGAATGATATTGTGTGGTTGAATGCCCTGCTGTATTGCGAGCATTACCTCAAAGCCGCTGACTGCCACAGCCCAACACCCAGCCTGACCCGCTAAATGAACGATCTCTGGGTTATAGTTTGCCTGTTCATCAAAAACAACATCACAGGTTTACAAGCTTTCACAAGATGAAAAAACAAAGAAGTAAATGCAGTTACCTTTAATACTCAAATGTTTTTCCAGATTCTCCCAAATCTGTCATACCATCTGTTGTGCTCCTTGGCAAAATCAAGAACTATACCCCCGACTTCTCACTTGTTTTCCCTTAAATTTGGTTCCTTTGGTCACTTTTACTTGTAGTTTTTTAAACAAGCAAAATCGATCAACAACTTCATTATCACTTGTCATGGTGGTTCTAAATTCAAAAATCATAATGGTTCTAAATTTTCACAGCATTCCATGAATGAAATGGACACAAAGATCCTGTCAAAATGTTTTACAGCAGCACCACTAACATAGGCCTACTCTTAAACGCATCATTTAAATGTTGCATACATCCTTCTTTCAATATGCTATAAAATATATTAAGAACAGGACCCTAGATACAAATTCTGCAGTTAGGAACAGCTTGACAGAAACTTACCTTCATGGAATACCCAAGGTTACATTGAATGCCAGAGTTTTTCAATGCACCTAGATAGGCTTCAATGTTCTCCCAAGATTTGATTTCGACTGTAGACAAAGCATGGACTTGAATGGGTAGGAAAACGACTAGACAAGGAATCCTGAAACAGAAACATAGCAATATTAAATTTCACTGAGCCAACTTTTACAGTGCCAAATTCCCTAGGCATGATTAGTGTCATTATTGTCTGTTATTATGCAAGAATGGAACAAAGCACATAAGCATGAAGGACTAATGAATTAGTGCTCCATGCATAGGTGGCCCATCCTTGCACTACAGGTTTAGCCACCAGCAGGTCAGCATATTCTATTGTCTCTGCACTGTATTGTATTTATGTATTTGCATTCAGGGATGGGCAAATTACTTGTAAAATGTAATTGAATTACAAATTACAAATTACTTGGGAAAATGTAATTGAATTACAAATTACAAATTACTTTAGAAATTTACTGGAAATTACAAATTACAAATTACGTAATTTCAATTACATCAAATTACAAATTACATAGGCCTACATAATTGTGATCAAGAAATTCAGTCGGGAAACACATGCTTTATTTCCACTGTTCATATATGTATTACACTGCTTGAAACTGTTTATTTAATTTTCTCTAAGAAGTAGCAACTGTTTGAACAAGTTATCGATAACCGGCGTCTTTTTGACCTTACAATCATGCTTGCAAAACTATAATGAGTCTATCTACCAGTGCAGATGAAGGAAGTGCAGCATTAAATAGTATAAATAATATCTTTACAGTTATCTATGTGTGGTCTACAAAACATAGAAGTTAGGCTATATGGGAGTTACTTCTCACTGGATCGATGCATCTACATAATACATTTGAGCGATCTCAGTTGCCTTAAGTAGCAAGCAGATGTTTTGTTGGAGCATACATGCACGATGGAGTAGCGCAACTGTAATACATAATGAGTTCGGTCTAACACTTGACAAAATTGCTGCTACCATTTCTGACAATGGCTCCAATTTTGTGAAAGCATTCAAAGAGTTCAGTGTTGCTATCGTTCATTCCAGAGATACTAAAGTGATGGTAATCAAGATAAGGAAAAGTTGCTTTCAAAACTGCTCTGGTTGTGGAGTCTCTGGTTCTAGTTTTCTTTTCAAAGTAATTGATTTTACAGATGTAATTTGAAATTACAAATTACACGAAAAAATGTAATTCAATTACAAATTACAAATTACATTGATCCAGAGCAACAAATTACAAATTACCAATTACAATTGTAATTCAAATTACGTAATTTCAATTACATCAATTAAATTACTGCCCATCCCTGTTTGCATTGCATTATTATATTGTATTGTATTCTGGCTGCTTGATATCTCCTTTGACCCTGACATGCCCTCATTTTTTTGTTTGGGGGGGGGTTCTACAGTATTTGACTCTATCTACAATTAGTTTGATATCCCTTAAATCGTCAGTAAAACAGTCAGGAATTTCACCCAAATAACCTATTAACTGTCATATGTCACCTCCTATTAGATCACATTGGTTCCAGTGATTTAAGGGAAGTGTAGCAAACACAATGTTATAGTAAAATAATTATTCCAAAACCCTAAACTAATTACCTTCATTCTGGAGTAATACATATAAATATTTAGTGTAATCTTGTTTGTGAAGAAAATTTGGCAGCACCAAATGTATTGCATTGTATGTAGCCTATTGTGCTGTATTTTACCTGAAGAGCCTTAATCTGAACACCTTCACAGAAAAGAAATCCATCACGAATAGACAGTGAGGAGGAAAGATGGAAGTTCTCGTTCATGGCTCTTAAAGGGTTCAGAGTAGCACCTTCTGCAGAAATACTCTGGAAACACAACAAAGTTTTTGGTAAAGAACGAGTTTGCAAGTACTACTGCTTGGCATAACTGAATAACTGTACACAAACATAGATGTAACAGTTAATTATATTCCCCACACCAGGGGCGGAGACTTAGGGGGACAGGGGGGACGGTCCCCCAAAACTTGAGGTGGGGGGGACGGAGCTGCTTATATCCCCCCCCAATATTTCTGAAATATTTCATGAATATAATAGTAATAGCTACGAGTGACAGCTGGTTCTTATCAGCACTCAAATAATAGAGCAATTTTGTTCAGATGACAGCTTAAAATGCTACCATTACAGTGTGGAAATTCAAAATTTTTTAAGCACTATGTAACTGGAGACGAACAGGCAATCCAGCCTTTCAGTCACACAGATTATCTCATATACCGACTGGCCGAGAGAACACACAGAGTTGCCTGTCAAAGGCGACTAGCCGAGAGAGCCCACAGAGGTACCGGTCAACGGCATAGTTGTAAGATTGATAGCCCCTGATAGCCTCTACATGATGTAGGTCAATGCTAATGTTCATGCTTTCTTTCATTATACTCACCTTATATGACCCTTTTCCAACATTCCCATGCAGCTTCACCATCAGGAAGATATCTCTCATCAACTAGCCTCCCACCCACATTCTGGCTCTCATACATGAAACCAGGTTTTGCAGTAGACCTATATCAAATTTCTAGCCAGGAGCCCTTGCCTAAGCCAAAACCTTTCAGTCACACAGATTGTCCCATTGGTATATTATATACAGTTTGGAGTGTCATTCTCTGCACGTTTTGTTTGGATCGGGTGATGCGGCTAATGGATAGAACTCTTATGATACATAGGACCTACATGTAGGTGTAGATGTAAATATCAATAATAAACTGACACCTGTGAAGGTAAGCTAATTTGCTATTCATCAGTCTTACATTATAGAACTTATTTCACAGTCAAAGTTTTCCTATGTTATGCATATTTAATCAAATTTGGCAGAAAGGTTTCATTTCTTGTGGAAATATCTAACCACTTCTGCAAGTGAGTTGGCAGAAAAAGCTGTAGCTTCAGCAAAGCAATATCCTGCTGACCTCAATAACAGAAATTCATCATTTATCCTCTGTACATAAGGCAAATTTTGAATGTACCCATTTAACACCACTGGACCTGTTGGACTTTTTAATGCAGTGCAATCCTTCAAAGCAATTTCCAAATGTGTGTGTCAGCTTACATATACTGTTGACAATTATTCCATCAACAGTAGCCTCTGCAACTCAAGGTGATTAAGAATTTTTAAGGTCTATAATGTCTCATTAATGTTTTGTGGATTTGGCTTTGTTGAGCATTAATTGAGTCTAATATTGCCTGAACAATTGATTTATTTTGAATTGTCATAAGAAATTTTGCAGAAAAAAGGACCAGGAATGCTCCTTTGTTGAGCAAATAAGCCTATTAAGTTGTTTAAGCATGATCGTATTCTTATTGTGACAGTGGTGTGGAGGCTTCCAAAGTTTTTCTTTAATATGAGTCTTCATAATTCCATTTGCATCTGTGATTGAAGTGAAGGCACACAGTGACAGCAGACAATTGTTGACAAAGTTGCACTGTAGCATAACAATTTACAAATGTTGCTCTGTAGACTTTGTTTTATATATATATATAATATATATATTTATATATATTCCGAACTTGCTAGTTGCAAGATTTACATCACAATGAATCAATCATTCATTGTCAATGATTGATATGACAGCTATTTTAACTTCTTAAAGTAAATTTTCAATTTTTACTGCTGTTTCGTTATCTTTGGTCAGCCTCAGATGGAGCTTTGCTTCTCTGACACCCTGAGGGCCATGACCAGGGGCTTTCCCCTCATAAATAATAATAGCCCAATAATAATTAGTGCAGGCCTAGTTCATGCAGCATGCAATACTGCTTTGTTAACTGTTATTTATGACAAATTAAAGTATTTTTAAAAAGTATTTTAGCATTATAATTTAAAGTACAAATGCTCAAAAAATATTTTAAGTAGAAGTATAAATACTGTCATTCTATTGTATTTTAAATGCAAGTACAAAATACTTAGACAGTATTTAAAGTAGTATGTTAAATACTAGTAATTAAAGTAGTATTTTAAATACTAGTATTTAAAATACTTCCCATCACTGAATCAAACATAGTAAGAAATAAATAAGAACAAGAAGGAAACATGTTAAAATATTTAACCACAGTTCTGCACATGTAGACTAAATGCAAAACTTGGCTTAGTTTGCCCCGAACAATTTCGCTTCCCCCCGCCTGAAATGACGTCCCTGTAGGGGAGGGGTCACATCCCCTCCCCAAACTCAAGCGACTCAAACTACATGTAAGCTACGAGTGACAGCTGGTTCGTATCAGCACTCAAATTATAGAGCAATTTTGTTCAGATGACAGCTTAAAATGCTACCATTACAGTGTGGAAATTCAAAATTTTACATGGGGAGGGGCACATCCCTCCCCAAACCCCTCCCCTGCTCGGCGCTTCGCGCCTCGCCGATCGTCCTTCGGCCGCTCCTTCGGTCCCCCCAAACCCAAGCAAGTCTCCGCCTATGCCCCACACAGTACACATATTAAAAGGTTGGAATAGTACCAATGCAAGCAGCTTAAATTACAATAGCTGGCCCAATGGCCCTCATTCGATAACATGCCACAATATGTTATAGTATAGATACCCTTCACCATTTGATTATTACAATCATTCTCATACAATCATACACATAACCACTGTCTTGTATATATTGTGGCACATTTTGGGGTGTCTGCCAGCAGTTGGTCTTGGCATGTCGCCGCCAGCTTCTAGGCCCAGCCTCGTAGCCTCAGCCTCTCTAGCCCGAGCCTCGTAGCCTCAGCCTCTCTAGGCCCAGCCTCTCTAGGCCGAGCCTCGTAGGCCCAGCCTCTCTAGCCCGAGCCTCGTAGCCTCAGCCCTCTAGCCTCAGCCTAGGCCGAGCCTAGGCCTCAGCCTCTCTAGCCCGAGCCTCGTAGCCTCAGCCTCTCGCCTCTCTAGGCCGAGCCAGCCTCTCTAGGCCCAGCCTCTCTAGGCCGAGCCTCGTGGCCTCAGCCTCTCTCTCAGCCTCTCTAGGCTCAGCCTCTCTAGGCCGAGCCTCGTAGCCTCAGCCTCTAGCCCGAGCCTCTCTAGCCCCAGCCTCTCTAGGCCGGCCTCTCAGCCGAGCCTCTCTAGGCCGAGCATCTCGTAGCCCCAGCCTCTCTAGGCTCAGCCTCTTCCCTGCCTCGGGGAGGGTATATATAGAGGACCGCTCTTGTATAAAGTTGGCGTTGGTTACTAATTTCTCGGTGTGTTGGCTGAATAAAGATTGCTATTTGAAACTGTCTGGCATTACTTCCCTGAAGGGTGACATTGACTAGGTAGTCGGCTGGCAGAAGCGAAACCCTTCGAAAGACGACGGAGGTCCTACTTACGCTCCCATCCTGAGCGACACGCGCCTTCCCTCGCCATCCTGAGAGAAGCGGAAGACGAAGAACCCCGTTTTCTTTACAGTGGTACCAGAGCCGTGGGGTTTTGTCGGAGAGTTCCTGCCGCCGACGACGCTAGAGTCAACCGAAGATGTTCCAGGGAGAGACGAGGACGACACGATTTCCTACGCGGCTTTGGAGTCTGGCCGATCTGCCGTCCAAGATTTCTACGCCAGCCGCGAGGACGCGATGATGGACGGGCCGCCGGACGGGAGCCGTTTGCTGGAAAGTATCGGCTTCGATGACCCAGAGCCGGTGAGATCGAGCTTCCGAAGACAGGGAAGAAGAGATGACCGTGAAGCCGGAGAGAACGAGCTTCCGAGGAAAGACGGGCGAATCGACGACGGAAAAGAAGAAATTGAAACCGAATTTCCGCGAAGAGACTGAAAGACCGAACGAACCGGGGACTTCGACGCCGAATCTGCTAGAAAATGTCAGCGACATGCTGCGAAGCCGCCCGACGCCGATGAAACCAGGAAAGTTCGATGGGACGGGCTCGTTGGAGTCATTCCTGGTGCAGTTCGAGGTCTGCGCAAGGCACAACAAGTGGACGGCCGCGGACCGGGTCGACTACTTGCGATGTTCGCTGGAGAAGGCCGCTACGCAGCTTCTCTGGGACTTCGGCGCTCAACCGAGCGTAAGTTACGAAGAATTGGTCGAACGCCTTCGGCAGAGATACGGGACGGAAGGCCAGGCAGAAACCTTCCGCGCCCAGCTGTACTACCGCCGTCAACGCCCGGAAGAAAACCTGAGTGACCTGCTGCATGAAATCCGACGACTGGTTGTCTTGGCCTACCCGGTGCCTTCCAACGAGACGACGCAGATCATCGCGAAGGATGCCTTCCTGGAAGCGATGAGAGACCGGGAGCTCTCGCTCAAAGTACGCGAGCGAGAACCGAAGAATCTGGACGAGGCATACCGGACCGCACTGCGTCTGGAGGCCTATCAACGGACGAACGATGCCGATGATCGCCGCAGACAGCCAAACCGAGTGCGAGGGACGCAAGAAACCGATCTGAGCGCCCAGCTTCAGGCTCAGATGGACCGCTTCTTGAATACTCAGCGAGATGAGCAGCGGAAATGGCAGCAAGAAATGGAGAAAAGAATGGACGAACAATTCCGCGTGCTTCGCCGAAGCCCTCCGACGACCGACGAACCGAGTCATGAAATCCGACCTGAGCGAGACCGCCCAGGCCCTTCCGGAGAATCAGCGACGCGAAATGACCTGCTTCAACTGCGGACGAGCCGGTCACATCGCCCGTAACTGCCGGCGAGATCGCCGATACCAGAATCGCCAGAATCGCCAGACCGCGACGACCGAGCCCGATGCTTCGACGCCACCGGACGAGGTGGTCATGAACCATACGACGCGCCCAAGAATGCCGGACCGTGCTACGAACAACGCAGTCTACATCCGCGGAGAGATCAACGGACGATCGCAGCTATGCCTGATCGACACTGGATCGGAAGTCAGCCTGGTGCCTTCATCTACTGTCGACGGGTTAGAACTTCGCTCTTGCAATCGCTTCTTGATGGCTGCTAATGGGTCCGATATAAATGTCCTTGGTGAGGTGCGGGTGCCCATTAAGATTACGAACGGGTTTTACATTCATACTTCCTTTCTGGTTTCTGATCAAATTTCTGAGCCCATGTTAGGTATGGACTGGCTGAGAGAACATCGCTGCCGCTTAGGGTTTGGTATGGGATCTTTATTTGTGGGACGCAGGCGTATTTCCCTGGTTAGGGGCAATGGGTCTATTTGGTGCCGGCGCGTGATCGTCGCCGAGGAGGTGTTGGTGTCCCCTAAGTCCCAGCGGGATATACCGGTCAAGACGATGTACGGTGATTTAACGACCGTAGCGCCAGCCTGGATGACGGAGGCTAGGGAAATCCAACCCGGGGTCCATCTCGCCCGCGTAGTTGTCGGTGACTACGCAGATGCTCGGGTAAGGGTGGTGAATTTGAGCGAAGACCCAGTCCGGTTATCCAAGGATCGCCCCTTAGGAGAGTTGCACCCGGTTGAAGTGGAATTGTGCGAGACCAACCGCGCGAACGGGGACGCGGTCGGCCAAGCTTCGCCAACTGATAAATTGTTAGCGGATTTGCCCGTAGAAGTGCCGCCTGAGATACGGGAACGACTAAGTGCTTTGTTAGTGAAAAACGGAGATGTATTTTCCGCGAGTGATAGGGACATGGGCATAACGTCGGTAAGCACGCATAAGATCGAGACGGGAGATGCGCGCCCCGTAAGATCGCCCTTTAGGCGCAGACCATTAGCGAGTAACGATCATGGAGGTGAACGATCGATAAGTATCATGCTGTTCTTGATATTTCTGATGATCAGTGGTAGTTTTAGTAAGTGTAAGGAAATAGTGGGAAGCCAGTTTCGGGGACTTTTCCGGACCATGAATGCCATGCTGGGGAAGGTAATTAGCAGCCATCAGCGCGATTGGGACGAGGTTTTACCCCATGTCCTCGCCGCATACCGGGCTTCGCTGCATGAGGCTACGGGCTTTACGCCGAATTACCTGATGTTCGGTCGGGAGACCAGGGCTCCCATCGATCTGGTCTATGGCAGGCCACCGGATGACGACCGCCGAGCCGGTACCTACTCCACCTATGTCCAGGACTTCGCCGAGCGCGTGGAGAGTGCCTACCGCTTGGTGAGAGAACACTTGCGAGTCTCCGCGGAACGGCGCAAGAAGAAATACGACCTCAAGGTGCGACCAGCCGCGTTCGCCCCGGGCGACCGCGTCTGGTATTACACGCCGCGACGATACCAGGGCCGGAGTCCGAAATGGGCTCGAATGTATACCGGACCTTTCTACGTGATGGAACAGACCGGGCCAGTGAACTATCGACTCCGAAGGACCCGGAACTCGAAGCCTTTCATCGCACACATTGATAAGCTGCGGCCAAGCTACGACGACAGTTCCGAAGAGACGGGCGGAGCCGCCGCTCCGATCTTTGACGCACCCGGCCCGAGCGCCGCGATGCCTTCAGTCTCTGAAGTCGACGATACGGAACGACGACCGAAGCGGACGGTACGCCTACCGGCCCGCTACCGCTAGAGGCTTCCGATGTCTGCGAGTCTACGAGCGACGGACGATGACCGATGTGTGCGCCTTCGTCGCGTGCTGCTGTCTGGCACCCCTCGTCGGCCCGGACTCTGACTCGGTCCCCTTCCTTCCCCCAGACGCCTTTTGTCTGGGGATGCGTTGAGCCCTCCGTCCTTGACGTTGAGAGACTATGGCTTTTTCCCCTTTTTTCCGCCAGACCCTTTTGTCTGTGAGTCCGTTGGGCCCTCCGTCCCTGACGTCGAGAGACTATGGCCATTTCTTTTTAATTGTTTAATTGTTTTGTGTCGCCGAGAAACGGCTTTAATTGTTGATTGCTTTTGTATTTTGGTTTGATTGTTGGCCCGTTGGCCGCCGTTGTGCGAATTATTGTAGAAATTTTGTGGGCCGTTGGCCGCGTCTTTGTTAAGAGATTTTGCCTTCTTTTTGACTGTGTTAGTCCCGTAGAGAACACTGACTCTTTGGAACACTGGGGGACTTTTGATTTTCAGGTGTTGGGCTGCGAGGCGCCCGAGGTTTTTGGACATTGTAATTATGGACTCTGGCTGTGAGGCGCCTAGGACTTGAGGAGGTCTTGGCGAGAGTTTTTTGATATTTTTACGGGCCGTTGCCCGCGTGTTCTGCGGACATTTTGGACTTTGCGAGGGCCCGTTGGCCCCTTTTAGATAAGTGTTCGGGGACTTGCTGGGGGTCGCCAGGATATGGGGGCATATCCATTCGTGGCGGAGGGAGGATGTGGCAAATTTTGGGGTGTCCGCCATTTTTCGGCATTTGGTCTTGGCATGTCGCCGCCGGGGAAACCCCTCTAGGCCCAGCCTCGTAGCCTCAGCCTCTCTAGGCCCTAGCCTCTCTAGGCCGAGCCTCGTAGCCTCAGCCTCTCTAGGCCGAGCCTCGTAGCCTCAGCCTCTAGCCTCAGCCTCTCTAGGCCAGCCTCGTAGCCTCAGCCTCTCAGCCTCAGCCTCTAGGCTCAGCCTCTCTAGGCCCAGCCTCTCTAGGCCGAGCCTCGTAGCCTCAGCCTCTCTAGGCCCAGCCTCTCTAGGCCGAGCCTCGTAGCCTCAGCCTCTCTAGCCTCAGCCTCTCTAGGCCCAGCCTCGTAGCCTCAGCCTCTCTAGGCCGAGCCTCGTAGCCCCAGCCTCTCTAGGCCTAGAGCCTCTCTAGCCGAGCCTCTAGGCCGAGCCTCGTAGCCTCAGCCTCTCTAGGCTCAGCCTCTTCCCTGCCTCGGGGAGGGTATATATAGAGGACCGCTCTTGTATAAAGTTGGCTTGGTTACTAATTTCTCGGTGTGTTGGCTGAATAAAGATTGCTATTTGAAACTGTCTGGCATTACTTCCCTGAAGGGTGACATTGACTAGGTAGTCGGCTGGCAGAAGCGAAACCCTTCGAAAGACGACGGAGGTCCTACTTACGCTCCCATCCTGAGCGACACGCGCCTTCCCTCGCCATCCTGAGAGAAGCGGAAGACGAAGAACCCCGTTTTCTTTACAATATATATAGGCCTACACCTGGTATTCAATAGCTGAATGCAAAATATACAGCATGCATATTGGGCCGAAAGTGTTTCTACCCGTTAAGTTAACAAGATCATTATAAAAGACTTCTGAATAATACATGCATTACACATTATTATAGGCTAATAACACTGCAGTCGACCTACTTACCGCATACCACAGGACCCTTTCAATTAATAGGGCCTACTAATTGATCATGAACTCGTGGTCGACAAGACTGTCTACCAGTCAATCTAATATCAATTAAGGACCTATTAACTATCGATTCCTTGATCTACTTTACAGTGGCGTCACTAGGGGGGTGCGGGGGTGCGGACCGCACCGGGTGTCACCATCGTAGGGGTGACACCAAAGTGACAAAATGACTGTCTAAACAAATTTTGTGCAGAGTTTCAGCAGAAATTTATAATTTCTAAATTAACAGTAACATACACCAAAAACATTTTTCGTAAGCCCAGCTTACATGTATTGTATCAATTTACCTAAAGCTGAATCTCTATAGGCCTACTAATTTACTTGTTAGAGCCTTCTAATGCGCAGTACGGTCAATATTACCCAATTACAACAATGCTTCAACTTGGTGAAAAAGGTAGAGGCACTAAGAATTTCTCTAAACGAGAAGCACAGTCACCTGGTGAAGCATTCAATTGAACAAGCCATCAAAGAAGTAGCAGCCATGTTTGAGACTGTTCAAGTGAATAGTCTGATAGCTGCCTCTGAAGAAGAGTTGAAGGTGTCCATTCCAAAATTGACTACTTTCTATGATGAAGTGTCTGAGAGTACACGTTTAATAGAAATACCAAGACCCAGAGGCATCTGAAAGCAGCAGAGATTAGTCTGGAGTAAGCCAAAGATTGGGCAATATAAGACGTTTTGACATTCGTTGCTGAATGGGGCTTCGTGGAATCTCCCCCAGCCCTTCAGTAAGCCTAAAATTATTTCTGACGATCTGTGTGTCTTTGGCTTTATGTGAGAGAAGCTTTTCAAAGCTTAAACTTATTTAGAACTATTTACGATCTACCATGGGACAGTCAAGGCTTTCCGATCTTGCAATATTATCAATTGAAAGTGAGTTGCCTGTTGCCGAAAGGCACTGATTTCGATTAAGTGATTCACAAGTTCGCAGTCTTGAAAGCTAGGAAAGGAAAGTTCTGATCTAGTAGAGATGTTCACTAAGTGCTGAAATGCTTACGTATTTGTTTCTGTTTTTTGTAATATTTCATTTATGAGTAGGCCTATATTGCCAGATATTAATATTTTTAATTGCTAACCTGATTTTAATTGATAATATTAGGCTACTATATTACAATATTTCAATAAATAATCAGCCAAAATTTCCAATTGTTTTGCCTTATTATATAAAATTTGCCAATTTTTGACATTACTGTAGTTATTATAAATTATAATATAATTTTCTGTATTCTTTAAACATTATTTTATAAGGAGGCTGCAGGCACCTTCATTTCCCTCCACGGTCCACCAATATTTGCTAATTTGATTTTTAATGATGTAACTGCTGACCTGATGGTAAATGATTAAAATAAGAAATAAAATAAACAAAATATGCATTGTAATATTTTAATTCTGCTAGTTTTTAATATCACTATTTTTACCATTACATTCTGTTATGTATACAGGAATTACGATTTACAGGTAACATTAGTACAAAAATCATTAAGGATTCAACTTGGTCTGGAAAGGGAGGGTGTACATGGGGTGCCACCATGAGTTACCGCACCGGGTGACACCAACTCTAGTGACGCCACTGCTACTTTAGTCGACGCTAGATCAGGACTAGATCGATAAGGCAGGTTAGAGCAAATTCAGTTCCAAAGTTCTGGTGAGCAGATGTATGTATGTAAGTAAGCCTCCACGATTTTCCGTTGCGACTGCATGTGTAGCATTGAACCAGCTTATTGTTAGATGAGCTGAATAGGCTGTAGGCCTAGTCGTCACGTCATTTTAGTCCCCGAGTAGGCCTAAAAATAGGCTAACGCAATTAGCCTATCTGTTTCTTTTGATTCCAATGTGCACGCGGTTGAGTTTTACCTCATCTGGTTTGAGTGAGGGTGGCCCACGGCCACGGATTGTGAGCCTGTGAGGTAGAAAAAAGTTAAAAGTTTCAAACGGATAAAAGAGAGAATGAGGAAAATTTATAGAAGAGGTCGCTGAGTAAAATTAATGTAGCCTAGGCCTACTAACTTATAACGCCAAGAAAAATGCTAGGGAAAAGATTAGGCCTAATAGGCCAAAAGTGATAGCAAATAGCGAAAAAATTAATTTGTTTGAATTGGCCTGTCTGCCCCCACAAATATGCAAAATTCGGCCCCAGAAAAAAAATCTGTCTTCCCAAAGTTAGGCCTATGTGCAGATTTTCGCCTTTGACTAGGCTATCAATGCTGATGACATTTTCCTTTTGTGTAACAATCGATCGTTTTCTTGGTTGGTTGATTGATTTTTTTTAGCTTATCAAGAGTGCCTAAGTGCTCATAAATAATAATTCTATTCTAGGTTTTATGGGGTTTATAGTTAGGCTACATTTCTGCTCCAACTGCGCCCCCTAGTCAACTCAGCCTCACATGCCTCGGGCCTCGACATAATGATTCAAATTTTATTAGAATCGATTCCATAAGCAGCTTAAGCCTAATTAGAATTCAACCATACACATTATGATAATTATATTATATCATTTATATGCATATTATTTTAGTAATGATAATAATTGTTGTAATAATTGATATTCCGTGTATTTGATTCAAATGAACTGGCATATGAAAAAACTGCAGGCTTATAATGACGTCACGAGAAATAAATGAATTGTTACGAAGGACGCTGCGTCTAATTATCGACTGAATAATTATAAAACCAATTAATTATTACCACTGTTATTTTAATCCAATGGCGGCAATTTAAGCCTCGTGTATTCACCGCGGAATTATGTGTTGAACATCGTTTTATAACCGACACAGCCTATCGAGAATATCGCAAATTTTACTACAGAAATCATGATAAACAAAGCGAAGTTCTTGCGAACACTTTAAAGTTGAATAGGTTTGTCTAAAAACAAGTCAGTAGCGAGAAGATTTTTTCTAAAAGTCCACATGCTTACATAGCCCGAAGATGGCGGGGAATATGCATAAAATCGTCGATAAAATCGATCCATTTAATAAAGGTGTTAGGAAATCGAGAAAATCGGATGGTTCGTCGCGCTATAGGTTGCGTGGGGGAAGCGAGCTGCAACCATTGCCACAGGTTAAAGGTAGGTAACTGACAACTGACAAACTTTTATTTCCAGAAGCACAATGCATAGAACAATTAACAACAATTATAACTTGACTATTACATATCGGTGCATTGGCTAGGGAACAGAGGAGACCCAAAATGGGCACAAGCCCTGCTTAATTAGGCAATAAAGGCTTTTCCTAAGGATAGGCCTACTTAAAAATGGAATACTGGTCCGTTAATAACAGCAGATAAACAAATCCTGCTTCTGGATATGGGAGTAATCCTACCTCCCATGAAGTTGGAGCCCTTGTCACAATAGTTCAGGTGGTACCATAGTTTGAGCCACTCCAGTATTCTGGATATACATGTAGGACATTGTACGTCCTATTGAGTTTTGCGCATGTCATCAGCGATGTCGGTTGCTCATCGACTTCTTCGTCATTTGGACAGATTATTAAATGCAGAATTTTCTCAGTAAATTCGAACATGTTGAAGTTTTCTGGTGCCAGGTTTGCTTACCGGACTTATTCGTCGGTTTGCCAAGGATTTTGCACTTTTGGGGGTATTTTGTTCGCAAGTTGCCTTGCAGCCTTAGCCCATGTGGCTGCATTAGGTCACCCTTCTGATGTATGGTCAAGCCTGAGCCATACAGACCGGGTACGCCACCTGTAGCCGAGTGTTTTAGTCTCGGTGGAGGGCGACCAACGCGGACCATTGGAGCAACCTCGACCTTTAGTCGCTGGAGGTGTTTCGATCAACCAACTGACACACGAAGAATGCCTTTTTCTGCGTACTCCTTGTGCCTCGACGAATAACCGGACGTGCGTCATCTTCTACCATTGAGGAACTGCTCGTTGGCAGTGTCATTGTGTGTGCGAGCGCTGTCACCTGTCATCGCTCTACTCTATCGATGCAGCTTGGCTCAGGGACTCTGAACATCCATGCCATCTGTCAGCTTTCGATGGGAAATCGTTGGTTGGTTCCAATGTTTGCGTGGCCACACCACTGGGGACTCTTTCAGCTTACTGTGCATTGTTTTGCTAACTGATGTAATATTTTTTTCGTAATGACCCTTAAATCAGTCATCATAATAGGGTAGCGCAGAGAACACTTCTCAGTAGGTCTCTTGAAGAGGTGCTATAAATTCTCTGAATCAATGAATGATGGCAGTGCATGTCAGAGTGTACATGTTTAATGTGATTAATGTATTTGTGGATGTTTACGATAGTGATGAAAATGATTATGTAGACCTGAATGTTGCTAGTTTCAAAATAGGGGGCTACTCGTTAGACTAACTGAGCACTGAATGATCTTGGAAAGAAGCTAGTCTATCATAATTTTGGTTGGATGAATCTTGCTTTTTGGTAGACGCCTCTGGTGTGGAACAGCAAACGTTGATCATTAAGAAACTGAACCAGTGCAGCTTGCTCTTCAACTTTGATGATCCAGTGATTGACATAAAGAGCAAAGAGGTCAAGAGGTCGGCTCTGAATGAAATCATCGAGTTCATCGGCAATCCAAGGACCCAGATCCCAGAGACTTTATATGCCGACATCATCAAAATGGTAAGCTCATAATAGATGCACTTTCACCATGACTTCTGTGATATCAAGTCTTATGATGATCTATGCCTAGTAATTTCAGCGTTGATACACTAACTTATAGGTAGTATTAATTCATGGTGCCATACATTGTCAATTAAAATAGAAACTGTCAAATTCTGGACATATTAGTATATCATGAAGATTGAAGAATATCTGAGAGTCTTGGGTCAAGAACGGAAGTTGGGCACCTGCAAAGATTTATCATTTGCCATGGAGTTGAGATTTCTTGTGTGTCATGCTTGTGCATTGTTATGTAGTATGATTTATTTTGTTTGATATATTGTTGATTGATGCCTTTTATCCTTGTAATAATACATTGTGCATTGTAATGCTTGTGGATAATATTTGACAATCAGGTACAGCTAGAAATTTTTCACCTCTCTTTACCAATATTCCAGTAGCACAGTAGTTGCGAAACAATTACTGGAAGAAATTGCATTAGGTACAGATACATCACTTCGGACTACTGTACTTCCCTTAATCATGTCAGATTTATCTCCTAAAAAAGGGTAAAACTCCTTTATAATAGTTTCAGTGTGTTTACGTTCCCTAGCTTGACCTCATGTTCTCGGATTTCAACCTTGGCTTAAGAACTGTCATAGATTATGACTTTAACTACAATTTCACGGGAAGCAATCATTGGTTGATGCATGACTTTAACTACAATTTCACGGGAAGCAATCATTGGTTGATGCATGACTTTAACTACAATTTCACTGGAAGCAATCATTGGTTGATGCTTTTTACATTATTACATTATTGACGCTTTAATAGAAGGCATAGAATCGACTGGGTGTCAGTAATTTTTGTTTTTCCAAAATCTGTTGTCAAGGTGGCCACTAATATTTTTCGGACGCTGCCACCATCTGAAAGCGCGTTTTCTTTAACTTTCATCCTGAAGAAGACGAACCAAATCTGGAGTCATCCTGGCCGCATTTACAGGTGAGTTCACTGTTTATGTGAAATAGTTTGTTATTAAAATAGAGGAAGTACACAGTACTAAGCCTTTATTTGCATCTGAAAAGCACTCATGCGCATGGCCTGTTGTCAAAATTAGCATTCATTACTGAACTCGGTGAACTGTGTTAATTACTAAGTGTGGACCTTTATATTTGTCACATGCCAGAACCTAACAAAAACAAGACACAGCACTGCTGTTCAGTACATGAATATTATAATAACAATGCTGATAAATTTGTTTAAATGCATGCAATAACCAGATACAAAATCATCTTTAGTTGCCTATTAATCACTGCTGCTAATGTATTATTTTTAATTTATTGACCTCCAGTAATTGGCACTATTTCTTCTTCTTTTAGCTTGTATATGAAGTGTTCTTGAGGTTTCTTGAGTCGCCCGACTTCCAACCAAACACTGCCAAGAAATACATAGACCAGAACTTTGTTATTCAGGTATTCAGTGCTATAGCTTTTCAAACTTTCTGATGCTGTGGACTGGTAACTGTTTCCCAGTTTTTATCACAGACGGGCTTTTCAACATTAATTAGCGTACGACATGTTATATTAAAATTTAGTTTCATAATATTGTTTTGTTTATTACAACCATACATTTTTACTGTTGCATGTTTAAAAATGTGTGTTATCTACATGAACACTGTGTCTTGTTCTGATTTTTTTATGTTTAAATTGTCTACAATTTAATATTTTATCAGAGTACGATCAATACTGTGATTCCCGTTATCATAACATCGCCTGGTAAACCAATCAATTGTGAACGGGTCCAGTCCGCTGACCACAGTTGAGTAGCATTTCAATAGACTGTATGCTAGAAAGCTGCAGATTTATAATTAACATACATAAACTTAACCCAGGGTCTTTACTTTGTATCATAAGAAGTGACAAATGGAGCTTGTGAGCTGGAATAGCAAAGGTCAAGTCAAATAACAGACCATCCATTTGGTTCCAATTTCCAATATGTTTTTCATAGGTTCCGATTTCCAAGACCCCAATTTTTTAATTGCTGTTCTGTTGTTCAAAACTAGATTTTGGAGCTCTTTAACAGCGAAGACCCGAGGGAAAGAGATTCTCTGAAGACTGTTCTGCATCGAATCTATGGAAAGTTCCTCCCATTGAGGGCTTTCATACGAAAATACATCAACAACATCTTTCTACGGTTAGAAAGATCAGTGTTATTTATCATCTTTACGTGAGGACCAAACAACGTGTGCACTGTGCAGTAGTTTGAATGTTGTCATTCGAAATCCTGAAACATTAGGAACAGATCATTTACACACATGAAGCTCAGGAAACATTTTCAAAATTTCTAAAGACACATCTGTTTAGATCTGATGCATAGCTACGTTTAGCGCCTTAGTGAGTTTCTTGTAAGGCGCTATATAAATGGCCATATACATACATACATACTAGTCACCATGCTGTTGTTAAACTATTTGATAAATTCTACCATTGTTACGTATTGTTTGTGTTGACTGCTGATTGTATGTTTCTTTAACTGCAGGTATGTGTTTGAGACAGAGCAGTTTAACGGAATTGCAGAGCTGCTGGAAATACTTGGTAGGTAAGTTGTCACTTTATACTTTTGCTTGTTGAACAATACCTTTAATTCTAGTGCAGTTTAATTTTTGACCCATTCATTCATTCATTCAAAGCATTTATATAGCTCTCTTCAAGATACCTACTAAGAGACATTCGCAGTCCAGTTTCGGCAGAAGAGTACAGTTTTGAAGGGTAGTAATGCTTATAAATGCTTACATACATGCTTATAATTATATGCTTGAGGCAAATAGAAAAGATGTGCTGCTCAATGTGCAGACTTGTATTGGAAGAACTAAGTCAGTACTCAGTAAGTAATGCTTATATGGTGAGCTGTTGGCTTATTGCTTCTGAAAGGTTTTGTCCACAACATCTTGACTTCATATCTCAATGCATCAGGTTAAATGGACAATTTCTAGTCAAGCAGTGTATCATATGCAACAGCTTCTTATAAAAGAAGACAATTTTTTTCTACATAGTTATTGCTATATCATCGTTATTGTTGCTGCACTTTTCAAAAAGCTATTATTCTATTATTATTATTTTAATATTAATAATTATTGGTCTTAGCACCTTATTATAATTAATAAATTATTATTGCTGTTATTGTTAATGTATTATTTACCATTATTATTTTTCATTATATTTTTTATGTATTTACATTATATTTTATATATGTTTTATATAATGTTTAGTTCTACTACATTTTGTGCTAATAAAGTTAATTATTTTGCAGTATCGTCAATGGCTTTGCGTTACCTCTGAAACCTGAGCATAAACAGTTCCTACTCAAGGTTCTCATACCACTTCATAAACCCCGCTTACTCAACTTATACCATGCACAGGTTAGTCAGAGCATTGTTGGAATAATTAGATGTTTCTTTATCAGAGGTTTGAATCATGGCTTTCTGTGGTTGAAAACCTTTAAGGTTTCCCTCTCATATCAAGTGTTTGTTTTTACAGACGCAATTCTCAAATAACATTGTATATAATATTTTACTAATAAAATTAAAACATTTCTAGCTACTATCAAGCGCCTGTGAATAAGCTGATTCCCACAACTTTGCTTTTTTGGGTGCTTTAGAAATTTTGAGATTATGATTACCCTATCTTACCTGAATCTGAAAATGTGTATATGAAGTTTGTCTTACTTACAAACATTTAACTTGGCTTAAGTTGACTACCAAATTCAGAGTCGACAGGGCTACTTTAATTCAACTGCAAGAAAGAGTTAACTTATTGCAGTGCTTTTACTGTTTCATGAGGTTTATGCTGCCAGCATCATCAAGTTATGATGCAGGCTTGCATATGACAGGCAGAGTAGTAGTTTAAAAGTCATGCACCAATGTTAATTACTGGGGCAGATAAAGAAATATAATGTTTTCTAGTTTTTGTTGGTTTATTTGTATATGTGCTATATTTATATATGTTTTGGTTTATGTTAGAATCATGATTCATTCATTTTGAATGTATTTCATGATTCAGTGAATGATGACTGCCCATGAGTGAAATTTCTTTCTTTTTCAGCTGTCCTATTGTGTTGTTCAGTTTTTGGAGAAAGATCCGACACTTGCTGAACCGGTACAACAATTTTGGTTATGAAATCAGTATTATTCAGTATCACTGTTGCTGATTTGTGAAATTTAAACCATCAAAGCAGACTTTTTCTAAATATAGGATTATTACAAATTGTTTAATTCTGTTTTAATGTTATTGTCTTAGTTTAGTCTGCATTCTTTATCTCTTGTTATGCTTATTATGCAGTACTTATTGTTATTGCAGTTACTATTATTATTATATTATCTTCACCTGCGTTTGATAACACATATGGTTGCTATCAGAACTATGACGAATGCTAATAGTGTTATTATTAATGCTGAATGTACTGTTATTTTATTCCTCATGAAATTACTGGAATTATTCGGTGGTCATTTTGATTCTATTTCTAAATTCTATTCTGCTTTATATCTCAGATTTGGCATTTCCTGTATATTTGAGTCTCTCATATCAATGATGCCAATAGTATGCAATGCCTAAGTAGTGACAACTTTTTAATGGAAGGTGCATGAGTAGTCTTTCAGTCATTCAGTAATTTATTCAGTTAGTTGTTTATTTACTCGGTCATTTATCCAGTCGGTCATTTATTTATTATTTTTTAATTTGTCAGTCATTGCTCATAATATTATTAAACATCCATTCATTCAGGCATACATGCAGTATCTCAGACCATTTCATGCTCATCCACGGTAACTGTATGTATGACTATTCATATTTTGCAAACATTGACTGTGTCTCAAAAATTGCTTATACAATTAGTATGTAATTTAGCATGTAATAATTAACAATTACTTTGAAATAAATTACTTCCAGATAATCAAAGGTCTTCTAAAGTTCTGGCCAAAGACATGTAGTCAGAAACAGGTAAGATTTTATTTCATGGTTCATGAAATTACAGACTTCTTACAGAGATCTATGAGATATATTTGCAATTTGAATTTCAACATTTGTGTTGCAGGCAAATGGATAGACTGGCTCTAATGTGATTTCTGGAGGCTTGTATAATACAAGAGTCTCTTTGTGAGTCAGAAAGAGCAACAAAGTCCTGCTGTAATGTATCAGTGGATAAGAGGACAGCAGATATTGCCATAGCGATGGGAAAAGTTGAGGAGGGTTTGGGATGAAGACAGTTAAAGTGGATGAGCAAGGAATGGTCTGAGATACTTGAGAAGTGCTTATATTATGTTTCTTCATGCATATCTAAATACATTCTTGCATTCATCTGCTGGTACTCGGTGGCATAACAAGGGGGGCAGAGGGGCAACCGCCCCCGGGCGCAGCATAAGGGAGGGGCAACATTAGCGTTCAGTACTAGACAGTACTATGACAAGAACGATTAAAAGTCGACAAGAACATTAAAAAGGGGCACAGTCTTCAACTCGTGCCCCTGGGCGCTGAAACCATTCGTTACGCCACTGCTGGTACTATTCTTCATAAGTTTAAGTTTGTCATCCAGACTTGTCATTTGTTTCCGATCGATTAAACAGGTGGTATTTCTGACGGAGGTCGAAGAGCTGCTGGAAGTGATGGATGGAGCAGAGTTCAAGAAGATTGCTGACCGACTCTTCCGACAGATCGCCAAATGCGTCTCAAGCACACACTTCCAGGTTTCCATTGATATGTCTATAAAACTTTAATTTTTTAAACTTATTCAAGCATTTCTGTTTACAGCTGTAGCTTTTGTAATAATTATTCAAGCTATCATCATCATCATCATCATCATCATCATCATCATCATTGTTTTTGGTGTTGTGTATTTGTTTTGTTTTACTCAAGGTAGAAATTAGTGTTACCATTATGCTATTTTTGGATTTAAAATGATTCTCAGGAGAATATGAAAATTTTCTGGTGCAGGTGATAATAATAATAATATTAATAATAATAATAATAATAATCTTCATATATTATATCAAACTGACACAACGCAGTATGATTACAATTCATAGTATGAACGGATGATCACAAGTTATTACAGGAATCAACTTTAACTGTTTGGCAGCATGCAAGGCGCCCATCATGTCCTACTGCTCATTTTTCCAACGCCATCTGGCAAATGAAAGGCTGAGTTGACGTTTGGGAGGGTAGCGGGAATGGATCCAGCGTCCGTGCTGATCTTCTGCTCTTCGTGCCAGTGTTACCAATACGCTAAACCCCTCCCTGATTAGAGGTTTGGTAAATTAGATTTTTTAATAAAACAGTGTATGCTGTTTATTAATACATAATGCTTGTTGTAATGTTCATCAATGACTCATTTGTTCCTTCGTTCCTATAGGTTGCCGAACGTGCTCTCTACTACTGGAACAACGAGTACATTGTTGGTTTGATTCAGGAGAACATCACTACCATCATGCCGATTGTCTTTCCGCCACTGTATCGCATATCCAAGGAACACTGGAACCCTGCTATTCTGACCCTAGTCTACAATGTCCTCAAGACCTTCATGGATATGAACCCAAGGCTGTTCGATGAACTGTCTGCACGATACAAAATTGAACAAACAAAGTTAGTGGCAACCAATTTTGTGGTCACTGGGTTCTTCTCTCTCTGTGACTGTTTCCTTTGGTCTCCTTCTGATTATTATTTATGCCACATAGATTATTGGATTATTCACCACCACATTGTCGTCACAATCCTTAATAATTTAGTGTCTGTCTGTTTCTGTCTGTCTGTCTGTCTGTTTCTGTCTGTCTGTCTGTCTGTCTGTCTGTCTGTCATGAAGTCTGTCTGTCATGAAGTTAACATTCCTGTTATGCGGATTTTCTCTCTGCATCATTCACCAGATGGTAACATACATTTCTGCTTCTCTTAGCCACGGGCTGGACTCTTTTTTGTGTTTGTTTAACCAATCAATTGGGTAAAATGGCAGGGGCAGTGGGAGGGGAGGGGAGCAGTGGGGGAAGGGCAGGAAGGGGAGGGGAGGGGAATGAGGGAAGAAGGGAGAGTAGGAGGGGATGGGTAGGAGGAGTGGGAGGTGGTTTGGGAGGGGATGTGTAGGGGAGGGGATGGAATGATTGGGGAAGGGGAAAGGGAAGGGAAGGGAAGTGGAATTGAGGCAGAGCGGAAATGGGGAGGGCTGATTTTAAGTGACCTGAGCTTGCTAAACTGTACTGTTCTAGGACCAACAAACATCTAGTTGTTCATTAACTTGATGAATCTTTTTGTGTGTTTAACTGATCAATTCAGTAGATGGCTGGGGAGGGGCACTGGGATGGGAGGAGACCAGTAGCAGGAAGGGGAGCGGAATTGGAGGGAGGGTAATGGGAGGGGAGAGAAGTGAAGGGGAGGGGATGAAGGGAGAGTAGGAGGGGATGGGTAGGAGGAGTAGGAGGGGATGGGTAAAGGAGGAGCGGGGAACAGGAATGGGAGGGAGAGGAAGAGGAGGGGGTAGGGAAAAGGAAAGGGGCACAGAAGGGGAGGGGAGGGCTGCTTTTAGTTGGCCCGCCTGAGCTTGCCAAACTTCACCGTCCTAGGACGGGCATTGTTCATAAGCTTAATAAATCATGATCCTGTCATTGCCACTGAATAATCATTACCTGTTTGTCTTGCCCAGTTTAAAGAAGAAAGAAAAAGATCGTGAGGATATGTGGAAGAAACTTGAAAAATTACAAAACTCGAAAAAAATGACGAAATAATTGAAAAGACTCACTATTTGACTATCTAGCTTTCGGGCTGTTTTGCCTCGTGCAGCAGTGAACATGCTCTACATCAATGAGTTTTGACTGATAAGTAGTATGCTGATGCTTTTGATTTTGCAAGCATCTCTAAACTATACTGCATTATGAAACACAAGCTGTACATGACTTCAATTTTATCCTCATCTTGTTTTCGCTCACCGAGTTTCAAGGAATCGACAGAATGTTACATGCTCATTTTCAAATCTTTAATTGTTAGATTTTTGCTTGACTAAGTTCCACTTCTAACTTTAATAAGCCAACTCGTTTTCAGGACATAGGTCTTGTATAGCTACATAGATTTTCAGCAGTTTTAATATGTCTGGTAAATATCTCATTTAAAAAAACATGCAAAAGTTGTTAATCTTGTCTGACCTGGGCCTAGTAAATTTGCTCATTTTATACCGCACTGTAATATAATTATGTTTAGGGCTGGGACTATTATTACAGACGGGATACGAAGCGGCAATATGTCAGCCAATCAGAGATCGTCTTTTCTAAAACATCGCGGGCGATGTATGTGACCATCTATTTTTAGATTACACTGTCATCCGGGCACTCAGTAGGGTAAATACTCTCGACGGAGCAAACGCAAACAAAGCCAAATGAATCATTCTCGTCGTTGTTTTTAGTAATTTACAAGATGCATACGTTGCAAATTATTTTTATTGAATTAAGTCGCTTTCGTTTCGTTACGACAATCGTCCAGAAAAGAAACGGGACTAAAACTGATCTGACCTGCAAAGGTCCCGGATGTAAAATCAGAGTCACAGACATAATCTAGGGCAATGACCCAATTTTCGTCCATTTCGAATCCCGTCTGTAATAATAGTCCCAGGTTTAGGGCCTATATCATAGAATACCACGTTGTGTAAAATCGTTACAAATTATTGCATACTTATACATGGGGATTTATAGTCATTTATGATAATAGAATGGGATACGTTGAAGATTTTAAAACGTTGAAGATTCTACACTTGATCTCGGATCTGTTCTGTTCACTTAATGCCTGCTCACCGGTGTCACGATAGGCAGTGTATTCATTTCATTTTACAGAAACGTTGCCCTGTGGTGAATTCTTGACAATGTATTCTGTAAAGTTTGAAACATTCATTATCTCGTTATCCGATTGCTAAGTTTTTACACCCAAAGTGTATGTGACTGATTTTTATGTAGGCCTGCCTCAATGGTTCAACCCTTAGCTAAATAACTGAAAAGATGTTGGGGATCGGGAAATTAAAATCTCCTCGCATATGCACATTGACGGAACCGTTTGCCTTAGCCTTCTTCTTTTGAATGTTGCTTCATTCCTTGAGAAGAGCTGCTGGCCCTAGAATGCCTAGATGACTACACCCAATGAGGCCCTTCCCGCCGTCGACCGGCCAAGCGAGACAACCCCCACCAAGGCTTGAGCACCCTTCGACCGGGCGGCAGTAAAGGCAGCGGGAAGAGCGTCTGGAGACGGGTTAGGGGAAGGGCTTCTAATATGGGCCCCCTAAGAAACTTTTCTTATTTCATAGCACATAAGCAATTAAACGTGTAGTTTATTTATTCCATGCATTACTTGGCATGAGTTGTTGCCAAATATGAAGGAATTATTCCTTAATCTGTGCAAATAAATTTTTAACGAATTTTTTTCAAAATACGGAAAATGGCTCATATTACACGACCGGGTGTGTAATATGAGCCACCATTTTAAAGATGGAATTGCAATGTTTCCGTGCCGCAGACTAATATTAAAACAGTAAAAACGATTTTCTGAGATTAAACTTACTAGGATAACCATAAAGAAACAATTTGGCCTATGCCTAATGTAAACAACACTGAGAACCGGTTACATGGAAAATATAGCCATAACGGCCTATTTCAACTGTGTCATTCCATAAAGATATGGCCCATATTACACATTCGATCGCAGGACCGTATTACAAAAATGGTGTGCTTCGGGGAAATCTGTTATAGCGTCATCGACGAATGTATTATAGATCAACAAAGTTGTGTTTTTATATAATAAAGAAATTGTCTATCTTCTGAAACATCAGGGCATACCATAGATGAAATCCTAAACTATATAACACTTGTTGAAGTTCAGCAAGTCTTATAAGCAACATGTACCAAAACATAAACGTTGATGTTTTTCGGGCAGAAGTTATTAGTAAAGGGACACATCCAGAACAGGAAGTTGAAATCAGTATACGGATGGTTTCCCAATGTAAGAGCTCTCCGCAGACATGATAGGTGGGAAATACAGTCGAGGCCCATATTACACAGTGGCCCATATTACAAGCCTTTCCCCTACGTGTAGCTGAGCGTAACAGTTCTGCCCAGATCTTCCGGATGATATCGGCGATCAATGAGCAGACGAGTCACTGGGACACACCGTGGACCCTTCCCGGCTTCGCCCTTATACCATGAGTTCCATGGATACACGCATCCTTATAGCCTTCTTCTTAGGCACACTCCAAAGCGACGGGGTAGCTGTGGCCTGGCTTTCCAATTAAAACGCCGATCTCCAATGGGCGACTGGGAGTTAAAAACCACATGTAGCCCACCAACAAACGTTGTTGACCTCTTTTAAAATCCGGGGAGTCCGTCTCTTACTAGGCCTAGCCCATCGCTGCCCACCATTAATAGGCTATATGCGCTGATGTTGGTTTTTAGGCGCTGATGTTGGTCCCGGCGTGTAGGCTATAATATGCTACGAATAGTCTACGATTCGGCGTATGTAGGGCTAGGCCTACATCACAATTACGCCAATCGTCTTTGCTATGATGACGTCGTTAACTAAACATTTGAAAATGGAATACATCAGGCGAATGTGAGAAACAGGTGCCGTACGTCGTGTTTTAAGCAGTTCAGTTATCGGTTTTCATTAAAAGATAAAACAAATGCAGAATATTACCACATGTTGAAAAAGATTTCTATGAATAGACGCCGTGGCATTTATAAGAAATTTTAGGCTACGACACTATCCTCGATCTCGATTTACCTATAGCCTAAGCTTAGGCCTACACGATATAGGCCTGATAGCCTATTAGGTAGGTCCTACTATGTAAATTTTTTGATTGACATGTTCTACCGTAAAATTCAGTGACATTCTATTTCTATTCTATTTACAGACTTATAAAGCGCCTCTTACTGTACAACCTAATCAGAGGCGCTTCCAGTGCGAAGGGCCCCTCGAAAAAAGAAAAGTCTTAAGAGAATGAGCAGAAACAGTAGTGCCCCAGATTACATCACAGCACGAGTTATAGCAGGAAGATCATTCCACAGCAAAGGGCCAACAGAGGCATAGGCACGATGCTGTGCTGCGGCAGTCCGAGACCGAGAAACTAGAAGGTCATAAAGGGCGCTATATAAATCTTTGAATGAATGAATGAATGATGTAATGCATATCACCGTAATGATTGTTCGACATGTAACATTCACCTCCATGAAAAGAGGCGATAATGTCTGATCTGTGATGAGTGTGATCCTATAGGTTAATTAGACATTATTTTAGGCATGGGAATAGAAAGTCAATTTGGTCCCGAGTCTAAAGTCGTGACTCTTGTAGCCTACTTATCGTCGCTTTGTTATGGCTTTTTAATATAATGATGACGTAAGATATATTTTGTTTCTCGATGACGTCGTCAACTATAATGGAGTTGTGACGTTCTATTGTTGCGCAGCGTTTCCATGGATACTGTTTTAAGAGTGTTGCTAATCATCCAGTTTACACTCGAGCATCGCGTTTAAGATTTCGGCTACTGTTGTACAATTCATCCATCAGCAAACTACCTTAAAAGTTCCAGCTTAGAACTGCGCTGTTAACCGTTAACTTATATCGATACTTACGACTTCAAACCGATTGCAAGTTATGGACTATACAAGCCTGTAGACTAAACTCACGCATGATGGTCTGAGCAGTATGGTACACTTACTTTTAATATTCAATTAACGCGTTATTTAAACATCGATGTCTTAGTTACAGTTATTATGTTGAGCTACAGCGTATGAACATATAGGCTAAGTTCGTGACTGAATTTGCCGCAGTTGGAGTACGGAATGAGCAGCGCATTTTGGTGATTCGGGGAACAATGTTTCGCAGAGGAATGAAAGAGGACACGTCTGATCGAACTGTGAGCGGAGGATTAGGGTACGATAAGCCATGGTATAGCGCTTCCTGTAATCTCGGTCCTCCTAAGGGAAGAGCGTTTCAGGGTAACTGTAGCCTCCCGGACAACGCCGTCTACAGTCGATGCGGTTCCCTCGCAGGGTCGTCTTGTCACGAGACGGGCAGAGGTTCCGCCGCAAACGGAACCACACCCACGATGAATCGAAAAAGCGGAAGACCTATTTCGCCGGGAGATCGACAGAAACACGTCGTCAGCGGAAACGGACGTTCCAGGCTGCAACAGGAGCTCGACTTTTCAGGAGGACGTTTCTCGCCGTCTGGGGCAACCGTGGACCGGGGAATGTCCCCGAGGGGGACCCCACGATCATCGGAAAAATCCCTTCGATCCATCCTTAAGCACGAAACCAATGCCCGGCCAAGACCCAGCCAAGAGTCACTTTATCGGCCACATACGCCCTCCCGGCCGCAAAGCAGTCAGGGCCCTTTCCCTGCCATTACGCTGCCGCCACCACCCTTCAGACAGTCTCGAATTCCTCGTTGCACGTTCTTCAACAGCAACGGTGACTTCTGCCAAACGAAGTCAGATCGATCGCAGTCCTCGAACGCCTGCTGCTATGATCGTCGGCCGACATCCTCCATGGAAAACCATTCCCCAAGAAGGCGGGAAGCTGAAGGGTCGAAGAAGAAATCAAACTCCAAGTTCCAGACGGATAAAGAAAGGTCAGCAATACGCGAATGGGAATGCGCCACGGATGGCCAGTTTGGTGGCGGAACGTGTGATTGGGGTGTAGCTGGAAGCAGGAGCGCTGCCAGCGCAGGTAGACGGACCGAGACGACATCAGACCCGAATTCCGATCGCAAGTCGACAAGGCGGGTGCAAAGCGAAAATGACGTGAGGAGGAGTCCCCGAAGAAGCCCACGGGGGATGGACGACGGATGTTGTTCAGACGAATTCCTCCAAAGTTCCGGAAGGTATTATTATTATTATTATTATTATTATTATTATTATTATTATTATTATTATTATTATTATTATTATCGTCATCATCATCGTCATAATCATCGTCATCATTGTCATCATGAATGTAAGAAGCTGCATACCGTAGGAGTAGACTTTCACTGTACTAACGTAGAACAAGGGCACACATTTATTTAGCACCTTAACAGCGAGAGTGTACTAAAAGTGAATGGGAAACCAATGCAGTTCGTGAGCTTAAAGAACCTGTAGGAATTATTATGCAGACCAAATTCACAAACATTAACTCTTAGAAAAATGCCAGATATTGACTACAATAATTTAACAGACGTGCTAGTTTTCGCTATGTAAGCATTCCGTTACGAAATCTTTGCTTTTGCATAATTATTACGTAGCTGGAGCAACCGCGTCGATATCGTGACGAATATTCCTTATACACATCAGCAGCAGTTACTCGCTCATGATAGAACGCCACCTTCAATCTCTTCGGATACTCCCGGATCAGCTCGGCCGTACTACCTCCGGGTATTCGAGAATGTGTTTGACTGGTTGTCAAGTTTCGCCGATACTCAGTGGACTAATCTTAAGGTAGGAATGTGGTAAACTGAACTCTTTTCACGCACCAATCATAGTAGCAAATTTCTGACAAGCAGTTTAGATATAACTTTCCATTCACCAAAACAAAACCACATAATAATTATATCAGTCTCAACCAGGACTGTTAAAGGCTTGGTTTTTTTTTTTTTGTTTTTGTTTTTGTTTTTAAAAAAACAAAAAAATTCTGCAAATTTTGGTTTTTTGTTTTTTTTACAAATTTCAAAATTATAAATGCCAAAAATGTCGTCTCTTCAAGTCTCTTGGCAATTGTTGTATGGTCTTTGTTTAACTTCGTTTTATGACATTCTACGGTTCTACTGTTCTAGTTAATTTCATTTATATGCATCTGATTAAATTGAACGGTAGGCCTATTATGCCATTTTTATGAGTTTTATGATCCGAAATAGGAAAATCTCAAAAACAAAAAAAAACCAAAAAAACCAAAAAAACCAAAAAACCAACTTTTTATTTTGAAAAAAGTTTGGTTTTTTTGCACCCCTGGTCTCAACTCCAGCTTCGAGAGAGATGCACACTGCACGCGTGATTGACTGGCTGTAAATTTCAGGGCTACGTCTGTTTCGCGGCCTGTAAATTTCTAGTCTGGTCTAGATCGGTGCTACTTCTGCAGCTGCTAAATTGCATTTCTAGTGAACATTATACAAGGTCTTAGGCCGTGGCGTAAATCATGGGGGGACAGAGGGGGACTGTTCCCCCCCCAAGTTTTGACTTAAGCCGTTCTGTCCCTCCCAAAAAATCCGGCCCTCGTAGAGTATGTCCCCCCCAAAGTTATGTATAGATTTTCGCCTCTGGTCTTAGGTAGAAAACATTAATTTTGTTTTCACTTGAAAACTCACAAAGTACGTATATTCTCTGGCGTACCAATTAAGCATGGGCGTGTTTAGGGGGAGAGGGGTTTACGGGTTCAAAACCCCCAAATAAGTTTCCGAAAAATTATATGCTTTTACATGCAAAATACAAAAAACCTGGACTTTAACGACGATTTTCAATTGAAACCCCCCGTACTCTTAAAACCCCTCCTAAACAAGTTTCCGATATATTTCGCTGGCGTACCAATGAAGCGATACCTCTCGATCGAAGTAACAACCGGCTGTGTCTTCGCTGTGCGATGGCCAATTTCACATAAATCCACTGCGTTAGGCCTACCGCTTCTTAACTGCAACAGCATTTTGACGTAGGCCTATATGTCTATCTTTGAGAGACTTCTTGGCCTTCATAACCGTATCAGTCTCACGTTTACCATATTTTACCTGCGTGCACAGTGCAACATAGACGAACCTGAATTCGAACAATAAATTAATAAATAAATAAATTTAATAAATAAATTAATGAATTAAGCAATACAAGGACTGGAGATGAGATATGGAATGACGAGAGACGAAGGTAGACAGAATCTGAAAGATAAAGACAGTGTGGATTGTTTACTTTTTTGCAGATGTTTAAACAGGCGGCAGAGAAATACGTCGTACCACATGTGAGAGCTAAGCGAACTGCGTCATACCCGGACCGTCTGTGCTCTAAGTCTTGCCCCTCGACCAGTTGCTCTAAATCCCAAACAGATCCATCTGCCAGCAGCAACTCCAGAGCTTTTTCTTCCACCTGCTACAGAAGTCGTGCGAGTTCATGTGAGCAGGAACCGTACTCTTCCTTGGAAGAAAAGTGGGGTACTTTGAGAAAGCAGAAGAATCCTGGAGATCCAAAGCTGAGCAACTCGAGATCAGAGCTGAAGTCGTCGATGGAAGGACAGTCCTGTTACTCCAGGACGAGCAGTTCGGCGATGGAGATAGCCGGAAGCAGACTGGATCGGATGCAGGAAAATGCAGCTGATGCTATCACTCATATGAGAGGACCGGAGTTTGTGCTGCCAAAGAAACTACTCAAGTCGGAAACTCTGCTGACCAGTTCTCTCACTAAGGAATTCGAGGAAATATCCAGTAAGTATTCGAAACTATCCTCTTTGCTGACGACGTCCAGGCTTACGTCCATGGTTCTCCTTCGGCTCAACGCGTTCTTGCTGGCTGTATTGACGCTCCCCAATTGACTAGTCCGATTGTAGGATCCGATGTTCATACCCATGCACTACAGTGACTACACCAGAAACTGTAATGCTTATCGCCCCATATACGTACACACCAATACTCGCTTATTTTCCATAAAATCTGTTGGCTCCACAACCTGGAACATGCTTCCCTCTCATATACGTCTCTGGACCCAGAGAATGGAACAGTCTCCCAGCTACAATCCGTCAATGTTCATCTGTAACGCAATTTAAATCAAAACTAAAAACTCATCTATTCTCATTATACTATGACTAAGAACACAGCGCAAACGCGCTTTCGTGCAAGACTTTGTCTTGTTAAAGCGCGCTATAAATGTCTAATTGTATTGTATTGTATTGTATACGTCGAGCCCCCATCTACGGCACTTAAAAAAACATGCTGTATGCCTTAATTTATGCCTTCCTAATTAATGGAACTTATAACTATAGCCCACCCTGCCGGATGTTCTTTTTCACGGTTAGTTAAGGTTTTCGTTTTTTTTAAATTTCATAGAATCTAGTTGATCATTTACTGTGTACTATGTGCTATATATGCCTACTGTTAGCATTGTTTAACGAAACTTGATGTTGCACTGTTCATCAAGTGCTGTCACTTATTCAGATTTTTTAAATGTTTTCTAGGTATCCCTATAGTTAGCGGGATCTTGATCCCTTTTGGGACTCCTCTTCCGGCCAATCTTGATATTTCATGTTAAAATGTTATGTAATCTGATACGGCTTCAATAAAAAAAGTTTTTATCGATTGATTGAATTATTTCTTTCTGACATTCATTTCTTATCTTTGTACCTGGCTACGGTGTGTCAGCAAGAGTTCAATAAGCGAATAATTATATTGTATGTTGTGAATAATATAAATGTACTTGTCGTCGATTATAATAGTGATTGCGAATGCTGCCCGTTTTCTTAGGTACGCCTTCATCGTGCCGTAGAACTGCACAACTGCGGAAACTTCTGTCGGAACTTCCTGCCGAAAACTACTATGTCGTTGAATGGCTCGTCACCAACAACATTATCAACGAGGTTTGTCTCGATCGATGATCATGCATATTTAAAACTCTGCTTTCTGTGTATTTGGTCAGAACTTTAACGTGGATGTGAACTAGCATGCATTCAGTCACAGTTCGTAGAAGGCAATATGTTTCTCCATGCTGTTGCGCTGGCATTTATCATATAGGCAGAATTAAACGTCATAATCATTATTAAACAATAATATTAATATTGTGTTTTATTTGTATTAACTATGATGCAGTGTCAATGCTAGCTATAGAAGCTTGGCTATTATAAATTATACAATTCTGCAAATGTGCTGTAAAGGACAGACTGTAACTGTTGTATACGATAGTTTAGCATAGGCCTACCTGCAAGGACAGAATGCGCATCAAGATGAACGGGTGGACAAGGATATATAGAGGTTGCGTCTAATGATAAATTTATCAACTGATAATAATAACAGGACCTACAATGAGAGTTAACGTGATCCGCCATAGTTAGATGCTCCGAGCATCCTCTTCCAGAGAACCCCAAGGTCACAGCTGACGAGATGTTGTGTTTTCCAACCGTGGAATTCAATCTCCATCGTGTCCTTATCCATCTTTGATTTGACCCATCGTGTATCAAACCATACATAGCGTTTCGGTCGAATTCAGTCTAAGCCTAAGCATGCTAGGGTAACATATTACAGATAATTTGTGCGACAGCTGGCATTAGAAATGAACAAAACTATTGACCTATAGGCCTAGTCCCAGGCCTATGCATTTCCAGGACAAATATTATAAACTCTATGCCCTAAATGTAGACCGTAAATTTTTTATATAGCGATGGTAAGGCCTCGAGTCCTCGACCCTGCTCATTTTTCAATGAATTGATCTGGCGAGATCCTTCACCAGCGCTGCCCATTTGACAGTTCATGATATAATAGCCTATTGGTAATATACTAACCCGAGTTCGTAAAATACTTATGTCCTGGATTTAAAGAGTAAATTCCAATATGCATATTACATTAGGCATGCAATTGTTTACATCTGTGTGTTAGCTGTGTGTGCTTTTGTTAAAGATACTTAAAAGGCGCGATACTTACTTACGAACATACGTAGATGCTTACATGCATGTATTTCAGTCGAACGCCAGCAGACTTGGTCGCCTCATCAAAGTCAAACCTCACGTCCTGGAAGTGCTGACCCGAGACCGCTCCCTCCTCTTCCCAGACGCACTCTGAGGCTGCCAACAAAGATAACAGGTGAAATGAGTCAAATGACATCCTTCCAAAATGTCTGATGTAGGGTCAGGTTTAGTACTTCTTTCTGAATTTGACCTGCTTTCTTAGCTTCGGTTTCCATAGTCTGTGTGGAACACTTCAATTGGCGCTCTGTGCTACTATAATTAAGTTGCTAAACATCTCTTAATTAAGTTTCGGTACGGTATCGAAAGCAGCATTTTCAGATCAGACAAAGAATAAGAATATTATGCCGAAGCTAAGAAAAATAAAGTCGTTAACACTTCATACCCAGTGCTAGCTTTTTTTAATGAACTGCTTCTTTGTTTATACTAAGACATAATTAAAGGTCTACGATAGATTGTAGTATAAAGAACTATGATGCAGTGAATCGACTGCCGAGACCACAAACATTTGTGACAATAGGAGGCACATTGTTAACGTCACCCATATTGTTTTTTACCTGTGTCGTTAACCTCACTTTAATTTAACTATACCTGTTGTTATATTGTAGATCGTCCTTCCGTTTTCAACACCAGTCATCTGAGAATTAAGAAAACGAATAGTTGTATATTTAAACAATTGCACTCATTGATTACGTGCAATAGTTATAATGATAAAGCAAGAATCATAATACCAATTGTTTTTGGCTTAACAACTACATGTAAATATAGGCCTACTTTCGTTTCAAGAGTGAAATAGGTTTTAATATGTGTAGTGTGAGAGCTTAGAAAATGACCTCTTTGTAAGACTGGTTTGCATATTGGTTAATATCATATTATTCATCGCGTTGGCTATTCACTTCTGCGCATGAATAACATATAGGCCTATATTCTATCTTTTGTAACTCGCACATACAAAATGTATGCGCGATTAAAAAAAATATAACACGTTCGATGTATATGTATACACCATTTAGAGTTTGGGATTTGATTTGTGTTGAAAAGGTTAGGCTATGCAAATAACTTATTTGAAAGTTTTGGTACAGTGGAACTGGCGGGCTATAAGCCTAGGCCTATTATCGATTTGTCGCAACTGGCAAGTAATAAACAGGTAGGCCTAGTTATAATTCGGCTTTCAGGGTTATAACTAAATTAAATCCAGGTGGCTTAAAATATTTAGCTAGTCACTATTTTAGAATTTTTCTGTTCCTTTATAGACTGTAGCTATTCGGTGTGACAGCTGTGACGTCACTAACAAAAGTTATTTAGTAACTGTTACACGCACATTTCTAGGAACACAATAGGCCTGCAGATTCTAACCACAAATAAACAAAGAGAAATAGAAGATTTGAGGCTTTGCGTATGACCTAATGTACAAAGATTGGGCTACAAGTTCTGAAAGTCCTTAGGCCTATGTAACATTGTTGATCAGGATATAGGCCTAAGCCTGGCCTATATATAGGCTGGACCAGACTCAATTGGAACAGTGGTGTCTACCAATAATTCGGCTTTCAGGGTTATAACTAAATTAAATCCAGGTGGCTTAAAATATAAAGCTACAATCATTATTTTAGAATTTTTCTGTCCTTTGGAGACTTTAACTAGGCCTATAATAGGCCTACGGTGTGACAACTCTGATAACTGTGGAAGATCGTTCTCTCCCACCACAACCCCCCACCCCCGTGGGGTTTGTTTATGAATGGTGGCCTATGACCCGGAAGTAAATTGTAAGCTGACACTGCGCATTAGATAATGCTGAACTAGCTTATTGCATTGCATGTCGTAGTAAGCTTAGTCCGCGTTCTTGCTAATACAATAGGCCAACCGGGTAAAACTAACGACATCGTCATTGAATATGATCCTCTGAAGTAGACAGACGTGCTTACTGCTGACTTACCGATCTTACGCCTCTGAACCTGGTAGAAATTAACTTAGGTTTTCCCATTGTGTTTCTAATACATCCAAGACATCTTAGGGCCTATTGCCATTTCTCCTTTAATGGGTTAACTCAGCCCTGTTGTCTAAGAGCCTCTTCCAGGACATTAATGGGGGACTCTGTAAAAATGGCTGCTATATACATGCTACATGGGCGTAAGTTTGGCTCACAAACTGTAGGGCCTACAGATAGGCCTAAAGAATTCATTCTTAGATCTGAAAAGTGTTTTTATACAGAGCTTGCTCTTTCAAAGGAAAATGCAAAAGTATTGACCAGGACGCAAGACCATGTCAATCACTTGACTCAAGTTGACTGATATTAGAAACTTAGAGTCCTCTGTTACAGTAGTCTGTTATTATAATCTGACAATTGCATTGCATGTCGTATACAGCTTAGTCTGGAAATTCTTGCCCCTAATACAATAGGCCAACCTGGTTACGCTAACGACATCATCATTGAATATGGCTCCTCTGAAGTAGACAGACGTGCTACTGTTGTGCCGAGGTTTACGCCCATAAACCTCTAAAAATGAACTTATATGATCCCATTGGGTTTCTAATACGCTAAAGACATCTAAAGTATTGACCACATCACATACTGGGACGCCTCAGCCCTGTTGTCTAAGAGCCCATCACCCTCCCCCATTACTATAGCTTCAAAACTGTGATTTTCAATGGCTGCATGTTCATATGTAATAAACCCTATAATTTACCATAGAAATGCCAGGCTATAGAAGTAGGTATAGAAGCGTATAGGGGCAATAGGGCAGAAGTAGGTATAGACCAGCGTATAGGCAGCTGAGTATAGTCCCGTTATGTAGGGCGCACGCACTGCAGCCAAGAACCAATCCTCATGCACCCTATTTATGCGTATAAGGAGGACGAAATTAGAAATGACCCAGGTACGCCTTCACGTCTGCTTTTCGATCGCTTTCTGCACCGTACCTTTCAGGCTAAGATTTGGGTAGTGGCCTTGTCTGTTTCAGGCCTCTTGTTGGCTCACTGTCCTTGCCACCTGTAGGCTACGTGTGCTTACTTTAAGGGAGACACTATACAAAGCTTGCGTGTCCCTTTTCTCATGTAATCCTTCCACGCAAATTTAGGCCTACTACCCATAAAGCCACATTCATTTGACCCAATGTAGGTCGCATTTTGCCACTGACCGCACTGCCTGGTGGCATGCAGCCAGGGCCGTAAATCTGTTTCGAAATGTGGGAGGGAAAATGTTTCAATATGTGAGGAACTGGGGATGGAAAGCTGCCTCTTCGAAAGTGTGTATACATACATACTTCTGTAGGGTTTAGCGGGTGCTGGCGCGGACTAATGCGCCCTCCGGATTCGAACCCCCTACCGGACTGCTCTGCTCTCTGTCTTGCTCCTGCCAAACTTCCCTCTCGCGCTACCAAGGGGCAGGACCAACTGGCGATTGGCCCTCTTTCTCTGTATTCTGTTGACGAGGTGGTTATTAATTCCGAGGGAGGCGACACGTCCGGACAGGACGTCCTCAGCTCTCTAGGCTGAGTGTGGGTGGTTCTAGTTGCAGTCCGGTCCCCTATCTGCCCTTGAACGATAACTTCCAATGCTTCGAGTCGGTCTAGCACTCGATTAGTTATGTTCGCCTGTTTGTCGGCTGCCTCTCTCTGCATTCGTTCTGTTTCTGCCTGCATCTGCGTCATTGTACTGTTCAGAGTGGTAATCAGTCGGTGACAACATTTTAAAGATTATAATTAACAACTAAGGATACAATGTCTAAACACAGTTAAGTTCACAGAACAATGCTACTTCATGAATACAGTAATTATTACAATAATGCAGACTTATTGTTAATCATTCACAGCATTCATTCACAGTCATGCGTGGCTTAGGGCTGCGTACTCTATACGCGCATATTTACTCTCCTGTTATTATTATCAACTCGGCCACAGCTGCGGTTCTATCTTTAGCTGCAAGTTTCCAGTGCTCACTCGCAGTGTACAGTACTATACCTCATTCAGGCTCTGCAGCGGCGTAGAGAATTTCCCTTCATCATCTCTTCGCCAAGACCGGAGCGTCACCCTTTGTTTCCAATGATCACCATGAACGAATAAATAACGACGTCGAGGACGAAGAGGGGTAAATTTTTACCCCAGGACACTTTGGACTCAAAAATCTTCTTCCCCCATCATGACGTTTTCCTGGCATTGGTGTCAGAATATGTCAGAGGTATTAACTTGTAAACACATGGAATGTCAAATTATAACTGCCTATGGTTGCTCCGCAATCAGCATTCAAACACCCCTGGGGTAATTATTTACCCCTCTCCGTCCTGCGAAGGTTAAAAGAGCTGTAATATGCCAAAACTAATCTTTGTCGGCGGAAACGGCCTATGTAGTCATAAGCTGCCGTTAAACTGTGGACACACAACGTTTGGATTTTTTATAGACAACGGGTTTAACGTTCGGATAATTGAGTTGAGCTGTAATATGCGAAAAATAATCTTTGTCGGCGGCGACGGCCTATGTGTTCATACGTTCGGATTGGAATCTGATTTGCAGGGAAACCTGGCGTGAACAGCCCTTGGCGGCCACAAAATGGTGATCAACAAAATCTGCCTAACATCGGGTGGTGCGAGTCCGAAGCCTTGATAACGGAAGAGGTCGACGCTGGTTATCTCTATTATGATGCAGCATCGTTAAACGGAAACCACCGCTACCGATGGAAATATATCTATTTAGAATAAAAGTTAAAAAAGAGACGTAATTGGCCTTGGCAGCCACAAGATGTCGCTAAACAATGAATAATACAATGTTCGTTATAGACACCTTTTACACGCATTCTTCCGACTCTATAAATTCAGCCAGTTAATTTAATCGATAGAGTCTCACACCCTCCCCCTCTAAGCAAATAGGTTAAAGTCGATGTTAACAGTCCTTGAAGACCACAAAATGGTGATATACACTGATAAAATATCTGATATTGAATGGTGGCGCCTAATAAATGCGTAATTTTAAAGGCAATAATTAATGATAGGATGGAGTTTGATTGTTACAGATCGTTGAATTCTTGTTGATACTTAAATGGTATTTGGAATGGATTTAGAGCAGTTCTCGAATGGTGATTTTAAGCTGCATCTGGGATATTTAGACTGGATCTGGCAATTGGTTTAGCATAAATCTGGAATGTCTAGTTCCGTAAGGAAGTGAGTACAATTTAAAATCCGGTTACCATAGAGACAAGAGAGAGGGAAAGCGAGGTAGGGGAACGGATCGATCCTCCCATATATCTTTCTCCACCTCCTTCTCTTCCGCTTATCTTCCCATTCTCCTCATCTTTTCCTTGAGTCCAGTATTATCTATTGTTTAGCGACATCTCGTGGTTGTCAAAATCGGCCTCCCTTTAGTCATTTTCTTATGTTATTGGTGGATATATTTTCTTCCGTAGTGATAGTTTCGGTTTAACGACGCTGTGTAACAGTTTGCGTCGACCTCCTTATTCCATCCTTTGGACTGGCACCAAAAGATGGGAGACAGTTTTTCCGTTGATGCACAAAATAGATTTCCCCGGCCAGTAAACAAACATGAGATGGGGTAATAGAGCTATCACGAGCAGCCAGTGGCATTCTCTAACTGGCACTGCCAGTACGTAGCGTCCCTAGGCGGCCACAAGATGTTTTAAATACCTTTAAATCACTTCCTTCAGATGCGATAATTTCAGCAACACGTGTAATCGGAGGAGGCAGGGTTGCCAGGTCGTTGCGAAAAGCGCGAGTTGGGCTACTTTTCAATGCGTTCGCGACTGAAATTTTCGTCCTCGCGACCTCGAGATATTTGGGCTACTTTTGAAATGTTCCGCGGTCGCGACGGCGACATTATAAATTCTCATAAATTGACCGCAGTAGGCTACTGGTTCACTGTTATTGTTGATTACTAGCTACTAAAAAAACTAAGTTCATCTGCGTAGTGCATATTTAGAGCCTATGGTTCAAAGGCTTAGAACATTCAGCATTTTATTATGTACACACATAATCTCAGATGTATCCACAGTCTGAGACATACAGACAGACATACAGAAAAAGACAGATATACATACAGTCAGACAGACATGAAGAAAGCCAATCAACGATATAAATAGACAGACAGACAAATGGACAGACACACAGACTGAAATACAGACAGCAGATAGACAGATTGACAGACATACGGATAAGAACGGAAGCAGAAATATAGACAGACAAGCAGGCAGGGAGAAAGACATACATGCAGTCTAATAATTCCAAGAGCAGAACTCTGATCTCTCCACTTCCATCACCCATCTTGCCATTCCAATATTAAACACCATCCACCGTAACCTGTCTCACTTCGATCTGAACCTGAATCGGTTTCTGACCTTTTATATCTGCCCACCGATTTTGTTTTACTGAGCACCTGTGAATAACGTCGTTCCCCAAAATGAACTTATTAGGGCGCTTTTTATAAATTTGGTAATTTAAAGTTCACATCGACGGCCCTGAAGGTCGTAAGATGTCGCTGAACAGTGGATGATATTTTGGTCTTATTAGACACCTTTAAAAGAAGCCAATCAACGATATAAATAGAGCGAACGCGGTTTTTCTCTGTGTGCACCACTAATAACGATTTTCGCTGTGTTATGATGTAGGAACGGTGAGAAATGTTCAAAATAATTACAAAGTGCCAGTCCCAAGTCTGGGTGAAAGAGGAGGGCGACGCTAATGATCTGTGTAATCGCACAGTGTCTTTAAGCAGCAACTAGCCAGTAAAAGCAAAAAAGTGGTTCCGCATCACAGCATCAGTTGCATTGTGCCATACAAACGGTGAGAAGTGTTCAAAAATAATTCCACCCTCTTTTAATTGTTATATTCGCCCAAATAAGAAAAGGGAGAAGAGTGGCTGTGAGGATGGGTTGTCTGCTGCGCTCGATTGTAAGTGATCGCATTTATTGGTGATTGATTTAGATAAAAGCAGAAATCTCTGCTACTGATCGTACTCTGGCAGTGCCAGTCCCAAGCCTGGCTGAAGGAGGAGGGCGACGTTAATGATCTTTGTAATCACACAGCGTCGTTAAACTGAAACTACTTACTTGTTCCGTATGATTCTTCTGTAGAAATGGTGAAAATGGTTAGAAATAGTTATACACCTTTAGAGCGTGATAGTCGACCTATAAGCGAAAGCGGTCCTGTATTACGCCACAGGAACGGTGAGAACCGTTGAAAGAAATTTATGTCGACGTCAACGGCTTTTGTTACCACGAGATGTCGTTTAAACGCTGGTTCCATCCGGGGACTAATACCTACACTGGTTCGAAAGGCTTGTAAGGTATGGTTGACTTGAAAGGCTCTGATAGCCAAACGAAGTACGCAGTTAGACACTATCTAATACTAATCGCTTGTCTCAGTGAATCCAACGGAACCTGATCATTGCCTGCCTATCTATGTTGTTTTGACTGAGCGCCTGCGAATAAGATCGTTACCACGACTTAGATTAATTTGGGCGCCGAGATTAATCTTATTCTGGTAAGGTAAGTTCGACGACAACGGTCTTGAAAGCCGTCAGATGTCGCTAAGCAATAGATAAAGCTATTGTCACTCCAGACACCTTTAGAACGTCTACAACCGATGCAATAATATACCTCAAACACATTAAATCCTTATTACCTTCATCATTCCACAAACAATGAGAACTGTATAATATTTTTGCAGACAGACAGATTAACAGGAAGGATGTAGAAATATAGACAGACAAGCACGCAGACAGAAAGGCAGACCGTCTATACTTCTAGAAGCCCAACTCCGATTTATCCTCTTCCCCTACCCATCTTGTCGCTCCCATCCTAAACACCATCCACCGTAGCAGTCTGACTGTCCGCCTGACCCCTCGATCGTTTCCGTGAACCGATTATGACCATACATGTATATTACCCGCCTATCGATTTTGTTTTGACTGAGCTCCTGTGAATAATCTCATTCCTGCGATTTAGCTTAATTTGAACGCTCTGTAAATATCGAGATTCCGTTTATTCTGGTAAAGTAAATTCGACATCAACGGCCCTGAGAGCCGTGAGACAGAGCTAAACTATGGATAATGCGATTGCCCTGTTAACACCTTGAAAACGCGTACAACCGAAGCTATTATCCGTCTAAGGCATTTTATCGTTCATTGTTGTGAATGTGAATCACATAAACAGGGAGTACTGTAGAAAAGTTTATAATTCAATTCAATTCAATTCAATTCAAATTATTTTATTGCAACCAAATTATTACAGTAAATCAGAGAATATGAACAAACAAAATACACTGGCAACAAAGGGAGGCCCAAAAGGGATGGAGATCCCGCTAAGGAGGGTCACCCATGTAGCAATTTCCCAAAAACAATTAAGAGGTAAGGCAATAGAAGAAATAAAAATAGAACCAGTTGGTGACTGGGTGCAACTAGCAATAAATTGTTAAGAAACAAGTGATAAGACGATCTTAACTACAAACTTAACTAGAACCTTAAATAAGCGCGGTTATATGCACCAACTTCCAGTGACAGTAGCTGTTTAAATTGATGCGAGAAGAAACGCACGTAATCTCTTTTTGAGGACCTGCAGGGTACTGGATAAACGGATTTCTATTGGCAATGCATTCCATACTGCAGTGCCGTATGATTTGATGGTAAAGCGTCGAGTGTTAGAATGGGCTTTAACAGGGCGATATGCTTTTGAATTCCTAGTGAAGTATGTATGAATGTCGGAGGCATGTGGGAGGAACTCCTGAAATACAGGAGGGAAGAGACCATGTTCTAGGCGATAGAAGAATTCACCAATTTGAAGATCTTTAATCTGGTCTATTCTCAAGAGCCTAAGCTCGCTAAAGGATGGGCCAGTGTGTTCCCATTTCCGAATACCTGCAATTATGCGAATAGCCCTCTTCTGTAAGATTACTAGTTTACGCAGCCTAGATTCGTACGTCGATGCCCAAATCATGTTGCAATAAATGAGATAGGGGTAAACGAGGGCATAATATAGGTTTAATCTGACTGTCTTTGGCAGTATATGTGCAATACGAGTTAGAATACCCACATTTTTAGCGATTTTAGCTGCAATTTGATTGATATGTACCTTCCAGGTCAAGTGCTGGTCTATATGTACACCTAGAAATTTTGTTGACTCAACTTGAGTGATGGAAGTATCATTAATAACCAAAGATAAATCACCGCTAGGGTTAATTTTCCTGTGGGATTTAAATAAAATAAAATTGGTTTTGTCTAAGTTGAGGGTGAGTTTATTAGCATGGAACCAAGCAGCTATATTGGATAACTCAACGTTGATAGTTTGAATCAGTTTCTGCCAAGAGTCATTGGAGTAAAAAACGTTGGTATCATCAGCAAATAGTATGAAAAACATTGTGGAGGAGATACTGGCCAAATCGTTAATGTAGAGCAGAAAAAGGAGTGGTCCAAGATTGGAGCCTTGCGGCACTCCAAATTTAATCATTCCCAGCTCAGAGAGAGCACCATTACAGAGGACTCTCTGAGCACGGTTTTCAAAGTAGCTGGCGAACCATTTAAGCTGCGTCCCCCTAATCCCATAGTTCTCTAGTTTATTTAGCAGGATATTATGATCGACGGTATCAAACGCCTTAGCGAGATCGAAGAAAACCCCCACGGAGTATTCATTATTTTCGATGGCCTTAGAAATCATGTCCTGCATATTCAGCAAGGCCATGTAAGGGGAGTGACCTGGTTGAAATCCATGCTGAGATTGGTAGACAATATTCGAGTTATTGACATATCCATAAAGGCGGTTGTACATAAGTTTTTCATAAAATTTTGCAAAGTAAGGGAGGATAGAAATAGGTCTGTAATTGGTCACATTATCCTTTTCGCCTTTTTGAATACTGGTACTACTTTAGCTATTTTTATGGCTTGTGGAACAATCCCACTATTAAAAGAGCAATTAATTATTTCCGCCAGAGGTTTAGCAACCAGTGTGAGATTGGGTGTCGCTATGCAAGGGTCGATGTCATCAATCCCTTTGCTATGTGTTATGTAATGTAATGCCATAATGATGGCGTTTAACTGTCAATGGCAATTTAGTAATTAAATTAATTAAATTATGTTAATTTAATCGCTCGATTCCTCCCTGTGCTTTCGAAACGCAAGGTTGATCTCAACTTCCAACAGATGCCGCACGATAGAGCTAAAAAAAACTAATGCTACATGAGTAAATGTTTACTTATTAAACGCCACTCGCATGTCTCAGTGACTTTGACTGAGCCTGTTAAACTGTGGATCCATCCAGCCACTGATCGCACTCTGGCAGTGCCAGTCCCAATCACCTTATACCGCCCATCGACTCTGTTTTGATTGAGCGCCTGTGACTTAGTTCGTTCCCTCTACTTAAGTTTCTCTGGCGCTGTATAAATCTCGAGATAACGATTACGATACATACACACACACACACACACACACACACACACACACACACACACACACACACACACACACACACACACACACACACACACACACAGCTCTGGAAGCCGGAAGATGTCGCTAAATAATTGAAACTGCGATTGTGTTGTTGGACACCTTGAAAACGCTCGCTGCCGGCGATATAAATACAGAAACTACCTTTTGTCGTCGAATACAGAACTACCTGGTGTCGTCGAATTAACCAAGAGCTGTAATATGCCAAAAATAATCTTTGTCTGCGGCAACGGCCTGCGTTGTCATAAGCTGTCGTTAATTAAACTGTGGATCCATCCATCCACTGATCGCACTCTGGCAGTGCCAGTCCCAAGCCTGGATAAAGGTGGAGGGCGACGCTAATGATCTTTTTATTACAAAGTGTCGTTAAACTAAGACTACTACTACTACTGTGCATATGACATTAATCTACCTTGGCTTTGTTCATTTACAGTGGAGCTTAATAAATGCGCAGATATAATTATTATGATCATGCATCGCGCGTCAAGACCAAGATGTCGCTAAGCTATAGCTAATACAATGTTCGTCTTGGACACCTTTGAAGGCATTCTCCCAATGCTATAAATTCAGCCAACGCGTTTAATCGATAGCGGATTCAGACTAAAAAAAATCTTACGATACGGTCGAAGAGAACGGCCCTTGGCGGCCACAAAATGGTGGTAAATTATGTTGGCATGTTGCGAGCAGTGGCGGAGTTCGGATTTAAATGTAAATCAATTTTAAAGGTGTGCAAATTTCCCCAAGGTTCTCCGAATATTACAGGCATGCAGTAACCGCTATTTAATTTACACAATCTAGAAATCATTACTCACACATACTAGGCGCGTTACTCCCACATTGCAAACTGGATCCATGTCTGTAACGTGTCAGAAATTCTTCTAAATCTGAGAAAGCGGAGAAAACGACCCCCTAGGGACCAACCGTGTACTTTTACATACGAAAAAATTGATTAGAAATGCATGGAAATGTCTCGGCTCTCTTTCGTACAAATCCATCACCAACCACCCTTTTAGGTAGGCACTCAACATCGTGTCGAGCTGCTTCTACATGGCAGGACGAAGCAACTGCTATTAAAGGCCTTATAACGAATACGAATAATTAGAGTCAGAAATCAGAAGCTTCGTAATTATAAAGTAGGCTTCTTCGCAACAGGCCAATTTCAGGCTTCGCTGTGAACTATGTAGAATTAAATTTTGGTATTTCGTGATCGCGGGATATGAACTTCTAACTTCTTCTATAGCGCAGGTGTTGAAACCAAAAGGCATCAAGCGATGGCTCACCAATATAAGTCGCAATCAGGTCGACATCCAGAAGATCAGTCCCATAAGACAGAGAGCAGACTATGGTGGATAAGTAATTTTATATTGAGAAGTATTATGCCAAACAAACTATTGCAACAATTAGTATTAAAGGTGTCTTAGGACAGCAAAGCATTATCGAGGGTTTCAATGAGAGAACTGTTCAAAATAATTGCTGTTGACATCAACGGTCTTTGTTACCAGACGATGTCGTTAAATTCTTAAGTTGACAATGAAATGCCATTCATAGCTACTTAGCAGAACGAACAGATTCAGCGAGGGAGTTAATCACTAGAATTTTTCGCGGCTTTAACGTAATCTGGAATACGGTAGCTTTCCAGTATTAGCAAAACAATTCCATGGGTTATTAAAAATGTACTAACCATTGTTTCAGTTAAGCGTAGGATTTCCAAGGCATTTGCCGTCGTCCTCACCCTATAATTCAGTCCTCGCCAAATTATTGTCCGTAGAACGGAACTGGCGTATTTATAAGATTTAGATAATTCATATTAAAGGTGTCTAATGAGAGCATTGCATTCCAAGGATTTAAGCCATCTAGCGATCTGAGTTCAAAGTTTTATTAGCTATGTACTCAATTTGACACAAATTCTTTGCAAATCCAATGCAAAGAATTACATAAAAGGGTTATATGACGAATTAGTTCGCTTGACCTTCCCAATGACAGTGTGAAATGCTTACTAGGGATGCGTTCGCAAGGGAGCACAAGGGAAGCCGACATTTCGAAAGAAATTTCTGCCATTGCGAGGATATGAACCCCTAACCTCTCCATCGATAGTCCAGCACGATAACTACTATATTACGATAACCGCTTGAAGCCATAGTCCAATTGGTATATGATCACAGGATATATCATTCACTTGTGCATTAGTAGCATAGCGCTATAGGCTATAAGTAACCACATCTAATAAGACTGCATCTGCTTCAGTTACAGAGGTGTAATAGTGGATGGTCGGATGGAGATTCCTCAGGAGAGCAGTGGATGCGCTGGAACAGTAAACGAGGTTCGCTACCTTGAAGACGTCCAGGCGATCGTTAGTCTGTTAGCCTTGCGTCGTAGGGACATTGACATCGCCCTCATATCTCCCGATGGGAACGAGGTCGACCTTCCTAGGTCGAAGGACACGGGACACCCATCGAAGGGTTCAGCGATTGGGCGTTCATGAGTATACGCACAGTTGGGGAGAGACAGCGGACGGACTTTGGAGGCTAGAGATACAGAACAGCCGAATAGGGCCAGCGTATGTGAGTGGAACTACGCGGATCTCAGCGTAGCTAATCTAATCTACATATTATGGTATAATAGTACAAGCTAATCTTAACTGATCATTTGATTGGATCATATTATCTAATCTATGTATAATCTAATCTTTAGTATTCTAACCAATTACTAATCTAATCATTTAATCTAGGCATTATGAAACATAATTTTTAATGCTATTCATATAACGTAATTTTAACTGATCATCTAATCTGTTCAAATCCTATCTAACCTAATCATCCAGTCTCATTTGATCTAATGTATTATGATTTGTTCTCTATTAATATAATAATCTAATCTATTTGATATAGTCATCATCTCCTCTTGTCTAATCTGATCTCTTCTTATAATCTAATCAAATCTGATCACCTAACCTTGTCTAATTTACTGTGATCTAAATCTAATTATAGCGTCAAGGTAGAGACAGAGCTCGATCAGTTTCCTTTGAACTAATCGATTGAATTTTACCTGAGATTTGTGGGATAGAGTAGACGAGTGGATGATTGCAACGCGGTTTCGAGCCTCTTCATCTGAGACGGTTACTGTTTAGGATCTTGACACTGGACTCACGAGTGCTCAGAGCCGTCGATTGCTGTTTGGTCATTAGACAGCGGTGCCCGTCAATCCTTTAACGCCTTAAGAACTTTGGTCGCCCATTGCCTGCGATGACGTTGTGCGAGCCACTACCTTGTCAAGAATGCTGTTGCCTCACCCGCCTGGTGGGGTTTCGTGGGACAGCGTGACAAAGACAGGTTTGATGTCTTGATGCGTCGCTTGATCCGTTATCACTATCTTCCTGGAGATTCCCTGTCTTTTGAGCAACTATGAATAAAGGCTGATTCCCGCCTTTTTCATCGATTCTGGAGGATAATGGGCATGTTTTACATGAGTTGCTTCCCCCAATTAAAACTTCTAAGTATTCCCTGCGCCCCCGGGCTCATGACCGTATCATTCCTCCCGCAGATAATTTGATGCGTAAAAATTTCATCATTAGGATGATATATAAGGTCTGATCAAGATTGGCTGACTTCTTAGATATTTGGGGGTCGATAGCGCATTGGATAACATCTGGCACAGAGAGCGAGAGGTACCGAGTTCAAGCCCCATTGGGCGGATATGCTTTTGTAGGCTGCTATTAGCGCCGTGTATTGCAGGCTGTCTGTTCTGTTAGTTGTTAAGATTTAAATTGCATAACATGTAAATGTACTGTAACAGCGCAGTGCGTTTGTCAGGCGCTTAATAAAGAAAACTAGAAAAGATTATTATTATCATTATTATTATTAATATTATTATTATTATTATTATTATTAATATTATTATTATTATTATTATTATTATTCTTATTATTAATATTATTATTAATAATAATAATAATAATAATATTATTATTACTACTATTCAGAGATGGGTACGATTAGCTAGAATTGCTAATCGATTAGAATTAGAATTAGCCACTGAAATTTGCTAATCGATTAGAATTAGAATTAGCAAAGTCTTCTAGCTTATCGATTAGAATTAGCATTAGCAGCAGCTAATCGATTAGCAATTAGAATTAGATATCAATAATAATCGATAGTTCAATACACATATGTGCTTCATGAATTTGTCAAATTTTAATCAAAGTACAGCAAGTTCCTGTAGCCTATTATAAATTTACAATACCTAAGGCTGCAGTCTATTACAATACCTAGAGCTGTAGCTTATTACAATACCTAAAGCTGCACAAATGCTATATGTGAGAACAGTTCACAAACCAGCCATTTCTTTGTCTTGAACTCATCCTAACATAACGGACGAAGTTTGACGATTTGTACATTGGCTTCAATTAGCGCTGACGATTCTACTGAATTTTTACACTTCCCTACTAATATAACTGTTCCTTCCGATGGGCCTATCACTTTTATTTTAACACTTTTAAAGAACGTTTTAACAATAATAAATTCTGAATAATTTTTTCACCAGTTGTCTGCGCAGCTATTGTGATAAGCATGGAGAATTTGGCGCAGAAATAAGAACTTGTATTTGTTCCCATGTTTTATAACCATGAACAGATAATTGAAAGTCTGAAATAGCCTTCAGATAAATAAGTAATTAAGTATTATTCTTCAACCTCAATATTAATAGACTCATTCTTAATGAACGCGTTCTCGGTTTAATTTTCAAACATCTAATCGATCAGCTAATCGATTTTCGATTAGAATTAGCTGACAATTGCTAATCGATTAGAATTAGAATTAGCACCAGACTACAGCTAATCGATTAGAAATAGAATTAGCTGTTTGTCTAATCAATTAGCTAATCGATTAGCATCTAATCGATTAGTTACCCATCTCTGCTACTACTACTATTATTATTATTATTATTATTATTATTATTATTATTATTATTATTATTATTATTATTATTATTATTACCATTATTATTATTATTATTATTACTATTATTATTATTATTATTATTATTATTATTATTATTATTATTATTATTATTATTATTATTATTATTATTATTATTATTATTATTATTATTATTATTATTATTATTATTATTATTATATTATTATTATTATTATAATGATTGTGCACCAAGGTGCAGTTGGCAGTTGGTTTATTAAGGGATATTGTCACTAACTTACTTAATGTGAAAAACGTTAATTGTCAGGAAACTTTATACTTTTTAACTTTGTTTATAAAGATGCCTGTACACCAAAGTGCGATTAGCAATTGGTTAATAAAGCATATACTTACATTACTTACTTATTTATTAAATGCACAAATATATTATGATTACCCATCGCGCGCCAATCCCAAGATGGCGTTAATATTGTTCGACTTCGACACCTTTAACACGCATTCTTCCGATGCTATAAATGTAGCCAATAAGTTTATCGCTTTATTATCTTCTTTCATCTGTACCACTGAGCTCATAATTATTATCAATTATAACGGGCATAATCTCAAAGTGGAGTACAATTATAGGAACCCTACAAAAGCTAAAGCTTGTATAACGTTAGGCACCGATTTCTGTATTATAGTTATTACATTTCTGAGTTATCGTGAACAAATAGTCCAGTTCTTTAGGAAACCCCGCCACTGAACGCACTGTGTCAGTGCCAGTCTCAAGGATGGATGAAGGATGAGGGCGATGGTAAGGTTATTGTTATCAAAGTTTCGTAAAACTTAAACTACTACTACTTTCGCTATTGTCTTCAGCGGACTCTGGAATTAAAGAAATCGCTTTATTTGAACCAATGTCAGGTCACTCATAGGATAAGGTCGACGTAAATGGCCTTCCATAAATATTATTAGCAACTTTAAAACTATCTACCATCGGACGGAGCCAGTCCAAAGGATGAATAGGGAGGAGAGCGACGCTGATCATTTTACGTTGTGACACAGCGTCGTTAGAATTATATATGAATGAATCTCTGGCGACCTCGTGAGCCGTTCAAGTCGACAAATATATTATGATTATCCATCGCGCGCCAATCCTAAGATGTCGTTAAATTCTTTCGCCTTCAACACCTTTAACACACATTCTTCCGATTCTATAAATACAGCCAATAAGTTAATATGCCAAAACTAATCTTTGTCGGCGGCAACGGCCTATGTTGTCATAAGCTGCCGTTAAACTGTGGACACACATCGCTTTATAGCGATTTGAATGATTGACTGTAATCGGGCGACCTCTGTCAGCGGAACGGTTCGTTCCTTTGGGGTTTCCCATTGACACTGTCTGTATAACTAAACTAATTGTTTCCGTGTTTATATGTTTTCGGTGATCAATAAAGCATTGATTGATTGATTGATTGATATAGAGCTGTAATATGCCAAAAACTAATCTTTGTCGGCGCCAACGGCCTATGTTGTCGTAAGCTGCCGTTAAACTGTGGATCCAATCGCTTTATATATAAGCTTCTTTACTACAGTACCACTGATTGCATTATTATCAATAACGGACATAATCTCAAAGTCGAGTACAAAAGGAGCCCTGCAATAGTTAAAGCTTATATAAAGTTAGGCCCCTATTTCGGTGTTATAGTTATCATATATATGAGATATCGTGTAAAGTACTCCAGTTCTTCAGGGAACTCCGCCACTGAATGCATTTTGATAGTACCAGTCTCAAGCCTGGATGAAGCAGGAGGGCGACGGTAATGTCATTGTTATCACAGTGTCGTTAAGCTGACACTACTACTTTCGCTTTTGTCTTCAGCGGACTCTGGAATTTAAAACAAATCGCTTTATTTGAACGAGTGTCAGGTCACTCAAAGGATAAGGTCGACGTAAATGGCCTTCCATTATGATGATTAGCAACTTTTGAACGGTCTACCATCGGACGCAGTCAGTCCAAAGGCTGAATAAGGAGGAGAGCGACGCTGATCATTAAACGTTGTGACACAGTGTCGTTAAACTACTCATATATGAATGAATGAATCTCCTCGGCCATTGCAATATTCCCCGGTGGTGTCAGTCTGAACAACGGTTGAAGGAGGGTAACTCTGATTATCTTTCTTATGACAGAGCGTCGTTAAACAGGAACTAAGCTACGAATGAAAATAAATTTAATTCGATTATAAGTTAAAGGTCGACGCGTTTAGTCTTCACGGCCACAAGACGTCGCTTAACAATAATCATAATATGTGGACGTTTACGTTAGAAGGGTCCAGATGGTCGGTTTGGAGTTATTGGTATCTCTAAAATGTTCAGAATGAGAGTGAAATAAGGAGTAAATCTGCATATTATCCAGCACATGTCTGGTTATTGTAGAGACTGGTAAACACAACAACCCAGAAAAGCTCGTTTTGAGTAATTTGCGATTAAAGACTAGGGCCCACAGTAACATGAAGTTGTAGGTTCTAAGGTTTCGCAACTACTACTGCATTGTTATGAAGTGCTATCAGTGGTGTAGTGGGTGGGGGAACGTGGGGGAACGCCGTTTCCCCACTTTTTTTCTCACACTATGCAAAATTCTTGCAAGATGGCACTTTTTGCTTACTTCAATATCCAGGCGTTCCCCCACTTCATTTTTTAGGACTACACTACTGAGTGCTATATATCATTAGAAGCCATTTCCTGTAAGCTTCACTATTATGTTACTGCTGCTGAATTATCTGACAAATGATTATGCAGTTTAATCATGAAGTAGGCCTATTGTAAGCCTAGTGTACCGAAAACAAATAATTGACATTTTTGTAAAGAACACACAAAATTTTGGGGTAATTTTTTTTTATTTCAGTGACTTTGAACCTTATACGTCCACATATAGTGATCGCCTTAACCTTTATTTACCCACTATGCCTTTTAGGTGGAATTTTGAGATGGCCCTTAGATATGTGTTGTATGTTGATGGTATTAAAATAGAAATGACAAGCTTTTAGTGATATTTCACATTTAAGGTCATTTTTTGGAATGTTCCAAAAATGGAACGTTGGGTCATACCCACTAGCATTTTTTTACAATGGCAGTTCAACATGAATACACGATACAATATTGACTTATGCACAATTTATTGAAAACCAGTTTGTTTAAAGCTATGAAAACTTTCAAAACAGTTCACTTGAAGTATCTTGAGGCACCTGACACATTCTTTGGTAGTGTTTTTCTTCAAAAAATGAAAAAAAACAACGAGCCTGACTAATTAAAGATATGTATTGCTCGATCCCATCGCAATGTGTCATGACAACCTTTGACATCCCTGAGCACTTTTTCACAGGATTCACAGTATTGATACTGCTGGAACATGCTACTACATTGTTATCTGACTACCTAACAACAACAATTTTGGCATGACATGAGTATTCAAATGTACCTCTTTCTTGTTTTGCGAACATTTTCTTGTCATTCAGAGGTGCTGTTCCGGATCGACCATCAAGGACGTCATGTCCGTGATGGTCGAACTGGAATAGCACCTCTGAATGACTGCTGCCACACACCTCAGCTTAGACAGAAGACTGTAACTAGTAAAAAGATTGGCAAATAATAGCATGTGATTATGGTTTCCTGTGATGAGTTAGGCAAAATTCATGGCAACGCGCTCACCAAAAGTGGTTTATGTGGGTCGCCTACTCCTGCCACAATAAATTGTTGCTTGATATGGATGAACATCCTATTCATGAATAAGACATCCAGATCTTATAACTAAATCTGATTGGCTTTCCTCTTATAAACATCTCTAACCCATGATGTCCATAGTTAGGCACCCACCGACTCATAAATGCTAAGTTTGAAATGAACAATTCCAAATTGCAAAGATTTGTGTTACTGATCATATAGTGCACACTCTGCCATTATAGAGAGATCTCTTTTCAGCTGCCTGCATGGCAGTACATCCTCCTTTCATGGATTTTCATGGATTTCATTGCAGTTGCTATTAGACTGCATCAGGTTCTCAACTGTGTTGCAGTTATTGCATTATTTTCTAAAACTCCAATTTAAAATATGTACTAATTATTACAAAATCAGTGTTAAAACATAGGCATACATAAGGGGTTTTACGGGGTGGGGTCACCCTAAATAAAATTGCCGACATTTTTTTCAATGCAATAATATGCGAAATACAAAAAACTGAACTTTCTCGACCATTTCCAATGGAAACCCCAGAAAACTCACCCCCCGAAATTTTTTCATGGCTACGCCCCTGATTAAAATAAATTAAATGAAACATAATATTAAAAACTAATTAATGATACATGCAACAATCCAACAGTATATACTGGCAAATTATGAAGAAGGAACACAATCACCTCATATTGGAATTATACTAATGAGAGTGCACCAACGTTCCAAAAATGGAACATGCTTCAAAACTGGGTTTTTTCTTCTAGAGTTTTGCTTCTTTTTTGGTAATTTTGATTTTTATCACTGACTTTAGATATCAATCAACAAAATACAACGTGTCTCACCTGTAAAATTATGACACAAATATTTATTTCAACTTCCTAAAAGATATTTTTAAAAAATCACAAAATTCGTCAAAATTACGCATCTGTAGCACAAAAATAAATAAAGTCAATCAGAAAATTACCACTGTTTTACATTCTCCATTCTTAAATCTTTCATTTGATGGGCAAATATAATAAATTTACCAAGGCAAACTTATTTTTTTAAACATTACAAATTATGTTCCAAAAATGGAACGTTGGTAAAATAAAGGTTAAACACCTTTAAAATGGTTCCTTCTCACGTTACAAATAAAAAAAGGTCGACGTTAACGTAACTTATCGGCCACAAACTGATAATAAACAATGTAAGACGGCCATTGCACTGTGGCGCTTAATAAACCACTAATATTAATAATAGTAATTAATAAATAACAGCAACAATATTAATAGTAGGATGGAGTTCGAACGTAGAGAGGGTTGAGCTTGAGTAGTTTTGTTTATTGTTGGCCTACTTAGAATGGATTTAGAATGGTTCTTGAATGGTTTTAAGATGCATCTAGAATATTACACTGGGACCATGAATGATTTTAGGGCAAAAGATGAAGATAGGACGGGGGGCTACGATTCGAACTCAGCTTCATGCCGTCGGATCCTGTGACCTTCATCTCCTGAGGCGACTTCTGGAAGCGCTTGGCTCGTCTCTCGGCGTCACGGATGGCTGACTCTCGCTGCTTCTTGACGGCTCGGACGTTGCTGGACATCTGGTCAGCCGCCGCCTTGTCCATGAAGCTGACCACGGTCATTCGAGGATTGTGAATTGTAGCGACGTCTAGCGTCTAGCGGTGTGTTGAAGTTGTTGTCGAGTGACCAGATGTTGACCTCGAATGCGACGAGGAATACTACGCAGCTCACGTGACCGTTTCCAGCCGAATGATGTAGCGCCGTTCGGCCGAAGTAATCGCGACAATTTAAACAGGCGCTAGAAAAACAATCGTAATAATAAACAACTTTAAAGAATAGGCTAACTATGCCGGTATGGTACCCATTTTAAGGTGAGGTGGCGGTTAAGGATATCAACCTATAAATTCACTGAAGACTGAGCATGGTCAAAGCTATATACGATCACCTTAGGAAAAATCCTGCACGCATATCTCAGATACACAAGTGATTACAAGGCAAATTTCGAGTGACATTTACACCATTTCAACTGGTAACTTTGCACGAATCCCATCACCTAATGATCCCTCTCAACTAGTTACTCGAGACCACACCATATTCACTTTAACCAGATAGTGGTTTCAGAGTGTTGGCTAAATTTATATCATCTGCAGGTAACGTTTTAAAGGTGTCTAAGACGACAACTATATCGAAGAGCCGTAATATGCCAAAATTAATCCATGTCGGCGGCAACGGCCTATGTTGTCATAAGCTGCCGTTAAACTGTGGAACCAACCAAAGACTAGATAGGATTAACACTCCAGAACATTTGTTAACGTCGATGTTAACGGTCCTTAGGGACCACAATATGATGATAAAGAACGGAAAACTCCCTACCTTCGACCGATTGGTCATAGGACGATTGGTCATAGGACGGTTGGTCATAGGACGATTGGTCATAGGACGATTGGTCATACGGACGATTGGTCATATGCTGCTAATAAACCGACATAGACCTACTTGGTTGTAGTCGTTAGTTATAGACATTCTTAGTTTTCAGCTTAAAACACCGAACGCAAAATAAGCAGCAATTAAATTAGGAACATTCATCAGTTGTAGAAGTTTATAACCTCCGGAAGTTTCCCAGACCAAAAATCCCACTGGAGGTATGCATAGTCGACAAGACGACGACCACTTTGTCTTTCTTACACTTGTCGCCGGTCTCACTGAACCCAATAAGGGATGATTACAAATCGCATCCTCTGGGAGTCACAAATTCTTCGGGCAACTCAACTAGAATAGTACGAATATTAACAACCAAAGTCGCTTTCTTTGACTACAGAACATCTCTAGCCAGGAACAGCAAGGTTATAAAATTATAACTGGTCATGTTGCGACCTTCACATTCAAGAGGTTGTATGAGCTGGCGGACAACGTTTTCTCCCAGATCTTTGGTTGGAGCTGCATCGGCGCTCTCTTTGCCGCAATATATGCTGGCATTGTACTTGACTTCAGCATCGCAACACATCCCTAACTTGATGCCGTATTTTGACGGCTTGTAGGCTATTGTACAAATCTGCACCGACCTCGATAGGCCTATGGAGCGAGTCTGTCGTCAATTTGTGAGAAATTGGCCTGTAGGCCTAATCATTGCAAAAGAGGGAGGGCAGCTCTGATAAGTAAATATAACACGAAATAAGGAAATAATATTGCGGGTTTTTGTGCAACTTTAGACTGTTTAATGAGAGAAAAAACATCAATTACTGTCCTGGGGTCAAAAATGACCCCATGACCTTATGTGTATAAATGTCCTGTAATTTTTTTCCCATCTAAAATTCGTATGCAAACTCAACTGGAATACGTAGTGACAACCTGTACAGTAATTCTCGTGAAAAATCACAGCAGCCATTTCATTTTTTAATATCGATCCATGACTTGAAAATGCCCTCTGGGGTAATTATTGACCCCACGCCCGACGAAGGGTGTATTGTACTACTACTGAAAGATGACGAAAACGAAGTAAAAGTAGAATATATTATGAAACAGAAAAGTAGTAGTATTAATAAACGACATGGTCAGCTGACAACCAGTTTCCTCGTAACATGTATCTCACAGTGAAGCGACCGTTGTACAAGCGACAAGACGAAACAACTCGGTTGGCCTCGCAGTACACGATACCAACTGCATAAGTTCTGTGTTAGTAAAAGCGCCTAGATGCATTGCCGTCTATTAGCCTACCGCTCAACTCTACGTGCGTCAATCATCCGGTTATACATGGAACTTACCTCGTTTGAGGCGCTTTGCCTCAGTTTTTCATCAGCTCAAGGTCCGACAACTGTATTCACCATCTACCGTCCTGGATCAGCGCCGATTGCTGCTAAATTCTTTGAAGAATTTGCATCAGTTCTCGAGAGCATAGTTACTTGCAACAATCAACTTGTTATACTTGGTGACTTCAACATCCATCTCGAAACAAGCACCGAATCTTCTACCAGTCAATTTTTAGAGTTACTAAAACAGTTTGGACTCGTTCAACATGTAAAAGAGATTACACACCGTCAAGGAGGTATCTTGGACTTAATTATTACTACTGATGACACTACTGTACATGAACTTTATTTGCAGCCTCCGACCATTTCTGACTACTCGCTAATTAAACTCCACAAGGGAAGAAGACTTGGCAGAACTACTTAGGGAACGAACAGGCAACAGGCCTCGACGAAAACTGTTAAACTCCACAGATTATACATTTACATTAGTCTTTATATAATATATAATATTTTCGTTTATTCAGACAATCCGGTTGACACACCGCAACCGGTTACAGTGTACAATTATGCAATTGAAACAATTCACAAGAACACAAATGACAGAAGACATAAATCTTAACTACTAACAGAGCAGACAGCCTGCAATACGCGGCGCCAATGGCAGCCTACAAAGCATGTCTACCCTATTAGCTGTAACATAATCTCTGTTGCAATAAGTTCGATATAATTATTTAATCACACACTGAGTCTCTATCTCTCTATGAACTAATGATACTCGGCATAAAGTCACCGCCTATACTTGAATATAGAGTCAATCCATGATACTACCATGTATTCACTTTATCATCGATGTCTTCAGTTTATCGGCTAAAGTATACATTAAAAGAGGTGAGCGTCTGGAAAGGTCCCGTTGAAAACACATAAACTTCCAAATTCGATCGTCCTCCCCTGAGATGGTTACCGTGTAGAAACTTTGAACAAATCCTCAAGTCCCAATAATGTAATGTAATTAGCAATTTACATAGCGCCGCTCGCAGCCGTGGCCGTGCAGAAGCGCTCCAATAATATTCATCATCATTGTTGTCATCGTATAAGTCGTCGTTGGCTTTTGTATGCGGATGACAAATTGCTGAGAATAAAGAGTAAATAACCTTAGTAGTTTAAGTCTAACGACGCTAATGGTCTCTGTTATCACACAGCTAGTCGTTAAACTGAAACTATATACTACTACTACTACAACTCTGCAGATGAAGCGCCAAAAACCAATACAATCGATACTAGTCATTCTGTGTTGTCAGAAACCCACTTCGTAGCATCGCTTTATATGGGTATGCTGGAAAGGGTATTAAAGGTGTCTAAGGAGAACATAGCATCGTCGATGGATAGACTTAGCGACATCTAGTGACCATCCTTCTGACTGTATGTCTGTCTGTTTCCATATCTGTATGTTCGATCGCGACGAAGAAGAGAATCCACCTGTCGACAAAAGCAAACCACATCTATCCATCCCGCATCCTTCGTCTCAGCTACCCACCTCCACCCTCATCCCACTACGTTACGGGTGCAAATGAAGCCGAAATCTCGGCAAATTTCTGCCCTGGTGTGGATTTAAACCCACGACCTCTCGGTTGACAATGCGGCGTGCCTATCCCTGGACTATCATGCACTCTGCCAAAGAAATAGAAAGCGAAAGTGTATTCATCTCCAGCTGAACGGATGGTTGGAGAAGGATGGGCAATAATATTTTGGGGAAATTTTCATGGGTGGATGTTAAAGGAAGCTGTAACTATATGTCTCTGTCTGTCTGTTTGTCTCTCTTTTAATCTCTCTATCTGTCCGTCTGTTCGTTTACAGGGTTGTCTCTCTGTTGTTATGGACTTCTGCTTAAACTACTGTCTTTAAATATATCTAACGTGTCATCAGTAAACAATTCAATGATGTACCAAAAGCCAACAAGCGGTAGAATGCTTATGAAAGAGAACGACGAATGACAGTGATCTAGAAGATAGGGGAATAAGAGGAAGGTAGTAAGAGAGTGGGATGAAGAAAAGGATCCAGACAATGAGGAGCAGATGGACGAAGGAATGTGGGAGGGAGAGGAGTATGGAATAGATGAGAAGAGAGAAGAAGATAAGTACAGGCAAGCGAGTGTGATGCTGATGCTGATGATCACGACAATGATACCCGTAGTGGGGTATATGGTTTACCAAGATAATGATGTCACCTGAAAAATTATCATGGCTGACTCCAATTCTATTAACAGCTCGTTATTGGCAAAGAGATAGACTCACTTCACCTTTGGACCGAAATACATGTAGTCTTAATGGCCGTCACCTGAATAAATAAGTATGGCTGACTCCTGCTATATTTACAGCTCATTATTAGCATATAGAGAGCTATACTTTACCTGCGGACCGACGGTGTCAAGCAGGATATTCACTTTTGACTTAGGCTTATATTATCACACTTGGCTTAGCATATTTAGAGTAGGGCCTACAAACCAAAACCGGAAACTGGACACTGGACGTTGACAGGAAGACGCACCGAAGTAAGAATAACTCACAGCTACAAAGCATTTAAACGTTTGCTATGATTGCGTTGAAACATGTAAATGTAAATTATTTTAAAATCGCAAATTAAGTCAAACGTGCAATTTATAGGACGTATTTCTTTCAACAGTTCCTATTAGAGGAATGCATATAGCTGTGTCGTCAAGGCAGACAATTCCCAACATTTGTATAAACAAAACTTATTTCTAGATTCAGATTCAATTAACATATAGTTGGTTAAATTAATTATTAAAATAAAACAAAAGTCTTAAACTTGAAATTCATACTATGACAAGAACTGCATGATAACTAGGTTGTTTATAAAGAAGTAATATTTTAAAGCTGAAGTAACTGGGATTCATCAGCCCAACCATTTTGTAGCAGAATGTGCATTCTTATAAAGATCTACAATTAGGCTCTGCAATTAGGCTCTTTTTATTGTATGAATTCTATATATTTAAATTATTCTGTTGTGTGTACTTCAAGCTAAGTCAGTCCAAGCGTGTGAATGGTAACCTGTATTGTCATGTTAACTATGCTGAGCCAAAATAACTCTATGCTTTCATGTTTCACATGTTTGCTGATTGTGAATTCATCTTATTAGTGATGAATTACTGTCACATGAATAAGAACAGCTGAAAGTTTTTTCAGTTGTTATGAAAATTTAACACAAAGAATGTAAATTTTGCTACAAAGATTACTGCATGTAAATTGGAAATGGAAAAAATTGTCAGTCAGTGGCATAGCTTTGAAAATCTTCTAAAGGTAGCAATTTGGCTCTGTATACTTGAAGAAGGGATTGGCAGTTTTTGTCTGTATGCTGTGTCTAAAATTTAGAAACCATGAATTTGACGAGTTAATACAGTTATACTTACTGGCGTTTGTTGTGGTGTCTTTTAAAATTTTGGTGACAGTACAAGTTTAACATAATTTCATTATTTTCTTTCTAATACTTATTATTAATTTGTTGAATTTACAATTAGTTTACATGATAGCTGAGTTTTGGCAATTGTGCCTGAAAGGAGCTCCTCAGGTTTAAAAGTTCTACATGTGTAAGTTGTTGTATTTGGTTAGTCACTTTGTGTCCTTTATGTACTGGTGCGGTATTGGTATTGGCTGGCATTATTCAATTGTCGCTTGACTAGGTAACAAAATTGGCAAACCTGTGACCTGCGTTGTTCCTTCACAGCTTACGTTGCATTTTTGGATATGCTAATAAAATTTTGTTCCTAGATTCCTGTTTGGAAGATGAAAGCCAGCTGGAGGAGGTATCATCTGATAGGGTGTCAGAAGTCTCATTCAATGACCAACATAAACATGCAAACCTATCCAGTTTGGACATAGAAACTTTAGAGTTGATCAAAGAAGAAGAAAGCATTCAGCTGACTTGTTGCGTTGAAAATGATATCAAAGTCGAGATGGGAGTGTATGAGTCTGTGCCAAATGGTGATGACTCCGATAAGAAGGAAAGGAGAACTGGAGGAAAAGATGTAGTTGCAGGGCAGAACTCTAGCATGTCCATCTGTAAAATGGTGCCGTATGTATTAGTTTCATCCGATGTATCATTAGCACCTGGACCATCTATTGCACCAACAAATGGCCTAGGCACCTGGGGGTCGGACTTGGGAGGTGCAAAAACTTCAGCAAGTTGGTGTAATGCTTCGGTCCGAATCGCATCAAAGATTCTCAAAAATACCTTGCATAAAAGACAAAGAAAGGCAAGGACAGCTCATCAGGACATAGAGAGTTCCAGGGTGATAAAGCCAGTGGCAAAACTTGATGAGCTGCTCACAGAAAGTTCTGGAAGCGGCATCAGGGAAAGATTAAAGCGATACGAGAAAACGAACGTTGTGTGTCCAATCTGCAGCAAGAGGTTCAAGTGGCAGTCAGACCTAAGGAAACACATGGAAGCATATGAGGCCCACTCGGCGCTGACTTGCAAGGTGTGTGGAAAGGTGCTGACGTGTAAAAGACAGCTACGAGCACACGAGAAACTCCACGTCGGTCTTCGGAAGCACGTTTGCGCTACGTGTGGGAAAGTCTATCGCCATAGGAGTGGCCTAGTAATGCATTCGTACGAGCACACTGGACAGTTGCCCTACCTGTGCGACCTCTGTGGTGCAGGTTTCAAGAACTTCTTCTCAATGGGACAACACAAAAAACGGCGACACTCAACCTTTCGTCCTTTTGTTTGCCAGCAGTGTGGCAAGGGCTTCATTCGCAACGTCCTCCTTCGGCGACACCTGAAGGTCCACTCGGGTGAAAAGCTCAACATTTGTCCTCAGTGCGGCATGGCTTTCGGTTACAGCGGAAACCTCAGCCGCCATCTACGTAGCCATGTTGGCGACAAGCCTCACAGCTGTGGAGTGTGTGGCAGAGGCTTTAGCCGCATCGACCACTTGCAGAGCCATGCTCTGACACACACGAAAGCGAAGGCGGTGCCTGGGGAGTACACCTGCACAGAGTGCCAGAAGGTGTTCCGTTCTCCATGGTTGCTTAAGAGACACACTACGATTCACTCGGCCGAAAGCTCCTTCACCTGCAACATCTGTTCCAAGCGGTTCACTGGTTCCACGCGCCTGAAACAGCACATGGTCACACATGAGGAGAAACAGCACAGATGTGAAATCTGTGCAAAGACATTTTCATTTGAACGCTTTCTTATGATACACATGAAGAAATGTCATCAAGAGACTGTGGCAACTTCAAATAGCTGACAGAAACTATGCTCGTAACATGGAATTTTTTCTCCTAATTGGCCTTGCTTGTTGACATAAGAACTGCGACACAAAATATTAAGTTCTTGGACAAAAGTATGATGTATATTTAGCTCATAAATTCTGTGCCCCTGTGCAATTGGGTTGTTGACATGGGTTAACTTTCCCTTTTAACTGATCCTGAAGCGCATACATGTAATGGTCAAGGTCGAAAGTGGAGTTTGTATTTAACATCTCAGCAGAAAGCCTAGTACCTGTAAATGCTTCCAATGAGCATTGCAGAACTAATCAATCCCTGTCTTTAGTTTCATTTGGATTCCTAGCTGTCCAACACCCAGTTTGCTTATAATTTGTTGTAAAAATTATTAAAATTATTGTAATGGAGAATGTTTAGTGTTCTACATGCTGCCTCTGTGAATAATAATCCTCTGTTGATGTTCAACCTCAGCAGTCCAACAATTTTGTCCATGTGTTTATACATGTGGGGCGGTGGTGTAGGGGTATGTTCGGTGCCTTGCAGCCGGAGGGTTGTGGGTTCGATCCACCTCAAGCCGCCACGTAAGGACCCTGGGCGAGTCCTTCACTCGCAATTGCTCATGCGCTTCGGCGTTAAATTCCGATTCAGTGTCCGTGCTGTAGTTGGGAGCACCTCCGAGTAGAAATCTTGAAGGAGCGCTATAACAAGTGCCGTGCTATAACAAGTGCCGATACATACATACATACATGTACTTGATTTTCCAGGAACATACCCCAGATGTGTATGTGAAAATCAGACATGTTAACATCATGCCATAGTTGTGTTACCCTTGCTATGTTTCTTAAGGCTCTGATATAAGCTCTTTTGAAACATTAGCCTCTCTGATTCTCTTTAATGCTCTGTTAAGTCCTTTGAAACGTTAACCCATCTGACTGTTAAGGCTTTGTTTTTTTAACATCACGTCTCACTGTGTTTGGTTAACATCAATTAAACCAGTGTTAATGTTGTTTAATTGGCCACAGATATATATAAATGAAGTTAAGTGATAATTTATTGTATGATGTATTTTTGGCAATTTGTTGTATATGAAACGTCAGATGTAACTACACCTGTTGCTTTATTATAATTAGTAACTACTTTTGGCTGTATGAGTGAAGGCATTTGGCTACACTGATAAATTTGCACTTTCAGTTAGGCTAGTTATTTTCCTTGTTGTCAGCATAACTGTTTGGTGGTATAGTTCCCAGTTTTAATGAATGTAATGATAAGAATAAGATTTGTGTTATATTAAAGTTGCAAATTCAGCATAATGGTTTGTTTGATGATTCTGTTTAATTGTGCATACTGTTTTGTTCCTGAAACCCCCTTACTTAAGTTTGTTTTTAAAGATGCTTGAAAATTGCTGGGTCAGATCATTTCTATAAATATGGCTATTTGTACGAAGCCTGTAGGAACCTCATAGAGCGCTGAATGATGATGGTCATGTACTTGTATGTTCCAATATACCATGCACTTTTACTTTTGTTGGACATGTGCTCGTGAATTTTTTCATAGATTCATGTTTGGAGGACGATAGACAACCTGCTGTTGCTGCGTCAATTAGAAAATCAAAGCCTGCTGCTTGGCCTGGATCAACGTCCTGTTTGGAAGCAGAAGAGCTCGTCATGAAAGAAGACAGCATTGAGCAAGAAGATGATGAATGTACTGACGTTAAACTGGAGATGGGTGTATATGAACCATCATCACCAAACTGCGAGTACCTAAAATTCTTTGAGAAGGAAGATAAGGTGGATAATGAGGTCTTGAAAACAGAATCTGCAGGTGTTGTAGTTCCATCACACAGAATCCGTGAAAATCTTAAGAATAATGGTGATGGTGAAGTGAAAGTGGAGGAGGGCCAGTTATTGACAGTTCGGCGCAATGCTTCCTTGCGAATTTCGTCCAGAATTTTGCATAATACCTTCAGGAAGAGAAAGACAAGGTCCACGGCAGCATTGAGGGTATGCAAGAGTTCTGGCTTTCCAGAATCAGACTCTGTGTCTCAACATGGTTATATGTTGCCTTTGGACAGATCAGGGCACAATATAAACGAAAGGCCTAAAGATTGCCATAAAGTGAACATTGTGTGCCACATATGTGGCAAACGATTCAAACTGCATGCTGATCTCAAAAAGCATGTGAAACAATATCAAACACACTCTACTCTGACCTGCAACGATTGTGGGAAGGTGCTGCCATCTAAAAGACAACTGCAGGTGCACGAAAAGCTTCATACCACCGGTCAGCGTTTGCATGTATGTCCGACATGCGGAAAGGCTTACCGCTACAGAAGTGGGTTGGTGATTCATGCCTACGAGCACAGTGGACAGCTGCCCTACCTCTGTGACATCTGCGGTGCTGGTTTCAAGGATTTCTTCTCGATGGGACAACATAAGAAACGGCGACACTCGACCTTCCGCCCGTTCGTCTGCCAGCAGTGTGGCAAAGGCTTTATCCGTAACGTTCTTCTGCTACGACATATGAAGTCGCACTCAGGAGAAAAGCAGCACATCTGTCCAAAGTGTGGCATGACGTTTGGTTACAGCGCAAACCTCACTCGCCATCTTCGGAGCCACGTCGGCGACAAGCCCCACAGCTGCAACGTGTGCGGTAAGGCCTTCAATCGGATCGACCACCTGCAAGGTCACGCTCAGATCCACAAAGGACAGCGCAACCACACTTGCTCAGAATGCCAGAAGGTGTTCAAATCGGCCATTTTGCTCAGGAGGCATGCGGTGATTCACTCGGAGGAGAACGTTCACGTGTGCAGCGTCTGTGGGAAGCGATTCACGGCTCCGATTCGCCTAAAACAACACATGGTTATGCATCAGGAGAAGCAACACAGGTGTCCTCTTTGTGACAGGACGTTTTCTTTTGAGCGTTTCCTCCTGGGACACATGAAGAAATGCCATCAAGAGACCGCTACGAACTAGAGCGATGAAAATAAGGATGTTGTGTAATTTTTTTTTTTGCAGCAGCAGCACAAACTATATATTTGTAATAGTACAAGGTAACCGTGGTTTTGCATACATGTACATTATGATGAGTTGAGGTCATGGCTGGGTGACATTTGACTTGGTACAACCACGCATTCACACTCTTGAACTTTGTGATACCTAATTTGTATCTGTGTGACTATGATATGCCACAATCTCTTTCATCCAGGGAATCACACTCGTGCTCAAAATCACATTCATCTTGTTCAGTGGCTATGTACACAAGTATTCAGAGTTTACCAGTCTCTCTGTAAAGAAACCATTGACGTTAGAGAAGCATTATGAGCAGTATGAATGAGGTACTTGTTTCCATCCACCTGTGGTTGGGTTTCTTATATACTTTACATGTTTCATGGATGGAGAAGTGGAAACCCTGCTCTAAACATCACACCAGCAATAAGAGAGGTGAAGATTTAAGTGAAGCAGATGCTATGTTATTACAAAATGTTAAAAAAAGGTAGAAATGGCTGCTTACACTTAGGTTTTCAAATTGGCCCTCTGTCTCGAGTATTAAACATTTTACAAGACTAATTTCTGGTCAAACACTCTTGCCAAAAAATGTTCATTCTGATTTGCTTTGTTGTTTATGTGCTTTCATGGCACTTGATTGCATGATAGTGTGGTGGTTAGTGTGCTGGGAATTCAGCCTAGAAGTTGTGGGTCAAACTGCTGCCAGGACAGTAAGACGTTTAATTATTGTTCCATTAGAGAACTTGGCTATGAAATGACTAAGTTACTGCCTGTAGGAAGATCAAATGACAGCAGAAGATGTTCCCTTTTGTTGTGTGTGTATTAAAGCTTCTAAAATGTACAGTAAAATGAACTGATACCTGCTGGGAGGAGTGTGATTATTAAATTAATTAACACTTATGACTAGAATAATAGTATAGAAACGCACGTGCAATTCGGATTTATAAGGATGCTTTGTGTATTATGATTTTTTGGCTCAAGACATTAGAAGTTCTTTGTTATACAGTTTAAGAAATGGTTGTTAGAATTTGTAGTTAATATTCAGTTTGATAGACAGTTGTCTGATCCATTAAAAAGTGAATAACTTCCGAGTCCATAAGCCTATAAACTTAGAAAGCAGTTTAAAGAAAGTCCAGTATAATATCAGTTGCTGATTAGATTCCTGATATCCGGATTTCGGCCTCACTTCTCCATCTGCTGACATCGGTTTCAGTTGAAGAAACCAATCAATAAATCAATCAATCAATGGTTGATACTTCTATATATAGGCCTATTATGATAATAGCGCTATTGAAACCATCAGCTATTATTCGATATCAATGATGGCATAATTGGCATTGATAAGGTACAGCCAGAGGAGAATTTTCGTGTGAATAAGAATAATAATTATTTGATTTTCGTTCAGCAGAAGTAGAAGTAGAATAAAAATTATTTTAAGAACGAGAATAGAATAAGAAGTGAAATTAAGACCTTCCGAAGTGAATAAGAATAAGAAGCATAATTATTTTAAGAACGAAAATTAAGAGACTTCTAATTTTTAGGTTCCATGTTTTATTACTGCGATGAAGCAAGTCCCTCACAGAACAGTAGAAGGACATTATACCTGTATTCCTGGGTGTGGGGGTCATATAGCTATAAACTGGTGTAAACCGGCCTTATGGCTTAGGGCCTAATAATATGCAAATGCCGGGTAAATGCAGCTATTGTGCATGGCTGAGGGGTTGTCACCGGCCCTCTGAGGGAGCCAGCTATAGGCCGGCAGGCTGGCTGAGAGGAGTGAGGTAAGATGTGACAGTGGGAAGAGCCAGAGGTCAGGCACATGTGACTTAGGAAAGGTAGGCCACGGACAAGGGATAATCCTTCTTGCCGTGGCTGGCTGTGAAGGAGAGTGGTCGTCTCTGGTGTAGAGAGGAGCGTAGAACTGCCGTCCGAGAGAGAAAGCAAGGGAAACGTCTGGCTGTCCAGGGTCTAGATCAAGGGTGAAATATATTTAGGCTAGAAGATTTTCTGTAGTAATATCTAAGGTGATATTATTATTTGGACCGCAGAGAAGGCCAAGTTCAAGGTAATGGTCCACTTTGTTTGACCTTAGGTCAAATCGGCCTCAGAGTTGTTTGAAGTGGCAGGAAGGCCTCTTGTGCCCTTAGTGATATTCTTTGTGTGACCTTCATTTAGCTCTTAGTAATTTAATACCTAGCGTTATCAAATGTTCTCCCATTCTAGCCAGGGTGCTTCCCCAGGGCCGTAAATCCCGGGGAGGGAAAGGAGGGAATTCCCTCCCCACTTTTAAGCCTGGGGAGGGAACGTGAAGGAATTCCCTCCCCACAAATTCGTCTAAGCTGTGCCATAAATTTATATTAAGGTCACCAACCAAGATCGACGACTGCCAACAGTGCACGTCTAGTAGGATAATTTACTGCGGGAACATAGATAATGCAGGAAACCTGACTCTTTCGGCTTGAAAGCTATAACAGGTGTGAATCATGTGGCTGCTGAAGATAGATTTCCTTCTTAATTGAGAGCTGGCAGAACTTATGTTGTGACAAGCGGTCAAGCCCAACGCATCACCCTACAAGACGTACAGAGCAGAGTGTGTTCGGAGACAGGACGACAAATTATGAAGACAGATATATATATATATATATATATATATATATATATATATATATATATTCAGAGTGTGAACTTTCAGGGTGGGAGGAATCATGCCTGAGTGAAAGCTACCACATGTAATGTTGGGTGTCGAAACATAGATTATGGTCCACGGTAAATTCAAAGGGCGAGGGATTTTGAAGTGACATTAGCAATATATTATCTTGCGGAGCGTCGTTGGATATAGAAATTAGAGACGGGCAGCAAATTCCTAATAGGGGGCCTACAGCTGTGATCATATTATGTGTGTGTGCGTGTGTGCGTGTGTGTGTGAGAGAGAGAGAGAGAGTGAGAGACAGACAGACAGAAATAGCGACAGAGAGAGTGTATGTAAATATGTATTTAATATATAATTATATGTACATGTAGATATATTTACGTTAATGCATAGTATTCCGGCTGTGTGGGCTTTTCAGAGTTTTCAGTTAATCTGGAGACCCCATTCGAGCGTATTACAGATCTCAGGATTATAAGTAAATTTTAGATAGATCTAAATAAAATTGATAAATAAAGCTGTCGTTTTTAAGTCACCAGCTGCAAAGTGTGATGGTAAGTACAAGTTCACACTAGGGCCTACTCTCACTTCTGTGACTGCATTTCATATAAACAAATTAAGCAATTTGCCATAACCTAAACACCACGGTATGTGCATCAGAAAATTTATAAACAGCATTATATCTATATATAGATGCCTAAGTTCCTGTACATTTATTTTCTTCTACGCAAAAAAATCATTTTGGACGCAGTGTATACTTGTAATCGCAAATGTAGCCTAATCCTAATTTATAGATTTCGTTAGCGACCAAAACAGCGACGTCACGGGAACCAGCTTATTCACAGGCGCTCAGTCAAAATAAAATACATAAACAACATCGATAGGCAGAGGATCAAAATCCACCAGTGGTGGTACAAAATGACAAAAATATTGTTCTACATTAGGCCTATATCGGAATTAATGTATAATTTTATCCGCCTTCGGTCTGTACTTGGTTGAGGTTGGCTGACACAACTTTTAAACACTTTACGGGCCATTGGGCAGCGAGACAGACAGACAGACAAGACAAGCAGATAGAGAGCGTGTGTGTGCGTGCCTGCATGTGTGTGTGAGAAAGAGAGACAGAGGCAGAGACAGAGGGAGACCTGTATAGTGTATACTGCGCACAATCAGACTTAAGTTTATCATTCGGCTCAATATTTGGTTGTTTGTAGCCTACATAGGCGCGCTCTTCCGAAGGGGAATTTTTCCCTCCCCACTTTTCAAAACAGATTTACGGCCCTGTGCTTCCCCTATTGATCCACGGGATAGTTATGCATGGCAGGGACACGAACTCTCTGATCGGCTTGAACCTGGGCTCACTAGCCACGAGTACCCCTTGATCGTGGGACGCGGATGCCATTGGCCTCTTGGCAACGAAACCCATGCCTGCATTCGACCCATGAGGGATCGGAAATCGTTTATCAGGTCATGAAATAGGGAATTCTTCACAGTACCGCCGTACAGAAATATGTTTAAAATGTATGTTCCTTATTTGGATTTTCCGTACAACTCTGCGCATAATGTAAATCTCGCAGCTAATCTCATGAACTCCAGCCTACTTTCGCCACAGTTCTGCACTCCTGGCCAACTCAGACTTAATTAGTACTCTGACCGTACACTGTTGGTCGGAAGATGAGACAGCGAGGGAGAGGGTCGACTCACTCCCAGCCCTAATTTGCGGAGGCTAAGAAAATGAAGTCGCTAACACTTCATACATATGGCTGCTTCAGTGTTAGCTTAAGGGACTGCTCTTCTTTCTCCTCATTTTCTTCTTCATAATATTCTCTGTGCATGAGGGAAATGGTTTAAAGGTTTTGTTCATATCTCTAATCTTGATAAGTGCACGAATAAGTAAAATTATGTGTTAACCTGAACTAGAAGTAAAATTATTTGAGAACTAGAAGTAGAAGTAAAAACCATTGAGAACTAGAAGTAGAAGGAGAAGTAAAATTGCTTCAACAGAAGTGAATAAGAACTAGAAGTAAAATTAGCCTAATTGAGACTAGAAGTAGAAGTAATTGCTTCAGCAGAAGTGAATAAGAACTAAGTAAAATTAATCAAAGAACTAAAATATCACTGGCCAGAGGGAACCCAATGGCTATTCCAATTCACCTTCAGTTCATTTGATGCGCCAGATGTGCTTTAATACAAATGCAAAATTTACAAGGGCCCGTAGTAGGCTATTATCTTCGCAGTTCCCAATCTAATAACGAATTTAAGGGGTGTGCGTCGGTCTGGTGGTTATCGTGATGGACTGACAAGAGAGGTCAGAGGTTCAATTCCCTGCCAGGGCAGAAATTTGTTTCGAAGATAAATAGTAGAGATTTGCGTGCCGTAATTCGTAGACAGTCGATGACTCGAAGCAACGATTCAGAAGCACTTTGCCCGTTTGAATGGACGCGCAGGACGTTTAAGGTCCCCGTGCCTCTGCGCTAGTGGGCTAGCCTTTATAATGTTAGCTGTCGTTACGATCGAATACATTACATCAGTTAGCAAAACTACACAGTAAGCTGAGTCACAAGTGACGGGCCCACGCAGTGGCACGCACACACGAGAAACCAACCAACGGATTCCCGTCTACAGCTGATGGCATGGATGTTCAGCGTCTCTGAGCCAAGTTGCGTCGATAGAGCAGAGCGACGACAGGTGGCAGCGTTCGCACACACGATGACGCTGCCGACGAGCAGTCCCTCGCTGGTGGAAGATGACGCACGTCCGGCTCTAGGCATATTGGTTTTCTGACGAGAATAAGCTCTCTAATAATTTTACTCCTGCCGAGATATGTATTATTATGCCAACCTAAATTTAAGCTCACTGCGGGATTGTTTCAATTAACGAAAGGTCGGATCACACGAGAAATAAAATCAGATGCAGTGGGAACTGGGAAGCACCAGAAATATATTTCAAAAACAGGTAGCAGGCAGCCTAGGCGATACAGTAGGTACGAGCCTGGCACTGGCAGATCGGAAGATATGCATATGGAGGAACAAAGGGATAAACATACTGTATAAACAAAGGACTGGCTATAGGACTATAGCGTCAGATTGAAATAGATATTTGAACAGAGCACTGCATGGGTTTTACTGCGAGCGAAGAGAAAGCAATTGATCGACTTTCCCTGATATGTATTCGAAGGGAAAGCTCAGCTCAGGGAAAGCTCGACTCGGCTTCTACAATCGACAACGCTATTTCATCCAGTGTTAGTATGACACGGTTTTCTGTTGTATGTATCCTATTCTATAGCCAGGTGCTATATAAATTTCGCCATGCATACATGCATCGATACATAGGCCTACATGCGTGTATACATTCATGCATCGATGTACATACATGTATAGGCCTATGCATGTATGCATACATTTGCATGTATGCATACAATGTATGCATACACATTTAAATGCTTCCATATCGCCACACAGACAGACATAGGGCATTTACATACATGCCTGCATACAAAATTCTCTTCAGTGCATAACGGATAAGTGCATAATTCGCTCATGTGCAGAGAAGCTATTTTTGCAGCCTAATAGGCTACACTGATATAGATTATAGAATGATGTATGTCATTATTACTGTAACATACCTAAGTTATTATTGTAGGCCCTACGTCATTATAGGCCTAGGTTATAACTGCTGCACGTAATCGCAGAACATTCAGCTGCAATAGCTGCAGTGCAGCCATATAATTGAACGTCTGACAGGTCACACGGTGTATTGTCCCACTTATTTTAGGATACGGTAGCTGATTGGTTAGAGCGCTTGCCTTGCTACGCTGAGAGCACGGGTTCGAGTCTCATCTCAGACGGTTAATGTGTAGATACCTCGAGCAAGTCCTTCACTCACCGTTGCTCAGCGCCATCGATGATCGATAGATGCTTTGTCGTCAGGTAGGCCCCTAGTAGCGCTTACTAAATGCGCAATAGTTAACATAACAATTATACAACTCTGCATGTTTTGAATTAGGGATGAGCCGATTGGCATTTTTGGGATTTTCGATTCCGATTAGTTGACCTGAATTTTTCGCCGATTGCGATCCGGTTAATCGGCAATATTCATTTTTATTTGCAGATATATATATATATATATATAATTATATATATATATATATATCAGGGCCGTATTAACTTAGGTGGAGGCCCCTGTGCACCGCCGTGGTGGAGGTCCATAGCATATTTAGGTGTCCCTGTTTAGCGGGATCCCTTCTGCATGGGCCTCCGTGTAGCCAGTATATTTTGTCAAACCATTGCCTTAATGTTTCATTTGTTCCTGTTCTCTTCTGATGGTTACAGAAATAAATGATTGATTGAATTACTGTAGGCCTACGTTACATGGGCGCCCGCACGTTGGGGCAAGGGGGCACTTGCCCCCCCTGGATTTTGAATCTATATATATATAATTAAAATTAATATATTTTTAAATAATGAAATTCCGAGTATAAATATTTTTTCGTTGTTTCGTCGTTGGCCATCGTCATTTATATATTATATACGCATGACGATCAATGTATATATATATGCATATATATATACATATAGTGTATATACCAGTAAGTCTTACAGCAGGTATCATTTAGCCCGAGTCAGTTGATGGCAGCTTAATCAACCCCATCAATTGCTGCAGCAGCAGCCCATTGGGGGCACATCGTACTTCCAGTCAAGGAGGTCTTAATATGCATCTATTAAGACCAGTGGCGTAGCGAAGGGGGGCAGAGGGGGGCAGCCGCCCCCGGGCGCAGCACAAGGGGAGGTCGCAAAATTAGCTTTCAGTGGTACACAGTACTATGACAAGAACGATTAAAAGTCAACAAGAAAATGTAAAGGGGTCATCAACCCTTGACCTGGGCGCTGAACCCTTCGTTGCGCCACTGATTAAGACCTTGGTCCAGCCTACCCGACCTGACACCAGAGTACGTCCCTCGATACTCCGCCCCAACTCCATCCTTAATGGTCCCTCTGAGAGATACAGCGTACGTTATAAGAAGCATCAGAAGAAATTCATCAAGCCTGTTCGCCGCCTAACGATTGACATCTGGCCAGTGCACCACTTGGGGCAGCAATGCGGCTCTTATCTAACGGACCTGTGGGGGTCACCATGGCACTGACCAGATTGAGCTCCACGAGATCCAACAGTTACGGTATTAGGGTGACTGCAGGCCAAGCGGGGTTCAGGATTCAGACGATGCCAAAGCCCCCAGTCAACTTCGATATGACAGCGTATAGTCAAATAAACGTATTTGTCAGTCAATGGACAGTGGTGCTCGCTATATAGTGGCAGGATATTTTAACAGGACTAATGTAGCTCGTCGCCAAACATCCACTACGCTCATCACTCGTTGTTGGACACTTTCGCAGCATAATTGTGGAAGACGTTTGCAGACAGGTAGGCAGGACTTACATACAAATAAATGTTGACAAAGACCCAAGTTTGTGCCATTACAGATGTATTAGCCGAAAATGTTTTATTTCATTTACTAACAAACAGGAAATTTCTTGTAAGTGACCTGTAATAGGCCTAAATTCGAATAATCAACTTTTCGACATGTCCACATTTAGGCTACCACTAAATTTGGTCATAGGTAGGCTCGAGCTACACTATACCTGCTGATTAAGGGTGAAGTTTCTTTAACTCTCTTCTCCCTTTACCCCTTCTCACTCATCTGCGTTTAAAGTTGCTCATATAGGATACATGTAGTTAAAGGTAGGCAATCGCTGCATTTGATCTCGGTAGCATTAAAAAAATAGCTACCATCTGCAATTAAATGCATATTGTGTGCACTGGGTCGCATGCATATGCGGACAACAGTCCACATGCTTAGCATTAAGCTTAGATACGGAAGCCCAGGCGGCTTTACCAGGTCGTTGGTTTTACCATCAGGAGTGGTTGAATACTGACGTATCAGAGTATCTCGCAGAACGTTCTGTACAAGTGAAAGGTACATGAAGTTGATGAAGCCATAATAACATCGCATTGGCTGAAAAGAAGCCTTATGCGTCTGCCCTGTGCAAAAAATCGCTACTTTCAAGGTTCATTTATAGCTTGTGCAGCGCTTATAAAACATAGGCTAAAGAGTAAAGACCCCAATGAATGTGCAAGAAATTGCACAAACTAAGCCAAATCTATAGAAACTATACATTGCTGCTTCCAATGCACACTAATAGGGCCTAGTAGGGTGCGTAGCCAGGATAAAATCTCGGAGGGTTTTAGCTTTCGGAGGTTTCCATTGGAAATGGTCGTATTTTTATACATTTTTGGTGTTTAATAACAGTTATGCATATTTTGTTGGGGGGGGGGGTGAAACCGTAAAACCACCCCTAAATACGCCCATGGTAGGGCCTATACTAAAGTTTTGCCCCCCCTGCAAAAATTCCTGCGGGCGCCCATGCTACGTTACGAGAAAGTTAATGTTCATGTAAGGATTTCTCGGACATATAGGAGAAACACGAATAACCCAACCATGGCCCGTAAATTGATTTAGGCATGGACGCATGTAAATAGCGTCCTTGATTTAGGCGAATAACAACGGTAATACTGATGACGTTTATTGCAATAAACAAAGCCTGCTTGTGATGACGTCATCTTCTTGCTATGACGTCATCTTTGCATCCATAGGAAACGAGTCGAGATTCATTTTTGGAATTTCGACATGGACAGGTGAGACGAGATAGACAATTTGAGCAGAAAATAATCGAACATCGTCGATTTGAAGAAATAAATATTCGAAATTCAACGAAGCCAGTTAAAGAAGAAGACACTATAAACGAACAAGAATCGTATGTGCGACACGCAATTGCCGTTTCGAACAGAAAATCATCAAAATGTCAACAAGAAAAGTTGAAATTCGAAGTTTCGTCGAAATAATTGCATTTTTGAAGACGCTAATCGACCAACAATCGAATGTAGAATGTCATTTCAAACAGTCGAACTGTCCATCAGAAGAGTTAAAACAGACAGAAAGATATCTGGACCATTGTTTGCAGGCGACATTCACATAAGGTAAGCCTCACATCAACAATTGTATTGTATCTAAAGATTTATATAGCGCCTCTCTCAGAATAACTATTCAGAAGCGCTCTCAGAACGAAAACAACGGGGGAAAAGAAACGTCTTTAAACAACGAGAGACCGAAGAGGAAAAACTAGTCATTAGTTTAGCCCTTAATGAGGGGGAGGTCATTCCAAGTAGAGGGACCAACCATAACAAATGCCTGGCGTTGAGCCAAAGCAGTCCTAGTGCTAGGAACAAAAAGATCTTGCTAATCAGCAGAGCGCAAGGAACGCGATGAGGTCGCAGATAACGGCTTTCGCATATAAGCAGAAAGATACTTTGGGGCACTGCTCAGCTGCGCCTTTGAGGCTAGAAAGAGGATCTTATAGGCTAATGGATGCGCGCAGTGATAGGAAGCCAGTGCAAGACATCGAGCATGTATGTTGATATATGCGAAAAGCGAGGGAGTCGGGCTAAGAGCCTAGCTGAAGCATTTAAGACAATGTTTAACAGTCACTGTGCTTAACCTCTGTGGCCTATGATCAATCTGATTACGATTTGGGTTTTGTGCGCCATCGGCTGATGCTTCGTGCCTTAGATACTGCAGTGTGATACAGTTACTAATTTGCCTACAATTACAAAATTGATTCCAATGTCTTCAAATCTTGAAAGAAATATACATTCTTGGTAATGTTGCACCATATTTTCTCGTTGGTCATTTTCTTATTTTTTGAAATTATGTGTTTTCTTTCTCTTTAGTTTAAAAGTTGATCTCGCCTTAAATTCCAACTCAGCTATAGTGAGTACACTGACCGTACACGATCTGTGGGAAGCTCAGACAGCTAGGGGCCGTCCATAAAGTACGTCACGCTCCAGGGGGAGGGGGTTTAAGAAAGTGTGACAGTTTGTGACAGGGGAGGGGGTCAGGCCATGTGTGACGTCACACATTTATTTTTAATTTTATTTATAATTTATTTTTATTTTTTAGTAGAATTTCATAGCTTTAAAAATAATTTTCTGAAACATTTTAATTAGTTTTATGTCAAAATAGCATGAAATGCATATCTCCTGAATGTGTTTTCACGATTCCTCTCGCTAGGAGCGCTAGTAATAATGCTGTTGCGAAGCCTTGTTTATGTATTAGCTTTGCTTTCGGAAGTATTATTATTTCTATGTTGAAAGTGTGACGTACTTTGGGGGGGGGTCCGAGTTTTGTGACAGTTTGTGACAGGGGGAGAGGGGGTAAAATGGTCAAAAATAGCGTGACGTACTTTATGGACGGCCCCTAGGGAGAGGACTGGCCGTCGGCGCTCATATGCCGAGGTTAGAAAAATTAATGAAGTCGCTAACACTCCTTAATATCCATAGCTAAATGTATCTCTCAAGCTATCTCAAGGGACTGTTCTTCTTCCTCTCCTCCTCCTTCTTCTCCTAGTGCTCCTTCTCCCTCTTCTACTTCTCTTCTCAACCACCTCCTTCTTCTTCTTCTCCTCCTCTTCTTCTTCCCCCACCTCTTCTCATCCTCCTCCTCTTCATACTTCTTTTTCTTCTCCTCTTCGTACTTTTTTCTTCTCTTCGTTTTTCTTTTTCTTCTTCTAACTTCAACATTCTGCATGCATCTTTGTAAGATGATGATCTCTCATCTAAGAAACGTTGATGTTCGTCAACGTCGGATTGTTCAGTCTCTCGGATCATCTGACCGACATCTCTGGAAGGACCAATTATGAGTGTAGGACATGATTTCGTATAGTCAGCCAAGAAGTGCTTGTATGTACGTACGTTACGTACGTATATATGTAAAGTAATGTAGCGTTTTGTGGGGTGCCTTTCCTTGGTGCTTGCCCGTGTTCTTGGAACCTGGTGGTATTTCATGTTACCCTTGCCTCCTACGGTCTCTTGCCGCCTTTCGGTGCTGTCTTCGGTCCTGGTGGCATGCCCTTGGCCGCCGCTCTCCATACCCAGTAGGCTAAGTCCGTTTGACCCCGTAGGCAAAAGTCCGTTTGACCCAGATAGCGGTAGCCCCTGTGCTCCTAGGGTATGTCCGCTAGGCTATGTCCGCGCGCCTAGGCTATGTCCGCTAGGCTATGTTCGCTCCTAGGTTATGTCCGCTGGAGGGGTATAAATAGAAGAGCTCTAGCTGAGCTCAGAGATCGGAGTAGAGATACAGATAGAGCGATCGGAGTTCGGTTGGTTATTCATCTTTCTGTTGTGATGGTGTACTGTGTGCATTCGAGTATTTTGAATTTTTGATTGACGTTTGAAGAATACATCGTGTCTAAACCTAGTGAAGTGTTGGTGTTGACATGGGCGATTGATCGACTGAGAACGACTAAGTCCTTCGCAATACTCCGGAGGCCGGACTTGCGCGAACTGCTGCTCCGTGCAAGCCTAAACTCTTCCTCTGTCACCCGAAGAGTACTGTAACAGGGCGGGTTTCCGCGACACTGGTACCAGAAGTGGGTACGCAGTTTCTCATACCAGTCGACGATGCTAGCATCCACCGAAGTGTTCCTGGGAGACGACGAAGACCAGATTGCGTACCTGATGCCGGGTAACGTCCGCACGCCTGCCGAGGCGTCGACGCCTGTCACGAGAAGAGCGACAATGGAGATGCCGCCGGACGGGAGCTGTTTGCTGGGCGACCTAGACTTCGACGACCCGCAGCCGGTGCGATCGAGCTACCGAGAAAAGACCGACGGACCGACGACTTCGATGCCGAATCGGCTGGAGAGTGTCGGTGGCTTTCTGCGAAACCGACCCACACCGATGAAACCAGGCAAGATCGATGGGACAGGATCGCTGGAGTCGTTACTGGTGCAGTTCGAGGTCTGTGCGAGGCACAACAAGTGGATAACCTCGGACAGGGTCGACTACTTACGCTGTGCGCTGGAGAAAACTGCCACACAGCTCCTGTGGGACTTCGGCGCTCACACGAGCGTGACCTACAAGGAACTTGTCTAACGCCTCCGGCAGAGGCACGGACGGAAGGCCAGGCAGAAACCTTCCATGCTCAGCTGTGCTACCGACGTCAACGCCCGGAAGAAAACCTGAGTGACCGGCTGCATGAAATCCGTCGACTTGTCGCGTTGGCCTATCCCGTGCCCTCCAACGAGACCACGAAGATCATCGCGAAGGACTCCTTCTTGGAAGCGATGAGAGTCCGAGAACTTTCGCTCAAGGTACGCGAGCGTGAGCCGAAGAGTCTCGATGAAGCTTACCGGACGGCGCTGCGGCTGGAGGTCTACCAGCGAGCGACCGACCTCCGATGACCGGAGAAGACCGCCGGAAAGAGTCCGTGGAACCCAGGAAACCGACGTGAACGCCCAGTGCAGGTGTAGCTGGACCGGTTTCTGACGACGCAGTGGGACGAACAGCGGAGATGACAACGACAGATGGAGCAGCGAATCGACAGTCAATTCCGGGAGCTCAGCCAGGGAACTCAGACGCACGACGGACTGGGTCGCGACGCTCGCCTCGAACAAGACCGCCGGAGAATTCGCGACGAACGGTGACCTGCTTCAACTGTGGCCAAGCCGGTCACATCTCGCGCAATTGCCGCCAAGCGCGTCGACCGAACGAGACCGCACCGACCGAGAGTGAAGCTACGACGCCGCCAGACCCGTTGGCCAGGAACCATACGACATGCCCGAGTCTGCCGAACCGAGCCAGCAAGAACGCCATCTACATCCGAGGGATGATCCACAGACGACCGCAGCTGTGTCTGAACGACACTGGTTTGGAATGCAGCCTGGTGCCTTCATCTACTGTCGACGGGTTAGAACTTCGCTGTTGCAATCGCTTTTTGGTGGCTCCTAATGGGTCTGACTTACGTGTCCTTGTGTAGGTCCGTTACCCATTAAGGTGTGGAGGGTTTGAGATCCAAACCTCGTTTCTGGTGTCCGACCAGATTGCTGAGCCCATGTTAGGCATGGACTGGTTAAGGGAGCATTGCTGCCGCTTAGGTTTTGGGACTGGGCCTTATTTGTGGGACGTAGGTGTATCTCCCTGTTGAGAGGTAATGGTTCTATGTGGTGCCGGCGCGTGATCTTTGCCGAGGAGTTATAGTGGTTAAGGGAGCAGAGCGATGTCCCGGTGAAATTCTTGTATGCGGATATGACTACGGTAGCTCCCGCCTGGATGACGGAGGATAAGGAGATCCAACCCGGGTACCATCTTGCCCGTGTAGTGGTCGGTAATTACGCAGATACCCAAGTGAGCGTGGTGAATTTAAGTGAGAACCCGGTTCGGTTCCCCATGGATCAGCTCCTTGGAGGGTTACACCAGTTGCAGGTTGAGTCGAGCAGGTAGAGCGATGGGAATTTAGGGCCAGTTGTGTCACCCAGCGAATTGTTGCTAGCCAAGAGAGATTGAGTGAATTGCTGGTAGAGTACGGGGATGTTTACTCCGACACCGATCGAGACCTGGGATAAACATCGGTATGCGCGCATAAGATTGAAACGGGTGATGCGCGTCCCGTAAGACAGCCGTTGAGACGACACCCGCTGCCGCATAGGGTCGCTGTTGATAGTGAGCCGGACAGTGTGTTGGCCGATGGAATCATAGAACCCCCTGTGAGCAAATTGGCTGCCAATGTAGTGTTAGCCCGTCAGAAAGACGGCGCTTGAAGATTTGCATTGATTATCGGCAGTTGAACGAGAGGATAAGGAAAGATTCGTATCCGCTCCCGCGGATAGACGAATGTCTGGACGCTCTTGTGGGGGGGGGTGGATGGTTCAGTACGCTAGATTTGAGAAGCGGATATCACCAGGTAGCGATGGACCCGCTAGACGCTGATAAGACCTCGTTGTCACTCGAAGAGGCATTTTTAGATGGAAAGTGACGCCGTTCGGACTTTGCCATGAAGCGGATGAAGATCCGAGGCTTCAACGACGTAAGACCCCGGACCTACTCCGGAGCCTTGTACGGCGCTGGTATTGATTTCAGCAGCTGCCGATAGGATGCCAGAATGCTTGGTAATATGGTATCTTTTATTAAAGTAATTTGTCAACCAGTTGTAAATTTCATCCGGAATATCCAGGGAGCCCAGTTTGGACATCAGGGTGCTATGGCGGACCATATCGAAGGCTTTGGAGAAATCCATCGATATGACCACTACGAAGTCATTTGTTGTCAGCATTGTAGAGATTTGTTGTAGCAGAGCAATTATGGCAGACACTTTGCCGGTCGCTAACGAGGACGCCAGGCGACCGACGCGGACGATTCGCTTACCTGCCCGCTACCAATAGGTGACTTGCACGTCACCGGAACGATGACAGTCCCGCTCGGACCTAAACTTTGTGGGACGTTCGTTTTGTTGCCGGGGATCGGCATTGTTTTTGTTTTGGCCCGTTGGGCACCGTAAGACAAGTTTTGTTTTTGTAGACTTTTTGGGCCGTTGGCCACTGACAGTTGTACTGGACTTAGGATTAAGCCTCGGGGACTTTTTGTTGGCCGTTGCCTCCCTTCCCCTTACGCTAAGTTCGTTTGACTCCGCTAAGTCCGTTTGACCCTAAGTCCGTTTGACCCAGATAGCGGTGAGTCCGTTTGACCCAGATAGCCGTAGCCCATGTGCTCCGTAGGCTATGTCCGCTCCTAGGCTATGTTCGCTCCTAGGCTATGTCCGCTACGCTACGTCCGCTCGTACGTACGCTATGTCCGCTGGATGGCTATAAATAGAAGAGCTCTATCTGATATGACGGCGTCGTTAAATAAACGATATTAAGTGAGCTCAGAGATCGGAGTAGAGATAGAGATAGAGCGATCGGAGTTTGGTTGGTTATTCATCTGTCTGTTGTAATGGTGTGCTGTGTGCATTCGAGTACTTTGATTGACGTTTGAAGAATACATCGTGTCTAAACCTAGTAAGTGTTTGTGTTGACTTGGGCGATACTCCGGAGGACCGGAGGCCGGACTTGCGTTCCTTCGAGCGACCCGCGAACTGCTGCTTCGTACAAGCCTAAACTCTGCCTCTGTCACCCGGAGAGTACAGGGCGGGTTTCCGCGACAGTAAGTAAATAAGTAAGTATGTAAGTAAGTACGCATGTATGTATGTATGTATCTATGCCAAAGGTACCGGTACAGAAAACTAGTTTTTTGAAAATGAAAAGTTTAAAAAAAAGATTTTCCTATTTCGTATCGCAAAGCTCATAAAAATGGCATAATCTCCTTCAAATCAATCAGATGCATATAAATGAAATTAACTAGAACAGTAGAACCGTAGAATGTCATAATATAACGAAATTAACAAATACCACACAACAATTGCCAAGAGAGTTAAAGAGACGCCATTTTTGGCATTTATAATTTCTAAATTTGTAAAAAAAAACATGTATCTAGGCCTATGTATGTATGTATGCATGTAAGTATGTGTTTCTTGCTTTTTTGCATCAGCCACATATAATAGAGTCTTTTAGTCGGCTACCTCACAGAGATGATGCACGCAAGCATCGATCTCTAACTCGTCTAGATATTGAAGCCATTTAAGCCATTTTTAAATGTTTCCTGAATGAAAATATATATTCAGCAGCATGCTTAAAGATGAAGACTGTTCCAAAAGGAAGAACTGAGTCATGATGAGATACAATGCGCGGCACCTACATATCTCCACAGGCAGTTGAGCGCAACGATAGCTGACCTGGTTGACTTGAGACTGGAACATAAACATAAAGCTTCCTGGTGTACTTATGTCAGCGCGGTGCCGACCAACAGGGCCGCCCCAGAAGGAGACTTGTATTTTATTCCTTCCTTTCATGATACTATTTATCTGTCGTAACGTGTAATAATAACCTTCGTTGTTTTACTCTGTTTCTATAGGTCATGACTGGTGCCTGTGAGTTTTCTGCCATGGCGGTGAGTTTTGCTGCTTGAGGGGAGATGGGATGGATTCAGATGTATGTTACGGTTGTACTATGTTGTGGTGTCTGTATTATTCTTGACCTGCTGAGCCTCTGGCGTGGCGTAAAACCCCGTAAGCTCCTAGTAGAGCGGGAGGGCCTCTGGCGTGGCTTAAAACCCCGTAAGCTCTGGGTTTTTGTTGCCCTGGAATGAGCCGAGAGATAAGAAGGAAGATGACAGAAGACTAGATTAGAAGGAAGGGACTCAGAGTCCAGCCACAGTGAGTCGACGAAAACACTCCATGGACAAAGTCAACAAGAACGTGAGGAAGCACTCTTTTGTTTCCTTAGAAACGGTCTCGGGTCATTCACAGACCTACACTGGCGATGAGTTCATCCAGTGCAATGCCCCAACGTCAAAGGACATTTTCTGCAAGGCCAAAAGTGAGACAAACTCTTAACCGCCAGGGCTCCAGACGCAGACTACTGAGACTACTACTGAAATTGAAGCTGTATTGCAGACTGAAATACTAGTAGACTAATTGGCGCAATAATTATTTAATTTCTCATGAATAAAACATGCTCTACAATGTTTCCGATGTTTCTTCAAGTTTCCGAAGAAACTTTAAATCCCAGTTATTTGGTAGACTTGTCAACACCAGGTGCTTCAGTTACAGATACGCTAACATTAGGCCTAATTAATCGCTATCAGCATCGCCGCCATTGCGATGTTAAGTACGTGTGAGTAGCCTAGACGGTAGACAGCCAAATGTTTCATATTAAAAATATATTTAATTGCAGGACCAAAAAGTGGTGGTGACTATCACCACCAGAAACGTTCCGTTCTTCTACCAGTTCTGAAGCACGATGGTCTGGACCAGAGTGATCCAGCAAACTATCGCCCCATTGCGAATGTAACTTTTTATCTAAAATACTGGAACGCATTGTTGCTAACCAGCTGATTACGTATCTAGATGTGAATGAATTGATTCCGTCGCAGCAGTCGGGTTTCCGTCGGAATCACTCCACGGAGACTCTCCTGCTTCGGCTTTTGTCAGACTTCTATAGCGCAGTTGACTGTGGTCAGGTTACTCTCCTTGCTCTCTTTGATGTAAGCTCTGCTTTTGACTCTGTGGACCACTCCATTCTCTTGCAGCGCCTCTCTACTTCCTTTGGCTTGGTGGACCAGCCTCTAGAATGGCTTAGATCTTTTTTAACTGACCTCTCAAATTGTGTAGTCCTTGGTTCGTCCAGGTCTCTTTGGGTCCCTGCCCCTTTGGGTGTGCCTCAGGGTTCTGTCCTGGGCCCGCTGCTTTATCTTCTTTATACTGCTGATGTCTGCTCCTTGTTGATGTCTCAGGGGCTTCTACACCAACTATTTGCCGATGATGTGCAAGCCTACATCCACACCCATTCAGCCGATGCGGTGGCTACTGTGAGTCAGATGTGTCTGACTATGGATGTCCTCTCTTCTTGAATGGCCTCCAATCGGCTACTCTTAAATCCCTCTAAAACACAGCTCATTTGGCTGGGTAGCCGTAGACAACTGCAGGGTATCGACTTTCCTCAACTTACCCTGCTCTTTCCTCACATAACCTTTTCCTTCACAGTTCGTGATCTGGGACTTTCTCTTGACTCCGAGCTTACTTTGTCTCAACATGTGAACTCAATTGCACGGAGTTGTTATTATCAGCTTCGTCAGCTTCGAGTGGTCTCTCGCTCTCTCTCTCATGATGCAGTTGTGGTCCTTGTTCATGCCTTTGTTACTAATCGAATTGACCACTGTTCCTCACTACTTGCTGGCCTTCCCCTTGGTGTTTTGGGGCGACTAGATCGAGTTCTACGCTCGGCTGCTCGGCTTATTGGACGGTACTCTCCTGTCTCTGCATACATGCGTGATGTGTTGCATTGGCTGCCTGTGTCTCAGCGGATCTCATATCGCATTGCTGCTCTGGTTTCTCGTTGTGTTCTTGGCTGCACTCCATCTTACTTGCGTGATCTTTGCCGCCCAGTGTCTGATGTTCCAGCGCGTCGGGTGCTTCGCTCTGCGACGAGGGGTGAGTTCCTTGCTCCACGGACTCGCTTGGCTATTAGGCAGCGCCGTGCTTTCTCGGTTGTTGGCCCTTCCATCTGGAATGACCTACCACTTAAGCTCCGTTTTTTACTTGTAAGCCATCTGACAGGGTTCTACAAGTCCCTCAAGTCTTTTTTCTTTAGTCGTGGCTGGGCCGGGAGCGCTCCTGAGTAGTTTCTTGAAGGGGCGCTATATAAATGCTCTGAATGAATGAATAGAAAGTTACGCCTATGCGTAGTTTTGCGTACCCATCGCGATGGGTACGAATTCATGTTGGCTGGTCAGTAATTGTTCGACTGATTCTCAAATATGAAACTGATAAAGAACAGACTTCGCACGTTAATTAATGGGAAATGAGCAGTTGTCCCATCGGGCTCTGATCAGCATAGAAGCTGACGTTCTGCGTGAGATCAACTTTGAGGACCTGCATGGTGACCGAACTTACAAAGAAGAAAACACACAAAGTTCCACTGTGACTAATTTGACATGACTTCACGTCCCAGACAGACTAACTTAATAGCTGACCTTTTAACTGTTTCTTACTTTTAGATATTTGTGTCAAATTGCGTCTGTGCGCTACTGAGAAATATTTCATAATTATGAGACACAAGTCAACAAATTTCTAGCATTTGTGGTGGAGGCCCCCATGTGGTGGGGGCCCCTGTGCACTGGCACATAGTGCACATGCCTAAATCCGGGCCTGATATATATATATATATATATATAATTAAAAATAACCATAAACCAAACCAAGGAAATGTAACGTAGCCTATATTGCTTCAGTGGCGGCGCCAGAGGGGGGATAGGGGGCTTATCCCCCCTAACTGCGGCTCAGCCCCCAAAAAAGTGGGAAATCATTGCAAATCACAGAGAGGAGGGGACAAAAGGGAAGGACTTGGAGCTTTAGCCCCCAAACCTTAAATCCTAGCGCCTCCACCGTATTGTATGATAACTAAAGAATAAGAAAATCCAATCTTACTTATTAAATGGCATTGGCACGGACTTTCAATGATAATTAAAGATTAAAGATTACCGCAGGAGGTCGCCAAAACAGGTTACTATTTAATTCTGTATTAACGAAAGAAGAAATTGTTTTTGGTCAAAAATATTAGTTTTTGTTATTAGGATTTTAAGGCCTGGGATCGCCGATTAATACCGATTAGTGCAAAATCCGGCCCGAACCGATTACCGAACGATTACTCGGCTCATCCCTATTTTGAATGTCTTAAAACGCGACCATCTGCATCTCCACTTATGAGTATTAACCCTTTCAGTACCATCCATTAAAAAATTGAAATACCGGATGAAATTGAACGAAAAAACACTTATATATTTTTTCATAGTTTTGGTTAAAAAATCAAGAGTAATTGCTAAGTAAAAGTAAATTAAATTAAACGAGCACTTCAAAGCCATTGTTTTTGGAGAAATGTGCAAAGAATTTTGTATTATTATGAACAATTTCATAAAATTTGGGATTCAAAAATAAGTTTTTATCATTGTCATCAAGTTTACTATTTGTCAGACAGTTCAAAGTTACATTGGAAACCCTTTTCAAATGTCACAAAAGTAACCTTCTGGAATATCAAAAAAATTACTTCGAATATTTAGTGCAATTGAGTATGCCACAGTTTGAAACATGGAACTGAACCACGCTTGCTTGGACATGATGGACAAATGGTTTTGACATCTTTCGAACACCTTTCTTGTAACACACACGATATCTCGCTTGTGGTTTTGTCCAGGTGGCAGTTGGGACCAGGACATCAGGATAATGTCGCTCTGTAAGTCGCATTAGGGCTTCATTTTTGTCAGCTCTCAGTGGACCTACACCATCACCAGGAAATAGCAGACTTGCGGCGACATCATGTGTGAATGTCAAGAATGTTGCTTTCTAAATTGGCAAAGTGATCCACCACTTCTTTCAAAGTGTACATTTTTTTCTCTTATGTGACATGGTTTCCGATATTTATGTAATTTTCTAAAAAAATATTATTTCTAAACGCATTCTGTTTTACACAGACAAGAAAATAAACACACAGTTTCAGAATACACGTAATACGTCATAGTAGGTTATCATCGGCTGGCTTTGTTCACTACTAGTGCGCCACCTTGCGGAGATTATAGATGTAAACTCACGCGCTAGTAGGTCTATCCCACCTCTAAATAATATTCCCAGTACTTGCTATTGAAAAATCGATAGACCAACGTTATAAGAGAGTCCATGTTATGCCGCCGGATTAATCCGGCGCGCAAGGTATTATATTTATTTTTGGTCGCCGGATATATCCGGCGCTCAAGGTACTGAACGGGTTAAAGGAGCAGCATACACGGAATAGAACGTACAAGAGCTAGAAGTAGAAGAAGAGCAGTCCACTGACTGAGCTAGTCCGATAGAGACAGCCAGAGGTAGGTCTACGAGGTGGTAGCGATCGACTTCATTTATCTTAGCCTCAGCGTATGAGGGCGGGTGACCAGTCATGATGTCCTTCGCCGTCTGACCGTTTCCCTAACAGTAGGCCTATATATATGTAGGCCTATACGGTCAGGGTATAGGCTACTAGTCATATCTGCGTCTGTTTTGGTTGTAAATAGAATCGATATCTCTAAACAAATTCCTGCCTTGGTGGGGAATTGAATCCCTAAAGGCTGATTGATTGATTGATTGACTGATTGATTGATTGATTGATTGATTGATTGATTGATTGATTGATTGATTGATTGATTGATTGATTGATTGATTGATTGATAAACCATGGTGCACCTATCAGACGGGAAAAGAATACTCAAAAATGACCATATAAGGTTCGTTTTGTATGAAAATTATACTATTGCAGGTTCAAAGCGTTGGTTAAAATGATTTCTTCGCTGATATCTTACGTTGGTCTGCCCTTCATCATTTATAAAATTCTGGATCGCCTCATCCGGATTCCACGCGTGGGAAATTACTCGGATCATTATATCCTCGTCACCGGATGTGACACTGGATTTGGGAACCTGACAGCGAAGAGACTGGATCAGTTGGGATGTCACGTGTTTGCCGGATGTTTGACGGAGAAGGGAGAAACGGAGCTGAAGAAGGTCTGCTCTGAACGTCTGCACGCCATCCCCTTAGATGTCACCAGGAAGGAAAGTGTTCGCAATGCTCTCGATTACGTTAAGGCGAAACTTCCGCAAGACAGAGGCAAGCTTAACATGAACATTCCTATTTGATGTGTAGTTTATGCATGCGAAACATGACTGTGTTGGATAATTAGCCATGTATTAGCCCATGTATCAAATCACGGCCTGCTATACAACAGCGCAATCGTATACCTTAGAGCCTTTTGAGGTATCTTAAAATAGGGCCTACACGTTAGGCCTAATTAATCCTACGACACAGCCTTTAGAGGCATATTAAAACCGCACGGCAATCCTACAATTGGCGCCTTTGGAGCATCTTTTAAAATGCAGCGCTCTATCTAGCCTATATAATTAGGCCTAAGTGATCTAAACAGTATAGGCCTACTTAAGGTTGTTTGCAAAATGTCTGCAGGGAAGATTCGTCAGATTAAACGGTAGGCCTCTGCGTTTTTCAAATGGAAGCGTTGGCGAGCGCTGAGTCAAGTCAGAGAGGTTGTTTAAAGATTATGAGTGAAGAACAATATCCGGTTGCCAGAAGACCAGAGAGCGAGAAAGAGACAGACAGACAGAGACATACAGAGAGACACAGAAGATGTTATAGGCTATTAATAATTATTGTGAGTTTCAGTTGTATTTAGAACAAGAGAAATTGGAAGGCCGCGCATTGTATGAACCTGGGTACTCCATGGGTAGCAATAATTATTCTTCAAGAGGTGAAACTTTAGAGTGTAAAACCTGAGATGGGGAGCCGCTTGAGGTAGAGGATGATGGATGACCGACGAGATTGGTAAAGGAACGGAGATTTTACAGAATGTACGATCGAGAGAGATTGTTCGAGAGTCGAGGTGCTTTGTGGTAGGGTCTATATCATATGGATTGGTTAGATAACTTAAGACTCGAAATAGGACGATCGGGTAGACGGGGATGACTAAGTGGTGAAGAGTTTGGGAAGATACGAACATATTAAATTTAGTATGAATTCTTAAAAAAACAGCGTGTCAGTTGAACAGTAATTATTTTAGGTCTATGGGGAGTAGTGAACAACGCAGGAGCAATGACGTATAACGGCGCACCTGATTGGTTCACCGTTGACAGCTACAGGAGACAGTGTGACGTCAATCTGTTTGGTCTAATTGACGTCACGATGACGTTTCTGCCGCTGGTGAAGAAAGAGAAAGGTCGGGTGGTCAACATGTCAAGCGTCGCTGGGCGATTCGCTTTGACAATGGTAACACCTTACAGCGTGTCCAAATACGGAGTGGAGTCCTTTACTGATGGACTCAGGTAGGCCTATATTGTTCTGATTTTTTATGGCCTATAAGGTTCTCATGGTGATGATGATGATGACGACGACGACGACGATGATGATGATGATGATGATGATGATGATGATGATGATGATGATGATGATGATGATGATGATGATAATAGACCTAGACATTAATAATAATTATAAACGCACAGAAATCTGTGTCGGTAGGTCGTCCGTCCGTCGTATTACGCTGTTTCTCTTGAGTCGTCACGGCACAGCGTGCCAGTCACGCAGGTGACGCAGGTCGACAGACGGCCGACAAACAGACACGTCTGTAGGGGCGGAGAGGGTGGCGGACTGGGAGGAGAGTTGGAGGGGAGTGGGAGAGGTAGTGCGTGAGGGTGAGACGGAGAGGGAGGGGAGACGGAGAGTGATGAGGAGGGGAGGGAATGGAGCGGTTGGAGGGGAGGGTTAGAGAGACTGCACTCGTTTCATTTCTTGTCCATGGGGCTGCTATAGTGTACGTTATGAAGATCATTTTAACCGATTTAGGACGGGCCGGCAAACGTCTAGTAATAATAATAATAATGTTTGTCGTTTTTGTGCTGTAGGAGGGGCATGTATGTTTTCGGGTGTAAGGCTATTTTGATCGAACCTGGATCGTATAAGACTCGAATGGCATCGAGGGATGAGTTCCTCAAACTCTGCTCGACTTCTTGGAACAACGCTCCACCGGAAATAAGAGAGGAATACGGAGAGGAATTCGCTTCATACGGTTAGATACGTTGATCTCAAAGAAATTATCAGTAGCAGAAATTATAAGTCACTACATGATCGTGAATTTAGCCACTGTCACGTAATTCAAGAATAGGCCTATTTGGTGGTACGGAAGAACCAAATGTAATCAAAATAATGACGACGACAAGGATGATGAAGATTATGATCATGAGGTGCAAGAAAAGCTACAGGAAGAGAAGAAGAAGAAGCAGGAGGAAAAGTAGGAGGAGAAAGGGGTTGGATGAACATTACTAGAACTAGATGCTTTCCCCGGACAGTTCAAAACAATTTGAAAATGTTAAGAGATGCGTGGTCACGGGATATGTTGACTAAGTCTTCTCCCCTGCCTCTCCCTTAGTCCCTCCGTCCTTCCCTCCCTCCATCCATCCACCCTACCTATAACCCTCCCTTCCTCTCTCCCTCCGTCCGTCCCTATCTACCTACCTCCAACCATTCGCCCATCTCTCCCCTCCCTCCATCCCTCCCTCCATACCTCCAACCGTCCGTCGATCTCTCTCCTACAACCCTCTATCCATCCCTCCCTCCATCCCCTCTGCCTCCCAGGCAGGCAGGCAGATGTCAAATCCTATAGTGACTGTTAAGAGGACTGTTGTCTTCGAGGCAGGTAGGCAGACAGGCAGGAAGGAAGGAAATTAGGGAGGCAGGGTGGCGTATGTGGCCCCTAGGAGATGTTACTCGTCCGCCTGCGGCGGAGCTCGCTGTCCGGCCATCCGTCTCAGGTTGCAGTCCCTCCCTCCGTCCACTCCCCTTCCGTCGTCCATTTGTCACGGCTAGCCAAGGGGCTCGTAGAGGTATGCCGGTATGCGTTACAGGAATGTTGCCTTCATTGCAGAAATTTCTCTTCGTTTATATGATTAATGATTATGAGGATAAGAACAATGAGAAGTATGAGGAAGAGTAGGTGTGCGACGTTAGTGCAGAGGGAGGATGATGATGATGACGACGGCGGCGGCGGCGATGGTGCACATGGTGGTGGTACGCAGGAACTAGACTATTCACAGGAGCTCGGTCAATTATTCAAAATCGATAGGCAGGTAAGCCTACAGGGTCAAAATCGGTTCCAGATCAAGATTCGTATAAATGTTAAAACGATTTTTTTTAAATTTTTGTAAAGAAATTACATGAGATTATACGTTTTCTTTTCAGTTGCACATAGACAGATCGAGCAGTTCCTACAGCACGGGTCAGACCGCCTCTCAGAGGTCGTGGACGCTTATGAGAATGCCCTGTTCAGCCGATATCCTCGTGTACGCTACGTCGTTGGAAAGGATGCCAAGTACTTATTTGTCCCGCTACAGGCGCTACCTGAATGGTTCGGAGACTGGATTCTACGAATGACGGAGTCTGGCCGCCCTCTTCCGACTGCTTTGAAGAAAACTTAACAGCAGGCGGGAAAAGCATTCATGTGTGAAATTTAATGTACGTTTGGCGTAGGCCTGGACCTCCGTGTTAAACAAAAGCAGATTTGGCTGTGGGAAGGAGATTCGTTTGGATTTTGAGAATTTACGAGTTAAGGATTTGCAATCATCGTCAACTTATGTATTTGTTATTGGAATTCGTCGGCTATAATATTATAGGCTCACATAACCGTGTTCTTTCTAGATTTGATTCCCTCACCAGACGTGGTTTCCTGGCTAGGATGTTGTACAGCTAAGCCATATAGTGTTTTTTAGTTTACTATTTACTAACTTTTTCGCTACTATTTGATAACTTTGTATAACTTTGTATGTACAGCGCCGTGCGTTTGCCAGCGTTTAATAAAGAACACACTTACTTACTCACTTTTTAAATTGCTATAATACAATGGAAATCATGATGTCTGCATTTTAATTAAATAGCCTACTGTTTTAATTCTCTTGAGCCGATGATCGAGGAATTAGTAATCTCGAGGAATTTGTAATCGAGTTCCATTTAATAAGTACGGTAGTAGTTAATTATTCAACCAGTAAAGTTAGGTAAATCAGCCAGTAAATTAGCCATTCATTCATTCATTTAGTTGTACATTCGTTCTTTCATTCTTTCACATATTCGTTCATTCAGTCATTGCCTTTGTCCTGATCCTATAAACATTAGCAAATTGATTTGCGTTGTAGGAAAGGAGGGGGGCTTTTCTCATGGTTATGATTGTTTTCATCATCATCATCATCATCATCATCATCATCATCATCATCATCACTTATTAATTATTATAATTTTATAATATAATTCTTACGCATTTATTTCGCGTCACGCTGTTATAATAACCAAGCAATCGATGGCGCTGAACATATAGCCTATGTTGTGAGTGAAGAATTTACCTCATATGTAGGCATTATTCTGACCGTAGCCTATATAGCAAAATAATCGGTTGCTATAGGCTACACATAAATAACGCTCAGGGTTCTGGACTACAATATTTATAGGCCTAGGCCTACATGGAGAAAAAACATAGCATTTACTTAAAGTTTATGATCGATACCAAATTTGTAGCAACGCTGTGTCTGAATTGATATACAGTTAAGAAAATGCATCAAAACAAAAATGACTTACCAAGGGTGCAAAAAATACGATTCTTACAATGTTTTCTAACTTTCTAAGACTATAAGGTCCAGACCTATTACGTCACACCATAGAGCTTTATTGCTGCACGGTATTTTCTCGGCTACCCGAGGGTGCCGAAATTACCTCTATGCCGAAATTACCCCATTTTACCCTAACCGTTTTGGGGAGGTTCGAGTTATCTGTAGGCCTACTCTCCGTGTTAGGGCCTACAAAGCGCGCTCTCAACCAATCGGCCTAATTCATTCATTCATTCATTCCGGATATTTATATAGCGCCTCTTCAGGAAACCTACTCAGAGGCGCAAATGGACAAAGTCAACATGAAGCTGGAGAAAACATGAATGGTAAAATTAGATTTATTCGAAAAATTAACATGGTAGGCGAGAATTGGCCCACCGTTGGAGTGTTGGGAAGCCAAATACATTAGAATTGTTTTGAAATCAGCCTGACAGTTTGGACTATAGCCTATAGTCTAGCCATTATAGCCATATTCTGCACGAAATCACATTCGCGCGCACGCATGCACACACACACACGCACGCACGCGCGTTCACATACCCAATTACCCATACACACACGCATAGATTCATAGATAGGTACGTTGGCCTACCCATGCTCTTCTCGGCTCTCCACAAAAGTTAAATCAAAGATGTTAGAGCCGTAGGCTAAGATATGACACTCCATGCATCTGAATGTACACCTCACCTACCTTGGGATGTGTGGCGCCACCAACCGAATGGCTGACCACTCACGTTATCAACACTGACAACATGTCTTCGAAGCGAGGAGGGAATGTTGTGCTGCAATTAATTGTAGCATAAGGACGTACAATTCTCAAAATATTTCACTATTTAGATTTCCGAAAGATGCCGCAAGGTATGTATAAAGTAACCTTTAAATTGTTTTAATAAATGTTTGACGACTGCTGTCGGTGATAAAGGCTACTTGACACACTTCTCAGGACTCGGTCCGCACACTTCTCGGTCCGCTCGAATAAAATTATTATTGGTAAACCATTTTTCGGAAGCTCTAAAAATACTAACAAAACTCCAGGGTGAAACTTTGCGTTGCTAGAGTGATGTTTGTACAGTGATCAAATGCTTAATTCTGATGCAAGCTTAAAATGTAACTTTATGTTCCAATTTTGGACACCGCATCGTTGTTTGGCAGTGGATTGTTATGCCTAATTATTATCAGGACCGGATTTGGGCATGGTCAACATGGGCGCCAGCTCAGAGGCCACCACCACTTAGGGGCCCCACAGTTGCAATTATATTTTTTGTGTCCCTTCACTGCATGTGTCATCTGACTAGCAAAGAGATTCTAAGATTGACTAGTAACTTCTCAGTGGTAGGCTTCTGATTCTGATTGACCAATTTTGACCATTGTACTAAATAATCATAATTTTGAGGTGTGGGTTGTCTGTGTTGGAGACTGTAAAGGCACCATATTGGGCACCCACGTGCCACACCACGCTAAATTCAGTCAGAGCTGCTAATGTGGCACGGTGGCTGACTGGTTAGAGCGGTTAACCTGTAACGTGGAGAATACGGGTTCGATCCTCATCCAGGCGGTTACTGTGTATAGGCCTACATACAGACCGTGAGCAAGTCCTTCGCGCACAATTGCTCTGCTTCATCGTCTGCTAACCTGGCTATACATAAATAAATTTGCTTATAACATGCACTGCAAAATTCTATGATACGAATTGCTTAGTTATATGCTGTTATTGTTTTATTATGTGAGAACAGGTGTAAGAAGTGGAGAGTTAACAAACGGCGTTCAGATCTGGACTGTACAAGCGTTGAAGTGGACACACAACTTTTATCTTCATGTGACCTGGATTTCAACAGATTTGACAATGACGATATATCCAGAAGCACGTTGGAAAAAAATTCTCTATGCAGTCCTGGTTTAATCGAGATGTTAACAAGAACTTATATTTCTTCTCTGCACATAAATTTGGGGATCATAAATATTATAATTATGTTAATATGTAAATATGTTTTTGAAATATATAAACTGTGAATGAACCTTTGGTCATGGAAATGGACTTCTGAGTCGTAATTGTTGACAACGTTTCTTTACTAATGATTAAGGTAATAAATATTATGTGAAACTATGTAATACTGGTCAGCTGCATGCATGTAGTTCAATGTTAATATGTAAATATGTATATTTGAATTATGTAATACAATACAATAGAAATTTATAACGCGCTTTAACAAGACAAGTCTGCACGAGAGCGCGTTGCGCTGTGTTCTTAGCCATAGTGTATATGAACTGAATGATCTTTATTTGCAATGAAAATATATTATTTTTATTTTCCTCTAGTAATTCTAGCCAATCAGTTACACTACGGGTTCATTTGAAGCATTCATACTGCACCCCTCAAAGCTATCTAATCAGAGGTGCATCTAGTCCAGCCTCAGCAAAAGAACAATTTTCAAGTGCTTGTGAAGGGTCCCACAAAGTCCGTGATTGAACAAATTATATATTAATGTATTTTAGTTTAGTTCGTGCCTTCTCTGTGGCTGGTCCCTTGACCTGGAATGGGCCCCTCTGACACTCCGCTTCCTTTCTATAATCAGTGACGTAACTAGAAATTTTCATTTGGGGGGGCTTTAAGCCAGCCTATAGTGGAGCCGGGGGCTTCACTCATTTTGGGGGCTTCAGCTTCGTTTGGGGGGGCTTAAGCCCCCAAGCCCAACGCACGTCCCTGTCTATAATCCATTCTCAGGCATTCATCTCTCAACTTTAATTGGTCCTATTCGGCCGTGCTGGGGTTGGGAGCGCCTCTGAGTAGTTCCCTTGAAGAGGCGCTATACAAATTCAAGTAATGAATGAATGGATTGCAAAGATGCGCAGATCTATTGGTAGGCTATGCCTTTCGAGATGGATGGTGCAACCACTAAAGGCACGACGTAGCGTTTGCATTGTCGAAGTGCCCGTAAATGCAGCACGCATTATAAGCATAAAACTTATAATAAAACACATTACTATATAATTTGTATTCATTATTACTATAATATTTAATATACTGTTTAAATGTGTTAGTTTAAGGCTGCTACTGTAACAGTTATCCAGTATTTGATGTGCCGCGTCTATCGTTGCTAAGAAGTTGGTCAGCCAGTCACTAGAGGCGCCACGGGTTTGTGTACTTTGACCACCACCCAAGCCGAATACACAGGGAAGATAGGAAGTGTCATATCTTAGCCTACGGCTCTAACATCTTTGGTTAAATGTGAATCGCGACCTGATGATTCACATCTTTTATTTTGTAGGCTAACGCCGGTCAACAGCGTAGCTTGCTCTGTGTGGCAGGATGCCAGCGTTTTCCGGTAACATTTCCAAACATTCTTAGTTTCCAAACGTCTCAAGATCCGATTAAAATGCACGAAAACTAAGCAAAAGTTATATTAAGGGTACTCTGTTATTAAAGCTTTATTTTATAGTTGTTTATGAAGCCCTCTACGCAATCCCCGTATGATTCCTAAAACATACTCTGACAACAATAATAAGACGAGATAATTTGCCCAGCTGCAGGGCTTGATAATTATAATCTAGATCTAATGTTGACATTTCTCAAGTCCTTTAACAAGACACAGATCGTCAGGCATTGCTCGTTTTGAATAGAAATCGCAACTGTTCCAGAATCCATTGCACAAAATTGTTGATAATTATAAACTTCTTGGAGAATACGAGTCTAGTACCTGCAAACTTGGGAAACACGTTCGCAAACTGATTAAATGCATGGATTAGTGGTGCGAACAACCCAATATTATGCACAAGGATTCCACGCACTGTAATGTATGTGAAGTCAGCAATGTGGCACTATGTAATTTACTGGATTCTGTACAAGCTGTCAGTATGGTTGTTTTGAGTAGACCTCTTTATTTAGTAATACAGAACTAATATATATTTTGAAAAAGCGTTTGTTTCAAATTAGCTGTTAAATGATACAAAATGAAAGTGACTGGAATGTTGTATTAAACCAGCATACTTTTTCTGTGATAACCAACTGTTTGCATTGTTACATGCTAAATACATGTACCTCCATTTTTCACTGTTTAGAAGAATATGCAAGATGACAAAATAATGGAAGATAATCTCAGTGACAGCCATTTATGCTCTATTAGCCTAATATATGACGTTGAAACTGAATGTTTGTTATTTGTTTTCAGGTAGAATAGATCAAGAAACAGGAAACAATCTGAGCGACAGCGGCATGTGCTCTGTCAGTACAGCAGGTGTGCAACTGGATGTTAGTTAATTGTTCATCAGACAGAATTTCCATGAGATTAAGATGTTGGCTGCTGAAGAACACTGGAAAGATCTTGCGACCAAACTGTACTCTTTCCAGCAAGAGAACGTTCTTTGTGATACTGTTCTAACAGCAGACGACAGCCGGGTTTACGCACACAGCGTTGTTCTTGCTGCTGCCAGTCCTTACTTCTATTCAAATTTCCTCGCAATGTCCAGACACGATGCGAAATTCCGATTCAGTCTGAAATTAAGTGGATGTGACTCTGTTTGCATTAAAGCTGTTTTGAGATTCCTGTATACTGGTTCCCTGGTTTTGCCAACAAGATTTCGGCAGCCAGAGATGTTTGCAGGCATTCTACAGGTCTGTGAGAAGCTTGGAATTAATGCAACTAAGCTTAATGGTGCACTGGTGACATTTGTCGGTTTCAACCCATACAATGAAACGTAAGTAGTTATTTGGTTCTGATGAGGCAGCATTGTAGGTACGGTAAGGTAAGGTAAAGTGTTAAGTGCATGTCTCTGTCAGCATTAGTCCTGAGAGATGTGTTCCGTGGGCCTGAAGGATCATTTGGCAGAAGCACAAACATGATGACTGAAATCAAACAGTTGAAAGGGCTTTCCTCACAGGTTTAAAATGGTTTAACAACTGACCCTTCAATTTCGAATGTATATTGGGATTTGAACACAGATGCAGAGAGGAAAGGCAGACGCATTTTTAATCTGCCTCTGTAACAAATTTTTATCTGCATAGTGTGTATGACGTAAAACATGTTTGCCTATTTCTAAATTCTTTGTGCAGCGCTTTCCAAATATGCACATTCTGTGGTCAGCACTAACGAGGTATTGGTCTGTTTTTGTTGTCCCATGACTGATGCTGGTAACCTTGTATGTCTTCTAAATACAGCCACATTCTTACGATGTTTGTAACAGGACCACTTTTGTGCATGTGCTTGCTGAATGTGAACAGTTCAAGCAAACTATAATTTAAATGACGATGAAGAATGTGCACTGGCATATAACATTAGAGGTTACATTTATTATTACTGGTATGTCTAATTTCATGGTGCTGAGCATTTGTGGTTGAGTGACTTGCTCAGGGTTGTTACAAATAAGTGATATTGTTATGCAATTAAAATTCACTGTAGCAGTGCACAGGTTCATGTATATATGTGGACACTGATATCTCTCTTTTGATTGTGTTTTTATGTTGAACAGTAGTCACTTGCCTCAAAGAGAATTGCGACCACGTATGGCGACATCTGTTGCCTCTACAGGTGAGTAGTCAACAGTTTAATTTAGAATTTATAAAACATTGTGCTAGTATCTCTTGGTTTTGAATGAAGCATGTGTGTCATATAGTATGTTCTTGTGCATGGTATTATATGTTCCATCAAGCCATCAAATTTATAAGGCCCAAAGTGTGAATGAATGCTTTAGGTGAAAATGGTTAGTGCGTAAATTGTGGTTCTTGGAATTCTGCTGTCATAACTGGTGCATTAAATTTCAGTTCCAAAAGTCTAGGTTTTATGTTTCTTGGGATGAATGAGCTGGTATCCGGACTTTACCCCCGGCCCATTACCCCCTGCCATTACCCCCTGCCATTACCCCGACCATTACCCCCCGTAGGACATTACCCCCGCCATTACCCCCCCGTGTGTGTACATTTGATTGAGCGCCTATTGACACTCTCAGATTTCGCGCGGAACTAGCGCCTATTGACAATTAGAACCATATGTTTTTTATAATGCGTTTATCATATTTGTCTTCCCTTTCTTACAATATAAGTGTCAATACGGGACGGGGGTAATGGCGGGGTAATGTCCTACGGGGGTAATGGTCGGGGGTAATGGCAGGGGGTAATGGCAGGGGGTAATGGGCCGGGGGTAAAGTCCTAGACCCAGAGCTTTACTTCACTGTTAGCATAATCAGTAGGTTGATTTCAGAAAGAGAATCTGTGGATTACTCAAATTTAAGATGCAATTTAGCACTGGACTGGAATAGACTAACTTGCTTTTTCCGTGTATGTGGTCCTGTGGGATTGAACAGTACATTTCTGAAGCACACTTTTTTTCAAGAACAGTAAGCCAGTTGGACATCTTTCCTTGTCAGCCACAAAAATCTGTTGCATGAACAGAATATGTCATGACTTCACACTGCTTTTGCAACTTTGTTTTGAGCCTGTCACTGAACATTTGTTTCGTAGATTCCCATTTGGATGTTGCATTCCATGCCAACACTGTTGCGAATGGGCAGTCAAAGTACTTCACTGAGACCACAGAGAAATGCGAGATTCTGTTGGAAGAAGACAGTTCTCAGGCAATCGAAAAAGAAGAAAGGAAAACGGCCGTAGACAATAGGGACATTGACGTTAAACTGGAGATGAATGTGTTTGAAGTTGCACCCAGCTGTGAGGATTCTTCAGACAGTAAGGACAGAACAACTCTTTTAAACGAGGATGTGATATCAAGTTTGGCAAAGCCAATTTGTGTACCAGTGCCTGCTGTAGTAGCTGCTACGTTCACGACAACAGAAATTCCATTGGCAGATTTACTGATACCTGGTGTTTCAGCAAGTGAGTTATTGTCCACAGTGGCAGAGAAAAGAGCAGCTTCAAAGCAACGTAGTTCATCAGTGAGAATGGCTACAAAGATTCGTAAGCATACTCTTCAGAAGATAAGAAAAGTGAAGGTAGGAAGCAGAAGAATACACACCACTGAAACAATGCAGACTTCTTTGTTGCTTGACACTGCTTCCAACCGTGGCATTGCAGGTAGGGCCAAGCGTAAGAAAGGGAGTATCCTGTGTCATCTCTGTGGGAAGAGATTTCGGTGGCATTGGGATTTGCGAAAGCACATGGAAATATATCAAGCTCATTTGGCACTGACATGTAAGGAGTGTGGCAAGGTCGTGACTTGCAAGAGAGAGCTGCACACACACGAGAAACTTCATGCTGGTCAACCCTTGCACGCATGCCCGACCTGTGGCAAAGTTTATCGGTGTCGGAGTGGTTTGGTGATGCACTTGTGTGAGCACACTGGACAGATGCCGTACCTCTGCGACGTCTGTGGAGCAGGGTTCAAGAATTTCTTTTCAATGGGATGGCACAAGAAGAGACTGCATTCAACCTTACGTCCCTTCATCTGTGAGGAATGCGGCAAAGGCTTCATCCACAAAGTCTTACTTCGACGACACCTGCAGGTGCATTCCTCGGAAAAGCTCCACATCTGCCACAAATGTGGCATGAAATTCAGCTACCAAAGAAACCTGAGTCGCCACCTTGCCAGCCACGTTGGAAACAAGCCTCACTGTTGTGGCGTATGTGGCAAGTCGTTCAGTCGTATTGACAACATGCAAAGCCATGCTCTTATCCACAAAGGAGAACGGAGTCATGCTTGCTCAGAATGCCAGAAGGTGTTCAGGTCTGCCGTTTTGCTCAAAAGACATTTGACGATTCATTCGGATGAAAATGTCCACACGTGTAACGTCTGCGGCAAACGATTTACGGCACCGATTCGCCTAAAACAACACATGGTCATGCATCAAGAAAAGCAGTACAAGTGTCCTCTCTGCATCAGAACATTTTCTTTTGAGCGCTTCCTCCTGGGGCATTTGAGAAAATGTCATCAAGACGCTGTGCTAACTACCCTGCCTTCCAGTGACTGATAGTTTTCATTGATTCTGAGTTGCTTGGCTTAACCAATTACATGTTTCTGGTTCATTAATTCATTTCAAGTATTTATATAGTGTTAAGATTCAAGAAACCTACTCAGTCTAACCATGGTAATACAAACAAGTCTTAAGGAGTTAATAGAACGTGGAAGAATGTAATGTAATGTAAATCTTCGAAAATTTCTCAGCGCCCACAAAGCCACATCAGGGAGACCAGCTTATTCACCGGCGCTATATCAAATCAAGTCCGCAATAGCCAAATCACTCCTATGTAGCAGGTGTCACTCTAACGGGAGACTGTTCCAAACAGAAGGACTTACAAATGGTATGTTGGTTAACTACGCAGTACGCAAAGTAAATAATTATTATTTCTCGAAGATTTTGGATCCTGAAGGATCAGTTTTACCGCTGGTTAAAAAGTGTTTAAAATATTATGTTTTGGTAAACACAGAAAATTTTGGAGTAGGCCTAATTGAGTGCAGTTAATTGGTCATGCCTCCCATAAAAGGTCATAAAGTGTTACTGCATATTCATTTGATTCACACATATCGCATGTCATTTTAGAATTTCTAAAATATGACTAAGAATAAACACTAGACAATTTGCATGGGTTTCGTGAAGCATGAAGAATATTCATATGTATCGAAAATCATCGGAGAGAACTTTATCTAGAAAATAAATGGATCCGAACAATTTAATATGTGTTATGGGTGTGGCAACATATGTTGTACAAACAGTACAATAATAGAGTCTGGAATGTTAGTTTTGTAACAGTTTAACTTGTTGTAATGACTAAGAATTGCTTAATCTGTTTTGTTTAGAGAGAAATGGAGATCGCTTTTGCAGGTTATAAATTCACTACCATGCTACATTAGCTTGGTTTTGTAGTTTTAAAGCTATTTTATGTTGTTTTGTCAATCCTTTCATGTTTCCTGTCAGTGAAAATAGTCTGCAAACTTCCATTGAGGGGAATCATCAATTCGTTAATTTTATTTGTGACCATCACTTATTTATGGACTTGATAATAAACTAGTTATTAGATTCCTGTGTAGATGTCAGACTATCAGAATCTGCTCTCAATAAGCCTCCAAAATGTTCACCAGAGATGTCACACATTTGTACAAAGTGCAGTAAAATACAGAGCTGACAAAAGTTAAAGAACGCATTCTTCAATGTCAAAATAAACTTTGAAGCAACATCCACCTGTGAGGAAACTGGAGAGAAGGTGATTAAGAAAACTTGTTGAGCCAAGAGACATTCCAAATACTTAAATTTTTTCTTGGGAGTGAAATGTAAAAAACAAGTACATGTGTACTTAGGTGCATCTTTTTCCATCGGTTACAAAGAGAACAGTGAAATGGCACTCTGTGGTACCTTTAGCTGGAAACACTTGACGGAGTCAACTCACTAAACTAAGGTCCATGGAGTCGATTGCTGTAGCCTGTAGGATCTCTAACTATTAAATGGAATCAAGAAAGTGAATTCTGTGATGCCTGCTTCTGTAATGTTTTGGTTACATCAGAACATCATTGTCTGCATATGGTACATGTATGCTAGTTGCTTCCTGCTTGTCACTTTAGCAACTGCTATGTAATGCATCAAAAAAGAAAGTGCCACGTATTTATGACTTTATGACTCGGTGCAATTCCTTATACACCTCGGCTTGCTGACATTTCCTTTATAGGCTGACCTTCACCTATAAGGGAAAGGTCAGCAAGGTGACCGCTTAGGGCATCGTATTAGAACCTGATCCTCTGCTGCTCAAACTTTAACGGGGGTTAATATGTGGTTAGTGGAAGAAAGTTTCTTCTTCATTAGTCCGGAGAACAGTGATTTGTTCTGACACCCCACTATTTCATCATGCAAAACATAAAGAGAGCACCTGGGACAGCAATGGAAAGGGGAGCACTGATCTTACTATCAGACAACCACTGCTATCATGTGTCCAGTATCACACGAAAACTAAATATTATACGGAAACCGAGAATTCGGCCTTAAAGCAGCATTCAGAAAAAGAGTAGCGCAAAATGATAATATTGCGCGTAGGCCTATACCATAGCTTAAAATTATATCACGTAAGGCATTGTTAATCTGGTTGTTTCTTTAACTAAGTTGTAAGTTTCGCTTATCCAGACTGTTTAACTCATTTGATGATATTGGCTTGTCGGAACACGTAGCCTATCTCTCGTTTTGACTATGAAGTTTAGGACCACCAATAATTATTATTTCTGTGATATTATTCGTTGTGTTCTCGCTCGTTTAGGTTGACAAGCTGAGGCATTCGGATTGCGATCTGAGCGCAACGCCTGTGCGTGACGATTTGCAATTTCCGGTTGAGCGATAATAACCCGAAATCAAAACAACAGGAATAGAAATAAAAATAACAGGAATAGAAATAAAAATTGCCATGCACTGTTCGTAGTGCATTGAGCATAATTGATTCCGTTCATACGATGTTAAATCGATCTATTTTTACCGTATGTGTAGTCAGGTCATTTACAGAAGTGCATGAAGAAGTGGGACATTCAAATATACTATGACAGATGTGGGGCCTTGAACACGACGGTGCGAAACTGATAACTGTGCAGCCAGAATATTGAGTAACCGAGATTCAGAAGAGTTCGTTCTAATGAAATGATCAGAAGAGTTAACGAGCTTTATGCAGTAGCAGCGCTGGTTCGAGTGTAGGAACTGGTTCTGACGTCGGTAAGTAGGCAACGTAGGGCACAACATTAGCCCATACTTGATTACAAGACCGCCTGCATAATAATCACCTCAGCTGTTCATTCCAAACTCGACTACTATAATTCCCTTTTCTGTAACATCGACTTTTATAAAATAAAACGCCTGAAAACAATCCTGAACGCCCTCACGTGCACAGTCACAAAAATTCCCAAGAACCACCACATAACCCCATTCTCAAGTCACTTCATTGGCTAAAAGTCCCTCAGTGCATCCATTACAAAATTGTATCTCTTACCTACAACGCCTTTCAAACCTCTCAACCCTCTTATATTTGTTAGAGCTAACCACCAAAGTTTCCTCATTCATCATATCTTTATCTCGGCCTCAAGTCTCTTCCTCTCTGAAATTCTGCAACAGTTCCTTAGTCTGATGCACCAAGTCTTTGGAATGAACTTCCAAAAGAACTTGGCCAGGTTGCTCATCATCCTATATATGCCTGTTAATTTCTCCTCTCTTCTGCATGCACACTCCTGTTGCATTCCACTCGTGACTGAAACCCGAACTCTTCAAGCTATCATATCCTGATTCTACTCCTGCACCACCACACTACCTCCATCAACAAAATGCTGTCTCCTTGACTTGACCTCCTTGGATTTTGACCTGGCACCCGAACAAACAAAACAATCTGACTATATTAGACTTGATTTGATATAGCGCCTGTGAATAAGCTGGTCTTCCTCACGTGGCTTTTGTGTGGCACTGAGAAATTTCAGAAAATTACATTGCATTATATTATATAAAATGGCCTTTATCATGGCTGTTGTTTTCGCAGCATGCCACAAATCTTATCTCATATCCAATATAGCGCATGCATTTGGGAAAAGACAGATGTTTGTCGACAAGCCCCATTCAATCTAGTGATATCTATCATGCACTGTTTAGTTGCAATAATGGAAATAGTAAGAATAGTAATAACCTCCCTATCTTCAATCACTACTAACTCCTTTCATCCCTCTTTGTTGCCTTCGATCATCAAGTATGGGTCTTTTAGCTGAGCACTTGGATATCTAACTGCATCTTCTCCTTGTACTTGACTATCCATGCCTCAGATTCACATTTTGGTGTGACCTTTCAGCTTTCATGCGTTACAAATCTAATTAATAATAATAATAATAATAATTTAAAGAAACTGCAGATGCTTGTATATCTGTTTTTAGTATGGGCGATTGTATGGGAAGTTTTTATGCCAAGACCAAAATGATGACCACGGATTTGTACTTGAATGACCTTGCGGCTAGACTTTACAAGTTTCAGCAAGAGAACATTCTCTGCGATACTGTTCTGATAGCAGAGGATAACTGCAAGGTGTGGGCACACAGCGTGATTCTGGCCGCTGTCAGTCCTCACATCTACACCAATTTTCTCTCAATCACTGGTCACAAAGCCAAATGTCGATTCAGCATGAAGTTGAACGGCTGCAATGCTGCCTGTGTCGAAGCAGTCTTGCGTTTCCTCTACACTGGCTCCCTTGTTTTGCCATCAAGTTTTCAGCATCCGGACCAGTTCAGTGGAATTCTGATGGTGTGTGAACGAATGGGAATTGACGTGGCAAAACTTAATGGTGTGACTGTTAGATTTGGCGACGTCTCCAGGTAAGGATATTTGGCTTCTAACCGAGTGTGACTAGTTTATTAATGTACAAGTCATGTGTTACTAACCTATTATAGTTAAGAAAATTTCTTTGCGTGTGTCTGTGCACATGAGTGTATATGTACGTACTTTGCCGTGCCTAAAGTTACAGTGTATTTGTGTACATAGTACTACATACGTATATAGTATACTTTTTGTTTATCTGGATACCCATCAAAATGGATGCCAAACAGTTAAATTCAACTCCTGTAATAACTTGTGATCATCCGTTCATACTATGAATTGTAATCATACTGCGTTCTTGTCAGTTTGAAAAAATATTAAACGAAAATTATTAATTATTATTATTATTATTGCTGTGTTGTCCTTCTAAATTTTGATAATTTAATTCATTGTCTGTTTTTGTACAGTTTAGAGACATCAGATCTTATGGTCTGTGAAGAAAGCATTCATGGTGCAGCAGCATTTAGTAAGTGGTATTCTGAGGTCACTTATTGATTGATTCCATCCCCATATATGATATAAGCTTTCAGGTATGACTTTAAAATCGGATAGTTGGAAAGCTGAAGGTTGGTTGGTGGGAGTGAATCTGTCTTTCTCCACTACATCCAGGATTAAATCCATTCAGATCATTTGCATTTGTTTGTAGGGTGTCTTCTTCCATTGAAATTGTTTCAGTGCTTAGCCTTAAACACATTTGACAAGCTTATAGCATTTGTAGCTTTTGAAACATTTCTTATTTTGCATTTACCATAACCAAAAGTAGTTAAGATTTCATAACGAATAAAGCAGTATAAATGAGATGCAAGAATTGATTGACAAATAGACAGACCAGGTGTCAGTCCATCACAGAGTCACAGAAAAAAGACAAATACAGGATTATAAAATACTAATAGTTGATAGAAATTTGATAGAAGATTGATAGCAAATTACTTTGAATTGCAAAATATTGAGTTAAAGGAATTTTGAAATTAAGAATTAAGAAATCAGTATATATGTTTGTATGTTTCAAGATAAATATGTAGAACCTTTTCGAGTACCTCATTAGATGTTACCTGCCTGCTGATGTTACAGTTTAGGGGTTTGAAACTGGCGCACTGATGAATGTTGGCAAGTTGTATTAGCATACAATAAGCTGATGCCAACACAGCTTATATGGCAAGCTGTATGTTTGCATCAACTGGATGATATCCACAAATTTAGGATTTGCCGCTTGTGGGCTTTGTACCAAAAAAATTAAATGAAGACTGTTTGTTACTTTAGTTTTAAAATAAATATTTTAATAGAACAAAATGTTTATGATGTAGATGCTTGTCTGGACACAGAAGATGGACTTGATACATCTGTTGAGGAAGAAATTGGGAGTACTGAAATTGTAGAGAAAGTATGTCATGTGAACTTGTATTCCAAAGAAGGAGAGACCGGTTTATTAGAAACGTCAGTCAAGCTGAAGACTGAAGAAATCTTTTCATCAGTTGCAACAGATAGTGATAAACCAGGTGTGACCACTTTTGAGCAAACAACTAATTGTAGCGATTTCATAAAGGTGGAGAGTTCAAGTGCTGTTGAACCAAGTTTTATAATTATCAACCAATGTGCTTTGCCAGTTACGGTGCCACCAACTTGCAAAACTTCAAAGAAAGTCTCAAGAAAAGTGCCACAAGGCAGTCCTGGTGCCTGGGTTTCAGTCCTTAAAGGAAGCAAAGCTTCTGCAGTTCGACGAAGCACTTCGATCAGACTTGCCGCAAAGGTCTTGCAGAAAATTGGAATGAAGAAGAATCGAACTGTGGATAGAAACCTCAGGGTCACACACAACGAGAGCAACTGCGTGGACTCGGTGCATTCAGAAACTGAGCAGCTGATGGATAATAAAGACAATGTGATGCTGTCACGTCCAGTCCGTGAAAACAAATTCACTTCACAGTCTGGGTTAAGAAAACGTCTGGCTGAAAACGTGAGCGAGCAGTCAATGCTGGCATGTAAGCTGTGCAACAAGACATTCACAAGTGTACAGAGGCTCGAAGCGCATGAAAAAATGCACGCTGGTGACCGGCCACACGTCTGCGCAACCTGTGGCAAGACGTATCGATTCCGCAGCAGCCTCGTCCAGCATTCGCATGCGCATAATGAGAAACGTCCGTATCTCTGCGACATCTGTGGAACTGGGTTTGCACTGGCCGTCAATCTGCGACGTCACAAGATGGCTCGACATTCGAACGTGCGTCCATACGTCTGCCGCGAGTGTGGTCGCGGGTTTGTGCGCGACTACCTCCTGCGACAGCACATGGAGAACCACACGGGACAGCGGTCCAACATCTGCGCTCTGTGTGGCAAGTCGTTCAGCCACCGGGGCAACCTCAACCGGCATGTGCGCAGCCACGACGGCGAGAAGCAGCACGTTTGCATTGTCTGTGGCAGGGCATTCAATCGGAAGTCGAACATGGAGAAGCACGTCCTTTGCCACACGAGGCACAACAGCATCCTCACTCACAAGCGCAATGAGCTACGGCAGCAGCAGCATGCGTGCAGTGAGTGCCAGAAGGTGTTCCGGTCGGCAAAGGTTCTCAGCAGACATGCATCTTTGCACTCGAGTGAAAAGTTATTTTCGTGTGATGTATGTGACAAACGATTCACGACTTCGCGCTACCTGCAGCAGCACAAGGTCGTGCACCAGGAGAAACAGTTCAAGTGCAACGTCTGTGCAAAGATGTTTGCAAGTGAGAATTTTCTTTCAGGACATATGAGAAAGTTCCATCCAGACTTTGAGAGTTTTCCGGGTGACTGACAGATGTTTGGGATTCGTTTTTGTAAAAAATCATGGTAAGGTACAGAAACCGGTGGTAACGAGGTGAGAATATGGAAATTCATTAACCTTTAACCACTATCTCAAGTTTAACACTTTAACGACAGGCTGTATGGTTCCCAAGTCGCTTTTAGTACACTCGTTGTTAAAGTGTTAGTCCTGCCCGAATAGTGTTTCGTCTTTTCTTTTGTGTGTCCATACTGTAATGCTTCTTGCTTTCAGGTTCAAATTTTCAGATATTCTCGATTACAAGAACTGACTATCACTTTAACAATGAGCATGTACTAAAAGTGACTGGGAAACCAATGCAGCTCGTCGAACGTTCCAGTGTTACTCAGAGTTTGTCCCTAAGCTTCCTTTTGTTCCTAAAGCGTAATTCCTACATCATTTAAATAATACTATAATAGCAAGGTTTGGTGGGAGTTTTAATGTGGAATAAGTGTTTTTGTGTGAACTAGATCACTTGTTTTTTATGTAGGTATGAAGTGGCCTTTTCAACGTGAAGCTGTCTCCGTTATTGGAAAAATACATTAGTACAGCATATGATTATAAAATTTTACTAGTTTGATTCATTTTTACTAAGTGTATTGTACAGTAATTTTTGCAAATACTGTTTATTCTCCAAGTGTCATTGGTTTGGGAAAATGCAATTCTTTTGGAAAGTAAAAAGAATGACTTTAGAAGGCGAGGAAGGCCAAAATGTGAAGGGTTTATGTATAAGTTAATGAATACAGTGGCATGAAAAAGTGTAGACGTGAAGTTACTTTGACATGTATGAGCACCAGTTGAGAGGTTGAACCATTTCATGACGAGCTGCTTTGGTTTCCTAGTCGCTTTTAGTACACTCTCGTCATTAAAGTGTTAAAGATGTGCTCTTCCAAGTTCTGCATTGTTGAGGTTGTTTTTCTTGTAAAAGTGACATTTTGACCTTGGGTCATGCTTGTCAGAATTTTCTACACAGGTGTATAAACAGTCTATACTTTGGGGGCATCTGATTTAACTGAACCTTAAATTATACATAATATCTTAGTTTTATTCAAGCAAGAAGGCATTGCTGATAACCCTAAATAAAATTTGGATCCAGCACAAAGCAGCTGTATCCAACCAGAAAGACAAGAACATCAATTGGAATATCTTGTTGCAACATTTTGCAGAAATAGCACCATTAATTGACTAAAAAGTTGTCGTAGCTTAAATTGTAATACCTATAGCCATCCAAAACCAAATAAACAAAACAACCTCATAAATTTACAACTTCTAACTGAAGGAGTTAAGAGTCTCTTGCTACCCTTAGGGTGCAAAAGCGTCACTGTCACAAGCTACAGATACTGTACAAGGTAAATAAAAAAACCTGGTATTGGGAAAGCTTGAAAAAGCCTTTGGGTACGACAGGGTCATGTCACAGTCTATGTACATCGTAAAGCCTGATACCAAGAAGGATTAACCGCCACAACAAAGTTTCAGTATTCGTAAGGATTTTCTCAACTGCATTGGCAAAAATTATATAGCTTCCATACAGTTATATTTTAGCCTAATAATCAGAGTCATTAGAATGCATTTAAACTTAGAAGTAGAACATACTATTATAATTACTCATTATCTAGATGTGAAATTCTCTAAACGAAATCACATAAATTTGACAGCTAGCGTAAAAAATGTTTGATCCTGCAATCAATTCCAAGCCATGAGAGAGACAACTAAAATTATCCAAATATCAAACAAAGCATTAGTCACCATTAACTACTTGCTGTTCAGGCTAAAAACTGCCACTTTAATAGCCTACCAAGCATGCATTATGATAGGTTCATTCACTGTACAAAATATATTCAGAACACTACAAACGCCATACATGAACAAGAGATGCAGCAAAAACAAGATAAATACAAATGCAAAAATTTTCTAAAAATATCTCTTATTAAAGGCATATTAAGATACAAATTTAATTGATGATATTAGGAATAACAATATCATGATCGATTAGGATGTTTGAGCATTGCCAACAAGATCAAAATGCATAAAACGGCAAAACAACTTCCATGGTAGAACAGAAACCACGGCAACAGCAAAAACACGTGTTAACGTCCGTTCTCATCTTCGATTTGATTCGCCAGAGATTTTGCCAAAAATATTCCGAGAACCTAAAAAGAAGAGTGATGTAGGTTTACATACATTCAGCAGTCCAATATGTAACGACAGGCTTTTTATATTGATAAACAACTGGAAACTGTAGGCTATAGGTCTATGAATTAAGTCACTTCAATCTGGTTGAGCTTAACAAGCGACAAATTTTTTTATGTGAGGGACACTAGTATTGCAGGTTATCGCCCCAAGGTCCAAAATTCAAGCCCAGACCACAGAAGTGGTCATAAATACCAACACTTTAGCTGCCTTGCCACTGGCAAGGCTTTCCACTGGCAAGGCTTGCCACTGGCAAGGCTTGCCACTGGCAAGGCTTGCCACCCCTCAAATTCTTCTTGCACATAAGGCTAGCTCGTGACGTAAGTGTGCAATGGCCTGTTTATTATTGTGAGTGAGAGTACTCGTCATCACAAATTATCATCAGCTTCTTACATCAGCCAGGAGCTGATGATTATAGTGATGACGAATATTGGGTGCAAATAAATGATTCTATTTTTTTGATCATTTTCAATGCAAGTCCTGCCCTTGTGTTTAGTGAAAGTCTTGTTACTAGTGAAGAAATGTTAGGTTTTTGATGCTTTGCCATTATTTGCTGGCAGTTAGTGCTGTGGACATGTCACTGGAAAGAAACGAAAGTTTGGTTATATAAATGTGTCTGGCTATTTATACAGCACGATTCTAGAGCCTCTCACAGGTCTGTGGTGGGCTTACAGTATATTTGGTTGGGTATCGTCGATGGAAAGCCAGAACATCTGCAGTGGCGGCACCAGACTTTTGTAACCAGGGCCTAGCCAGGGCAGTTCATACAAGTAACCAGTGCAGAGGGCGATTAATGCCCCAAATAAATTCTCGGCAGGGCAGAAATTATGGCAGGGCAACAACCACTGTTACGACCAGGGCAAAGGCTTTCTTACCAGAGCATTTGCCCTGGCTTGCCCTGCTGTATCGCCGCCATTGAGCATCTGGTGCCAACTCAGTCATCCAGCCTGGGTTGATAAATAAGTACCAATTTGAGCTTGGTATCTCTCAACAGTTACACTATTTTTCGGCAGAGTTCTTCAGAGGCTCGTGAACAATTGTTGACTTTACTTTCACTGTAGTTTGATAAAGAGCTGACCAATGAGTTAATTTTATGATTGATTGATTGTCTTTATGTCCATTCGGGAATTTCGGGTGACTGACAGATGAAGGCAGAAAAGGTAACAGTGAAGCATTTCTTTTTAGAAATCCTTTAACTTTCCACAGACAGATTTAATGTGCACCCTCATAACTGTCTGACTGATTGACAGTCTGACTGACTGACTGGTTTTAGTGATTGCACACCTGGATGAATGCAACTCCAAGTGCCACTCCTCCAACGACGTAGAGATTCTGCAACATTTCATCAAGACAGCCAGATGTGTAGATGGAACTTTGGGCCAAGGACAGCTGTAAAACATCAAATTGTTTGTAGGTACGTATCAATGTATATAGGCTACATCAAAGCACTTATAACACTTTCTGGGAACTTCTCACATGTTCTGTACAAACACTCATAATAATGACTGATCAATGTTGAGCTAAGTTTCATAAAACTGTGGGCTACATATGAAGTGGGAGATTTACTTCAAGAATATTGTCTGCTGTGTGATAAGTACTTCAGCATACGTGTTTCAGCATGGCAACAGTAGATCTCCATGGGCAGCAAAGCAATAATAAAACATACTTTGTAACTTGTAACTGCGCATTTGAATAGCACCTTTAAAAAAACTCACGCGAGGTGCCTCTGACTGGACAATATAAGACGACCACAATCAAATACATGTAGAATGGTCTTCAGCCACTGGCAAAACAGAGGCATAGAAGGGAGTCCAGGGACAAGAAGTTTATATCATAGGGTGCATGGCAGCCTCTTCCAGAGTGATGGGCCAATCAGGGCAATACTACCATGTTGGATTATGGATCTTTCCACTTGCATAGACTGTCAGACATGAATAATTCTACATCATGGGTAGCTTTAAAACATTTATACTGAAAACCAAGAAAATGCAAACCGCACATGTGAAATTCAGTGAGGCAATAGAAGCTTGGACCTTGTGTTTATGAAATTCGGCCTTTAAATGTATTTCTAAATCCAACTTTTACAGAAAATAAATCAGTTTTAACAATTAAATCTGAAACTAAAAAAACATTTGAAAATAGCAGGATATACATGAGGCCTAGTGAAGTCCAAACATGAGGCTTGTGCATTATTGCTGTAGGCATAAGCTACTGCTACAAGATTTATGATTGCCTAAGACCATGTACAGTGGAGACCCGCCAACACAATGTCGTTGGGGGAAACGCCATTCGACACGGCGCCTAAATCATACTGCGTGTCAGACGGACAACAATACTCTTGTCTAACTAAAATCTTCAGTCCGCCTGTCCATCCATTCGTCCGTCTGTCCATCCGAACGTCCATCCAACAGTGGCGCGCCAGAGGGGGCTAGGGGGTACTTAGCCCCCCTAACTGCGGCTCAGCCCCCCCCAAAGTGGGAAATCACTGCAAATCACAGCGAGGAGGAGACAAAAGGAAGGTTTTTTGAGCTTTAGCCCCCCAAACCTGAAATCCTGGCGCCGCCACTGCCATCCAACCGACTGTCAGTCCTATCTACCATCACTTTATTACATTCAGCATAAGTAAATATATGTTTTAGGTAGTTTTAATTTATGATATAATATTTAAAAACCCAAAATGGCAAATAGTAAACCTTGATAACATTAAATAAACTTATACAATAAATTTAATTTTAGTCTAAATTTCGCACTACACTGTAGTTCCTGTCACGTTCTCTCTCTTTCTTCCATCCTCCGTTTGCACTTCCTCTCTCACTCCATTTGCTCTGCTACTTCCTCCGTTTGCACTCTTCCTCTCTCACTCCATTTGCTCTGCTCCTCCTTGCACTCTTCCTCTCGGATCCATTTCACTCTTCTCTCTCACTCCATTTGCTCTGCTACTTCTTCCCTCCGTTCACTCTTCCTCTCTCCATTCGCTGTCTACCTCCCTCCGTTTGCTCTCTTCTTTCCTCCGTTCATCTCTTCCTCCAACCCTTCGTTCATCTCTTCCTCCATCTCTCCGTTCATCTCTTCCTCCATCCTTCCGTTCACTCTTCCTCCCTCCCTCCATTCGATCTCTTCCTCCCACCCTCGCTCCATTCGCTCTCTTCCTCCCACCCTCGCTCCATTCGATCTCCTCCTCCCACCCTCGCTCCTGCTCCTCCCACCCTCGCTCCATTCGCTCTCTTCCTCCCACCCTCGCTCCATTCGGCCTCTTCCTCCCTAGATTCACTCTCTTCCTCCCTCCGCTTACTCTCTTCCTCCCTTCCTCCGTGAACCGATACAGCGTGTTGAGTTCATAGCCTTGAGGACATAACACCACTTCGCGTTAAGTGGAACACCGCGTTATCCGGGAGCGCGTTAACGAGTCCCCATTGTATATGGTAGCTTTGCATTTACATGCATTGTGTGCAGTGTATAGATGTGTTATGAGTTTTATGACACAAGCCTGGGCAAATATGAGGATCATGCTTTGCCATGTGAACCTTAATTAGTAAGAGAGATCACATGATTTGCTGTGATTGTATATAGACTACACCCAAGGAAGCAGTTGTCAGATGGGAGGCAGAGGCAAGCTGGAACGCCCCAGACCAGCTGTTGCTGTACGTCACAGCTCAGACATTCAACCATGATCAACTCAAGGGAGACAAACCCAGTCTGTTAGGCCAAATGCATTTTGATCAGCATGTCCACGTACTGTATAGTATGCCTGGTAATACCAAATTTGGAACCACAATAAAATCATATACAGCTTTAGCAATAAAAAACTAATAATAGATATTATTTGACTAATTTGGTTATTGTAACAGCTGCTCAAAACTAGCCATAAACATATAAATCATAATCCTCTACGGATCTTTCCTCGAGATGGCTGATCTCAGTTACATTAAGATGATATATCACTGACGTCTTTTGCCCCAGAGTTTCAATTATTAAAGGATCCTTAATTGCCCTTGGTCATTTTGAGAGGTTGTAACAGGCGCGTGCAAGCATCCAGCTACATATTTAAAAGGCAGGTCAATAGCACAGAAGGAAAAGCTCAAGAAAAGGGTCCCATAAGAGAGCAACTCTATTCTAAAATATACAGGTATTTGAATCAATTTTGTTGCTCTTAGAAGGGATCAAAGTACAGCAATACTTACAGACAGCTTTTGTGTACCGCCTCCACACTGGGTGTTTATGATTGATTCCTGGAAAAAATAACACAGCAGGCCTATTAATTGCTCTGTGTATCATGTGAAACGGTGTTAATTACAACAAAGACTGGCTTAACATCTTCCAACTACTGAAGTTTCTTATGTAGTTCCAGTGCAGACTGTACAACGCTTGATGCATTGTGCACTGTATGGTGCTACAGAAGTTACTATAATTAAAAATAATTTACATAATCTTAAAAAGTGAAATTCAGAAATGCAGAGCTAATCTGTAAGTCATCTGATCAATTCATGAACCTCATGAATTGATCAGAATTAGATTTTAATTTAAGATTTAATTGGATCTACAAATGCATTGATATAATTATCAGATAATTAAATGAAAGCCAAGTGATGCGCAATTTAACGCGACTCACATCTACGTCGTTGGGTCGAATGCAACACGAGTATGGTACACCACACCGTTCCATACTTGGGTTTTCATCTGTGCAGTTGAAGTAAGCATTGTACGACCAATCACGGTATCCATTCATACCAACTCCACAGCAACGAAACTGTCACAAAAGACATAGAGGTACAGATATCTATAGGCCTATAGGTGGCCCTAACCAGCGGGACTCTGGTCCCTTCTGGGTTCCCTTTTGCAACCAACAGATCTTTGTCAATGTTTGGAGCAATCAGCATGAATAATTATAGCTGGCATTCAGCATGAATAATTATTGCCAAATAGTAAGAGAAAAGCAATCCACTGAATTGTTCATCTTACAATTTCAATATGTATAGGTCCCTATATGCAGTACACAACTGAATGTCTCAAACCAATGCTACGTCTTAGTATAAACAAAACTAGTTCAGAATCTCTGATGTGGTCCTCCGAGATCTAATATGCCTAGCATTCATATTTTTCCAGAAGATATGCACATATTCTACCAGTGCTCGAAGTTCGTGGCCATTGTGAGACTCTTGGAATTTTACCAAATTGTATGATCCTGTTACTTAAGCTGAGGCAACTTCGAAGTACTCATTGATCTCTAACCGAAGTTCGTGTCCATGGTCTTGTCTGTTCACTTGTCGGGGAGGGGGCGTTTAGGATGGTGGGAACACTCTGGCGCGTAGAGGCAACGGACCAGGGATCGCTTCCCGGTACCCTCCCTAAGGTCGACTCAGCCTTTTCATTCGCTAGGTGGCGTTGAAAAAAATGATTGGTAGGACGTGATGGGCGCCTTGCATGGCTGCCAAACAGTTAAATTCGACTCCTGTAATATATCTTGTGATCATCCGTTCATACTATGATTTGTAATCATCCTGCGTACTTGTCACTTTGCAACATTAACCGAAAATTATTATTATTATTATTATTATTATTATCAAGTCTGCAATTCAATAGGCCTACTCAGTTCTCTCTTCTAGTCAAAATAAACTTTATCACTCATTCCCTCTGCAGTTTAGCAGTTCTCAGTTCCATCAATTGACTCATGTGCTTTGCATGCTATGTTCACATACAACAAGTTTCCTCTTTGCAAACAATAGCAGAAATATTGTGCAAATTTGGTCAGAATTGTATTCTACAATTATCAGACAAATCTGCAAACTTCTACTTGTCAAGAGACAGCAAATCACATAAAAGTGTTAATATGATGGTGTAAAACCAGCAAAAGCTTAATCAAGTTGCTTACTGTTTTTTGGGTCCAGTCGATGAGATTACGTAGGTCATCAGCATCACGATATCTCACTAGTCCCTCTATCTGAAAAACTTGGATGACTTTGGCCTTTATCTCACGAGTAAAGACAAAAGTCACAATGGCAAGGATTAGCTCCACAAATAAGAGTGCTCCCAATACGCAGCAGAACTACAACATGAAAGGTAACATGACCCATTTAAGAGATGACTGAAGGTAAAGGAGCATCATAAATTCTATTTTCACACTGTATATTTTGCTGGCCCTTGAACGCTCACTCCTTCAGGACTTTTATTCAAGGCAGCATGCCTCCTCTCTCTGGTCTCTCTGGCAACCAGACTCATACCGTCACTTGACATCCCCATAGGCGTCGAGAGCCAAGGCGTTCCCGGAGCAGACACTTCTCAGAGTCCATCAGGGCCCGTCGTTTTTTCAATTTTATCATTAAGCCCAAATCTGATGTAGGTAGGCTATCAAACGACATAAGTTTTAATGAATAATAATAAGTGTAATAATAATAATAATAATAATAATAATAATAATAATAATAATAATAATAATCAGATAATGTTTTTGTTCCATAGGGCCTGGCACGATAATGGAGAACCATAAAAACTTCTTCCACTGCTAAACACACGACCTACAGGTGCATCCGTATATACTATACACTCACAGCTAAGACTTTAATTGACTCTCACTAAGCTTAGTAGTGGCAATAGAGTTCCCTGTGTTGCCCATAAATCGTGACTCTGGAACCGAGTCAGCGAGTCAAATTCGAGTCCAGGGCTTAGAGTCCGAGTCCAAGTTCGTGTCGTGACAATTCGAGTCCAAGTCCGAGAACGAGTCCGCCGAAAATTGGTCTCGAGTCCAGGGCGTAGAGTCCGAGTCCAAGTTCGTGTCGTGACAATTGAGTCTAAGTCCGAGAACGATTCCGCCGAAAATTGGTCTCGAGTCAGACTCGAGTCCTTGGCCGGACTCGAGTAGCCTACTACATGACTAAATGGAACACATGCATATTATTTAAGAGAGTGTTAACAATCACTTACAAACTTTAGCAGACAGGTGTTCTCTCGTAATGCTCCGATGCATCCTGAAAATGCGATGATGAAGATGATCGACCCAAGAACAACGATTAGAATTGTCAGATCGAACACGACGTCAAACACGTTCGCATATTTCGGTGCAGTGTCATCACTTGAAGAGTCAGAGGAGAATTTGTTATTTTCAGCAAATGCCCACGCTCCGACAGCAACAAATGTTACTCCAGCACACTGTAATAATAATAATAATAATAATAATAATAATCTTTTCTTTATTGAAGCGCCTGACAACGCACTGCGCTGTACATTTAGGCTACATGTTATGCAATTGAAACAACAAATGACAGAAGACATAAATCTTAACTACTAACAGAACAGGCTGCCTGCAATACACGGCGCTAATAGCAGCCTACAAAGCATGTCCTCCTCTAACTCGCTACTTCTCGCTCTCTATGCAAGTGTGTTATCCAGTGCGCTATCGGGCCCCCCCCCACCCGAATCACAACAAAACAAATTCACTATAGGCCTACACTCAGAAGTCAGAACTATCTTCACTGCTTGAAATGAATGGAAAGTGCTTTAATGGGGGACTCTGGGGCCCGTCCATAAACGACGTCACGCACCTAGGGGAGGGGGTCGGAAATTTGTGACGATGTGTGACATGGGGTGGGGGGTCTGAGTAGTGTGACGTCACACCAGGTCTATGTTATTAAATTTAACAATTAACAACAATTTAATTTTAATAACAACAGCACTAATTTTGAGGATTAAATTTTCATTATTTTTTTAATTATTTTAATATATATGGGCACCATTATTAATAATTTTCTAATTATTTCAACATTTGGTAACCGTTAGAATTTAAAATATTCATGCTTTCGCTATTTGTTCCATGAAAGAGCATTTTGCTTCGCCATGGAAATTGGTTTTAGGGGGTAAGAGCTTTGTGACGTCATTTTCAGAGGGGGTCTTACTTTTGTGACGAAGTGTGACGAGGGGGGGAGGGGGTTAAAAATCGGCCAAAATAGCGTGACGTCATTTATGGACGGCCCCTCTGTAAAAATGGCTGCTATAGGTGGCGCCAGGATGGGATATAGTTTGGCTACTCTAGGTAAAATGTGTGCTCTGTTGTGCGGTAGGTTTATTTCATAGACATCTTACATTTAATATATGATGTCTATGGTTTATTTACGCTAAAGTTGTCTAAAGTTTGACCACATCACATACTGGCGACGCCTATCGCCGCTTAAAGGAACTGTTCACAGAGTCCCCCATTGAAAACAGCCTGTGAAGTGTTAAAAAATTAAGGATTGTCAAAATGAGTTGTGGGCGGACGAACAGAAACATTCGTTAAACAGTGAATTGCACAAGTTTGCAATTTATTGTTTTCAATATTTTATAATGTTACGCAGCACAATTAGGCCTGTCACTGTTCAACATCATACATCCTTCATTACCACTGTTCAACATCATCATTAGATCTTCGTCTGACACGCATTAAAAACCAACACATGCCAGCTATCGGCTGAGGATAGGATTATTGCTGATCACAGACCCAGCATCTGTTCAGTATTGCAAGACACACTAAGCCACAATAAACTGTGCACTCGTAAACATTAAAATCTCGCATTGGGTATAGGCTAGCCGCTAGTGAACTGCATATTTTTCACAGGCTTTCAGTCAAGCAAGCAGTAGCCTATTCAAACAGGTACTAATTTCTCTGATAAGTAGCCAAAGAAAATTCTGGATGTCAATTTCAGTTTATTGTCTTCAAAAAGAAAGTATTTTAGACAAAGCATTTAAAATACAATACAATACAATTAGAAATTTATAGTGCGCTTTAACAATTAGGCTAAGTCTTGCGCGAGAGCGCGTTGGCACTGTTTTCTTAGTCATAGTGTGATGAGAATAGATGAGTTTTTAATTTTGATTTAAATTGAGTAGCAGATGAACATTGACGGATTGTAACTGGGATACTTTTAGTTTAAAGCATTCTGAAAATACTAAAACAGGGAGACCAGCTTAATTATTCATCGACGCTTTATCAAATCAAGTCCGACGCCAAACTCCTCTGTTCGTTCCGGTACCAGATCAAAGGTCAAGCCGAAGACAGCATGGTGCTTCGGTGGCAATCTGTGATGGTGGTCGTGTAGTGGCGCAGAAGTAGAGTCAGGATAGGATAGTATACCCCGCAGCCGATCGAGTCGATCGTAAACTCGGCCAAGTCGAGTCGATCGAAAAATCGTCGACTCGATCGACTCGCCGATCGAGTCGATCGTAAACTCGGCCAAGTCGAGTCGATCGTTGCTTCCTCGACTCGACTCGACTCTGAAATATTTTACTTACTATTTTTTCACAAAATGACAGACCTTATGATATAATGACGTAATTCTGTGTAAACAAACAACTAGCCTACCGTATGAACCCAATATGAAGTTCAGTGCAAATAGGCCTACCAATGAACCTCTTGGCGCTTTCTTATTAGTGTCAGTTATAGAGATACTTTTTCACAGTTTTATGGTGAAATTGGAGCGATTAAGATGTGTTAAGAATGCCGTAGTTTCAGAAACTTTTAGCTCTGTAGTCAGTAACGATGATCTCAAAACGTTCGAAAGTCTGTAGGCTATGTTAGAACAAGACTGAACGCGTCGACTTCTCACTCGGATGTGTGGCAACATTTTGGTCCGCTCTACAGTGAGTATAGGCCTATACTAATAGGAGCCGCAGCTTCCGCCCACAATTAATATATTAAAGTTATTTGCCCTAGTCGTTCTATCTTTTAAAAAACGAAAAATGCCTACATGGTTCCCTTCCGGATTGGAAATGTCATAAAATGAAATACAATTAATTAGTGTCATGTGGACAGTGGACTCGTGGAAAAATACTTGCAATTTTAACAGGCGATTTGGAGCATAATTATGTCTATGTCTATAATCTGGAGCATATGCTGAACTGTGACGGAACCCTCCAAGAGTTTCCAAGTCTGCAATTTTGGCCAAGTCGACGAAGTCGATGGCGTCGATCGTCGTCCGAGCCAAGTCGATCGAGTCGTTGAAAGGTCGGCGAGTCGACGAAGTCGATCGAGTCGATCGTCGGCCGAGCCAAGTCGATCGTATACACTCGACTCGATCGACTGCGGGTATATAGGATAGCTTCAAGAGTTCGGTTTTCAGTCGTGGGGAGAAAGTAGCAGAGTAGAGGTGAAATTAACAGGAGAGATATAGGACGATGAATAAACTGCCGGAGGTCTTTTGGGAGTCCGTTTCGAAGAGTTGGTGCAGCATATAGGCTACTATAAGGAGCAGTGACACAATTTCAGAGAGGAGGAGACTAGTGGCCGAGAAAATGATAAGAGGGTGAGCGAGAAGAACAGGGCTGGATAGAGTTAATAGTCGGCGAATGCAAGAGGGTGTAGAGGTTTGAAGGGCGTTTTAGATTAAATATACAATTTTGTAATGAATTCGCTGATGGACTTTTAGCCAATGAAGTAGTTTGAGCACAGGGGTTATGTGGTGGTGTTTGGGAGTTTTGGTGACAGCGCGGGCGAAAGCGTTCTTGACTGTTGGCAGGCGTTTTATTTGATAGGAGTCGATGTTGGAGAGAGGGAATTACAGTAGTCGAGCTTGGAATTAACAAGTAGGCTATTGGGCGCAGTCAACGACGGTCACGATTGGGTGATGCGGTCGGCAAAGGTAAGGGTTTTTAATCGAATTCGAAGATGATTCCAAGATTGAGGACAGGAGAAGAGTAGGCCGATAAGGCTCGGGAGGAGTGAGATGTGGTGGAAAAAGGTCCGAAGGATAGGCTAGTTTGCCTATGGGCTATAATTGCTCGCGGATGTCAATAATGAGGAATTTCATTTTTTTAATGGTTTATGCATAGCAGGTTGTCGGTCATTCAGAGTGATAGGCCTATCTGGGTGATGGCCAGGGGCGGAGACTTAGGGGGGGACAGGGGGGACGGTCCCCCCCGAAACTGGAGGGTGGGGGGACGGAGCTGCTTTATATCCCCCCCCAATATTTTTGAAATATTTCATGAATATAATAATAATAGCAACGAGTGACAGCTGGTTCCTATCAACACTCAAATAATAAAGCAATTTTGTTCAGATGACATCTTAAAATGCTTCCATTACAGTGTGGAAATTCAAAATTTTTTAGATGGGGAGGGGTCACATCCCCTCCCAAAACCCCTCCCCAAACTCAAACTACATGTAAGCTACGATTGACAGCTGGTTCTTATCAGCACTCAAATAATAGAGCAATTTTGTTCAGATGACAACTTAAAATGCTACCATTACAGTGTGGAAATTCAAAATTTTAGATGGGGAGGGTCACATCCCTCCCCAAACCCCTCCCCAAACTCAAACACGACTCAAACTACATGTAGCTACGAGTGACAGCTGGTTCCTATCAGCACTCAAATTATAGAGCAATTTTTTCAGATGACAGCTTAAAATGCTACCATTACAGTGTGGAAATTCAAAAATTTTTAGATGGGGAGGGGCACATCCCCCTCCCCAAACCCCTTCCCCTGCTCGGCGCTGCGCGCCTCGCCGATCGTCCTTCGGCCGCTCCTTCACCGGTCCCCCCCAAACCCAAGACCAAGTCTCCGCCTATGGTGATGGCATTATGTGTATGATTTAGTTCGTCTGGGAGGGAGTGAGGGGAGAAAGATATGAACAGCTGTGTACCGTCAGCGTAAAGGTGATGATCGACATAAGATAAAGATCGAGTTTGCTGAGTGGAGAGATGTAAGGAATGAATAGCAGAGGACCGAGAACAGAATCTTGAGGAACACCGCTGCAGGTTAGGTTGTGCGGATTAGTTGACAGTGAAAGGACGAGAGGAAAGGTACGAATTGATCCACGATAGGGCAGTACCAGAGATTCCAAATGCAGATCTCGAGGAGAGGCGTTTAATTAGTAAAGAGTACCGGTATGGTCAATTATGTCGAAGGCCAGAGATGACCACGGATGCATAATTCGAGGGCTGACAAGCAAAGGTGCACATCTCGGGTTTTTAGTATTCAGAGCTATTCGAATTTGAAAGTTTGGACTTCTTGCATAATTCAACAATTGGTAGCAACAGAATTGTAAACCCATTTTAAATAACTGTGGACATTGCTCTTCAACCTCAAACCAAAATTGTAGGGCTGCCGTTATAAATTAATTTGCAAAAAATGTTTTTATAACAGAGACTATCGAAAAGTCTGCAAGATGTGCACCTTTCACCTTTGCCTGTAAAGGCAAGGAGTGCGTACTTTTGCCTGTAAGGATATGTACCATTGTCTGCAAGCGCAAGGAGTTGCGAACTTTTGCGTGTCAAGGCAATGGATCTTTGCCTGCAAAATCAAGGATCGAGTTGTGCACTGTTGCCTGTCAAGATAATTCTGTAGGCCCTTCTTTTGACAGAAAAAGCAAGGATTAGAGGACTTTTACCTTATAGTCAGTGTTGTATTAAAATCGCAAACAGTACTGTCCATTATTATTAGTTTGGACTTCTTGCATAATTCAACAATTGGTAGCAACAGAATTGTAAACCCATTTTAAATAACTGTGGACATTGCTCTTCAACCTCAAACCAAAATTGTAAGGCTGCCGTTATAAATTAATTTGCAAAAAATGTTTTTATAAGAGACTATCGAAAAGTCTGCAAGATGTGCACCTTTGCCTGTAAAGGCAAGGAGATGCGTACTTTTGCCTGTAAGAATAATGTACCATTGTCTGCAAGCGCAAGGAGTTGCGAACTTCTGCGTGTCAAGGCAATGGATCTTTGCCTGCAAAATCACGTAGGCCTATCGAGTTGTGCACTGTTGCCTGTCAAGATAATTCTGTAGGCCGTACTTTTGACAGAAAAAGCAAGGATTAGAGGACTTTTACCTTATAGTCAGTGTTGTATTAAATGGCAAACAGTACTGTCCATTATTATTTCTTCTAGTTTGGACTTCTTGCATAATTCAACAATTGGTAGCAACAGAATTGTAAACCCATTTTAAATAACTGTGGACATTGCTCTTCAACCTCAAACCAAAATTGTAGGGCTGCCGTTATAAATTAAGTTGCAAAAAATGTTTTTATAACAGAGACTATCGAAAAGTCTGCAAGATGTGCACCTTTGCCTGTAAAGGCAAGGAGATGCGTACTTTTGCCTGTAAGAATATGTACCATTGTCTGCAAGCGCAAGGAGTTGCGAACTTCTGCGTGTCAAGGCAATGGATCTTTGCCTGCAAAATCAAGTATCGAGTTGTGCACTGTTGCCTGTCAAGATAATTCTGTAGGCCGTACTTTTGACAGAAAAAGCAAGGATTAGAGGACTTTTACCTTATAGTCAGTGTTCAAATTCGAACATCTCTGAAGTACTAAAAACCCGAGATGTGCACCTTTGCTTGTTAGCCCTCGATATATGCACTTTTGCCTGTCGAAAATAAGATAGTCCAGAAGATACGAATTATTTAAACGTGATTTACGATATAATGATTTGATTTGATTATTAAGCGCTTTTATCAGAAGGAAGAGCACAAAATTCTGAAAATTATGATACCAAATACTCAATTTCGATAAAAATGGTACTTATGCACCTTTGCTTCTAACAACCTCGAATTATGGTTAGAGAACTTAAAATGGTGTAGTACTGGGTACTGACAAAGTAGCCTACGGCAGATCGAGTTGAGATCTTTAGATGATAGCTAAGAGTTTGAAAGAGACGCGTTTTGAAAGTATTGCATGCAGTCATATATAGGTTTGCGAGAATTTTGATAGCAATACGGTATTTTAATGATTTTCATCCAATAGGGTGATTTAAGGATAGATGAGATAGATGGAGGACATAAATATTATAGTGGAGAAACGGATATGACTTTACGCCCTGTTATCAAAAACACTGCGGTTTCAGCAACGCGTTAATTAGGCCTACAACCAATTAGCACAGAAACCCAAAACACAGAACACCCAATTAAGCTGTAGCTGCTGTAGATTCAGCCTCCCGAGATGCCTATGCAGTCAGCAGGATCTCGTAAAACTTAATTTAATACTAGCCTACTCACCCAAAACACGAAGTTAAAAAAGAACACGAAGAATTTGAGCAACGATGAGACTTCTCGGTCTTCTCCACTCGCACACATATTTGCATTAAACGTATTTAGAACAAAACTTGAGACGCTATAATATTAGGTCTATTATCCGGTCAGTATAAAGCTAAACTAGTACCGGCTGTCAGTCACCGGCTGTTCCGTCTTTGACCCTCTACACTGATGGCTGTTACTGCCTGTGTTTGTCGACCCCTAGCGAAACACGCTTCGGATGACGAATCGCCAGAAGGCGCGGTTAAACTAACCTTTCAGATTAAAGCAGGCTCATTATTGGTCCCTCATTGCAGGCAGATAATTGAGGCGTAGCATTGCCTTCTAGATACTGACAGGCCGTAATCCTGACTAAATTTAGGCGTGTGACGTCACGCATTTGGTCTGACGTTGTTCGTTTATTTTTTTAGTTTCCTGCCTGAAACTTCGAATATCGTTGCAAATTATTATCGAATAATATAGTTAAATAGTGAGAGTTATAATCGAAACACTCTGCCTCGGTTAATCTCTTTGCTGACGATGTCCAAGCCTTCGTCCATGGTCCTATAGGATCCTGTCAACTAAAATTGTCCTTTCTCAATTCATCGAGTCTCTTTCCTTCATTGCTGGATGTCATCCAACCGCCTTTCTCTCAATTCTGCTAAGACTCAGTTGATCTGGTTCGGCACACGCCAACAGCTCCTTAAATTAGACTTTACTACTTCTTGCTCACCATGGTTCCCCTTGTTCAGCTTCTCCACTGCTGTTCGTAACTTGGGTGTTACTCTTGATAGTACTCTCTCATTTGCTGACCACATCTCTAATCTTTCTCGGTCTAGCTTCTATTATCTAAGACGTCTTCGAGCGATTAGGCGATCTCTTTCTTCCTCCACTTTTATTACCATATGGTACGTACATGCATTCGTTTGTACACGCGTAGACTACTGTAGCCTAATTCTTTACTTGCTGGTCTTGCGAAATGTCGGTTGTCTCCACTGCAATCAGTGTGAGGGTACCTGCCCGAGTCGTCTTCTTCGCTTCTCTCACATTTCGACCTTCATGGGAGCATTTACATTGGCTTCCTCTCATTGCCCGAATTCGGTTTAAAATTCTATTTCCTACTGCCCAGCTGCCACGCCTTCGCCGCTATGCATCTGTTGGTCCTATGCTCTGGAATGACCTTCCCACTACGATTCGATCTGTGATCTTAACTGGGAGTACTTCGGCCTCTTCTCGTTGTCTTAAGACGTAGAAAATTCTTTCAATTTCCAAGAACGCCATAAGCCTAAGGATAGACATATTGCTGACACACTTAGCGAGAGGCGCTTTATAAATTCCTAAATACAATACAATACAAGTCCCTGCATGGTGCAACGCCGAATCGGTACCTTGCAGATGATGTAGCGTGAGTCATGGTCAAGGAACAAAACACCATGAAATTTGACCTATTTTGAAATCTGAGGCGAAGAGGCAGTCATGCAGGTGCGGAAATCAAGAACAGGCTTTGGTGATCGTGCCTTTAACCGTGGCTGGACTCCAAGTGCAGCGCTGGAATCATGTGGAATGACATTCACTTTCAATACGATCTGCATCCAGGCGCATAACTAGCACTACGCAATTACGCAACTGCGTACAGATTTTAGCAGCTCTCAAAAACTACAAACCGTTTGGATTACTAATTGACATTCTAGATTACTATTATCCGTCGAATTTCTATTGCGCAGACTTTGTTATTGTGAGGTCGGGCAAACAATTTCCTTCGCGGACGCTAACTCATGACTCTGGAAATTAACGTGGCACTTCTGAAATTTCGATCACAGACTGACAGTTACTGTAGTTTAAACCATCGTAGGCTAATGTCATATGTTCCACGCAATGCCCAGTAAGTCTGTTGATTCAGAATGATCTGATCCATCTGTGTGGTCAGTAAACTCGAGTCAGTATTGTCCATGGGCGTAGCCAGGGAAAAATTCGGAGGGGTTTTAAAATTTCAGCTGCGGGGGGATTCCATTGGAGATGGGATCAAAAACTAAGGTTTTTTGGTATTTCTCATGTAAAAGCATATACACATTTTGGGAAACTTATTTGGGGTGTTTGAACCCGTAAAACCACCTCTAAATACGCCCATGGTACGTATTGTCACAGAATGTCGTGTGGGCAAGTTCTACACTATATTGCTTGATATGAGCGCAGACATCAGTAGCACAGACAGATATCGGTCTGCTTAATGCTTATCAAAGTTGATGGCGCTATCAACCCAAGTTCTCAGAATGTGGTAAAAGAACAATTATATAGCTTTCATCCCAACTCATGACGCCAATGGTGAAACTACTGCGACAATCGTCAAGTATCAGCCACCTGAGGTCGGACTCGAAGAAAGTGCGAATGGAGGAAGAAGAGATGAACAGAGCGAAATGGAAAACAGGGAGGAAGAAGCGAAATAGAGGAAAGGAAGGAAAGAAAGCGAAATGGAGGCAAGGAGGGAGCGAGAAATGGAGGAAAGGGGAGAAAGAAAGAAGGATAGGGAGGAAGAGAGAGAAGATGGAGGTCAGGGGAGGAAGAGAGCAGAAATGGAGGGCAGGAGGAAGAGAGCAAGAAATGAAGGAGTAGGAGGAGGACGAGAGCAGAAATGTCTGGAATGGAGGTCAGGGAGGAAGGAAGCGAAATGGAGGGTAGGGAGGAAGAGAGACGAGTGAAATGAAGGGTATGGAGGAGGGAGAGGAAATGAAGGGTAGGGAGGAAAAGAGCAGAAATGGAGGGCAGGAGGAAAGAGAGAGAAATAGTATGGAGGAAAGAAAGCTACAAAATGGAGGGCAAAGAGGAAGAAGCGAAATGGAAGGAAGAGGAGGAAGTCTTGAGGATGAAGAGGGTAGGAAGAAAGGGAGCAGAAATGGAGGGTAGGGAGGAAGAAAGCGAAAATGGAGGGTAGAAGGGAAGGAGAGTGAAATAGACAGGGAAAGGGAGAAGAGCGAAATGGAGGGTAGGGAGGAAGAAGAGTGAGAATAGACAGCAGGGAGGAAGAAGAGAGCAAGAAATGGGGGAGTAGGGAGGAAAGAGACTATGGAAATAGACAGCAGGGAGGAAGAGACCAGAAAATGGAGGGTAGGGAGGAAGAGAAGTGAAAATAGACGGCAGGGAGGAAGAGAAGCAAAATGGAGGAAAGGAGATTAACAGAAGCGAAATGGAAAGGCAGGGGAGGGGAGAGCTGAAACAGAGGAAAGGAAGGAAGAGAGCGAAATGGAGGTAAGGGAGGTAGAGAGCAAAATGGAGGTAAGGGAGGAAGAGAGTGAAAAGGGTAGGGAGGAAGAGAGGCAAAATGGAGAGGCAAGGAGGAAGAGAGCAGAAATGGAGGGAAGGGAGGGAGGAAGAGTAGGGAAGAAATGGAGGGTAGAAAGGAAGAGGCAGAAATGAAGGAGGGTAGGGAGGAAGAAAGCTAAATGGAGAGGGTGACCAGAAAATGGAGGGGTAAGGGAGAAGGAGAGTGAAATAGACAGCAGGGAGAAGAGAGCAGAAATGGAGGAAAGAGAGATTAACAGAGCAAGGAAATGGAGGGCAGGGAGGAAGAGAAGCGAAAACACAGAGGAAAGGAAGGAAGAAGAGCAGAAATGGGGTAAAGAGGAGGAAGAGAGAGAAATGGAGGTAAGGGAGGAAGAGAGTGAAATGAAGGGTAGGGAGGAAGAGAGTGAAATGGAAAGGGTAGGGAGGAAGAGAGCGCAAAATGGAGGAAAGGAGAGACAAGAAAGAAATGGAGGGGAGGAGGAACACAGCAAAATGGAGGAAAGGGAGGAAAAGAGCAGAAATGGAGAGTAGGGAGGAAGAGAGCGAATTGGGGTAGGGAGGAAAAGAGCGAAATGGAGGGTAGGGAGGATGAGAGCGAAATGGATGGCAGGACAGGAAGAGAGCCGAAATGAAGGGTAGGAGGAAAGAAAGCGAAATGGAGGGCTAGAGGAAGATAGCAGAGAGTGACGCGGGGAGACAATCTCGTCCCCATCCCCGCCCCGCAACAAGTAAATCTTCCCATCCCCACCCCATCCCCGCAAGTTTTGTCCCCATTCCACCATCCCCGCAGGCTTTCTCAACGTCCCCACATCCCAGCGGACATAAAGTTTACACCCGTTAAAATTTAAAACAACAATAATTTTACCTTACAAACTTTTGTATTGCTGATTGATAAAACATTATGCAAAAAACCAATTATCTAATCGACAATTTGCATTAACCAAGCCCTTACTATTTCTGACTAGTAAGCTTCAGGAAAAAATCTCAAAGATCACCTGGTTAGTTTGGGGTTGTATATCTCAGAATTATTGCGATAATACGTAGATAAGGCTCTTTAGATTGATGACACTCCTGGGATTACAGAGAAGTGTGTCAAACTCTCTGAGTAAATGGATATTGTACACTGAAATGAAGAAATGTATTCATTGAAGTGAAAGTATTGATATGAATAAAAACTGAAACTGTGTTAGATGGATTGCGTGTGGGATTCGGATTCATGGGTGTCACGTCAAACTGTTTGTTATTAATCAATGAAACGTGTAAAGAAATGCTATTTTATTGCTGCAATAATCGTGCATCACCGCAATTTAAATCAGGGAGACAAATGACACCACAGAGGACTGTAGGCCTAGTTCTAATCGCGGTGCAATATGCTACTGTAAAACTTTATTCATGATATGAAAAGAATTGTCGAGTTTCCATGATCTAACCTTATTTATCAGTATGGAAATGTAATGCCATCATACTTCATGATATTATTTGAATGGCATCTGCCTCATCCGAGCCAATTGTCGCAATACAGACAAAATCAAACGATGCCGAACAGATAGCCTACCTAAGCCGTAATCAGATCAAAATACAAAAACACAAAGATTGAATCTCCCAAGATGGTGGGTAAGCAGACCCCTAACTGGAAATGGGTTAACCTAACGATATCAACGATTGTGCAGAGCGAAGAGATTAAGAAGATAGTAGTAAATACAGGTCCGAGAATCCTTTGTTCACCAACATCAGTCTGTACACTAACAACCAACCACAATAATACCAGTAGCCCATTTTTCATTACAGTGCTTTAAATAGCACTCAGTTCATTTTAGTGTAAATCTGAATTCTACCTTTCGATGCTATCAGCGGAGGAGTTGATTTCAATGCTCTTGCTGTTGTCATAGCGACAGCGGACGTTTTCGAGACTTCAGAAGTTTTCGTTAGCGCTTGAGACGTTTTCTGTGTAGCTTTAGTGAGTTGTTTGGCTGTAGAGATTTGTGTCGATGTAATGAGTGTAGTACTAAAGCCATGTGTAGGTTCGCAGCTGCAAGTAAGTGCGGTTGATGGATCCTCTGCAGTGTGCAATGAAGCGCGAGTGTTTGATGTTACTCGTGTTACGTCTTCTGTATTAGTTAAAGTAGTTTGAGTGATTGAAGCGACTTTTATGTCAGTAACCTTCGATGTCTTTGATCTTTCATTTGTCAAATCCTTGATCGTTCTTTCAAAGCAGATGTTCGGCAATTGACAATTTATATCAAACTGTAAATCTTCATCGCCTGCAGCTAAATGCAAAACACGAACGAACACTTTCAAACAACTCACCTTACACATTTGTGTACAAGATACTAAAAACCACATAGATTAAAAGGACGTAAATGGTATATTATGTTATTATGCTCTACGCATTATCCATCCATTACTGGTTCAAATCCGCTTTGCAAACACTTAGCCTACTCATGATTGCGCATCGTTGTTGTTTGCGCAGTGGATATACAATGTTGGTACCGGAATTTATCAGAAAAAGGACATGTAAATGATTATAGAACTTATTTTAGTAATTCGTCCTTTTTTGCAGGGATAACTGTTACAGACCTAAAGAAAGAGGTCTGTTCTCCAACAAAGGACGAATATATAAAAAAATAAATTCAATTATCATTTACTTTCTAAAGAAATTAGATCTTCTAGGTTTACTAATAAACAATAGGCCTAGTATTTATTCTTTAATGAAGCGCCTAACAAGCGCACTGCGCTGTACATATACATGTTATGGCGATTAAACAATTCACAAGAACACAAATTACAGACGACACAAATCAACAAAGTTGCAGCTATGCAAGGCTCAAGCTCATTGTACTTTTTGCTGCCACTAGAGCTAAGCAAAGGAGCCTGAGAGCGTAACTTTCAGACAAGAGTGCTATCCTTTATAGTTTATACTATGCCCCTCCATAGTTAATAGATTCGCTTTCATTGAAAGAAATCTGAAATAAATTGATTAACTAAACAAAGTCTGGTTAAATTCCTGCTCTCACTTACATCAATAGAATCGACAAAAATGAACTTGAATTCTGTCGGTCACATTAGTTTACCCTAGTATGATTGAACTTTTAACTAATAAGCATTCGCTTTAAATTAGGCCTACGGAAGGAAGTTGTGAATGCAAAAAAATGTCAACTCACCAACTGCTGACTTCAATAAGACGATGATTAGACAAACTCGCACATCTAGAAACACACGAAACATTTTAGCGCATAATATGATTCTTAAAGTTTTACAATTCTTTGACGTAAGAAAACAAGCTTGTTCAGAAATTCACGATAGCAGCCACTCAATCAGAATGGATGTCAGCGAAGTGAATAATCCATGAAGTTGTCTAAATATCACGTGACGCTATGTCTACAGTCGTATTTTTGAAGCAGAGAAACACGTGATTCAGATAAAACAAAGACGATATTGTTTCTCGAGCTTGAAATATAAATTGGTTCCGTCTAATAGCTATGGGAATGCTGGCTGAGTGACGAGCGTGTTCATGCCAAATATTTTGTTTGTAAATCAAGCTCGATATACAATGTCGTCTTTGTTTTATCTGAATCACGTGTTTCTCTGCTTCAACAATACGACTGTAAATGGATCAAGGACATTTCCCCCCGGACGTTTCCCCCAAATGCATTTGAGTAGGCCTAGTTGTAGTTGACGAGAAACGCGTAAATAATCTGCCTAGCAATGGATCATTATGTGCGAAATTTAATCGAGCGTAAAAATAGTTGGTTACAGTGCTAGATGAATGCAGTCATTGTCTGCATGTGTTTACAATTGGTTACTGACTTCATAGTGTCCGCTGTTGGCAGAGATTATGCAGCGTATAGAGGATGTTTTGGTTCTCAATTAAATGTTCATTAGATAGTGTAGGTATAGAACTAGTTTCTAAAGAGGACTGATCCAGTTTACTCATACCAATGATATGCGATATTAAAAGCGAGTTTAATGACTGGCATCGTGGACGAAACTCAAGCCAAATCAAAGGCAACCAATTGAAACTTTAAAATAATCTTAATCGTAAATTCACAGAGCGCTGTTTCAAGAAAACTCAACATAGCCACCCGGTTGAGTTTGCATTAAGAACAAACACGCAAACAAAATATATTCATGTATTTAAAATTACTTATGCGTCTATTATATGTATATATATATATATCAAATTATATATATATATATATATATATTACGGGGCTTATTTTATGATTTTCTAAAACACAGTAAGGTCTATTCTATTGGTCGTCCTTCTCATGAAAGAATCCGTGCAGGAGGGAACCATTTCTACATGTCATGTTTGTCGAAAGCAGTTTCCCAGTTTTAAAGTCTACAAAATCGACATCCCACGACAACAATAATTGGTATTTTTCAGTTTAAACACATTTTGCGAATTATGGTAGTAGTAGTAGGCTAGTTTCAGTTTAACGACACTGTGTGATAACAAAGATCATTAGCGTCGCCCTCCTCCTTTATAAAGGCAGTGCGAGCAAACGACCAGTGGCCGAGTTTACCGATGATAGTATCACACCGATTTAACTATTAAATTAAAGACATTAAAAGATAATTCAATTTAAATGATTTATTATAAATTCACAATTGTAGATAAAAATAGTTTCAGTGGGTAAGGAATATGGAGTTAAGGAGGAAGGGAGGAGCCAGGAAATGAGTAACATTTCAGGGAACAAAGAGCAGTAGGGTAGGCGGCTGGTTGGAGAGGATAGAGGATCAGCGAGGAATTTGGAGGAAGAGAGGAGCCCATGCAGGTAGAGACCTGAGAGAGAAGCAATTTAAGTATCGAGCAGAAAGAAAGAAGAGTCATTCGGGCGAGTAAGAACAGCCGAGACAGTGGAACGTAGAAGATCGCAGGAGAAGACGAACGAGGGAGATGGGGAAGGAACAGAACATCGGACAGAAGATAGGAAGAGAAAGGTTATCTTAAGATAAGTAACGGGTTTAATTATTATTATTATTTTACTGTCTTGAATTATTATTATTAACATTGCATTCATAACAACATTACTAATCTCATTTAAGCGAGTTGCTCTTGTGACGCTAGTTAGATTCCCTTAATTGTAACTTGACATAATTGTGAATTTATAATAAATCATTTAAATTGAATTATCTTTTAATGTCTTTAATTTAATAGTTAAATCGGTGTGATAATAGCATTGAATAAATGCATGTTAACGGTGTTTAACGACGATGTGTTTCATTACAATGGTGTCTAACGTCGCGCTCCTCCTTCATCTGAGTTGGCTTCGGACTTGCACCTAAAGACGGTTGGTTGGCAGTTTGCGCTATCTATCAGCATCGTTCTCATTAATGTCAACCTCACTCTACTGGATATAGTTTTCCAATAGATCTGGCGATTAGTAGTAGTAGTTTCAGTTTAACGACACTGTGTGATTACAAAGATCATTAGCGTCGCCCTCCTCCTTTATAAAGGCTTGGGACTGGCACTGTCAGAAAGCAAACAGTGGCGAAGTTCAATCTGGCGATTAAAGTCATTTGATGGCTTTTATAGCGATTAAAGTCATTTGATGGTTTTTATAGCTTCTGAAGGAAGCGCTTTAAAGGTGTCTAAGATCATAACTGTATTATCTTTAATTAGCGACATCTTATGGTTATGATTATGAAGGCCTATTATTATCCCATGGGCGAATTCGATATATTTCTTTCGGCAGGTGCAGTTCCTATTAAACAACGCGTCCCATCACGAAGGTCATTGTCGTCGCCCTCCTTAATAATCCAGCCTTCAGACTGGCGCCACTTGATAGTAGACATTTTAAAAGTTATTTATGAACATCTTATGGCCGCCAACTGTCGTTCACGTCGACGTTACCGTATGAGATACGGCTTTGGATGCATAATTTGAAAGAAATTTATGCGATGGCGGGAATTTTAATCCTCGACGTCTCGGTTGATAGTCCATCACTCAAACCTCTACACCATTGCTTACCCCGCATACAAGATATAACGGAGGCTCATACCTCTACAACATACCCACAGAAATTCGAAGGAACCCAAATGAGTTGCTGACAACGTAAAATGAACCAGAATCGATTTAATCGATGTAATGCTGTGGAAATAACAATATGGTGATAGTAATAGATTCAGTTTAAGGACACTGTGTGATAACAAAGATCATTAGCGTAGCCCTCATAGAATTAGTTTTAATATAAAGGTGTTTAAGTAGAGCATTAAATTGTCCAGCTCTCTGTGCGGTAACCAAATCGATTTTCAAAGTCATTAAGAGCAGAATTATGATAAGTAGCAAAACAATGGATTCGAACCCTGGTCTATCGTTTTATAATTCCAGCGTTTTAACCACTATAGTGACTAGGTCATAGTGCACCCCGGTTACAACATAAAACGGAGGTTAATACCCTTTCAGCATGCCCATAAAAATACGATGGCACCAAACTGGGTTGCTGACAACCTAGACTAGTCTAAGAGTGATCATAATATTATTGTGTTAAATGCTGATAGATTGGATTGGACCCAGGGTTCAACGGCAGCTTATGACAACATTGGCCGTTTCCGCCAACAAAGATTAGTTTTGGCATATTACAGCTCTTTGTATGCTGATAAAAACAAACTGACGAAATTATAAGATCCACTGAAGTCGTTTTAAAGGTGTCTAAGGAGAGCATTAAAAATTGTCACGCGTTTAAATGAGGTCTTGAGCTGTTCACGTCGTCTTGAACTCACCTCACAAGATTCTCGGACACGATATTTATTAAATATCCATCATTTGAAGACAGTGCTTTATTATTTATTTCTTAAGGCAATTTATTTAGCGAAAATCTATATAATCTGCGGTAACCATAGCGATTTTAATTGCATGTAAGAACAGAAATGTCATCAGTTTAAAAACAGAGGGTTTTAGCCCCCGACATCTCAGTTGATATAACAGCACGTTAACCATTAGACCATAAAGCACCTCGGTTGCCAGTTGCAACGTAAAACGGTTGTCAATACCCATAATGGGAGGAATTTATCGATAAAACGCAAGACAGCAAATGAGCAATTGTTTTATACGGTCGATCCATAGTGTATTAAAGGTGTCTAAGGGAGCATTACTTTATTGACGGTTTATCGTCATCAAACAAACCCGTGAGCCATTGCAGTCGATCTGTCTATCAACAGATTTATTGCCTTTGTGAGGTTCTTAAGAGGTGATGCATAAATGGCGAAAAATTTCTTAACTGAATATTTCTTACCTGAAGACATACATAAACACACATACGTAAAATCCGAATTGCATACACATGCATACACACATACATGTACATACGCAGACACATCATGACTAGATACAAACACATAAACGGAGGTACATAAAATCGTATACATGTCATTAACACATAATTGTTCAGCGACATCGAGTGATGCTTGATCATTAGATTGAGTGGCCATTGAATGGGGCTGAGATATATCGGAACATTTACAGAACATTGCATCCCATTGCATTACATGTATATCACATTACATTGCTTTACAGTTGTCATTCTTGTCGAATGGGATTTCGATATAATTTATGGGATTTCGACCTATGGTATTTTCACCTATGGGATTTCCACATTTTAATTATTATAGACTATGACTTCAACCACGGATTCGCTACCTGGAACACGTCCAAGCGATCGTCAGTCTGTTGGCCTTGAGTCGTCTGGACATCGACATCGCCATCATATCGCCCGAGGGGAATGCGGTCGACCCTACTCGGTCGAAGGTCACGGGACATATCCTCTGAAGGGTTCAGCGACTGGGCGTTCATGACGACACACAGTTGGGGAGAGACAGCGGACGGACTGTGGAGGCTGAAGAGATACGGAATGGGACCAACGTATGTGAGTTGAACTACGCGGATCTAAGCGAAGCTAATCTATGATATTTAAATAGTGAAACTTATCTTACACAGCGTCGTTAAACTGCGCATATTATATGAAAAGAAGATCTCGGCCACTTCCGTATCTTCGGTTGGTGACAGTCCGCAGCCTTCGTAAAGAAGGAGGGCGATGCTAATTATATCTTGTGTGACAGAAATAACAATACCGATGCAAAATGTCTAATTAGAATATAAGTCAATGAGAGGGCTAAGGCGACCACATTATGTATAGTACAATGCTGGTCTTAGACACCTTAAACACGTATTCTTTCAATGCAAATGCGTTTAATCGCTAGATCGTTGCCATTGGTCTCCCATGACTGTCAGGTCATACGGTAGAATCGACGTAACGTCCCTTGAAGGGTACAAAATGGAGATAAACAATGGAGAAACTGTCTGTATTCAACAAATACATGGTGACGTTTAATAAATGCGTAATAATATAACAAATAAAAAAAGGATGGAGCTTTTATGCAATATATTAGAAGATACTTGAATTTGGAACGAGATAGCTTCAGGGATGACAAGCGAACCTTTAATTTTCATTTATATAAATTCAAATAGTAAAATTACTAATTGATTAGTAACTGCGGTGTCTAATGCATAAAGCATCGAGCGATGGCGCACCAAAACCAAACCGTAATCAGATCAATATCCAGAGAAGATCAGATGTTTGTGCGTATCAGGACACTTAATATAACACATTTTAAGTATGTTACAAAGCACTTTCTCTGTGCTAGCCTATACCTTGCGTAAACTTCATATACTACTAGACTAAATACATCAGGTAGCAAAACAATGCACGGTAAACCAGAAAAAGGCCAAGAAAATTAAGTCGCTAACACATCTTCATATCCATGGCTGCCTTCAATTGTTCTGTCATTTACAACTAGACTAAATACATCAGGTAAAACAGTAAACCAGAAAAAGGCCAAGAAAATTAAGTCGCTAACACATCTTCATATCCATGGATGCCTCTCTGGGTTCACTAAAGAGACTGTTTTTCTTCTTCCATTGCCACACTTTTTCAATTGTTCTGTTTTACAGCGGAGCATGTTTGTAGTTTTTAACTGTTTAAATGCACGTGACCAGGGTTAAAGGTTAATGTGCTCTATTGGTTTTCGTTTTTCGAACTAGAAATTGCCGAGACGTGCTTTGATCGTGTGAAGACGTAAAGTACTGGCCACGCACCCTAGTGACCGTCTAATGAACTCCTCCCCTGAGATAGTTACTGTTGAGGGACTTTTAACTAGACCTTCACTCACAATTGCTCAGCGTCATCGATTGATGCCTGGTCATTATACTGTGGTGTTTAATAAATGCAAAAATATAATAATGATTATCCTTCGCGCGCCAATCCCTAAATGTCGCCAAACAATTAATGATACAGTGCTCATCTTAAACACCTTTGACAGGCATTGATCCGAAGCTATAAATAGCGCAAACTCGTTACCGAGAGATGGTGAACCAAAACCAAACCGTAATTATATCAATATCGAGAAGATCAGATGTTTGTGCGTATCAGGACACTTAGCCTAATATAACACATTTTAAGTATATGTCAAAAGCGCCTTATATGTTGCTAAATAGGCCTATCATTTACAACTAGACTAAATACATCAGGTAGCAAAACAATGCACGGTAAACCAGAAAAAGGCCAAGAAAATGAAATCGCTAACACATCTTCATATCCATGGCTGCCTCTCTGTGTTCACCAAAGGAACTGCTTTTCATTTTAAGTATGTTACAAAGCACTTTCTCTGTGCTAGCCTATACCTTGCGTAAACTTCATATACTACTAGACTAAATACTAACAAGTTCTTCACTCACAGTGGCTAAGCCCCATCCATTGATGCCTAGTCATTATACAGTGGTGCTTAAGAAATGCACAAATATATTATGATTATCCTTCGCACGCCAATTAATAAATGTCGCCAAACAATTAATGATACAATGCTCGTCTTAAACACTTCTTCCGGTGCAATAAATTTTGAAATTTAGTTTTAACGTTAGGATGACATCGCCTTGATTTCCGTCGGGATGATCCACGCAAACGTCCTTGGCGACCACAAGATGACGATAAACAGAGGAAAAAACTGCCTACGATCTGTTGGTGCCCGTCCGAAGGTCAGGCTAAAGGAGGAGGGCAACGCTGATCACTTACGTTGTGACACAGCGTCGTTAAACTACGCATAGATGAATTAAACTCTCGGCCATTGCCATTCTCCTCGGGTGATGCCAGTCTGTAGCCTAGATTAAGGAGGGCGACGCTGATTATCCCACTTATGACGCTGCGTCTTGAAACAGGAACAAAGCAACGGATGGAAATATTATACTGAATTAGAATATGACTGTATCAGGCCCATCCTTGTGATGTACAGTCGAGTCCGAGCCGTGTAAGCCGTCTGTTGCAGTAACCAAGTGTTTTCGTCTCGGCGAAGGGCGACCGACGCTGTCCATTGTACTGTCCTCGACCATTAGTCACCTGTGGCTCTTCAATATGTGGTTCCACGTGTCTGTGTGGGCCCGCCATTGGTGACTTTTTCTAGTGTACTGTGCAATCGTTTGCTACCTAATGTAATGTCAGGTCGAAAATGGCATGTAGCATCATATAGGTCAGCGCAGGGAAAGTGTTTTTGTAAGATATTTTAAAATGCCCCATGTTAAGTGTCCATACATACATACATACATACATACATACATACATACATACATACATACATACATACATACATACATACATACATACATACATACATACATACATACATACATACATACATACATACATACATACATACATACATACATACATACATGCATACATACATACATACATACATACATACATCCATACATAGAAAGGTAGGGACAGCTAAGGCAAGGTAGAGCAAGGTTAATTAATTAATATAAAGTAAATGTAGGTTACCGTTAGCTTGGGTGAAGCAAGGCGTAAGGCAATGTAAGGTAAGGTAAGGTAAGGTGTAGGGTAAGGTTTGATAGGGTAAGGTTCCGTATGGTAAGGTAGAAACTTTTTCAATTCATCAGTTGTTGTAAGTTTAACAGTATCTCAACACAATTCAAATACAGTTTATTTCTAAGTCCTATGTCATTCAGCGATCTGTGTTGTCAGACAGAGAGAGCACTTCAATAGTAGCAGTCATCATTAAGCAACCTTATCCATCAATGGATGAAAACATTCTCCAATCTGTGTCTTTATGTACATCACTTCTTTTGACACCGTCCTCTCTCAACTCCGATGTAATATTTTTGATCGTGATGACACACTTATCAGCATAATAGGTTAGCGCAGAAAGCGCCTGTGAGTAGTTATCTTGAAGAAGCGCTAAAGAAATTCTCAGAATGAATGATGGCACCCAAATCGTTTGCTGACAACGTGTAATGATTGGCTGATTAGTTGCTGAGTAACGATTCGTACTGTTTCGCAACAAAGATTATTAGCATTGCCCTCCTCCTTTCACCAGGGTTCGGACTGGCACAACCATAGGTAGTGTAAAGTCGGAGTTTAAACGACTTCTATCATTGTAATTTGTTTAGTTTAACCTTCCGGGTTCCAAGGCTGCTGACGTCGACCCCAATCAAGCCGGTCCTATATCATCGTGCGACAGGATCATCGGGCGACGAAACGTAACTGAAGAATTTATAAGTTCCATCGTAGTCGTTTTAAAGGTGTCCAAAATGAGAAATACCTTGTCTGGCGTGAACGCCATCTAGCGACTATCTGAGCAGTTGAAGTCGACCAAACTGACACCACAAGATTCTCGGTAACATATTGCTTAAATGACCATCATTTCACGACTAGTGTCGTTTTTAAAAGGTAATTTAGATAGCGCCACTCCATGTAATCAGAGCCGTCTCTGCGATAAAATAATATAGCGATTTTTAAAGCCTTTAAGAACAGAAATATCAGCAGTAGAAAAGCAGTGGTTTGAACCTCGACATCTCGGTTGAAATTCCAGCACGTTATCCACTAGAGCTCAACGTGCCCCAGTTTAAACGTAAAACGGAGGTCAAAACCCTTTTAGCTTGCCCATAAAAAGACAATGGTACCCAAATGTGTTGCCGAATAAAGTTTTATCATTGTCTAACTGCGCCTATCTCATTCCAAGGCCATTGACTTCGACCTGACCATAATGTTCGCCGGAGTTGTAACTTGCGATATCTTGCTTGTTTACTGTTTAACGACCACTTTGTGGTAACAAAGACCATTAGCGTTGCCCCTTCCCTTATCCAGGCTTGGGACTGGCACTTCTAAAAAACGCCAGGCCCAACTTGCGATATGATGGATGGATCCACAGTTTAACGGCAGCTTATGAAAACATAGGCCGTTGCCGCCGACAAAAATTATTGTTTTGGCATATTACAGCTCTTTTGATGTGGTTCATGCCACTACGGTTGCTACGATGCTATATTGCTCGCCTGTGTGGTGGGGCTTTGCGAGAGCGCAGGAACGGGAGACCCTTGATGGAATTATCCGTAGGCTGGTACGTCAGGAGTACTTACCTCCATCTTCTCCCTCATTTGAGACGCTTTGCAGCATAGACGCAACCACCCTATGGGACCCGTGGGACGCGTCTCTCAACTTTCGAAAAGCTGGGGGGACCCCCAGCTTTTGAAAATTTTGAGGTAAACAAGAGCCCAAAATGCACTCCATTTGTATCAAATGCTCTGTACCCCTAGTCGTTAGGAGCTTCTTTCCTTCCTCAATCGCGGATGTGCGCCTTCCGACTTCCGCACTCGCAGTCCCCCCACGCGGACGTTCCAGTAGGTCCCTCCCCCAACAAATCGATGGCCCTGCTGCCGATCAAAATAAAGGGTCAGGTTAAACCCGCTAAAACTCAAGTCTATCAGAATTCAGTGCAGAATGTTGCTGTATAATTTCATTCTAAAACGTTACTTATCTGGCTTTTTAAAATTCGACTAAAGCTCGCTGTAGAAGCCTAGGAGGACATTTCAGTTTTTAATGCTGCGACTGCGAGTGGTGTTCTTCTCCCTAACCTAAAATTTCAATATGTTCATGTAATAAAGTTATATATTTCACATATCAAGATGGTTTAGGTACTTTTATATCGAAATCATCGGTGAGAAATTTGAGGTAAATTAGAGCTCAAAATTCCTACTCCATTTGGTATCAACTGCTCAAAATTGCGTCGGCTTCTGGGGCTCCATACCCCGATGGGGGAGCTTAAGACGCTCCCCCGCACCCTAGTCGTTAGGGGTTTCTTGCCTTCGGCAATCGCAACTTCGCGCCTTCGGCGCTAGCAATACCCCCACTCAGACATTCTAGTAGGTCCCCCAACTTCTGGACCGTGGTTGCGCCCATGCTTTGCAGCAGTGCGGATACAAAATTCTTTGCCTGTATTCTGCACAATCCTTGCCATGTGTTGCATAAATTGTTGCCGCCGATCAAGCAATCGCGTTACTCCCTGCGGCCACGTTCCCATAACCGTGAGCTTCCTATGTTTGACAACCTGACTCAGAAATGCTTCCTTGCCCGGATGCTATGTAAATAAACAATGTTTTCCCTTTATCAGTCTTTTTAAGTTCTTCATTTTCCCTCTATGATTAGCCCTAACTCTTCCTCCCCTAGGTTCCCCTTATATAGCCTTCAATAATTTATCCCATTCAATTCTTTGCTTCTATATATAATTTTGTTTGTTTTTGTTTGAATGTATTAATCTTACCTTGTACTGTAACAGTGCTGTGCGTTTGCTAGTACTTCTCAATAAAGAATATTCTTACTTACTTACTTATATGGTTAAAACAGAAAATGTTTAGAGGAGCTTATAATTTGCCCAAACAACTTTGACACATTTACAGCATTGTCTAGTAAAGTCCACCGACCAAGAGTCTACGAAAGTGCAAAAATATCCATCAAAGTCCATAAACAGCATCCCATCATAACTATAATATTATGATCATATTGTATTGTATAAATTACGGATTTCTGAATCGCCTCTCGCAGTACTTCCTAATCAGAGGCGCTCCCAGAGCGAAAAGAAAAGTCTTAGGAGTGAAGGCAGAGACACAAGTACCACCAAGGGTTAAGAGTTTAAAGATCGTTCCAGAGCAAAGGACCAACAGACGCATACGCAAATATGACACTTGGTGCTATCAAATTATAACACTTATCATGAGTTTTAACACCTAAGTCTTTAAGTGAAAGCCTGTTTTAATACTGTTTTTTTTATCATACTTGACAACTGTGCTCTGAAATGAGATTTTTAATTTAAAATATAGATTTCACTTTAGCTTCAAGCACAATTTATAATGATTAGAACTACAACATGAGATTGTTATTCTATTCTTTAATTTGCCATAATTAATCAGCGAAAAAATCAAACCAGTATTACAGAAAAAGTAACAACCATTAAATAGAAATAAAAACAAGGTTTGTCTACTCAATACCATATGCACATTTAAATAACTAATTTCACAAACAAACGAGAAAATATTTACACGAGCTTAGAATTTGCCCATTATTAATTTAAAAATTATCTAGATTTGAAAGAAGTCTTTTCAATTATAAAATGTCATGAAGTAAAGAAATGGATTAATTAAAAACCTATTGTGTCCCATCTTTATATAGCAGAGATTTCAACCATTTTAAAGGTGTCCAGAGCGATCACTGTATCATGCTCCAGAAATCCAACAAAAACATAATTTTTTGTCTGCCAACCAGCGTTGGCACACTCTTACCTGAATCTGCACTTATATAATCGGTTAATTGAACAACTCAAGGTTTCTGGTGTGGTGTAGATGGCGGCCGGTGGGAGAGATGAGGGATGCCTTTTATCTGACGCTGCTGGTTTAAGTTGCATTGGGTTTAATGAGGTTTGATGGGTTCTCTGCCCTCTCTGCTCTTCGTTTCATTTTTGCCCGTACTAAGAAGAAGCCATTATTTATAAAATACGTTGTTCTAATAAATTCGACTTCATCACCTTTTTTACTTTCCTCCTCCTCTTCTTCTTCCTCCTCTTTCTCTTTCTCTTCTTTCTCGCCTTCTCCTGGTTCCTCTTTCTATTGTATTGCATTGTACTCCACGTTTATATTGCGACCGAGCCACCCGCAGTAAAGATCCGAGAAATTAATCTCTGATAAACCGACCGGCCGGGAATCGAACCCGGGCCGCCAGCGTGGTGAGCGGGCTACCAACCCACAATACAACACAATACAACAAAACACAATATACTGGGGCGCGGTGGTATAGGGGTATGTTCGGTGCCTTGCAGCTGGAGGGTTGCGGGTTTGAATCCACCTCAAAGCCGCCGCGTAGGGACCCTGGGCAAGTCCTTCGCTCGCAATTGCTCATGCGCTTCGGCGTGAAACTCCGATTCAGCGTCCGCGCAATAGTCGGGAGCGCCTCTGAATGGGCAATCTGGTAGGGGCGCTATAACAAATGTTCAAATACAATACAATACAATACAATACTCGGTCACTCAGGATCTCTAATAGTATCCATTGTTTAGTTAAAAGTTGTCGTTCAACATCGCTTTACATTCAACCTACTGAGCCGAATTGCATATCTATCGATTCAACGCAACTGACAAATGTATACGGTCGTATAAAGACGTATTAAAGGTGTCTAAGACATCATTACATTATCAGAGGTCTAACGCCATCTAGCGATCTGCTAAGCCGTCGGAGTCAACCTACCTTTCGTGTTCAGTGACTTTGTAACATTCTATGGAGGCGCTGCATAAATGGTGGATAGATTTCATAACTGATTATTTCTAATCCTAAGACAGTGGATATATATGCCTACATAAATGCATACACACATAAGAATATAATTATATGCATACATACATATATGAATATATATGCATACATACTCTCATATCTCCTCGTTTATGATCAATCAATTACACTGGCTTCCTCTCACAGCCCGAATTCAGTTCAACGTTCTTGTCCTAGTCCTTAAGTCCAAATTGGGAATTGCTCCTAAAGATCTTAGGGATTATATTCGCTTCCCTCTCTCTTCAGTTTCTCATCGACCTCTCCGCTCCTTTGTCAGGCATACTCTTGTTTTTCCACGAGTTAGGACCGCTTTGGCCCAAACTAGATCTTTTGCCACTATTGGGCCTTCCCTATGGAATGCCCTTCCTTCCTCTCTACGTGTTACTATTCTTTCTGGGTCTCTTCCTACAGCCTTTTCCCTACTCAAACCCTTTTTCTTCTCAAGAGGTTCTCGCACTGGGAGCGCTACTGAATGGCCAATGCTGTGAGAGGCGCTATATAAATTAACAAATACAATACAATACAACACAATACATACATGTATACACACATAAAGAAATACATGCGTACATACATGCACACATACATGTATACACGCATACATACATGCATGCAAATATAAACATATATACATGCATACATACGCACAGTCATATGCAAATACATACAGACAGACAAAGATAGATACATAATGACACACGAATACATCCACACATACATGCAGACATACATAAGTATATTATATGGATACTTGCATGCATATCTACAAATACATAGCCTAAATAAATGCATACGTACATAACGACTATTACCCGCGCTTTCGTCTTAGACACCTTCAAAACGCTTCCTTCAGTTGCTATAAATTTAGAAATTACGTTTCATCGCCAGATCATATTAACCTATTATAGCGCATACTATGCATACTATGTCTTACGTCAATTACGTCGCTTTCTGCAAGAAGATGTGCAATTACTTTACGTTAGTTGCTAGAATACTTTACGCCATACCTGCTTTGTGGGACCTAACTTATGCAGAACAACGGTGTAGACTCGAGAAGGTCCTCCGTGTCACAGCTAATCGGTCCGGTTAAATAAGTTCTGCGGATTTTCCGGTTGTGGAGGCGATGGTTAGTAAGGCTGAGGATACGTTCCTATCTGCGGTCCAATGGAACCGTTCACGCGTTCTGCGGGAGCCTCTTCAACCTATTAACATTATGTCAACATTTAAAATGCAGGCTCGGCGTCATAATTATGTACAGCCCTGTAAGGGCAACACATATTATAACCTTCGTGTCCTATACCGGACAATTGACGGCAATATATTGAGTCTGACAAATTGTATCTTGTAATAACTGTAATAACCAACTCCTGAACATGGTTACATATTTGAACTCCATTTTTATTATTCCGTTGAACTCGTTGTAATCAGTTGCTATAAGTCAGCTGTCTTGAGTACCAATAAACGAATATGATAATAACGTTACAATTACCAATGATACGGTATAGTTCATTGGTTGAACGTTCGCCTTGTAGCAACGGGTGCATATTCTCCTCCCATGAAACGATTGCTGTGTAGAGACCTTGAACAAGTCCTTAACTTACAATATGCTCTGCGACATCGATTGATGCTTATCCATGAGATAGTGGCGGTTAAGAAATGCAAAACAATAATAATCATCATTTGTCGTATTAATCGTCGATGTTAAAAAGTCTTTGCACCGTATAACCCTAAATTAATCGATTAAATTTTTTAACGACTAATCGATTAATTAATCGTTAAAATCCGCAGCCCTAACATACATAGGCTACATACAGACAAATATAAATACATAAATAACGACACATGCATACATTCATACATGCATACAAACATACATAAATACATACATGGATACATGCATGCATATCTTAACATACAAACATACATATGTGCGCACTGGGAGCGCTTCTGAAAGGCTTATGCTATGAGCAGCGCTTTATAAATGATCAAATACAAAATAAAATAACGAATATTACCCTTTGCTAGGATATTTGCAGTTACTTACGTTGCGTTAGTTTCTAGAACGCCTTACCTGCGTTGTGGGGTCTAACCTATGCAGAACAACGGTGTAGACTCGAGAAGGGCGGAGCTGATTGGCCGGGTTTTAAGTTCTGTGGATATTCCGGTTGTGGAGGCGATGGTTAGTAAGGCTGAGGATACGTTCCTATCTGCGGTCCAATGGAACCGTTCACGCGTTCTGCGGGAGCCTTTTCAACCTATTAACATTATGTCAACATTTAAACATTTATGATAATAACGTTACAATTAACAATTCTGCGGTAGTCCATTAGTTGAACGTTCGCCTTGTAGCAACGGGTGCATATATCCTCCTCCCATGAAACGATTACTGTGTAGAGACCTTGAACAAGTCCTTAACTCACAATATGCTCAGCGACATCGATTGATGCCAGGTCATTAGATAGTGGTGCTTAATGAGTGCATAATAATAATATTCATCAAAGCTATCATCATTGTCTTCATCGTGTTACTCGTCGTTCTAAAGTCTTTCCACCTTAGAAGCACCTTAGAAGCATTCTGAGTTGCTGACACCTCAGCTTCCACGGATTCGGACCTACCACCTAAACGGACCAAACAGTCCGGCTATTGTGGACTTGATTCGATATAGCGCCGCTGAATCCACTCTGAATCTTTCTATTCTTACCTCAAAACTGTCCTTTTCAGCCTTGCTGGGGTCGGTAGCGCTCCTGAGTAGTAACCTTGAAGGGGAGCTACATAAATCTTCGCAATGAATTAATGAATGACTATCCATAACGTGGCTTTTGTGTGAGTCTGAGAAGTTTCGGAGCATTTACGGTGGTTGACTTTACATTCCATTGTATTACATTAATTTGCAATCAATTGACTTACATTACATTGCTCTACAATGGTCTTTCCTGTCATGTGAGATTTCGACCTGTGGCATTTCGACCTGTGGCATTTCGACCTGTGACACTTCGAACTATGGCATTTCGACCTATTGCAATTTGACTTATGGAGTTTCGACCTATGGCATCTCGAGTCTCGATCTATGGCAATTCGACATTGCCTCTTTTACAAACTATTGCTTCAACCGCGTATTATCTTGAAGCGACGATCGACAGATGCCTTTTTGGATTTGTGGTAGACGATTGGAATGAGTGCTTGCGTTGTAACGCGGAGAGTATGGGTTAGAGTCTCCTCCTCTGAGACGGTTACTGTGTAGGGACCTTGTGCAAGTCTTTCACTCACGATTGCTCAGCGCCATCGATTGATGCTTTGTCATTAGACAGTCACGCCTAATAAAATGCATAAATATATTATGATTATCCTTTGCGCACAATCCCACGATGTCGCTAAACAATAGATAATAAGCGCTCCCTTAAACACCTTTATCAAGCAAACCTCCGATGCTATAAATTGAGCAATAGCGTTTTTTCGCTAAAATCCACAAGTATTCAGCAACTTGTCTGGAAGGTCGACGTCAACGGCACTTGGCGGCCGATTTATTTTACACTGTAACACTGTGTCGTTAAACAATGTGTGCATTAAAGAAAATCTCAACAACTGTCGTATCCTCGGGTGGTGTCAGTCGAAAGCCTCTACAAAGGGATCGACGCTAATAATTATCTCTCTTATGACGCAGCATCATTAAACAGGAACTACGCATGGAAATAATTATAAGAATCTTATCTAATATATAATCAGTGTTGTAAAGTAACGAAGTAAAAGTAACGCATTACTGTACTTAAGTAAAAGTTTCAGTACTTTTACTTGTAACGAAGTAGTACAAAACGGAAATACTGTTACTTGTAACGAAGTAACATTTAAACCATTTTTCGGTACTTTTACTTCGTTACAATTTACGTAGCCTAATATTCGTTACCGCGAATTCGTTACCGCGAATTGCGATATAACATTATTTAACAAAGGGCGAGGTTAAAACAACTAATATCGCAGCGCGAGCGCGATTGAGAATCTATTCATAGATTCTCGAAATTTCTATCTGCGACCAATATACAAGCTTCAACCAAAGCATGTGACTTTTGGCGGTGGTTCATGCGCAGCTTAGAAAATAAGTGCGATATTGTCTTACGAAAAAGTGGACGTTGTTTGCATAATTATTTATTAAATTTATCCCTAAACTCTTTCAATTTTCCGTTTACAATTTCGAACATCCACGGCCATATATATGCAAATGACTGCAGATGTTAACGACGAAGATGATGCTGCAGAATTCTTTACGAGAAAGAATAAAATTTTGTACAGCATTGCAGCCTGGCCTAGCTTGAAGGAACTATTTAATACATTGAGTATAGGCCTACTCCAATTTCGTGCAAGTGCAGCTGTTAGCTGTGCCAGTTTAACAATAGTAAAAAATAAACGCTCTGGATTGAATGCATTTTGAGAAATTAGTCTTCTTGGAAGTAAACAATTGGGTCCAATTAAGACTCAGTACTTTTACTTTTTACTTTAAAAGTATTATTTGGACGAATACTTTTTACTTTTACGAAAGTAACTTTTTTGACGAGTACTTTTACTTTTACTTAAGTACGAAAAGTCCTATTTACTTTTACTTTTACTTAAGTACATTTGTCCGATACTTTTAATGAGAATATAACTTCAAGGTCGACGCAATTGACCTTGGCAGCCGCAAGGTGTCGCTGAATAATGCATGATAAATTTTCCTCTTAGACACCTTTAACACGCATTCTTCAGATTCTGTAAATTCAGGAAATGCGCTTAATCGGTAGGGTAGACTTAACACGCAATGACAGAGCAGATAAATTGGCCAAGGAATCCTTAAGTTTAGAATATATAAATTCAAACAATTACATAGAAATGAAGGAAAGTCATTCATTAATTAGATACATTAGACAAACATTCTTCAGATTATATAAATTTAGGAAATGCGTTTAATCTCTACACTTCACCACGAACACGTAGAGTAAATTCGACTCTAACGGCCCTTGACGGACAGACAGTGTTGATAAACAACGGATAAAATGTCTGCAATTGTATCGAATCGCCAAATAAATGCGTAATATTACTTGTGAGCATAAAACAACAATAGGACGGAGTTTGAATAATAACAAAAACAGTGGCAATTTATATGGCGCCGTAACACAGCCATGCCGTTACAAGGGCGCAGGATGGAGTTTGAATGTACCGATGGATCAGAGTAGCATGGGATAGATTTAAGAAGGAATTGTTGAAAGAAAAGTCTGAGGGGTAATAGACGGAAGAACATTTACGAGAGGAGAGTTTAATTTTCACTTAATTTAATTTGAAAGCGCAGAATTACTAATTAATTAGTAATTGCGGTGTCTAATGCACAAGGCATCGAACGATGGCGCACCAAAGCACAACCGTAATCATTCATATAAGGATCCTGAGTGGCCGAGTGGGTTGGTAACCTGCTGTTATTATTATTATTATTATTCGTCGTAAACAGCCTTAAAAAACAGCCTTGAAAACCGTAGGCTAGATATCGCTAAAAAATAGAGAATGCCATTGTTTCATGAGACACCATTAAAACACTTACTTATTATTATTATTATTATTATTATTATTATTATTATTATTATTATTATTATTATTATTATTATTATTATTATTATTATTATTATTATTAACCTGCTATTATTATTCTCCGAGTGGGTTCGTCACGCCGGCGCCCCGGGTTCGCTTCCCGGTCGGGTCGGTTTATCAGAGATTAATTTCTCGGATCTTTACTGCGGGTGGCTCGGTCGCATTATAAACGTGGAGTACAATACAACACACAACACAACACAATATACTGGGGCGCAGTGGTATAGGGGTATGTTCGGTGCCTTGCAGCTGGAGGGTTGCGGGTTCGAATCCACCTCAAAGCCGCCGCGAAGGGACCCTGGGCAAGTCCTTCACTCGCAATTGCTCATGCGCTTCGGCGTGAAACTCCGACTACAGCAGTAGTCGGGAGCGCCTCTGAATGGGCAATCTGGTAGAGGCGCTATAACAAGTGTTCAAATACAATACAATACAATATGTGGAGAAGATCAGACGACGATTTCTGATGAAGAACTGTTTGTTTCTCCATGCAGATATTGTCCTGAAGAACTGGTCAGGAGGTAGCAGAGGGGCACCCCTCCTTATCCCATGAACAGAGCGAAGGTCCATTACAGCATTGAGACTATGAAAGACGTCTATTATTATTCAAACTGGTAAACATTGTAATTTTTTAATCCAATGCTATGCTCCAGTTTTTTCTTTGCCAGTTTTTAACTCGGCATTTTGTGAACAATTGTGATTGTTAAGAAGCATTTCATATTTCATCACAACGTATTCCTTTTCAGTAACTTATGATGATTTGGTACACCCTTGGCCAAACTTGGGCATATTTTGGAAGATCAAACGCCAGAGGCGCCACACACATACACCTGTTAAACGTTATATTCGACCTATAAGTGAAACTGGTCTGTATTATACCATGCGATTGGTAAGAAATGTTCAAAATATTATCTGTCGACGTCAATGGTTTCTGTAACCATGAGATGTCGTTAAGCTCTGGATCCATCCATCCAATGCCTATGGACTTCACTGGTTCAAAATTCTTATAAGGTAAAGTTGACTTGTAGCCAAAGCGTAACACGCAGTTAAACACTGTCTAATACTAGTAGCTTGTCTCAGTGAAGCTTACCGAGCCAGATCATTTTGCCTGCCTATCTATTTGGTTTTAACTGAGCGCCTGTTAATAAGCTCGTTATCACGACATGTCTTAATTTAGGCGCTGTATAAATCCAGAGATTACGCTTATTCTGGAAATGTAAATTCGTCGTAAACAGCCTTGAAAACCGTAGGCTAGATATCGCTAAAAAATAGAGAATGCCATTGTTTCGTGAGACACCATTAAAACACTTACAACCATGCTATATATTATTCAAAAGCTCAACATGTATATCTCAAATTTAACTCCGCTAATAATCTTTGTTGTCACACAGTGTCGTTAAACTGAAACTACTACTACTGCTGCAATCCCAAATTCGCTTTGAAATTAGGTTCCACACACAACGAGAAGTGTATAAAATTTTCACCTTTCGACGGTAAAGGACTTTGATGCCAAAAGATTCACTAATGAAATTCATTAGTTAAATTAATTAAACTTTGTTTATCGAATCACCGGATCCCTCCCTCAGCTCTCGTTTAACAGGAGGTGAATGTCAACTTTCCTACAGTGACCACACAATGGTACTAAAAACCGTTTAATACTGCATGAGTTTCCGTGTACTTACTAATCGCTTGTGGGATGTTTCACTGGCTTTGACTGAGCCTGATCACCTAACCTGACTATCAAACTCTATTTTTGAATGAGCGTATGCAAATAAGTTCGTTCCATTTACTTAGCTTTCTATGGTTTCTGTAGAAACCTCCAGATTACTATTACGATACATGCATACATAAACTCCTCTGGTTATTCTGAAAACCGTCAATGGATAATGCGATTGTGCCGTTAAACACCTTTAACCCTAGGGCTACCAAGCTTTCTTTGTGACATCGGCTACCAAGGCGGGTGGTTACCATCCCCTGGATTTCGTGTTTGGTTTTACATATCATAACTTGTAATATAGCAATGGATTCAGCATTCATTTCTGCACAGAATGGTATTTTAGTTGTACATTATGTGAATGCACCTCGAACTTACATCACTTTTAACAACGGTACCCATTAATTAGCAATATTTTATATTATTGCGTACATTTTGTACTTTTTGGATAAACAAATTTAAGATTATGTGTGTTTTGAAACTAATCTATGCATAAAAGATACACACAATCATCCCTACACATGTTTATATAGTATAAATGTACATCCATACATATATATCCATACATATTATATCGGTTTACGTTGTAATGCTATATTCACCCATTTTCACACAGATTACGCGTATTATTTATTTTGATCACTTCCGGTATTCAAAAGACAAAGATGTAGGTATGCAAATGAAGCCCTACATTCCCTCTAAAGAATGGTATAATTGACTCTCTTCTAGGAAGAATAGTCAATAAGCTATAGTCGAAAACCTAGGGGGGTGGTATCCACCCCCCTGGTGCCTCGGGTATATCAGGTATAACTTTTGGATGGCGTTGGCTACCACCATGATGTTTACCTCAAAATGTGCGCCAATGAATCTGCTACAGCTACTTAAAATGCCAAAATTATATTCCATATGAAAAAAAATATAATGCA